>CM028131.1:758857500-759457500 GCA_016271365.2 Neoceratodus forsteri | reverse complement strand
TCTCAAAATGGCAAACTTCAATGGCCAGAGCGCTATTGCACTTGCCCAGACCAGGAAACTGCTGATAAGGGAAAAGTCATGGAGGCACCAGAACATCATGGTTTTCGTGACATTTGTAACCTCCGTGATGAACTTACAACGTTATTTATCATATCTGATGACCTCAAACTGGCAAGGCAGTGTGTAACAAAGCAATGGGTAGGGCATTTGTGATGCTGGGATGCATTGGGAGAGGTATCTCCAGCTGGAGGAGGGTAGTGGTTTTGCCATTGTATTGCTGTTTGGTGAGACCCCACCTGGAATACTGTGCCTAGTTCTGGAGGCTGCATCTCAGAAAGGATATAGACAGAGTGGAGGCAGTCCAGAGGAGAGCAACTAAAATTGTGCAGGGGTTGCACCAAAAGCCCTATGAGGCGGGACTGAAGAATCTCAACATGTACACCCTGGAAGACCGGAGAGTGAGAGGGGGCATGATAGAGATCTACAAGTACCTCACAGGGGTGAATGTGCAGGAGAGGAGTTTCTTTCAAATGAGGGAGAGCACCAGGACCAGAGGGCATGCAATGAAACTGGAGGGGGGAAGTTTAAGAGGGATGTGAGGAGGTACTACTTTACTAAAAGAGGGGTAGATGCTGGGAATAGGCTGCCAGTGGAAGTGGTCGAGGCAAAAACTGTAAGGTGCTTCAAGCATGCATGGGACAGACATAGGAGAATATTAATAAATATGCATGGAGGGGGGCGGGTTGGCGGAGACCAGTTAGGGTCTGCAGAGACAGACTAGGGACCATCTGGGTAGTCTGGGTGGGCCAAGCAGACCTTTTCTGCCAGCAAATTCTATGTTTCTGTGCTTCAAACAACTAAATCAGGCTTGAGAATGTTCACCAAGGGTAACAAACACAAGAGGCCAATCTGCCTCTCTAAGAAGGTCAGAGAGGCAGTGAGGGCCAGAAAGAACATTTGTTAGCTAAAAACAAGAAGCAGGGGGATGAAGAATGGAGTGAGTACCAGGTAAAGATGAAGGAGGGTAAAAGGGCAATCTGGGATGCAAAAACAGACATAGACTTGGTGCTGCAAAGTGGGTTAAGGGAAGGGAAAAGAGTTCTTCAGGGATATCAGGAAAAAAAAAGACGATAGAGGGAATTATAAGGCTGATGGTGGGGGGGGGGTAAGAGAGGATGATGAGCAGAAGACAGCAAATCCAAACAACTACTGTTTTTCAGTATTCACAATGGTGGATAGCTGGCCTCTGCCAGAAAGTGCCAGAACAGTCCGCCCCCCCTGAAATCATGTTTGATGCAGCTTTAGTCCTTCTGGGCATTAGTCAACACTAGCTGGCTATGACCTACCCACTCCTGAAGTGGGCAATTGCCTTTTTTTTTTTTTAAACAAAAATGTCTCTTTTAAGATGTTTTAATAAAAGGAGACAAACAATACAAAGGTAAATAAACACCAACAGAATTGTCTAACTCATTTGCCGTCACATTTATAGAAAAAAGTGAGTGTATTATATATGTAACCACCCAGTCCCCTGGAGTTACTAGACTAGGAAGGTTCCTGGGCAGCCTGTAGGGAGCTGTTAAAAGCTTCTTACAACATTACATCATTGTTTACTCAGCTAGCCTGAATGGAGAATGGATTGTGTCATTTAGAATTCTTGCAGCAGCATAAGCAACTTTGGAATCAGCTGCTTGGGAACAGTTTAGAATGTTCAGAGGGGGATCAGAGTAGTTCAGTCAGTCTGTCTAGTAGTAGAGCTCTGGTGAGCAGCAGTACTCAGAGTGAGAGGTGTCTGCCGGCCTGCCCTGAGGCTGGGTGAAGGACCCCTGGTCAATTTCTCACCCTAGTGAGTGAGGATACAGCAGTGCCAACCATAAGTGGTGGAGACCATTTATTCCAGGACCCCAGTGGGTCATGCCTGTCAGAAAGTGAAAGGTGACTGCAATTCTGTGGATCCAAGGGGCAATCCCTGAAAGACCAAGAGAGTGTCAGCTACCGTGTGAGGAAACAAAGAGTGTTTCAATTATGAAAGCTATGGAAGCGCTATGAAAAAGGTTTCTTCAGTCAGATGTCTGTATGCCAAGGTTAAACAAAACTGTGACTACAGAAACAGAGACTAGCAATTCTTGGGTTGCTGTCTGATGGTGCATGTGCCCAGAAACAAGGCTGGAGTACACCAGTCAGGGCCCTATCCTCACCACAAATATGTGCCGAATGTTTAATGTTACTGTGGATGTTTTTAGCACCCTGTTAGAGAGTGAAGGATCAATTTGTGTAACCCCAAAGAGATGGCAGATGCTGGCTGGGGCTAGGGTGGGCAGACCCTCACCTGAAATTTCAGTCAGGGCTAACTGGTCACTGGAGGGGCACAAGGTCACCCTGCAGATGTTTACGAAACCCATCAGGTCAGGAGGATGTATTTAAGAGTGTGGCAACCCACCATGTTATAGACACTTATGGAAGAATTTAAGTCCATGACAAACCTCCTAGGAAAGAGGGGTGGACGGGTAGAAGTTTGTGGGAAATGTAATGTCTTTGAGAGCCTAATCCAGAGGGATGGACAGTTCAATGTTTGTGTGAGAGAAATGTTCTAAATAGCCACTTTTGTTGTTCTGGAAAAGAAAAGAACTGGTGAGCCTGCATGTACCAGTTCCAACCTAGGGGACCACCCCTGTTCTGCATATTTATTTATTTTTATTTATTTATTCATTCTCGGATTACAAATACCTTTGAGCACAGGACAGCTCATTTACAAAGGTTCCATGTCAACGAGTGGGAGGTTAGAACAGACAGACAAAGGAAGGCAAAATTAACTTTTACAGATAACAACGAAAACATAGTACACAATTGTTTTTACATTTGCAGCTAAAACTGTGAGACAAAATCAAGAAGTACAAAACGGAGTGGAAGGGAAGTAGGGGAAGGAGTAGGGAGGGTTGGAGAAAGAATGAAGAGGTTAGCAGCCAAAAGGCTTTGTCAAGGGAGAGTTCAGTGGAAGGGGAAATTGTGAGAGTAGAAGGAGTAGGGGGAAGGGAGCGAAGACAAGGGCAAATGAGAAAAGGCATGGCTGGTGGCCTAGAGGGCTGAAATGGGAATGGCTTAATTTTTATGTGGGCAAGGCTGTTATTAATTTAGGCAGTCACAGGTGCTGTCTAGCAGGATGCATTGGTGTAGGAGGTGTTTGAACTTGGACATCCCGGTTAGACTTGTTAAATCGAGGCTAAGGCCATTGAGCCAGTTGGGGGCTCTGTATTGGAAAGACCATTGGCACTGTGAAGTCCGGAACCTGGGTACGAGTAGGAGCTCAGAATCCATGGCCCGAGTATGGTGGACCTTGTGGGATCTGGGCAGAAGGCAGGAGATTCCAGTAGGTAGAGCTCCACTGAGAGCTTTTTTTGCTAGTATACATGAGTGACACTTGATCCGTCCTTGGAGATTGAGCCAGCCAGTTTGTACGTAAAGATCACATGTGTGAGTGAGGCAGTCTGAGTTAATTATGAGCCTACATGCTTTGTTAAGTGTTATATTTAGCCTTTTTAGGGACGTGGAGGAGGCTGCACCATATATTGGCAGGCCATAGTCAATGGTGGATAATACCGAACAGATGACTGCAAGTTTAAGTGCTTCTGAGGTTAGATTCCTTCTATGCCTAAATAGCAGGCCAAATTTCGCATTCGCAGACTTAGCAATAGTCTCAATGTGGGATACATAGGAGAGACAGCTGTCTAAGGTTACACCAAGATATTTGAATTGTTGGATTTGTTTGAGGGGGGCTCCAAGGTTGTTTTTTTACTGACATAATATGCGACCTGTGCTTATGTCGAGTGGAAGAGAACAGCAGAAGCTTAGTTTTTTTGTAATTCAGGGCAAGTTTTGCATATGGAACCATTTTTTGACTTCTAGAAAATCAGTTTGGAGATTGTCCTCGAGCGCAGTGGGATCATAGAAATATAGACTTTGACGGCAGATAAGGACCACTTGGCCCACCCAGTCTGCCCATTTCCCTACCTACTGGATAAGCTGCAGATTCTAGTTAACCAACAGCCTACTTCCTGCCACCCCCCACTACAATTGCCTTGTGTCTGTCACATGCATGTTTGAATTCCCCCACTGTTTTAGCTCCAACAACCTCCCCAGGAAGGCAGTTCCACGCATCCACCACTCTCTCTGTGAAAAAGATTTCCTCACATTACCCCTGAGCCGTCCCCCCTCTATCTTTAAATTGTGTCTCCTTGTTCTTACACATCTCTTTTTCTGAAAGATGCTACCCTCCTGGACTTTGTTGATTCCCTTGAGGTACTTGAACATTTCTATCATGTCCCCCAGTCCCTCCTTTCATCAAGGGTATACATTTTAAGCTCTCTCAGTCTCTCTTCATATGATTTCTGATGCAGACCCTGCACCATTTTAGTTGCCCTCCTCTGGACTGCTTCCATCCTGTCTATGTCCTTGCGTAGATGAGGTCTCCAAAAATGCACACAGTACTCCAGATGGGGTCTCACCAACTGTCTGTACAGAGGGATAACCACTTCCCTTTTTCTACTTGTGATGCCCCTTCCTATGCATCCCAGTATCCCCCTGGCTCTCCTTACTGACTTCTCACATTGCTTACCCACCTTTAGATCATCTGATATGACTACCCCAAGTCCTGTTCCATTTTGTTGTTGTTAGTACCTCCCTGCTGTTGTACTCTTCTCCTGGGTTTTTGTTTCCCAGTGCATTACTTTGCACTTTGCATTGAATCTAAGTTGCCATATGTCTGACCATTCCTCCAACCTTGCCAAGTCCCTTCTCATCCTTTCTACCCCCTTGTGTATCAACTCTGTTACAGATCTTTGTATCATCTGCAAAGAGGCATGCCTTCCCTCAGACCCTCTGCAATCTCACCTATAAAGATGTTAAAGAGGACTGGACCCAGTACTGAGCCCTGAGTACTCACTAGTGACCCCCTTTCTTGGAATGTGTTCCACTCACTATTACCTTCTGTGTCCTGTTGTGCAGCCAGTTTGCAATCCAGGCTACCACCTGGGACCCACTCCCAGGCTGGCTAACAGTTATTAATCTTTTGTGTGGGACTGTGTCAAATGCCTTGCTAAAGTTTAGGTAGGCCATATCCACAGCCCTCCCTGGTATATTACTTTGGTCACCCAGTCAAAAAATCTATTAGATTCATCTGACATGACCTTCCTGCTGTAAATCCTTGCTGCTTTGGGTCCCAGCCCCACTGGCCTCTAGGTATTCAACAATTCTTTCTAGAAGTGATTCCATCATTTTCCCTACCACTGAGGTCAAACTTACAGGTCTGTAGTTCCTGCTTCTGCCTTGCTCACTTTTGTGAAGGGAATCACATCTGCCCTCCTCCAGTCCTCAGGTACCACCCCATCCTCCCATGATTTGTTAAAAAGTGTGGTCAGTGGTGTCACTAGGTCCTCCCTTAGTTCTTTTAGGATTCTGGGGTGAATCCCATCAGGCCCCATTGCTTTGTCCACCTTGAGTTTTAGAAGTTCTTTTAGGACTTTCTTCTGTAAATGGACTGGTGTCAACCCCCCTACCCAGAGTGCTTGTATTGTCTGATTTAGGTAACTCCTCCTCATCTTCTTTTGTGAATACTGAGCAAAAGTATTCATTCAGTATCTCTGCCTTTTCACTGTCTCCCTCTGCCCACCTCCCCTGTCCCTTATTAATCTTCACTATTCCTCCCTTACCCTTTCTGTGCTCCCTAATGTACCTATAAAAGGTTTTATCCCCCTTCTTAACTGACTTGGCTATTTTTTCCTCAGTTTGGGCTTTTGCTATTCTGACTGCCTTCCCCACTTCTTTCTGCTTTAATTGATACAGTTCCCTGTCGTGCTCCTTCTGTGATGCCTTATACTTTTTGAATGCAGCCTTTTTCTCCTTAACCTTCCCTGCCACCTCTTTTGAGAACCATAGTGGTTTTTTACTCCGCTTTGTTTTCTTTATCTGTTTCACACAAAGGCTTGTTGCCTCTATGATGGCAGTTTTTATTTTTCTCCATTGTTCTTCCACCCCTCCTTTTTGGCCATTTGCTAGTGTATTCCTGAAGTATTCACCCATTTTGCCAAAGTTAGCCCTTCTAAAGTCCAGTATGTTTGTTTTTGTATGGCTTGTCTCCATGGTTGTGCTTATTGTGAAGCACACTGTGCAGTGGTCACTTGTTCCCAGATGTCTACTGACTTCTAAATTGTGATCCTCTCTCCATTTGAGAGTACCAGGTCTAGTATTGCTTCCTCCTGAGTGGGTTCCAACACTAGCTGTCTAAGGCCTGCCCCCTGCAGGGCATCGAGAATGACCCTGCTCTTGGATGTGGCTGCAGTACATGTCATCCAGTTAACATCTGACATATTCAGGTCCCCCATCAACAGTATCTCCCCTTTTTCAGCCATTTTGAGAATGTCCTCTATCATTTTCTTGTCCATTTCCGCCCCTTGAGATGGGGGTCTGCATACAACCCCTGTGCGGATTGTGATGCCATTTCCTGTCTCCAAGGTGACCCAGAGTGCCTCTTCTCCTCCCTCTTTACTTTTTAGTTATGTAGCTTTGATCCCTTCCCTTATGTATAGAGCTACTCCACCTCCTCTTCTCGCCTCCCTGTCCCTTCTGTAGACTGTGTACCCCGGTATGTTGACATTCCAGTCATGGTTCCCCATGTACCATGTTTCTGTGACTGCCACAATATCCAAGTGTTCATCTTCCATCAAGGCTACTAGCTCAGGAAGCTTGTTTCCCAGACTACGGGCATTGGTACTCATTGCCCTCCATTTAATGTTGGCTTTTTGTGTAGATGACAGCATCGTCGACGTATAGGAATGTCCTGAGTTGACAGGAATGAGGAAGGTTGTTTAGGAAGATACTAAATAGGAGAGAGAGAGACACCAGAATGGACAGATTGTAGTTCGGAGATGACACTAGATATTTTCACCTGCTGCGATCTATCAGCAAGGTAGCTTCCAAACCATTTCAGTGTGTTTTGTGAGTAACCAGCTGTGGCTAGTTGAGTGAGGAGCAGGTTGTGAGTCACAGTTTTGCAGGCTTTTGTCAGATCAATAAATGCAGCACCAACAAGCTTGTTATTGTCGAAGGACTGATGGATGTAGCTGGTAAATTTTAACAGAGCTGTGGTAGTGCTGTGCTTTTTCCTGCAGCCGTGTTGCTGAGGACATTGTAGGTCGTACTTTTCAAGGCATTCAATTGAAGGGCGCATGCCCATGGTTATGTGGGGGAAGAACTCCTCCCAGACATCCTACTTGAACCAGCAGGCAGACCACTGCTCTGCTTAGAGTGAGTCGCATTTGCTGCGCTCGCTCCATGCTGCATGCTGGGGCTGGCTTCCTTCTTCTGTCCACCCCCCGTACCCTGTGCTCCGTGCTTTTCTCTGCCTGTTTTTTGTTGCCTTCTTGGCTTTGCCTGTCCGTGCTCCCCCCTACCTTTCTTTACCTTTTTGGGGTTTCTTTCCACTTGCCTCCAGTGTTGAGCATCACTTAGTTCGTCCCACTGCTTTAATTTGTCTTCTGCTCCTTCAGACTCTCTCCATGACCTCGGAGTTCCTGCTCCTCATTTGTGTGGCCCATGCCGTGATTGCTGCTTGCTTGGTCCTCTCGTCAAGGCTGCTTCTGGACCGAGGTGCTTTTGGGCTCCGGTGCCCCCCATTAGCTTCCTACGTGCCACCTCTGGGCTTCCTTGCACCACCCCTGGCTGCAGCTTTCCAGGATGGGACTCACGCTACGTTTCTTCCTTGAGCTGCGTCTGCTGCCCTGCACCATTTGTTAACTCTGTCTGCTGCTGTGCAGCACCTCCACCTTTCTGTCCTCCATGCATAACTGCTGCATCTGATATTGGAGGATTCTAAGGAAAAGCACACTGAAATTAAACTGAGCGACACGAATATAAATGACATTTCAAAAGTGATCCCCAGTTTGCTGACTTCGAGGCAGGGCTCCTGGACGTGATCAGCATTCAGAATGGGAAACTCTATGCACCTAATCACTGCAAATTCTTTTGCCATGCAACAGACTACAAATCTGGCTGTATGATAGGGGCTTTTGTTGACTACTCCTGGGGTCCCTCGACTTGTGCTGCTGCCCCGAACTCCCTAGTGTACCTTTCACCTGCTATGCATTCCACATAGCGCTATGACTTTCACACTCCAATACCCTTGATCCTCATAGGTGTCCTGATCAGAGCTATTTCTAGAATACAAACTTTTCAGTCATGAACTAAGCCACTAGGGACGTTCCTTATCACTAACTATATGGGGCCCAGCCTATATACTGTTTCTTATTGCTTGAACAGTTTATACTACTCATGTTCTTTATTCCGGATGTTCCATGACCAGTTAACTATCTAGCTTACGGACCCGAGGCACCTCCTATGGCTGAAACTTAATCACCCACACCTGTTCAGCATTTTTATTTATTTATTCATTGCTGTACCACACGCTGGGAAGTCCTTCTGAGAAGACCTCATACTTCTGATAGATTCGTGGGCAACGACAGGGAATTGGTCGGAATTACCATTCAAGTATGTATACTGGATGCTTCATCATTTAACGGTTGTTGTCCATGACTTCTAGGCTTCATAACATCACATTTATTTCAGTGAACAGGACTCTCATTTGGACCATCATACTGATCCTCTCAATTATATCTTATATCTCCCCTTTTCCACAGTTCAGTTGACACATTTACAGGCACCGCCTTCCTCCTCTCATGCCAAGTTTATGTCCGCAGATTAAGCCTACATTAACTCCCGTTTGTACCTTGTTGATGCATGCCCTGGCACCATCTTCAGAAGCTTCAGTTCAGACCTGGGATATTGACTAGCCGGGCAGCCCTCCATGGTGGCACCCATCCGGCTAGCCTACATGGGGTCTAGCTTGACTTGCTCTCTTTTTCACCTATCTACGTGGGGTCTGGCCACACCACTGGCCATGCAGGGCTTTGCCTGGCTCACTTTTCTGCTTCCTTACTGCCCTACATGGGAGTTTTGTGGCCTACTGGCCTCGTGGGGTTTAGCTGCCGCTCTCCACTCTACTTCCATTGGCTGACCTACATGTGATCCAGCCGCACCTCCTATATCTCATACTTCCATCGGCTGACCTACTTGTTTCTGGATTACGTTGGATATTCGCCTCCCTTCCGTAGGATGCTTGCTGTACTGCTTCAGCTCCCAGGAGTTACTACTACTGTTTCATAATGCCTTCCTTATCATAGCTTATGCTTATGACATAGATCTACTACAGTTTTAGGATGCTTATTGCCTCTGGTCGAGTTACCAACTCGTCCCCAGGTCTCTTCATTGCATACTTTACCATCCTCGATGATCAGGACACGACAGCTTACAGCACCCCTCTGCTGCTCTCATTAGTATGCCTCAGAATATTTCTACGCTGTACAGAATTGGCTCAGGATTCTGCTTCCATCTACAATGCTATTTACAGTCTATTCCTTACTACTTCGCTACTTTTCTGCATTGCATGCAGTTTGATGTTACTCGTACTCTATCTACCACTGCTCTAGAACCTGCCTCACCCTGTGTGGCCAGAGGTTCACCGCATCGCACTTGGAAAGACCTGCACCCCTACAGGCCTGGAGGTATCCAGAACTTCTATTACTGCACCATATTCACCTGCTTCTATGACCTGCCTTGCCCATTGGGCCAGGGGGGTTAACTGCTTCTACTCTACACCTGCCTCGCCCAGCTTCGGGGCCTGGAGGTTTGCATTTTCTACTTTACACCTTCCTACCACCATGTCTTTCAGCCTTAGGAGCTCCTTTCTACTATGGACTCCCATCTGGATATATCTAGCCATACGTTATCGATATTTGAATGCTTCTGCCTTGCTGCTTCAATCATATGTATTACAACTACTGCACTCCTACCAGGATAATTAGTTGAGCTTATCCAGAAGGCTTTAAATCTCATGGTTTGTACTCCAAGGCTTCTTGGACCCTGAGACCATGCTACTTCATTTGACTCAGCATCTTCAGTTATCACCATTTATGTCTCAGAAGCTCGATTATCCAGGACTTGTCAGACTATTCTCACCAAGTCAGTTCTAGCTACTGTACCATTCTGGCTTTCGCAACGTGGATATCTACATTGCTATGCAATTATTTGGATAACCAGTTGAAGCTCTTCGATTCCTGTGCTATTGCCATTTCCTCATGCTCCTCACCGTATACCGTACATGATCTATGCAATACTACTCCTCTGCTACTACGTCTGTGTCATACAGATTAATAACTAGTACTACTGACCTACGTTCAGGTCCACTTATTGACACTATTTGCTCATATTACCTGCTTCGCCCTTACAAGGCCTGGAGGTTCTTCAAGACTGACTCACCTATTCAACAACCTACTTCGCGCCTCGGGATCTGGAGGTACATCTAACTTATGTCTAACTATTTGCATTATGTACTACTGCTAACTCACTTATCTGCCAACTACTCTGACCAGAAGCACCTTTGCTCCACCTTCTCTAAATCATGCAGCCTTGGCAAGCTTGCCTAACGGACGTACCAACACCACATATTCTGAACATGGAATCCCAACCATTTAATCCCTAATTCCCTGGAGAAGACTTCCTCACCTTCTGGAGCCCTTCACCTATGTGATTTCAATGTTCTGAATTATGCTCGATTATGGATCCAATCTTCTATCAATTTTACTCCACACATGGATTTCCTGGACTAGAAATTCAACAAAAGTATATGCCATTGTCATCGATATTTAATATAAGTACTGTATTCAGCTTGTAGTAGATCAGGAGCATGATATGGATTTCAGACTAGCCGATAACTTTATATCATTAGATTAGGATTATTCTTATTTAGTATGCCCAGAAGGACAGGCAGGTCAGTAGCCATGGGTCCTCAGAGGTTTCCCCCAAGGGGTGTTTTCCTCTCCTGTGTGCGCTGCTGATCACACTCTCAGGAGCTGGAGGAGGTAACCGTACTGCTAATCATTTCTTTTGGGGGGTCTCATCCTACTTGACTTCTTCCAATGGTCGGATACAGAACAATCGTATGATATCATTATTTTTTGGGGGGGGATCTCATACTACTGGACTAAGCATACTTCCTATGGTGGGACACAGAGAAAGACCAGAACATCAAGTCATAACAAGTTACTCATCAGTTCAAGCATCCAAGCCCTTGCATATACTGTCCAGCTCACATGTACTATAATCACTGACTTCCTCATGTCTATGAGGAAGTACCTAACCACTAATCATTTCATACTACTAGTACCTTGCAAGCATTGTCCTACTTATTGGTCTGGCCTCTGTATCCAAGCACAACCTACATCATTCAGCTACAGTATGTAACATGAGCACTGAACTATGAACCACAAATAATTGAAGGGCCCATGCCCATGGTTATGTCGGGGAAGAGCGCCTCCCCCACATCCTATTTGAGCCAGTAGGCAGACCACCACTCTGCTCTGAGTGAGTCGCACTCACCCTCCATCCTCCCCTGATACCTCCTCCTTCTCCGGCACTCTTATCCCACCGGGGGGGGGGGTCTCATACTACTGGACTAAGCATCCTTCCTATGGTGGGATACAGAGAAAGGCCAAAACATCATGTCATAACAAGTTACTCATCAGTTCAAGCATCTAAGCCCTTGTGTGTCCTATCCAGCTCACGTGTACAATAATCACTGACTTGCTCATGTCTATGCCGAAGTACCTAACCACTAATCATTTCATACTACTAGTACCTTGCAAGCATAGTCCTACTTACTGGTCTGGTCTCTATATCCAAGCACAACTTACATCATCCAGCTACAGTATGTAACATAAGCACTGAGTTATGAACCACACATAACCATTTGATTGGAAACTATACATTCAATGACTTTCGATGGAGGGGGGAGTATTGATATCGGCCTGTAGTTTGAGTGCTGTGTATGATCCCCAGATTTATGTATGGGGTGACCAATGCAGATTTACATACTTCTGGGAATTGTGATAGGGAGAGTAATAAGTTTAGAATCTTGGTAACTGGTAGTTGAACTTCTTCAAGGGTAAGAGCAAAGAGTCTGAGATCAAGCGAGTCTCCACTATGTCTGGATTTGTCCAGGACTTTAGTCAGGAGCTTACGGACTACAGACTGGGAAACTATTTTGAAATAGAATGGTGGATGGCCAGGACTATTTGCATCAGTGACCCCTGCAGATGAGGCGGGAGCATCATCGAAGAAGTCTTTGGGGAGGTCACCTGACAGATTGGTGAAAGCTGTGTGTTGAAGGTATTTGAGATTTGAAGTGGTTCAGTGATGGGATTGCCATCGTCCATTAGTATTGTAGGTGCAGTCTTATGATCATTGCCTGTGATGTCTTTTATATTAGCCCAAAATCTCCTACTGTCACCCTTGGAGTCAGAAAGCAGCTCTCTGTGGAGCCTACTTTTTGCTTGTCTGATTTCCCTGGTACAGGCATTTCTGGCTACTTTGTAGGCCTGCAGATCCTGTTGCTTCAATGATGATTTAGCCAGTTGACATAGATGGTCCTGTAGCTTCATTCTGTTTACTATTTTGGGAGTAATCCAGGAATTTACTGTACCTCAAACTGTCATTTTCTTGAGTGGCGTGTGGATATCGCAGGCTGTGTTGAAGACACTGATGAAGTGTTGAAATGCAGTGTTAATATCATCAGTCTTATCCAGGAAGGACCAGTCCTGGGAGCAGAGCTGATTTTTATTAGGAGATCCAAATGCCCACATTTCAGTATGCAGTTGTAGATGGTTCATGGTGGGGGGGTATTAAATTTATTAGACTAGCTGCAGGTGATAGGGGAGTGGTCGCTGATAAAGTCAGGTTGAATCGTAACATTTGAGATGCGATCTGGGCAATTAGAGACAATCCAATCTATGGTGGTACTGGTCTTAGTTTTATAGTTTATTCTGGTTGGTGAGCTTACAAGTTGCGTGAGGTGCAGTGATGCCAATGTGTCCTTTATGTTACCACTTGCCCCAGACGACCAGTTTATATTGATATCCCCCATGAAAATCAATTCAGAGAGGTGTTTTTGTGCACAGAGGTAGTCCAGCAAACTAAGTAGGCCAGGGGCCCGGTCCATAGGAGGAATGTAGGTTGCGATTATAGTGAGAGCTTTGCTGTGTGCCCCCAGGAGTACTTTAATCCCTAAAGCCTGTGCAGAGCAACCAAGGTCAATCGGGGCATGACCAGCCCGCTAATGGAATTTTTTAAGAAAATTGCACAACCACTGCCCTTCTTAGCAGTGCGATCAAGCCTAAAAGTGGTATAACCCGGGAGGGCAATTGCATTATCCAGGATTTTGTGAGATAGCCAAGTTTCAATGACAGGTAGCATGTCTGGATTGTGTGAAGTCACCCAGACCTTAAGGAGGTCGATTTTATTGAGGAGGCTACAGATATTTATTGTGGTTAGTTTAATGGACCCCTGCTTTGTTGGCAGATTCGTTGGGGTATTTACACTTGGACCCGGGTTTGGGTGGATATTGCCTGACAGCATCAGTGACATTAGAGCTAATTTCAGGAGGTGCAAGCATTACTATTTGTTGAGATGCCAAGTTTGTCCACTGAGGCGACTGCATTTGCCCTTTTTTAGCCTTAGATTGAAGGTCAGGATGGTACCTGCGAGGGAGTAGGTAAAGCCAGCGTCCCAGTGTGCATGCCAGTAGCAGGGCCATGGGCGTGTATGATGCAGGAACCATGGACCTATGTTGATGTCAAAGAAAGTTCCAGTAGCGCAGCCAACAGGGCAGTGAAGGGTATCAACTACAGTCCAGCTCTGAGGTGTGGGACACTGAGGGGGCTGGTATTCTTCATTGCCAAAAAGTAGAGTGAACAGAATAGCAACTGGAAAGGGTAATTTTAGAACAGAAATCATTTTGACCAAGTACAGAGAGATACTGAAAAGGGATTAGCTCAAGAGCGAGAAAGTCAGTGGCAGTAGCAGAGGGGTGGAGATAGAGGCAGGTCAGCCAATGAGCATGTGCTAGGTGGAGCCTAACTGTATTTAATAGCAGTTGGGGTTGGGGAGGATGGGCAGGAAAAATGCAAAGATTAAAAAATTGGCAGACAGGAGCCCACCAGAAGTAAAAAAATCAGGTTAGGAAGTCAGCCAATAGCACTAGTGCCAGAGGCTACGGAGACCAATCAGACTAGGCAGTGGAGAAGAAATGGCCAGTGAAGTGAAAAACTGTAGATTCCAGGGAGCCAGGGATGTACATTGTTGCTGCCGTGCGGGTCAGCCCCAGGAGCAGGCAGCAGCTGGCAAGGAGTCAGGCTAGCGGTTGAAGCAGCCTGGCTGCAGCCAAATCACGAGCTGCAGACCTGGGGAGAAGATAGGGGAAAGGTTAGGCAGATATAGGCAGAAAGATGGGGAGTGGCAGTAGTAGGAACAAACGTTAAAAAGGAGGTGGGAGGGAGATAAGGAACAGAGGCCACAGACCGGGGGGTGTGCTAGACTGCAGGCGCCACTTTAGATCAAGCACAAGGAATTAAATACAAAAGATGGGAAGCAGAGAAAATGGCTGAGGACAAGAAATTAGCAGAACAAAGCGTGGCGGGGGTGGTATGCGTGACTGAGTGAGCGTTAAGGGGGGCCAGGCAGAAGAAATTACAGAAAGGGTCACAGGCTGCTAGCTCGAGTCACTGAGTGAGGAAAATCAGCAGATAAAGGCCACAGTCTCCTGTTAGAAGTGAGGGGTTAGAGAATGAGAGAGCATAGAGTATAGAGGCAGGAAGGCAGGAGAAAAGAGATGAGAGAGATGCAATTTTCAAACAAGCAGTACTCCCCAAAGAATAAATACCCTGCAAAAAACTAAACACTATATCAGGTGTGATTACAGTGCACTATCAGTTTGCTAAGCAGTTTCCAACAATTATACTAAGACACTGCGTTTCTGAGCTGAAAATTACAAATTACATAGTTTTAACATTTGGATGCTGAGATAAGAAATCAGCAGACAGGAGCCCACCAGAAGTTGAAAAAAATCAGGTTAGGAAGCAGCCAATAGTGCTAGTGCCAGAGGCTATGGAGTCCAATCAACGTTAGGCAGTAGAGAAGAAATGGCCAATGGAGTGAAAAGCCATAGATTCCAGGGAGCCAGGGATGTACCTTGTGGCTGCCACGCAGATCAAGCCCCAGGAGCTGGCAAGGAGTCAGGCTAGTGGTAGAAGCGGCCCCGGCCACTGGGGTGCAGCCAAATCATGGGCTGCAGACCTTGTTGCTGCACTGCAGGTCAAACCCCAGGAGCGGGCAGGATGGAATCCATGTTTTCCCCCTGGAGTTCAAGGAGCACTTGGTAAACCTGCGAGATCAAGGAATGTACAGGATCCCCTGTTAGGATGGAGAGTAATAGCTGATAGAACCCAGGGGTCTCCAGAGTGGGTGACCATTTTCAGAGTACATTTTGCAAGTAATGAGAGGCAGGAATAGGACTGTCAGAACTAGTCTGGCAAAGATTCAAACCCTACTTGAGCTCTAGTGTTCAAGTTCTAATTTAGAACTCGAACACTAGAGGGTTCACAGTAGGGTTCAAATAATTTTTTTACCCCAAGTACATACATGCACTGTCATGCCACTGCCTGCGGCTTCCTTGTGCTCGCTCCTCGGGGGTGAGGCAGTCTGACTCCAGCCCACATGAAAATAGTGAAAGGACGGACACAGTGGAGGGACTGAGAGCTGGGAGGGAGGGACTCGGGAGGAACTATTTAAATTTTTATTGTAGCCCCCTAAACTTCCACAAGTAGCATGACTTGTGTGAGTTTGAGTCATATGACTCATTAATTGGTGGTGCTGCAGGAATTAGAGATGGGGCAGACAGCTGGATTGAGTAACAGAACAGATGTGTGCTTTGCATCTCTTGGTTGGCAACTGGGCACCTTTGAAAAAACAAATAACGTTACTGGAACATTACTGGACAGAGAGGAGGCAGGCAGTAGGTGCTGGCAGTGGAAGGCACTCTGTGTGGCAGAAAATAAACAACAGAAGGGAAAAGGGATCAAGGAGCAGCCACGCAATGGCATACATGAGGCGGGGTTGGGGGAACTTAACTTGCTGCTACTGAAGCAAGCAAGCAAGCAGCTTAAGTGCCGTAAGCCTTGCAAAACCTTTTTTTCTTTCAACCAAGGTGTTTTTTTTGGAGGAAATTATGGGAGCAGGCAGGGACTGAAGTGGTAGACTCGACTGACTGGGAGCCTTGGGAGGGACTCTGTCTTGACTCTCTTTCATTGTTCAGCTCCAAATATCTGGAGTGACTGAAGTTGGGGAAGGGAGAAAATCCCTTATGCTTCCTTATTTCTATCATAAGAACATAAGAAAAATGTCGGCAGATGGGGACCGTGTGATCCATCTAGTCTGCCCTAGAAACGACCCCCCACGCAGCCTTTGTCCTAACTTGTACTTTATGTCTGTCCCATGCGAGTTTGAACTCCCTGATTGTCTTTGATGCTACCACCTCCTAGGCCAGGCTGTTCCACGGGTCTATCACTCTCTCTGTGAAGAAGTACCTACTAAGGTTGCTTTTGAACCTTCATTCTACCAGTCTCATGTCATGCCCTCTCATGTGTGCAGTTGTGTTCTGTTGAAATAGATTGCCTGTCTGAACTGCATTAAATCCCCTCACGTACTCAAATGTTTCAGTCATGTCCCCTCTGTTTCTTCTCTGCTCAACGGAGTATAGGTTCAGCTCCCTGAGTCTTGCTTCATATGACCTGTGATGCAGTCCATACACCATCTTAGTAGCTCTGCTCTGTACCGTTTCCAAATGGTCGATGTCCTTCTTGAAGTGAGGTCTCCAGAACTGAATGCAGTACTCCAAGTGTGGCCTCACCAAGGACCTGCAGGGGGGAATGATAATCTCTCTCTCTCTTTCTACTAGAAATACCTCTACTTATACCTCCAAGGATGCCACCTGCTTTCTGTTCTGCTTTCTCACGTTGATTTCTTACCTTTAATTCATCAGTGACGGTTATGCCAAAATATTGCTCCGTTTGCGTCTCCTCAAGTTGATGTCCTCCCAGTGTGTACTTTTTTTTAGGGTTCCTCTTTCCCAAGTGCATTACCTTACACTTTTTGGCGTTAAACTGTAACTGCCAGTCCCTGGACCAAAACTCTAGCCTACTAAGATCAGCTTCAATGTTGTCTGCTCCTTCCCTTGTGTCCACTCTATTGCAGAGTTTTGTATCATCTGTGAATAAGCAAACCTTCCCTGTTAGTCCATTCGCTATGTCTGCTATATATATGTTAAATAGGATTGGTTCCAGTACCAATCCTTGTGGGATGCCACTGGTCACTCTACCCTCCCTTGACAATGCTCCATTGACTCGCACTCTCTGGGTCCTATTGTTCAGCCAGTTACTGATCCAGCTGACCATCTTCTTTCCAACTCCCGTATGTTCTAGCTTGTTGGTTAGCCTTCTGTGAGGGATGGTGCCAAAGGCCTTGCTGAAATCTAGATATACAACGTCCACCGCCTCTCCCTGATTCAATGTTCTGGTGACCCAGTAGAAGAAGTCAATCAAGTTGGTTTGAGAAGAGTGTCCTGCTGTGAAATCATGTTGTTTTGGGACTATTTTTCCAGTATCTGTTAGATATGCCACTGTCCTCTCTTTTAGTAGTGACTCCATCATTTTCCCCACAACTAAGGTCAAACTGACAGGGTGGTAATTTCCTGCCTCTTCCCTGTTTCCGCTCTTGTGTAAGTGCACAACAGTTGCCTGTTTCCAGTCCTGAGGTATTTTCCCGCTGTCTAGTGACTTGTTGAAGAGCTCAGTCAGTGAGGCCAGTTCCTCTCAGAGCTCCATCAATATCCTAGGGTGTATGCCATCCAGTCCCATGGCTTTTTTTACTTTCAGTTTATTAAGCTCTTTTAGGACCCTCTCCCTTGTGAAGGGGCTAGTATCTGCTCCCTGAGTATCTTTCTTTGTCCTGCTCAGTGTGGGACCTTTGTCACTGTCTTCTATGGTGAAGATGGAGCAAAATAATTCATTTAGCGCTTCTGCCTTGTCCTCGTCACTCTCTGCCATCTTGCCTTCCTTGGTTGCTAGTCGGACTGTTCTTACCTTGGTTTTCCTTTTTTCTCTTATGTATCTATAGAAGGTTTGTCTCCCTCATGAACACCCTGTGCTATTTTCTTTTGCCTTTCTAATAGTTTTCCCTGCCTCCTTTAATTTGTTCTTGTATTCTTCCATGTCTGCTTCATGCTTTGTTTACTTGAATTGTGTAAAAGCCTTTTTTTTTTTATTTGATTTTGGATGCTACTTCATGAGAGAACCAGAGAGGCCTTTTCTTTCTTTTGGACTTGCTGATCTGCTTAGCCTTAGTGCATACAGTTGTTACTGTATGCAGAGCAAACTTCAAAGAATTCCAGCAGTCCTCTACATCTCCTGTGATTCCTTCTTCTAGCATGGATGTGATTATAGTTCTCATTTTGGGGAAGTTGGCTCTTCTGAAATTTAGTACCTTGATTTTGGTGTGACAATTTTCCTTCATATTGTTCACAGTAAACCAGAATGAACTGTGGACATTGGTTCCCTAGATTGGCTCCCACTTTGCTTCTGGGATCCTTGTGCTGTTTGTCAGCACTAGATCCAATATTGCTTTATCTCTGGTGGGAGAGTTCACCAGTTGATGCAAACCTGCTCCCCTTAGTGCAAAAAGGAACTCTTTGCTCTGGCTTGAGGATGCAGTGTATGAGGACCAATCCACATCCGGTAGATTGAAGTCCCCCACAAGCAACAGTCACCCCTGTCCGCCATCATTGAGATGGTTTACAAGAGCTCCTTGTCTACGTTGGCCTCCTGGGATGGGGGTCTGTATATGACTCCTACTGGGATAGGAGCTTTGTCCCCAGCTTCTAGTGTAACCGAAAGGGCTTCTGCTTACTGCATTTTCCCTGGATTTCTGTTGTGCATGTGTCATCTGTGACATACAATGCCCCCCCCCCTTTCTTTCCCTTGCAATTTTTCCGGAATAATGCATACCCTGGGATGGTGACATCCCAGGAGTAGTTCCCAGTGAACCATGTTTCCATAACAGTGACCCAGTCTAATTGTGCATCTGCCATTGTGGCTGTGAGATCAGGGATTTTGTTTCGCAGACTACGAGCACTGATGCACATTGTCTTCCATCCCCTTCTGTTTTGGTCATTTGCATTTTTAATGTGTTTTGGTTGTGTAATTTTGTTGAAATGCTTGGTCTGAGTACATTTGGTGCAATGTTTGGTCTGAGTATGATTGGCGCATCTTTGTACTGAACTAGTTGGTGATGGGGAAGGGGCATTTGGCAACCCTTTTTGTGCTAGGGGTGCCTGTGCCACCCTCCCATCCACTAGTTTAACTGACCAATGTGAACATCAAATTTTTGCCCTAGCACTCGGGTCCCCTCCTTTGAGAGGTGTAGACCATCAAATTTAAAGAACTCCTGTTCCCAGAAGTCCTGCCATTTTCCAATAAAGTGGTGGTCTTTTTCCTGGCACCAGTCCTTTAGCCAGGTGTTTAGCTCGAAGATGTCCACTTCCCATATCTTCTGCCTGCTGGCTCCTTTTTTCCAGACTGGCAGAATTTCAGAGAAGGTGATAGTGGATGAAAGGGAAGCATGCTTGTCACCCAGCCTGGTGAGGTTTTGTTTCATTTCCTCTACTGACTTACTGGCTAGGTCAACCATACTTATGCGGAGAATGTCATGCGTGTCTCAATCAACGCCTTGAATGATTTCCTGTATGTGACTGGTGTCCCTCTATGTCAATGTTCTGGGGAGGCACCTTACTGTTGTTGAAGCATGGTCCTGCTGGAGGTGAGTCTTTACACCCCTATTCATTGAGTCACCAATTATTAGTACCGGTTTCTTTTTATCCTTTTTAGTGGGTTTAGTTGTGTGCCGTACCTCCGTGCGCTGCTCTGGGTTCACAGAATATTTGACGCTCATTATGCTATTGGGAGGGAGAGACAGAAAAATCCCTTACTCACTAAAAAAAAATATCTGTGTGTCCCTCTGTCGTGTAACTCCATCTACTACGTGGCATACTGACCAGCCCATCAGCTGTGCTTGTGCTTGTCCGTAGGTGATCTAGCTCACTGTACCTGACAAAACTCTCTGAGTAGCTCCTCAACAAAACTGACAAAACTCCCTGAGTGGCTCGTCTCCCAAACTTATCACCTACCATGTCCCATAGCCACCTGTTTTTACTTACCTCTAGCAGTATCTGCTCAAGGCTAATTGTCTGCTTTACCAATGTATGCTTTATCTCTCAATCTTTACCCAAATAACTGTAATAACCTGTGAATACCAAACCTGTAACACTCATATTGTAACAAAGAAATAACTGCATATATCTACCAAAACTGTGACTGCAATGATGTAAAAAAGCTGTAACTACAATGATGTAACTAAATGTTATACTGTATTTGTCCTCTTTGTGACGTGGTACCTTTGGAAACGAGCCTCTGGCTCAAAGGTTGTAAACTGATGTACAAGTAAATAAATCAAATAAAATAAATATTTGTCATGGCAGATAATGCAGTGTACCTATTCAATGTTTGAATAGGTTTATTATCTTCTTGTATTGAGGATTTTGTGCCAGTTGTACAAGACCCCTGGCCTGTTCGTCTTTTGTGACAGGGGTACTGGTGTAGTGCGCCTTGAAACTAAAGGTTTTATGCTGTTGCACAGTGGGGCTGATTTAGTATATCATGGAGGTATTTTATCTCAGCCCATGCTGCATGAAGCTGTGATCGGAGGTTTCTGATTGTGGCGCATGTTGGACAGTGCCCCACTCTGTAAATGAAATCCTTGGTTAAAAAGTGTGCCACAGTTTTTGCAGCTCAAGAGGTTCATAGTGGCCTATCCTGTGACTCCTACATGGCGTACTGGCCATCATCCTACTGTGTGCCCTTTGACTGCTGCACTGCACTATACCCAGTGTGTGTGTGTGACTCCTACATGGCGTACTACTGACCATCATCCTGCTGTGTGCCCTTTGACTGCACTGTACCTTACCCAGTGTGTGACCGTGTGCAGCCCAGCAGCCAGTTGTTTGGTGTCCTTAAATACATGCCAGAAATGTTTCCTTGTTAGGAGGAGAGACAGAAAAATCCCTTACTCATTACAAAAAAATATCTGTGTGTCCCTGTGTCATGTAACTCCATCTACTACGTGGCGTACTGGCCAGCCCATCATCCTGCTGTGTTCTCTTTGACTGCACTGTACCCTACCCAGTATGTGACTGTGTGCAGCTCAGCACCCGGTTGCGTGGTATCTTTAAAAACATGCCAAAAACATTTTCCTGTTGGGAGGAGAGACAGAGAAATCCCTTACTCATTACAAAAAATTATCTGTGTGTCACTATGTTGTGTGACATCATCTCTGATGTGATGTACTGGCCAGCCATCATCCTGCTGTGTGCCCTTTAACTGCACTGTAACCTGTGTGTGACCGTGTGCAGCCCAGTACCCATTGCTCTGGTATCTGTTAATACATGCCAGAAATATTTTCTGGGGGGACTTTAGGAGGAGAGAAAAATACCTTACTCATTTAAAAAAAACAGAAAAATCTGTGTGTTGCATGACTCCATCTCCTGCATGGCATGTTGGCCATCATCCTGCTGTGTGCCCTTTAACTGCTGTTCTGTACCCAGGTTGTGACTGTGTGCAGCCCAGCACTCATTTCTGTGGTATCTTTTAATACATGCTGTAAATATTTTCTGGGGGGACTTTGAGAAGACAGAAAAATACCTTACTCATTAAAACAAAACAAAAAAAAACCCTGTGTGATGTGTTTTGCATGACTCCTTCTCCTATACAGTGTGCTGGCCATCGTCCTGCATGTGCCCTTTGACTGCTGCACTGTACCCAGGTTGTGACCAAGTGCAGCCCAGCACCCATTTCTGTGCTTTCTTTTAATACATGCTATAAATATTTTTAGGGGATGGGGGACTTTGGGAGGAGAGAAAAATACCTTACTGGGTGCAAAAAAAAATCTATGTGTTGTGTCTTGCATAACTCTGTCTCCTACGTGGCACACTGGCTACCATCCTGCTGTGTGCCCTTTGACTGCTGTACTGTACCCAATGTGTGTGTGTGACCCCTACGTGACATACTGTGGCCATCGTCCTGCTGTCATGCGCCCTTGGACTGTATCATACTCAGTGTGTGACTATGCCATTGCCTCTTACCATTCAGTGCATGGTATCATCTTGCATAAAAAGAAGTAAAATATATTAAAGAACAAGAAATATTGAATTATAATACAAAAATAAATGGACAATTTTTTAGAATACTGAAACAATAATTTTTTTTACTCAGAATTACAATTCCTAACATTTTGCCTTGCCCTGTTTTGCATATACCTATGCCCAATCTATTCTGTAAGCCTTGAACTTGGGCTCCAACTTTGGTTGCATATTCTTCAATTAGCTTCCAGTCCACTGCATCACTTCATAAAGCCAAAACCAAATTTTTGAGCTGTGGCAACCACAGTCCAGATCGTTTTGTAACACAGGAGCTATGTACAGTATACAACTGGTACTTTTATGGCTGTCAACACAGATGAAGCATCAGGTGCTGGTGCCGGATCAGGTGTTTGTGGAAATGGTATTCCTGGTGTTAGCAAAAATAACCAAAATGTTTCACGAGGTAACAATTCAACAAACAGCAAAAGAGCAACAACTAAGTGTGGAAAAGGAGGACCTTTTAATAAAACTTGTGCTGCTGCTGTTGTCACATGGAGAGGAACCATAAGGTATGCCATTCATGCTGTTAAAATCCCAGTGACTAGCAGTGATAGTGCATGTAACAATGGCTCAGTCTTTGAGTCAGACAGTAGCTCTTTGTCTCAGTCTAACATAGTTGTGACTGGTGACGTATCACCAGTCCCTCAACTAAGTCTAATAAACAAATCTGCTGTCAAAGAATCAGGTAGTGCAGTTGCAAATAAATCCACAAATGGTGGCAATGAAAATGACATGTCCAGTGACTCCACCACTTCTAATTGGATAAAAATGAAAAACCCTCGAGTGCTCCTGCCCACTCTTCTAGCACCAAGGAGGATGGCCTGGGTTCTGTTCAGTCAGGTGAAAAAACACAAACATTTTTTAATTATCTTCCTAGCACTTGAACAAAGTCTGTCACTTCTTTTTTTTATAAACTCAGCTTTATTTAGCATTCAGTTACCGCAGTAAAGAACATCTTACATAGGCAAAGCAGTGAATAAAATGTTCCTTTGCACAATCATAATACAGACCAATACATAAGTCTGAATTCCATGTACAATTCTAAATCTGTGGTAAACTTCACTTGTGCATGCTGGAAATGCAAGTCTAGAAAACAGCTTATGAGACCCCCTACAGGGGGTTAAGTAATCTAAAACTTTATAATCTCTGCTATACTGTGCGTCCTCCAGCTCTCAGGTTAACAAAATAAGATCCATAAAACAAGGGCAAGAAAAAAGAGTTTCAATAAAAATTCAAAAAGGAAAACCAGGAACAAACCATGGCTCCAACTTCTGGCTGTGTGTACCGTTCCCCTTCTCCCTCCCAAGACTCCATAATTAGATAAACTCCTTGTATCCCAATATGGAATGTATGTACTTAAGGGGTGAAGTTGCCTCTGATGAATACACCATTGTAAAACTAGCCAGCTATCACCTAAACCCTAGGTTGAAATGAACAAAAAGGAGTAGGAGGACTTCAACCAATCAATCAATCAAGTCTTTATTTAACCAGGTGTTCATTGTTGAGCAGAAGCTCATTTGCAAGATAGACCTGGGTGGAGCATGAACAATTGTATATACAGGTCAACATAGGTATTTACAAGGCAATACAGATAATACTGTTTACAGAGAGGAAGAAAAAGAAGTTCATATGTACATAGAATTATACAGATATTGTACAGATTACAGGGTATTTACATACATATAAGTGTCTATAGGAAGATAAAGCAGGTTATCTAAGGTTGCAGGAGGAAGTAACAGAAGAAAAAAAATAAAATAAAAATATACACCGGGTAGAGGCGAAGGTAGGGGGGGAAGGGAGGGAGGTGGGGGGAGAAGGGCTAGGAGCTAGGACTTGACGGTGAGCAGGAGCCTCAGATGTGTATTTAAAGTCCCTGTGTTACTAGCCAGGACTCCCACCCTTGCCATCTTGCTGTGTGTTGATCTTGATTAAGTCTCAACTTGGCTGTTAGGGTCTCCATAGATACCACCTCCCTTACCCTCCTGATCCAGTCCTGTACTAAGGGTGGTTCTGGCCTGAGCCAGCAAGCTGTAATGCATTTTAAACCCACAGCCAAGAAGATCAATCCTACTTTGCGAGAGTCCCCCTTTAGGTAGACTATTGTGGGGATCCCCAAAATCCATTCTTCAAATTGAAGTGGTATTAGGAGGCCCATAATGCCCTGTAAGGCTGATTGTAGCCCTTTCCAGAATATAGACACTTGACGGCAGGCCCAAAAGATATGCAAGTGGTCCCCCCCTTCCTCCACACTTCCTCCAACATACTTGGGAGCCCATGCCATCATAATGCCTGGATATGGTGGGGTGGGGATGTGAAGGTACCTTACCAAGGTTTTCCAAATTTTCCAAAAGAATTCTCTCCATACTGGAGCAGAGGTAACTTTCCACCCGAACCTTAATCTGCGGTCCCAGTCAGTCTCTCTGATTTGTATGTTTGCCTCTCTTTCCCAAGCAGATTTTTGTTTATCAAGTGAGCCCTTTCTGGATACTAATAGCAACTGGTATAAAGAAGCTATGGTTCTGGTCTTAGCAGCTATCGTCACCATTCCTTATAGGAAATTTTCCCAGCCAGAATAAGGCCTGGTTAGGTGGGTTAGATGATATGATGAATTAATAAATGAACAAACTTGCATATATCTAAGGGATTCAGAGTTCCTCCAGTTAAACTTGTCTCTGGCTCTCTGAAAAGATACGCATCTTCCATTTTCTATGAACTGACTGAACCTCGTAATTCCCTGTGTTTCCCATCTGGCATACCCTTGGTCCAAGGTGGGAGGGAAAAATTGTGACTCATGTCTGATGAGTGACAGGGGACCCACCCCCATCAGAGTGCCAGCCATCTTCTTCACCCTCGAGAGGATGTATAACCCATGTCTCACCCACCTGTTTTTGATCTGCATAGCCTGGCTTGCCTCCATTGATGTAAGGGATAAGGCAAACTAAGGGGGCCCCCAGCCATCTCATTTTCCATCTCGTACCATCCAGAGGAAATCCTCTGTTTGGCCCATGATAACACTGGGCCCATTTGTGCTGCAAGATAATATAAATAAAAATTAGGCAAGGATAGCCCTCCTCTCTCTCTGGGTAAATGTAAAAGGTGTCTGGCTATTCTAGGTCTCTAGTTTTGTCATACAAAAGTCTGAAATGTGTTAGAAAGTCTGTTCCAAAATGAGGTTGGGAGTTTCAGCAACAAACACTGGAACAGGAAAAGAAAACAGGTAGTATATTCATTTTCACAACTGCAATCCTACCTATCAGACGATGGGAGAAGTCTCCATCTAGCAAGATCCTTCTCAACATTCTCCCAAAGTCTCCCATAATTAATGTAGAATAGCCTGGATAAATCTATGGATATTTGTATCCCTAAATATCTGAGTTGGTTTCTTGGTGTGCACCTGCAGGGGAAAGCCCCCCCCCCAATTCCTGTGTTACAGTCCCACTCAGAACCAAGGCCTCAGATTTAGAAAAGTTTATTTTATATCTTGAAATTTCACCAAATGAATGCAGCAGGTGACAAAGCAATGGCACAGACGTTTCTGGAGAGGATAAAAAGAAGATAGAATCATCTGTGAATAATGATAGTTTTTGCTCAAACCCCCCCTACTGTTACCCCCTGGATCCCAGGGCACTGTCTTACCCTGGTTGCCAATGGCTCTAGTGACAAGGCAAACAGAAGTGGGAGAGGGGGCAACACTGTCTGTTTCCTCAGGATAAAGAGAAGAACTTCGAGCTGATGCCATTTACTCTTACTAAGGCTTTGGAGTTCTTATAAAGCTGTGAAATAATTTTCCTAAATTTGGGGCTAAATTTCATTTTCTTCAAGGATGCTTTTAGAAACTGCCAATTAACCCTATCAAATGCTTTTTCTGCATCCATGGAGATAGCCAATCGGAGCTGTTCCCTGTTCTCCTGAGACGAGATAATGTTAAGCAGTCTCCTTATATTACCAGGTAAGAATCTCCCTGAAATAAAACCTGTTTGGCCCTCATGGACCACTGAAGTAATACATTTCTGCACTCTCGCTGCTAGTATTCCAGTGAACCATTTCAAATCTACATTGAGCAGGGATATTGGTCGGTAGGACCCACACTCTAAGGGGTCCTTCCATTCCCTGTGTAGTACTCATATACGTGCCAGTTGCCTCGAGGCTGGAGTGTCTCCCCCTTCCCCCACCTCCCAGAATACACACAGCAGAAAAGGAGCCAGGAGATCAGCAAAGGTTTTAAAGAATTCTGAAGGAAAGCCATCAGAGCCTGGGGATTTTCCATTTTTCAAAAAGGGAAATTTGGCTTATCAGTTCCTGTTGGGTGATTCCCATGTCCAGTTGGTCTGCCCCTACTTGTGAAAGTTGCCTTAAGTTCAACCCTTGTAAAAAGGTAGAGACTTTAGTGTCAAAGGCAGGGATTGAGTCTACTGAGTATAATGCCTCATAATACTCCGCAAACTGCTTTGTAATAGACTCCGGGTGGCTCACTATGGAAGTCCTGTCCAGGGGGTTTTTAAGTTGTAAAACCAACCTATTGATTTGTTGCTGTCTCATGTTGGCAGCCAATCATTTCCCTGACCTGTTACCATTTTCATAGTAATTCTGTCTAACCCTCCTATGCATTGATTCTATCTGGGAGGTGAGGAGGGTTTCAAGGGCCATCCTCTTGTTATTAAGTTCTTTTTGCATCAAACTATTAAGAGATATTTTGTGTTGGAATTCAAGGTCTGCTTTTTCTGCCTCCAGTTCTAACCTCCTTTGTTCCCTGCATTTCTTTTCACCTGCTGCATATTTAATTATGGTTCCCCTGAGGACTGCTTTCGAAGTGTCCCACTGACTGTGTGAGTGGTTTGTCCTTCAGGATTGTCCTGCAAGTAGTTTTGAACTGTGGATTCAATCAGATCCTTAAATTCCTGGTTGTTCAAAAGGCCCACATTAAATCTCCAATGGGAGTTATGAATAGATGGGGAAAACTCCAGTTTTAATTTTAGTGGGGCATCGTCTAAGAGGGTACGTGATAAAATTTGGCAGGTGGTTACTGTGTGCAACCATTCCCATGGAACAAGAAAACAATCTATTCTTGTATAACATCCATGCCTGTCAGAAAAATGGGAACAGTCCTTCTGCTGTCCATGAGTATCTCTCCAGACATCAGAGACCCCCAGCGCCCGACATACACAGAGTAAAGTCCATCCAGCTGTGCCCAGCATGGTAATCTATCCCCCTCCCCTTCTGTCAAGAGAAGGAGAGAGAATAGTATTGAAATCCCCCCCAATTATGCAAAGTTGGTCTGTCATTTTCACAATGTCTGTAAAAAATTTATGAAAAAAAGGGCAGCCTCTTTGTCCTCATTTAGGGCATAACTATTGGCTATGGTGCAAGGGGAGCACTGGTATGTTGCCTGGATTATTATGTATCACCCCTCAGGGTCCATCTGGACTGATTCCACTTTTATTGGTAGGCTTTATGAATTAAGATGGCTGTCCCTCTGCAGTGAGAGTGGGCCTGATATGAGGAGGCATGGACTTCCCCCACCCACCTGTGAGCCAATTTTTTTATCTTCGTTCTCTGGGAGGTGTGTTTCCTACAACAGGGCTACATGGACCCCCATCTTCCCCAGTTCCTTCAAGACTCAAGATCTCTTGATTGGGTTGTTAATTCCCCTAACATTATAAGATGCTATAGTTAACTCACCCATTACTGCATGACAGACCACTCTGTTTCTGTTTGGCCCTGGTGGCATTCCAAAACCAACTTCCGCTATATGCAGAGTCTGGGAAAACAATTGAAGAGGGTGTATTCACAGCTAACATTATGAGGGAGGCAAAAAGTTGAGGCCACTCCTCTTCCCAACAAGTAACCATTTAACCAACATTTAACAATGAACCAAAGAAACAATTGAAGGTTGTTGTAAAAGGGGCCCTTCTCCCCTAAGTAATGCTTCAAGGGTGCCACAGTAGTCCCATCATATCCTCAGTGATAAATGATGATGGGTGGTAAAAGGTTGTACCCTTCACCCTGGCACCAATCAAACCCAAATGGGTCAGGAGACCACACCTGTGGTGTCACCCATGCCATATAGCAACCCCCCCGTGAATTATCCCCTGTAATTCAACATCTTGCCCATAACATAGGAGGGCTTAAAAATGAGCCCCCCTCGAAGATTATCCCAGCGGCCTGTGAGCCCTCCCTCTTTAGAAGTGATTGGGTTAAACATGAAGCATTCTAAAATTCGAAGTATGAACAAAGTGGGGCTCATGCAGCTTGAAACTAGCCATTAGAGCTCAGACAGCCTCCAAGGAATCTCACTCTGGGCTCCTGTGTACCAACAAGTAAAAGTACGAGGCTTCTGTGACTGTCAAGGATGTGCGATCAGGTATAAGGAGTATGATCAGATTGTTTGCTTTCCTCCCCTGAGCCCCAGGCTTTCTCTTGAACTGAATGGGTTTGCAGCATGCTAGAAGTGCCCTTCAGGTTACTCCTCTTCAAATGAGCCACCCTCTGAATTTCTGACCAGGGATTTCGATCTGGGCCTATGACACGACCTGCCACTTTCCCTATGTGACCCACGGCACTTCCTATCTGATGCCAACATTGTTTCTCTAAGTCTTTTAGCAGTGTGACATTAACCAGTTCATTGACTTGAATATCTAGGGAGGCAAGGTATTTTTTAGTTTCGGGGACTGTCTCAAATATCTTCACCCCCTTGTCCAACTGAATGTGGAGCTTTGCAGAGAAATCCACATGAGCCCTCAAGCCTTTGCTACTGAGGCTCTTTACCACTGGGAACCAGTTTTTTCTCCTGGCCATAGTGGAGGGGGCATAATCAGGTTCAAAGTAGAGCTATGTATCCCCAAAAATGATCTCTTTCATAGACCAGGCGTTTCGGAGGATCATCTCTTTGGTTCGGTAATCCAAAAAGGCTACTATGAGGGGGTGGGGTCTGGCCTTAAGGTCTTTTGGGGGGGCTATTAAGGCCCAGTGGGCTCTGATAATGTTTAGCACTAAATCTTTATCAAGACTGAGTACCTCTTTCAGAAGGTTTTCAATGAATTCGGCTGTATTCCCAGTTTCTGTTTGCTCTGGGAGCCCATGTAGTCTAATATTTATCCTACTGGACCTGTTTTCGAGATCCTCGATCTTGCTGAGTAGGAATTATGACCTATCATGTAGCTGCAAAATCACACCATTATAGAGGTCAGAAGTATTAGAGTATTGTGTCATATATTCTTCCATTGAATGCAGCCATTTATCTTGCTGTTCCAGTTTAGCTTTGTTGCCTGCTACCTTCCTTCCGATCACATCCAAGGTGCGGGACCTCCTTCTAAGTTCACGGCAGAGCTGCCTTGAAGTAATTGTGATGTCCTTGTCATCCTCCTTGGACCCACTTTTGTACTCTGGCTCTGCTGCCTCTGTTTTGTCCCTTTGAGTGCAAGTAAAATTTTTGATGCTTTAGTCCACTCCCAGCACCCGGCTGCGACTTATTTCTGGTTGCCATTTGATACTAAATTAAACAGACATTGGCCCGATTGAAAGGTTAGTTCAAAAATGTATAATAATTATACTTTTTTTCTCAGGGGTTCGGGAGTGAGTCGTTAAGGCCGCAGCATGGCACAGTGACGTCACTGGAAGTCAAAGTCTGTCACTTCAGAAGTGTGGAATTATTTTTTTGTCAGTAAAAGTGATCCATGCACAGCAATTTGTTCCCTATGTAAACAAAGGGAAAGCTGTGGTAAGGTTATGTCATGTCTCAACACTACAGCTCTTAAATGCCCTCTGAAAAAACAATCAGTGTTGCTTGATCAGCCCAAAATCATGCCCTTCACCTTCCAGACCACAGATGAGAAGAGTCAGGAATCTGTAGAAATGCATAGTGAATTTTCTGAACTTGATGCGAACAAAACCAGTGCCAGCCCTAGGACCACCATTACCACCAATGCCGACACCATTAGCACCAGTTGCATATCCAGTGATGGCACTGAATATATAAGCCTACCACCCCAAAATCCATCTGGTAAATGAAGCACAGTGTCTAGTAAACCAGCAGGGACATGTTGTAAGCAGCTAACATTCTCTCAGGCATTTAAGAGGAATACTTTTACCAAAATTCATCTGAAGAGTCTTCATCTTGATCACAAAATTGGGGAACTATTAGGAGGGGCCCTTCTGCCATACTCGTTAGTAGATTATGAGGATTTTAGAGGTTCATGAAACTTGCAGAGCCTCAATACAATGTTCCTCATCAAAGGTACATCACCTATGTTGAAATACCAAACATTTATGAGGGATTAAAGGTGACAGTGATGCTTGCACTTAAAAATGCAGAGGGCGGGGTTATTCATTTCACAACAGATATGTGGACCAGCAGTCAGAATATAGATTATATGTACCTTACCACTCATTTTGTCAGTTTTTCTTGTGCTTCTTCAAAAACAAACATACCCCAAAAGATGGCACTGCTGCACATAAAGAAGTTTGGGCAAAGCCATACAGCCGCAAACATCTTGCAATAACTAAATGAGCTCCTTAATGACTAGATTTATTCTCATGGTCTCAAATGTGGCTTTATAGTAAGTGACAAGGGCCAACATCTTGAAAGCAGTACATGATGGAGAGTTTAAGTATGCTTCTTGCTTTGCACATTGCATGCATTTAATTGTCACTGGTTTCCTGAACAATGAAACACAAGTTGATGGTGTGATTGCTGTTTGCAAAAAATGTGATTCACTTTTCACATTCAGCCAAGGCAATACAGATATTATCCAAACTGCAAAAGAAACACAAGCTGCCCCACCAAAAGCTAATTCAAAATGTTTCCACTCGGTGGAACTCAACTCTTTTATATGCTGTAGCACCTCTTGAAACAAAAGCAAGCTGTACATGACTATTGCTCCAATTATGTTATTGGTAATGGCATTATGCTTTGTGTGCTGCAATGGAAGTTAATGGAGACAGTGTGCTGCATCCTAGCTCCTTTTGACACACATTCTGAAGACATGTCCCTCTGAGTCAGGTTATCCCACTTACAATGTTGATTAAAGTTAATAAGACAAGATTTTCATATCCCTACAAAAGTATACAAGCTGATTCTGATGAAGTGACTGATGATGGTGAGCACTCAGATGGTGGCTGGTAAATACTGTGTGGGTCTGGAAAAAAAAGGAAACTGTACAGACTGTGATGGAATGTGGTATCTCTTGAACTACTACCATGGACCATATCTGCAAAACACTTTCACAAACTGCTTTGTAGACAGGGCCCAAAGTCAGCATATTTTTTTTACAGGAAAAGTTTTACATCAGTGGGAACAGGACCAATGGCACGAAAGGGACAATGTCAACCCTTTTTGTATCATATTATTTCTAGTTGAAATGAAATGCCATATTTTTGGATTCTTTACCTTCTGTAAAATTCATTGATGTTGCTGATTGTGTGAGTTCCTTCCTTTTTTAGTACAAATATGGCAGCAGTGCAATGAAACATGCTTTCCTAAAAGAGCAAGTTTCTGCTACAAGTAATAAAAATATTAACATGCTTGTCAAATCCTACCTAGAGCAACTCTAATTTCATACCTCCAGAACAATACAAAGACACCCCAAAAAGCCACTCATGATGCTGTATCTCCTCTGTCTCCTCCCACTGCACCATGATTGGCTAGACTGTGTGGGGGTATTCCTAGCCTGGAAAGATGCAGTTGAAGTTAATCAAGGAATGCAACACTGCAGGCAAACTTTGTGGTGGTGACACCAGTATGGGCCTGGGGCAGTCTATTTTTCACTATTAAAAAGAAAAAAATAATCAGAATCAAACAACCAGCTATATCAGCAGTTTTTACAGAATGTGACCAATCATAAATTGTGTGTGTTTTAAAAATAGGGACAATTTGAGGCCTAAGGGGGTTGACATTGTCCCTTAAACATCATGTAAGAGCCCTCTGACTCACTTTGGCAGTTTCGGGGCCCTTGGGGTCCACACTGCTTCCACCTCTGAGGGGGCCAGCCTGGGTTCACTGCTGAATGCAATACTTGGATGAAAAAATGGCACAGTGTTTCCACCTGGGGGTAGTGATAGGAGATACCTGTGGATAAACTACAGGTTACCATCCCCCAGGAAAATACAATAACTGCCCCCACAGTACCTACCTCGTACACAGTAGCAGGACACACTTTGCAATGACCAGTAATATTGTAATATTATAATGTCCAAAACGCATCAGGCAGGCATAGCCTGTGTGTTTTTTATTTGAATAAAATGTTGTAAATAATAGTGGTGACTGGTGCCCATGTATGCGAGGTGGTGTGTGCCCAACTTTTTGTACTTGTATTTAATGACCAGTAATACCAGATGAGTAACATAAACCAACTTCAATACTTACTTTGGGGAGGGGAAAAAGGGGGAATTATCACAACAACAATAATAACTGGTGCAAATAATATATAACCCCACTCAGTATTTCCACCTCCCACCTGGGGGTGCACCTGACTCATCCCCAAATTGCAGTGGTCAACAGTTACAGGTTGCAGTGGGTACCACACCAGTGTTGCTGAGATGGTGACAGTCTGATGGCTTGAGCTAGGAAGCTGCCTTGGGGCCCAATAACTTTTAAACACAAACCACTTTTAACTTTTTTGCCTGGGCACAGTTTGGAATTTGGCACAGTCCAGCCCAGGGCTTAATGCCCCACTGAAACTTGACTAGCTAGCTAGCTAAATAGGAACTCCCTTGAGCTGCAGCCCAGGGATACTTATAGTTAGAAGCTTCAAATAGGGGTTGCAGAAACTTGTTTCAGGTTATCCTGCTGGTATCAGAGGTTTGTTGGTGGTGCACCACAATAGCAGGTCACTGGGAGGCAGCAACTGGCTGAAGAAATAAAGAACGCTGCTCTTCACCTGTTAGGCCTTTCCAAACTTCACCCCTGGGGCCTTTGTATGTGGTATTCACCTAACAGGCCTCTCAACATTTTCCTCTCCGGGGATCTCTCTCATCAGTCTGGGGGACTGGATAGGCAAGTGTCCACAAGACTTTTCTGCCTGCACAACAGCTTCTTAAAACACAGATGCAATGGGACTCTGGCTCAGTCTATAGCCCCAAAACACACAATTTATCTAGCTGGTAGCAAGTAAGCAGTCCCACAACACTTGCCTCACCAAGGGGGAAGTGGAACATTTATTGCGCAGTCTTTTTACTCTCTTTACTCACTGTTGTGGAATACTTCTTTTGTGTTAATTTGTTTGTACAATGCCATGTGACCTCTGGTACTGTGGGGTTACTACAACCATGGCCTTGGCTATTAGCCATCCTGTCCCTAACACTGCTAATTCACTTTGTGCACTTCACTGGCTTTTTAGATGTTTGCACTGATATTTTTGACTAACTATATGATGTCTGTATTTTTGCAATTATGGTATATGTACTTAATAGATCATATGAATGCACGGTCACATTAAGGTAGTGAGTTTAAATACCGGTGCAGCTGGGTTACTAAACACACTCCCTGATGAGGCCTTATTGAAACCGTGAAACCAGCTGAGTTTTTTTGTTTGTCTGTCGACATCTCCGTGAAGGGGCTTGACCACTATGTACCAGGTTATTTTTTCAATAAATGATTACTACAATCTATATGCCTTGCATTTTGTATAATTGTTTCTGTTTCAGATGGGGTGGTGCTGTTCTTCCTTGTTGCAGGGCTGGCAGCATAACCTAGAGGTTAGAGTAACGAGCTGTGAATGAGCTTGGTACATCCAACAGACAGGTTTGGGTTTGATTCCCACAACCATCACCTGCATACTGTGTGACTTTGAACAAGTCACTTAACCACCCAGTGCTCCCAAGTTGCCCCTGAAAACATGCACTTGTGCCTAGTGGGCCTTACCTGGTTACCAAAGAATTAAAAAAAACTCAGGAATCTACTGTGGAGACATTGGGAGATGGTAGTTAGTCATCCAGAAGGTGCAAAAACTTTAAAGTCAAAACAGTTGTTGTAGCCAGAACAGTGAGGAACCTTAAAGATTGGCTATGTAAAATTAAGCACAGGATGCCACATGTGGAGTCTGGAACTGGCTGGTTGAAAGAAAAAATAAAGAGGAGCTTCTGCTGTGGGATCTGTATATAATGTTTACATACTAGGCAAACTAAAGAACGTATAAGTGTTGAGAGAAATGAAAATATAGAAATAACAGATTTCATCACATGCCAGACTTTATTTGTGATATTGTAGTATACTGATTGAAAAGCCCATGTGATCTTAATTATGCACAATAGGCATGGCCACAAGAAAACTTACAATGAGAATTTCAGAATGAAGGAGCTGCAGTAGAAGAGGGATAGAACCACCCTTGTGGCAAGACTCTTCATGGACAAGGGACAATCCTATAGTTGATTTTTTTTGGAATTGAGGCAGTAACTACGCATTCAAAAGGAGCAGAGTGGGAGAAACACTTTTGAACAGAGAAGTGAGGTGGATAGAATGCCTAGAGATATTAAATCCAAAATACGGGATAAATGAAGAGGTAAATTGATCGGAGTGGATTTCAAATATGAGAGTGGTGTTAATGTTTGACGCTGTAATTTTGGTTTGAAGTTTATTTTTGCCATCTGGTATTACCACTGGTTGACCCATCATTGTTTCTGTGTCTGGTCTTTTTCCTTTGTAATGGAGCCTTCCAGAGCATTTTTGAAAATAATAATAAAAATATACCTGGTTGATTACATAGATCATTGGGTATTTATGGAGGTTTGTTGTATTTGCTGGGATATACTGTATATATAGCATGAGACAGGAAGGGTATTTTGATTTATTTTGATTTATTTATACCCACTGTAGTTTTATATAAACATGTTTAGTTTTTTAGGAAATAATTTGTTGTTCAGATATGCAATTTTGTTCAGATATGGCAATTCATCTTTTGAAAATAATCTGTGTTAATAGAATACTATGTTGAAGTCTATAGAAGGTGGTAAGGTTGTTTGTTGGCAGTTTCTGACTGATTTGATGCCTTATACATACTAGTGGTAATCGAAATCAATCACCAACATTCGGTCAGTCAACCTGACAGGACGCGTGTGCCTGGGTGCGTGTAAATGTGCTTCAGCATCTGATGTCACTGCATGGTAACATGGTGTGTCATGACATCACTGGGCACACAAGTGTAGATGGGAGGCAGCCAGGCTATTTGAACAAAAAGAAGCTGCTTGAGCTCTTGCTGACAGCCATTACCGAGAACACCAAAGGCAGGGTAAGTTTTCACAGCTAAGTGCTCTTCTGAATGGTATTTTCTAAGTATGAGAGAATAATGAAGTGCTAGAAGTTTTTGCTCATTGTTCCGAAGTTATAGGAGTAAGCGTGCTCCATGGAAAAAGAAAAGGGGAAATTGTTTAACCAGGTAAGGCACGCTTGTTTCCAGGTGTAACCGGGGAGCATAAGGAAGTTAAATGACTTGCTCAGGGTCACACAGTATGCAAGAGGGGGCTGATGGGGGTTCAAACTTAGGTCTCCAGGTCTGTAGCTCAGTGCCCTTAACCACACATACTATACTGTCTCCCAAAGGGAAAGGGGAAAGGGGAAATTGGGCAAAAGATGACTGACTGACCATAGGAGGAGGTCAGTGTGTTAAAGCACTAAGTTTAAACAGATGATATTGCCTTTTGGTTCTAAATGCAGCTTTAGCAGAAATACCTGAAATATTCTCACAGCAACCTATTTAAAAGTAAAAAGAAACAAAAGGCAGTATGGTAAGGTTTACTGAATTATTAATTTGAAACTGAGTTAAAAGTGAATGTTAAAAATGGCTTTTTGAGTTTGCATTTACTCTGGGGTCCACCTTCTTCTAAATCCCCATCTTGGCGTTTAGACCCACTTTTACTCAGAGATCCTGAATTCACTCCTTGGATTAAAACCCAGATTCAAGATTTTCTTTCTATTAACGATACTCCAGATATGTCTCAAGGTACTATCTGGGAAGCATTAAAAGCCACTATTAGAGGTAAAATTATTAGTTATGCAGCATAGAAAAAATTAAGAGAACAACAATTAGCTAATTTAGAAAAATCCCTTAAAGAAAAAGAAACCCAATACTATAAATTAAATAAACCCAATCATAATTCACAGCTTCATCTGGAAATTCTACAATTAAGAATTAAAATTAACGAGTTGATATCCAGGAAAGCTGAACTTGCCCTTTAAGGATTGAACACGGTTATTGGGAACAAGGGGATAAATGCGGAAAGTTGCTCTCTTACCAGCTAAAAACTCAACAGATGCAGAGACATATAGCAGGTCTAAAAGATCCATCAGGTCAGACACACACAGACAACCTTTCAATCAATCGTATTATGCAATCCTTTTACCATCAACTATACTGCAACCTAATACTACAAATCCCAACCTAATACAACATTTTCTGGAAAAATTGAATCTACCCCACCTATCCCTCAGGGCAAAGCTATGCTTGATAAACCAATCACTTTACAGGAAATCAAACTGCTTTATCATCATTAAAAATGGTAAGCACCTGGTAGTGATGGGTTCCCTATTGATTTTATAAAACCCTATCTGACACTCTTTGTCCTGTATTAGTCAATGTATTCCAAGAAGCAACCTTAATAAAGAAACTCCATGCACAATGACCGAAGCCATTATAACAGTCTTACCAAAAAAGACAAGACCCTTTCTTCCTTCAAACTATAGACCAATCTCACTTCTTAATACTGACGGGAAAATCTTTGCCAAATTATTAGCTCTCCGCTTAGAATATTTAATGACTAAACTCATCCATACTTCTCAATCAGGATTTATCAAAAATAGAAACAGTTCCGATCATCTTCGCTCATTACTCAATTTAATTCACAAAGCAAAAACTCTTAAAACTCCTGCAGCTGCAATAGCCATTGACTTTGAGAAAGCATTTGACTCTTTCAATTGGGAATATCTATATCAGGTGCTATCTCATTTTGGCTTTACAAATAATTTTTGTGCTTGGATTCAATTATTGTATACCTCCCCTTCAGCTCGAGTTCTCACAAACTCTATTTTGTCCCCCTCCTTTTACTTAGCAAGAGGCACCAGACAAGGATGCCCCTTATCACCTTCATTGTTTATACTTGCCATGGAATCTCTTTCTGTGTCCCTACGTCAATCTGGTACAATTAAAGGCATTACTATTGGTAACTCTCACTATACTTCACTCTCATATGCAGATGATCTCCTTATTTTACTTGAAAACCTCAAAAGTTCTGGGCAACCTTTAGTTAAACTACTGAATGATTTCACCTCCCACTCCAGACTAGCTCTAAACCTTAACAAATCCAAAAGGCTACCACTGAATACCCTTTGTAGTCCCCTCATGAACAACTCATTAGGCTTTCGTTGGGCCCCCCAAGGTATATCTTATCTTGGCATTCGGATCACCCCGACATTGAATAAATTATGGGATGCTAATCTTTCCCCTCTGTTAACCAGTATCCAAACAACACTTTATAGATGGAAGCTACTTAAACTTTCTTTTAATGGTAGAATTTCCGCCATTAAAATGTCTATAACTCCTAAAATATTATACCTATTTTCCAATATCCCTTTGATACTTCCCTCTAGTTTTCTTACCAAAATAGACACAATTATCAGCAGCTTCATTTGGGAAGGCAAAATACCTAGATTTAGTCGTAATAAACTTAGATCCCATTATTCAAAAGGTGGCTTTGGCCTTCCTTGGTTCCAAGCCTACTTATGGGCTTTCCGTGCATCTCAAACAATTAAATGGTTTAACAAACCCAACATCCAGTCTCCTTTATGGGTCAATATGGAAACATCCTTATGTCCTGGTAATGTGGTGACTTCTTCCTTATAATACCTTACCTCTTCTTTAAAGTCTCACCCTACCATAGCTGCTTCTATATTCTATTGGAAAATCATTCACAAGCATATTAAATCTAACCCTAAACCCTTAGCTTACACCCCCATCTGGGGTAACCACCATATATCTCTTGATAATCATCCCATTTTTTGTCGTACCTGGAAAAATAAGGGTATCCTCTTTTTACAGGATTTACTTGAACCCAAGTCATTAAAGTTAAAATCTTACACCGACCTACGAAGCATATGGAATCTTCTCAATCAGGATTTTTGGAAATATCTACAGCTTCATACTGCATGCAACTCTTACCTCACATCCTTCTCTATCAATTCTCTGTATGATAAGCACATCTCTAAATAGATAAAAACAACACCCAATTTAAATAGCACTGTTTACAAAGATATTTGTGATATCCTTCCTGACTACTCTGTCAATGCTAAAAACAGATGTAGTACTGTGCTACAATATAATATCACCAATGCACAATGGTCCAGATGTTGGCTCTCCTGTCACAAATCTTTTAATGATAAACGCAGTTCCCTCATTCAAACCAAGATCCTTCATTTGTGGTACAGAACTCCTGTTGTATTACAAAAAATGGGTTTATTGAACAATAACAATTGCTGGCGCTGCAATTCCCCCAATGGGGATTTATTGCATATCTTATGGAACTGTCCCCTCATACAAGATTTGCACTGTACTCACAGATTTGCAATGAAAGTGGTAGGTCAACCTTTTACACTGGACCCTAAACATTGCTTTCTTGGTATTTTTAATCACCGTTCTTATAAAATTTCATATTCGCAGAGCAGATGGTTAGATATACTCTTCCTTCAAGTTAAACGCACAATCCTCATGCATGGGAGATCCAACATAATCCCTACCCTTCCTGGTATCATTAATCAACTATTGCAACATGCCTCTCTGGACCGTATGACATATATCTTGTCTGACCAACTCATGTTATATAACAATTGTTGGCAGGGCTTTTTTAATTTTTTGGAATCAACTAAATCTTCCAACACCAATGTATGGACTTAATATATATGGATTTTCCCCTTTTACTGATACATCATTGTAGTCTCACCTTTTTTCCCCTTTTTTATAGTTTCCCTCTCTCTCTTCTTAACTTTCTTATATATCTTTTCTTTCTTATACTCTGTTCTCAATCGTTCTTTATTACTCCACAATCCTTTTACGAATGTGCTTTTTTCCCTGTTGCAACATCATATATAATTATGTAACATTTTAATATAAACTGTATCTAATCATACTATCCGCTTTAAGTTCACTACAAATGTCAAGTATATGCTAATTACATGACCTGTATTGTTTACTATATTTTAAACCAAAAGCTCCTTGTATTATTGTAGCAATGTTCTTATTATATGCTGCCTCAATTTCTTCCAAAAAAAAATCCTCACATTGTACTGTACTGTAAGAGGTTTGTCTGTATATCTTATGAAAAATTAATAAAAAAAGTTTAACTGTAAAAAAATGGCTTTTTGCATTTTTTGTAGCTGCCAGTTAGCTCATCAGTATTGAAAATTAAGGAGAGTGACTATAAGGACACAGAAACTACTAGCTCATAACAGAGGTGACCTTTATTTATAACATAATAAATGCCATAAATTATATAATAAATTATTAGTAACTATTATTAGTAGCTCATGTGAAAATTACTTTCTGTTAATAATACTAGTACAGCAATAGTGTTAATATTTTTGGTTTGTAGAAAGTCAAAAGTTCTGAAGAAACAGTGCATTAAGTGCTGTGAAACACTTACAGAATATTGACTTCTTTCTAAATGAGCTCACAAATAAAATTGAAGTTATTTTACCTGCTGGTGAGCAGCATCTTTCACTGAGATCAGCAATGGGGTGAGTTGTCTTTTAGTCTGGGGGAGATTTTTTTGCACTGGAAGACTGAAAATGGAGACTGGAATGCTGACCTGAAGTGCTAAACTGGCAAACTTTGAGGAAGCAGAGGAAGTAGAAAGGGAGACCCCCTCTACGCTTTGCTTTTAACGAGGGTGTTTTTTATATGGGAGAGTGAAGTGAACACTGAGCATAGTTTCTTAATTTTCCAAGACTGAGAACTTTTCAGGAGGGCAACTAAAATGCAGAGTTTAGGATAGTGGACCTGGGTACTACATATTAGACACATAGAACCATAGAAAGTGTCGTCAGAAAAGGACCGGTAGGCCCAGCTAGTCTGCCCTATTTTCCCTGCCTAACACTATACCCTGGACCCTACTTGGTTACAGGTGTCCCTACCTCCTCCCTTATCTCTTCTTAGTATAGAAAAATAGAATGTTTACCCTTGTCCCTGTATTTGAGCTCAAACAGAAATGTTCTTTGGCGTCCACCCTATTTATTCCATGCAGGCGCTTGTATGTTTCGAACATGTCACCCCTTGCCCTCCTCTTCCTGAGTGTGTACAGTACATGCTTAAGTCCTATAGCCTCTCCTCGTATGTCTTCCCTACTAGTCCCATCTTAGTTGACACTAAAGTTCTTGACAAACATAAGTAGTGTGCCTGACATAAATAGCTCAACCAGCAGACACTTCATAACAACCCTGTGTAGTGCAGACTAGCAAGCATACTTTGGGAGCATAAATTTAGATTTGAGATTACACAAAACCAGAGTTGCGACAGCACAAAACTCAAACTCCACAAAGGCTGGAAATGAACTATAAGGGCTGTCAGTCCAATGCCCACAAAGTTTGGAAATATGCTATTTATTTATTTATTTATTTATGCCATTTTGAAAACTGGGTAAGCTCACTGAGACCAAGGGTCCCTTTTTCAAGGGTGACCCAGAATTAGTTACATACAGTGCTAACAGGCAGATCATGTCATAGCAAATTACATCATACAGAAGAGGAGATATCGAGGAAGGCATAGGATTACAAACCAGTACACAGGAAAAATAGGTATTACCCACATTAGTTACACTTTAGCAGTATCTCAGATAGAGCAACACAGTAAGATATAGACAATAGCTAGTGAGATTCATAGGCTTACAGTTAGTTATAAGTACACATGTACTATTAGGGTTGTTAAGCCTAACTCCCACCCCCCTCCCACCTACACTTCCCTCATGATACAAGGCCAGTTCACAGGTTCAGGGCCTTGCATCAATGGTGTGATACTTCATACTGGGTCATACATAAATACAGTGCATAGACAATGACCACAGAAAAAGGCCTATATGCCCATCCAGTCTGCCTACCCTACCTAACTACTCTGCACTGTCTCTAGTGGTCATCCTTCCCTTTGTTGTCCTCCCTTTTCTAACTAACCACATATACCTGTCCCATCCCTGCTTAAAAGTGTTCACTGGTTTGTCCTCTATCAATTCCTCTGGCATCTTGTTCCATTTGTCCACCACTCTTTCTGTGAAAAAGTGCTTATGGATGTCCCTTTTGAATCTCCCCCTGTGAGTTTAAGTGAGTTCCCTCTTTTCTCTGTAGTTGAAATCATGTAGACAAGTTCCTTGGGATCCACTCTATTTATCCCATGCAGTTTACGTGTATGTCTTGATCATACCACGCCTTTCCCTCCTTTTCTCAAGGGTGTATATATTCACGTGCTGCAGCCCCTCCTTGTGTGGCTTTCTTCCTAGTCCATGAACCATCTGTGTTGCCCTGGGCTGTACTGCCTCCACTTTGCTGGAGTCTCTCCTCAGGTGTGGACTCCAGCACCTTGTGCAGTATTCCAAGCATGGCTGCACCAGTGACCTATACAATTGGAGAATCACCTCTAGGCTTCTACTGCTTATCCCCTTCCCTAAGCAACCCTGTATTCTGTTTGCCTTGCCCATAGCTCTGTTTACAGTGAAATGCTGTACTACAGGCATGGAGGAATATTTGTTAAATGTGCCAGGCAAACCAACGAGGCAAGTGACGAAAATTAACAGCAAAAAAAAAAAAAGCCAGCAAGAACCACAGATGGTGGCTGACGAAGGCCTGATCTCTCTTTCGGCAGCCGAGATAGGTGCTCTGAGCAGGATGGTGACCAAGCAGGTCCTGATGGGGCTGAGCCCATGTCTGGCAACACTGGATGAAAAGTTGACAGAGATCTCGGTACATAGTGCTCAGCAGAACCAAAGGATAGGGGAAATGGAACAATGAGTCTCCAGTATTGAAGATATGTAACCCCCTGGCCACTTATAACAATTTAGCACCCCCCCATGAAATCTGGACCCTGGTATTCACATATTGGCATACCATTTACTTTTCAAAGGTTGGTACCACCCTTGGTGTTAGGCTGTATACCTGGCTCATTTCTAGAGGAAGAGGGGTGGGGGGTACAAGAACAAAATACATAAACCTTGGGTAAAAATTACAACCCAGGTCCAGGGTGCTAGATCTAAACTGCTGAGGGGGCCCAAGTAAATCCAACAACCAGAAGCAAGAATCAGAAAGTCCAGAACAGGAACTGGGATTGTGCAGTATGGATTTATTTAACAGATAGAAACTAAAGCAGTAGTGGACCCCCATGGGTCGGGCAAGGCAGGACAGGTACCTTTCACAAACTCTCCTTGCATGCAGTACAGTTTGAGAACACAGAAAAGAGCATCTTCTTCCCATTTGCCAATGGTGCATCTAGTGGACACCTGGCTATGCACTTGAACATTTTTCTCCAATGAGTGCACATATTGCAAAACTAAGCCACACACTCAGAATTCTTCTTCAAAAATAGCTGCAATTATGTGAAACTCAGCCACACACCTAAACCTGCAGCAGTGGCCTTTGCTCAGGTAAAAACTGGTGCCCTTTATGAACCAGTAAACCCTGCCTTGTAAACATCCAGATGGTGTTCCTCCAACCCTTTTGCCCCAACCGACAGTCTCTGCCATTCCTTCAGGGCTACACCATTGAACCCCCCATTCCCCACTGAAATGCTAGAGGTCCCATATTTTCCATTCCTGTCACTCACTGGAGTGACTACAGTACAACTTCACTCTCCTGGGTGAAACGTTGCAGAAATTCACTCTTCTGGGTGAACAAGGGGCACTGACAGATGCATTCTAGCCTTATCTATGGGCACACACACACACACCCCAGAAATGATTCCCCTAAATATGTGGAGAACTTGTCTCCTTAAACCAGCACTCATGAACTAGCTGTCCCATTCACTGGGCATGGAACAACAAAAAGGCACCTCTCCTGGGCAGCAGGCTTGTCGCTTGTGAAAATAGGCAGCTTGCCCATCTTGCTAACAAGTATAAAAATTAAAAAATGAAATGAAATGAAGATTAAAACAGTCTCTCAAGTTCTTTTCCAAGGCAGCTGAAACACAGAAAGGATCTTGCCCCTTGAGCCCACTGAGGAAAAGCAGTTCCTTCCACTTCACAGGGAGTAGAAATCAGGAAATCCTGCTGCAGAAAGGTCTCCACCACTTCACTTGAAGCTGGAAATTGTACTCCACACTAGGGTGAGAAGTTTTGGGCCCTCAACTCAGAGCTCACAGGCAGACTTTCTGCCACTCTCACTTCCACACTCAGCTACAACTCAGACTGAACATTCTAAGCTCCCTAGAGCAGCTGTACACAGGAAAAGGGTTATGCTGCTGTGAGACATCTGAATGACATAATCATTCTTCTCTCAGGCTAGCTGAGTAAACAATGATGTCATTGTGTAAGACGTCCCTAATGAGCTCCCTACCAGCTGCCTGCTACCTTCCTAACACTCATACTGATAGGATTCTAGTAACCTCAGGGGACTGGGTGGTTACAGATACTATGAGGCTGATGCCAGAGAAGATGTCCAAAATGGAGCGGGAAATCAAAGAATTAAGAGATCATTTGGATTACCAGAACTACAATCAGAGAAGTAATTTAAGGCTGAGGGGGCTTCCAGAAGGTAAAGAGGGCAAAAGAGCAATTGATTTCTGTGCAACTATTCTGCGGAAGCTCCTAGGACTGTTGGTTACAAATAGAGCACTTAAAATCGAAAGGGCACACAGGGCCTTGGCACCCCGACCTCCACCGGACCAACCACTGAGACAGATGATATTTTGGCTTCATCATTTTGGAGACAGGAAGGCCCTACTGGTGGCCAGTTGCAAGGCAAAACAGCTGTGATTTGAGGGAGCAAAATTAACCCTGCATCAGGATTTCTCACAGTGGCTCCAGAAGAAGAGATTACAATTTAACCCCATGCTGAATGTGCTCCATGTTCGAAAAAATAGATTTTTTCTTTACATACCCTGCAGTAGTGAAACTCAAGCAGGAGGGAGTGATGTTCTTGTTCTGGGAGGTAGAGAAGGTGTGGGCCTTTGTATAGGACTGGGACAGAAAACACTATTTAAAATGTACAGCTGGAATCAGATAAAGAACAATTTCAGGTCATATCTTACAAATCTCATTGTTGAAGGATCGCTGCTTCACGGGGGAGTAGGTCCCCTGTGGACTTTTCAAAACTAAAAAAAAGGGGGGGGGAGAAAATAAGGGAAAAAAAACTGAAGGGATGACTTATTGGTAATTAAGATGTGACTTAAAAACACTGATATTAATCGTCTGGATGGCTTTTCAGGATGGCAATTGGAAGAAGAAGGCACTAGGATAAAGTATAAAGTTTACCATGGTCTCGGATGCTGAATGGTGATTTGTCCAAGGTAAGAAGTGCGCAGTATTAGACTGCTTGAACATTGAGACTATGACTGTTGGGATTCCGAGGGGAGATAAGACAGGACCGTTGGTTGACTGGATATCAGAGGCCATGAAGAGACTAAATCCAAAGGCCAGAGAGTGACCAGTGGATGGCAGAGCCATGGAGGAGAGGCAGACTGATCAGGTAAAGGGGTGCTGGGGGAGGCGGGAGACTGCGTGTGAAGTTAAATTTGGTGCGGTCTCACTGCCGCTCTCTGCCCTGGGTCCCTGGTGGTGTGGGCCCACTTGCCATCCCATAAAAACTTTGGGATCAGTTACCAAGCCTGGACTGTGTGCTCCTCTCTGGGTCTGGCTTGGTTCTTGTTATAAGGACAAAAAAACTCAAAATCAGGGGTATGGGGGGGTGATAGGAGAAAGAGAACTTGCTCTGACCTCAAGGGACGTGCTGGGAAGGGGGGGGAAGTAATGATTATCTGAGGTGATGGAGCGGGCCCAGACAATGGGGGCTAAAGAGGTTGCATCTGGGGGGGAGGGGCAGGCAAATGGTGATGAGAAGAAATGTTTGTTTGATAGGGGATGCAAAGGGGCTTATTCAAACAGCCTCCTAACAGTGGTGTCTAGGGCTAAGAAATTCAGGCTGAACAAATGCCTAAATAAAGAAATACTGCCAAGGGAGACATGAGGGTAAGAAGATTATAGGCTTTGGATGCTTATATACGTGTTTTTTTTAGGCTGTCCAGTATAATGATCCCTAGGTTATTTTCCTCCATGGTGCTTTCTAGCTTCCCTCCCTACTTTCATACTACACTCCAGAATTCCTTCACCCAGTGTTCACTACCTTACATTTTAGTGTCGAAGCTCAGCTGCCAGATCTTTGACTAACTCTCCTGCCTGTCCAGATCCTCCCTAAAGATGTAAGGGTCCCATATTGACCACTGTAATCAATAGACTGGTAGCCCTTGACAGCATATTAGCCAGTATTTGTTTTTCATTGCATGTACCATAAAATATTTTTGGCCTAGGTCAATTCTTCATTAATGTTCTCACATTGTAAAGAATGATTTTTGTTTGCTCAGTATTATCAAGCAGAATGGCAAATGCCAGAGACAAGGGCTGTCTCTTCGTCAGAAGCCATATTATGAAAGGTCTCAAGTACTCATTGTCCATTTTGCTTTACTTGAAAGACATTGATGAGGTTAGACTGAAAGGATTTCCCTTCTGTGAAGCCATGCTGGCTATCTCTAATCAATGATGCACCAACACATTTTCATTAGAGTCCCAGAGGACACCACCGAACAAGCCATCTAAACAGTGAGCAAGTAAACTTAGACATACTGTATATTCAATATAAGAAACACACAATTATATATACAGCACAGAAATGTACAAAAACAGTATACTATAAACCATCCATGAGTGTGAAGTTCGAGTGACTCATGAATTTCACCATCATCATGAGATGGAATGACATTCCTTGATTTTAAACCATATAATTTTATAATGTATGAATGGCAGAAGCCCACTGCTGGCCCACCAGTGAGTGGAACTGGCACCAGCTGTGACTTCAACCACTTGTGTCCACTCCTAGACAGAAGAACACGGCCCCAGTGGGCCCAATTCTTGGTGTGGAGACAGGTGGAAATGGGGGGAACAAACAGGAAAAACAATGAGTGGGGTGTACACTTTGAGTGGCCCTATGAGGTGTACAGCTGCAAGCTGATTATGCAATAAGGCATGACAGGGTGTGTGTTACCACAGGAAGGGGGGACATAAGGCAATGATGAATGCCTTACACACCAGAGAAGTGCTGTTATCCCACAACTATGAACATCCTGGAGTGCCTTATTGCAATTATAAAATGTTTTTTCATATTTATTTTAAAAAAAAATGAGTAATGAGGGTGAGAAAGTTAAGTATTTCTGACCTGTGTTGTACTGGAATAATGTCCAATCATGTGCTCACATCTGACCGATCACAGGACTTGTTTCTCTTACCCATTCTATAAAATGTAAATATCCAAGTCCAAACAACTCTAATGCTCACTCTGCAGCAGTAGTACATCAGTGCAGTAGCACACTTATACTATTTCAATAATGTTGATGACTATGGCTTCAGCAGAGGCAATGATCAAGTTTGATCAGGACTGGTGAGTGAACAGCATTTTTTCAGTAATTTTAAGAACAATGTGAGAGTGAAGTTAGTTGGCCCTAGGCATAGGTAAATTTGTTGATGGGAAGAAGAGCTCCTCTCATCATTTTGCAGGACATTGTTGGGTAAATTGAGTCATTCATTTAATCTTACACACACACACACACACACACACACACACACACACACACACGTGTGACACTTGGACAGCTGGTTCTGATCACTGTATCATTTTTTGTAATATAAAAATGAGTTATGGACTGTCTCTCTTGAGAAATGCTGAAACCGCATGTGAGATGGCACACACACACATGTTTTAGATACAAGGTGTTACCTGGAAGGCCAGAAGCTAATTATAGACTTTAACCAAGTTAATTATAGCTGTAGTTGCTAAGAGGGAAAATCATAAACTTTTATAATGCTTAGAGGAAGAAGAGCAGGTTGTGACATTTTAGTGCAAAGTCATAAAAGATGCTTTGATGTCCTGGGAAGGGAAAACTAATCATAAGGTCAAAGAAATGTCATTTAAAATAGAAAATGAGTTGTGCTGAGGATTGCAGAATTTAATACTGGAAAAAAAACCATCTTGTTTTTGTATAGATATTTTTTTATATATTCTGACAGGGAGAAGTAGGTGACCTCATGCAAAGAGGTGGGAAAAGCTAGCTTTTAAACAATATTCTGTTTTCCTTTAGAGGACACACTTTTATCTAGACTCTGACAAATAAACATCTTTGAGCACTTTAAGCAGGTATTGAGAGAGAGAGAGAGAGAGAGAGAAATCTAAGTACTGTAGTAGGAACTGCACTGTTAAAACCTTGTTCTTTTAAAAGATTTGTATGTTCTTGTGATATTGGTTTTGTATTTTATGTTTTACATATTTTTTATCTATTTTAGTAAAACTCTATTTTAGAGCCTACTTGGTCTGTCTTTGAGTTTCTTTCATTTGCAAGGGAAGTATGTATGGTTAAAGCAGACACTGTACATAAGCTTGAATGGTGATACCAAAGTGGAAAAAGGTAAGAGAAATTGGAGGTCTTTTATTATAGTTTTTAAGGGTTCATTTTTGTACACCTGGTTAGGTGCCCGTAGGCAAAGATATCTGCCCCCCAAAGACAGAATTATCTGAGCCTGTGCATTGGGTACACTAGCAAGAGGTTCACAGTTTGAATCCCTTCAAGACTTGAGACCAAAGGTTGATTTGAATCCACAAAACAGACAGGAGGGTTACCCTGTTTCTGTTAACTGTTCACAAGACAGCGCTCGGAGGTTGGCACTTTGGGAGTAGAGGGCTGACTTGCTGAGTGGGTTTGTGACAGATTGGTTGGCAACGGTGGCAAAATTTTGGTATTACAAGCTTTTATTGTTCAGTGGGTCAGCTTGAGACCATCAGCTCACTTGCAAAGAAAGAAAAAGGTAGAGTTTTATTTTAAAAGGAAACAGAACTATATCACTTGGCGTACAGTCAAGTTCCTACCCATTTAATTTTTTTTTCCTAAAGTGCAAGTCAGAGTAGCAGTAGTGAGGGAAGATGGCTTCCAACTACAGCAGGCACACTGCAGACTACTTAAGGCAGTTGTACGGGGACAGAGGAGTCCAGTTTGAGGTGAAAGCCAGCAAGCAGAACCTCATAGATGCCCTGATGACAGCAGATACCCAGAGCAGTGAGTCACAGACCATGACTGAAAAGGACCAGACCTCAAGTGTGGCAGGGCTAATGGCCAGTACAGTGTCCAGATCCAATGAGGAAGGCAACAGGGCCACTGTCAGTGAAGGGCCACAGCAACAGGGGAAGGTCACCAGTATCCTGGATCCAGATGTACTCAGGCTGCAAACTGAGTTGCACAGGATGGAGCTGGAGTTCCAGGAGAAGAGGGAGTGAGAGAAGTGAGAGGCGGACTGTGAGGCACAGTGAGAATGCTGAGAGGCAGAGCATGAGGAGTGTGAGTGCCAGTGAGCTGCAGAGGAGAAGAGAGAGTGAGAATGCCGAGATGCAGACCGTGAGGAGCAGGAGCGCCAGAGGCAACATGAACTGGAGAAGCTACGATTCTGACCAGTGGCACCAGAGCAGGTAAGTGGCTTGGGTTTAACTGGGATTACAGGACTGGGTTACAAATTGAATTCCAAATTAATAGCTGAATTTAAAGAGGGGGAGGATATGGATGCCTTTTTAAATTCTTTTGAAAAAGTTTGTATTCAGGCTAAAATTCCTAGAGAGTTCTGAAGCTTCCAGCTATCCCCCTACTCACCGGGAAAGCTCGGGATGCATTCTGTCAAATGGACAATGAGGATAGTGATGATTTCAGTAAATTTAAAGCTGCACTGTTAAAAAAATTTGAATTTATTTATTTGTTTGTTTTTGTTAACCAGGTAAGCACACTAGACAACAAGTGCCTATTTTCAAGAGTGACCCGGGAGGTTACAGTACAGAGAAAGAAGGTACAAATACAGGGTAGCATACAGGCCCACAACTACAAGTGGACAAAAGTGGAAAACAGTACCCAGGACATTGAAGGGACACTAGAACATTCACACCCACACACAGGTGGGGCCAGGGTAACAGCATGAAGACAAAAGTACATGGTCAGAGCAACAAACGAGAATACAACTACAGGCTCATTAATACATAAGTTCACAAATTGTGGCAGGATGTGGAGAGCAGCAAGTACAGGGGGTAAGAGGGAGGGAGTAAGAGGGAGGGTAAGAGGGAGGGAGGGGCAGAAATCTGCTGACTCCCCCCGAGACGGTCAGGAAGAATGAGCAAGGGGGGCAAGATTTTGCAGAGGGCAGCATAGCAAGAAGGTGAGGAATCCACCCTGGAAGACCACCTCGGCAAGCATGAGCAGCAGGGGAGTACTGCCCTGTCCCAGTAGCAGGCCCTAGTAGAGAGGTTGGGGGATAGTGAAGGGACCTACAGGAGCCCGAAGAAGGGAGCAGAAGGGGATCCCAGACAGCATGGGGGAGGAGGAGCATGCAGACTGGAGGAGTGGTAGGATCAAGAACTGCTTGAGGGTGGGAGTAGGGTAGCCACGAGAGCAAGTAAGTGTGGGGTGGAGAGTGGTTGAGGCCAAAAACCAATGGGGTGGGGGAGGGACAGGCAGCTGGGGGAGGCAGCTACATGATTAACTGCTGAATCATATAGAACTAAATTCTGTAAGCTCAGGATAAGCCCTGACATGAGCAACGAGGAGCTAGCCACAAAACAACATCAGTTTTTAAGACGTTGGTGGGAAGGAACTGAGGCAAGCTCTGTTGATAAAACTGAAAATGTGATTCTGTTAGAACAGTTTTTCTGGGCACGCCCAGCAGAGCTAAAAACCTGGCTAGAGGACTGAGACCCCAAAACAGTGCAAGAGGCTGCTGAACTCTCGGATTGTTATGCCAAGAGCAGACCTGCTGTGAGAGTGAATGGGGTGGGCATGGCAGCACAGAAAGGCAAAAACGCACCTTCAGGGCAGCTAAAACCATCACTGCCTCCACCAAAACCAGTTAGCCCCAGGTTTCAGAGAAAAGATTTCTCTGAGAGAAGAAATGAATGTTGGTTGTGTAAAGAAACTGGGCATATTGCCAGACAGTGTCCCAAAAAGATTAGCAATAATACACCCGGGTGCCAGAAAAGAAGTGGGTTGTTTGTGTGTTCCTGGAAGCATGCCAGTGAACATGAGGGAACACATGCACCCAGTCATGGTGAATGGTGTACAGACACAGGGGTTAAGGGACACTGGGGCATCCCTGACTTTGGTAAAGGGGGATCTGGTACAGCCTGGTCAGCTTATACCCAATAAATACATCACTGTACAGGACTTTGCAGGTGGGGAGAAAACATTGCCCCTCACTAGTGTTCTCTTAGACTGGGGTGAAACAGGGGGAACTGTGCAACAGGTGGCTGTAGCCAAAACATTAGCAGTGGATGTGATCCTGGGCAACAATCTCCAACAGGGGATGGTATGTGCAATTACCCGTAGCCAAGTGGCAAGGGAAAACTGTAGTTCCCGGAACCTCACAGAAGCCATTGTGGAAACCACTGAGAGACCAGTTCCCCAAGCTGTGTCTCCAGATGGGGAGACTAATGAAAAGGGGGTAGAAATTTCCCCAGTAGCAAGCAACCACACAGCTACAGAGGGTTACTCCGAAGAGGGAGGGGTGACCCATTGTCAGAGGGTTGAGATTGACAGTGATCCTGAGTGCCCTGACGCTAGTGCTAGGGACCCTAGTTTAGTGACTGAAGGGGATCTGTCCCATGCCTTGGGAATATGTGAGGGGTTTGCAGCTGCTCAGAGAAGTGACCCTGGTTTAGAGAAGCTGAGGGCTTGGTCAGACTTGGACGGCACACAGGGAGGTGACAGCAGACATAAGATTTATTGGGAAAATGGATTTATGTATACTCAGGCAGTAAAGAAAGAGGAAGGGGTGCTAGGCAGGCAGTTTGTTGTTCCCCAGGGGCATCGTGAGCAGTTGCTCAAGATTGCACATGATATTCCCTTGTCTGGTCATCTGGGAATCACACACACTATGCGCCAGTTGGCCCAGAATTTCTACTGGCCTAACTTCACCCAGCATGTGAAGGAGTATTGCAGGTCTTGTCACTGGTGCCAAGAAATAGGGAAGGCGGGCAAGAAAAGCCAAGCCACCCTGATTCCATTGCCCATAGCAGAGGATCCATTCTAGAGAATGGGAATGGATATTGTGGGGCCTTTAAATACCCCCAGCTCCTCAGGGAAGAGATTCATCCTGATTGTGTCGGATTATGCCACCTGGTACCCAGAGGCAGTCACCCTATCCTCACTGAGGACAGACAAAGTGGCAGATGCCTTACTTGGGATTTTATCCTGTGTTGGGTTCCCGCAGGAGGTTATTACTGATTGAGGGGGTTCCTTCATGTTGGACCTGATGAAATGTTTATGGGAGAAGTGTGGGGTGGAGCAGAGATGCATGACACCATATCATCCACAAGCCAATGGTCTTGTGGAAAGATTCAACAGTACCCTAAAGTCACTGCTCAGGGCATTTGCGGAACAGCATGGGAGGGACTGGGAGAAATACCTTCCCCACCTGTTTTTTGCATACAGGGAGGTGCCCCAAGAATCAACAGGATTTTCCCCCTTCAAACTCTTATATAGACACCGGGTACGTGAGCCCCTTGACTTGATCTGAGAGAACTGGGAAGGCAAGCATGCCACCCAGGGAACTCCCATTGTGGATTACATCCTTAGGTTTAGGGAAAGGCTGAAGGAGCTTATGGGGACAGCCCAGAGCACCCTGGCAGCTACCCAACAGAAACAAAAAATGTGGTATTACCTCAGAGCCAGAGCTCACTCGTACATGGTGGGTCAGGAAGTCATGGTCCTTATTCTGGTCTGGAAAGACAAGCTGCAGGCTGAGTGAGCAGGACTGTACAAAGTGGTTAGGAACGTAAATGTGAACTACATTGTGGAGTTACCTGACTGAAGACAGACAGAAAGGATGTACCATGTCAACATGATGAAGCCATATGCAAATAGGACTGACATGGTGTTTGCAGTGTGTAGTCATGGGAAGGGGATGGACGAAGAAAACCCCCTTCTGGATTTGCTGGAAGAAAGTAAGCGGGAGTCTTCTGTGGAGGCAGTAAACTTGTCTCCCCAGCTAGCCCGGACCAGATCCAGAAAGTAAAGGAGGTTTTAGCAGACTTTGCCCCATTGTTTAGCACCAAGCCTGGACTAACCCACTTAGCGATGCATGATGTGGAGACAGGGACACAGACGCCCCTACAGCAGACAGCATATCAGGTGTCAGAGGCTGTCCAAAAGGACATTAGGAGGGAAGTGGAGGACATGCTGGATTTAGGGGTAATCCAGAGATCCCACAGCCCCTGGGCCTCACCCATAGTCCTTGTGTCTAAGCCAGATGGCTCTACTAATTTCTGTGTGGACTATTGTGGGCTGAACGCAGTCATGAAGTCAGACACCCACCCAATGCCCCGGATGGATGAAGTCCTGGACAAGTTGGGGGGTGACCTATCTTAAAGGGTATTGGCAGGTAGAGCTGACAGACAGAGCTAGGGAGAGGTCGGCCTTCATCACTCCAAAAGACTTATTTGAGTTTAAAGTAATGCCTTTCAGAATGAAGAACACCTTGACCACTTTGCAACGGTTGGTGACCCAGGTGTTAAATAGTGCTGAGGAGTACACCGTGGCATACCTGGATGACATTGCCATCTTTAGTACCAGCTGGGAGGAACACCTATCCCACCTTAGGGAAGTGCTGGGCAGGATACAGAGGGCCAGGTTCAGTGTCAAAGCTGGGAAGTGCCAGGTGGCCATGGGAGAAGTGGCATATCTTGGGCATGTGATAGGCCGGGGACAGCTCCATCCTAACCAAATAAAAATAGAGGTAATCCAGGCATGGCCCAGACCAGAAACACAGAAGCAGGTCAGGAATTTTCTATGGACAGCAGGGTACTACAGGAAATTTGTACCCAAGTACAGTGCCCTGGCTGCTCCTCTATCTGACCTGACAAAGAAAAGGATGCCCAAGAAAATGACCTGGGGCCCAGCCTGTGAGGAAGCCTTTTCCAAACTAAAGGAGGCATTGTGCAGTGCTCCTGTTTTGACAATTTCCGACTATAGCAAAACCTTTATAGTTCGGACTGACACCTCAGACGTGGGTATTGGGGCAGTACTGAGTCAGAAATCCAGCCAAGGGACAGATCACCCAGTAGTGAACCTGAGTCAGAAATTACTTCCCAGGGAGCAGGCATACTCCATGGTGGAAAAAGAGTGTCTTGCCATAGTGTGGGCCCTAAAGAAGTTGGAGCCATACTTATTTGGGCAGCATTTTGTGGTCCAGACTGACCACAACCTTCTGTTTTGGCTGACTCAGATGGGAAAGAGCAATGGTAGATTGCTAAGGTGGAGTCTTGCTTTGCAAGGGTATGATATGACAATATTACATAGGGCTGGAGCCAAAAATCAGAACTCAGATGGGCTGTCTAGGGCCTATGAGGAGTGAACTGATTTGGGAAGGTCATCTCATGCAGGGGATAGAGCCCTCAAATTCAGTCTAGGTGGGGAGGAATTGTGACAGTTGGACAGCTGGTTCTGACCACCGTATCATTTTTTGTAATATAAAAAATGGTTTATGGACTGTCTCTCTTGAGAAATGTTGAAACAGCATGTGAGATGACACACACACACACACACACACACACACACACACACATATACACACACAGAGGTTTTAGATACAAGGGGTTACCTGGAAGGCCAGAAGCTAATTACAGACTTTAACCAAGTTAATTATAGCTGTAGTTGCTAAGAGGGAAAATCATAAACTTTTATAATGCTTAGAGGAAGAAGAGCAGGTTGTGACGTTTTAGTGCGAAGTCATAAAAGATGCTTTGATGTCCTAGAAAGGGGAAACTGATCATAAGATCAAAGAAATGTCATTTGAAAAGAAAATGAGTTGTGCTGAGGATTGCAGAATTTAATACTAGAAAAATACATCCTGTTTTTGTATAGATTTATTTTTTTTATATATTCTGACAGAGAGGAGCTAGGTGACCTCATGCAAAGAGGTGGGAACAGCCAGCTTTTAAACAATATTCTGTTTTCCTTCAGAGGACACACTTTTAGCTAGACTCTGACAAAGAAACATATTTGAGCACTTTAAGCAGGTATTTAGAGAGAGAGTGAGAGAGAGAGAGAGACAAATCCAAGTACTGTAGTAGGAACTGCACTGTTAAAACCTTGTTCTTTTAAAAGATTTGTATGTTCTTGTGATATTGGATCTGTATTTTATGTTTTACATATTTTTTGTCTATTTTAGTAAAATTCTATTTTTAGAGCTTACTTGGTCTGTCTTTGAGTTTCTTTCTTTTGCAAGGGGAGTATGTATGGTTGAAGCAGACACTGTACATAAGCTTGAATGGTGATACCAAAGTGGAAAAAGGCAAGAGAAATCTGAGATCTTTTATTATAGTTTTAAGGGTTCATTTCTGTACACTTGGTTAGGTGCCCATAGGCAAAGATATCTGTCCCCCGCCATGAAGACAGAATTATCTGAGCCTGTGCATTGGGTACGCTAGCAAGAGGTTCACAGTTTGAATCCCTCCAAGACTTGAGACCAAAGGTTGATTCGAATCCACAAAACAGTCAGGAGGGTTACCCTGTTTCTGTTAACTGTTCACAAGACAGCGCTCAGAGGTTGGTACTTTGGGAGTACAGGGCTGACCTGCTGAGTGGGTTAGTGACAAAGTACTAAGCACCATTTTAGAACTGTATGACGTAGTTTATGTCCTTTGCTCTGCCCTTCCATTGTTGGCACAATGCATCCATGTTATAGAACTCTATAGCTGCATGGGTCATAAACTACATTATACAGTTCCAAAATGGTACTTTACTTCACAGTGTACATCAAAAACATCTACTGTGTTTACTGAAAGTCCAGTACAGAGGGAACACTACCAGAACTGGAACCAGTACTTAAAAATAGATGCTACTGGGGAAATGGCATACAGGTTCAATGCAATTGTCCTTTAAATTTTTTTCTAAACAGGATGGCCTCATGACATGCAGCATCTGATTTTTATGGAGATCCTGGGGAGACACCACTGGACAAAAGACAAAGTATTGTAGCCCCCATACTAACAGTTACAGTAAATGCTGTTACAAAAAAAACAAGATGAAATCATAATACTCAAGAAAGCAATCTTTACCTGCATAGAGTGTCTAGATATAATAGCACATAATATACTAGTAGCTGAAAATCAGTGGTGCTCATAAAATATGTATGTAACTTTTGTTAACCGGGTAGGTACACTAGACAAATACATACCTGTTTTCAGGTATGACATGGGAGAGTACAAGAGAAACACCATTATAATTAATCATGAATTACAAGTAAAGCAAGGCAGGATACGATTACAGGTACAGCAGGGCAAAATAAGCCTACTGTACCTAAACTATAATACAGTCTGATTAAATACAACAGTAGGCTAAGGCTCGGGGGCTGCATTCAGGCCCCATTGCCTTTCCTAATGGTCCAAACATGCTCTGTGGGTTTGAAATGGGAAAACTGTTTCCTGATGGTACAGGTCCAAAACAATGGTACTGATGAGAATAATTATTTCCCCCCAAGTGCCAGGGTTTTCAAAACTGCGTAGGCTAATCAATTTTAGAAAATTGACTGCATATCCAGAAGGTGACTTTTGTTTGTTTTAGCAGTGCTTTGTATTTACAACAGCTTGGGGACAAAAGGGATAATGAGCCTACAATATTATGGAAAAAGTGCAAACTAAAGGTACCAAATAAAATGAGAGGAAAACCAAACAGATTATGGAAAGTAGAAAGACAAAACAATCCTCCCCAGTCACATGACTTATCATATTTGATGTGACCCTTGGTGAAGTAATCACCCTTGGAGTTTGGCCCTTCCTGAAAATTTGGTTAATAACACTGCACTATGTGAATTCAAAGCAGTGGACAGTTGCAGGTTTCCTTCAGGTGGGCAAGAAATTTTGACCTAAGGGAAACATGTGGCCTGAAGCACTTTTAAGAAGAGCCAGCAATGTGTTAAACAATTTGGAGCTTCATAGGCAAATCCCTTGAGAATTTTAGAATTTATGGGATTCTTCACAATGTCCCAGTGGAAGACTGGGTATTTTGCTCCCAGGACCCATGTAGAGTAGATGCATCCCTTAAGTCCAGCATTCTTGCCTACATGGTGTCCACACTGTGGCCCGCCAAGTGGTTCTGATGCACGAACAGGGGCTCTACACCTCTCTCCCTAAGACAGGAAGCTTTTAAGATGTGCAGCATCCCAGTCTTAGGGCCTAAAGCTCATTGACTGCTTGGTAAGCATACATGCTTATCACTAGGCTATTGGATTTCCCTGTATGTATTGCTTTTCTGTACTTATGTCTTTTTCATGCCATGATTGGAATGCCAAGAGCATTACACTGTACACTGCCACACAAGTGGGTTTCCATTTTACAAAAAAAACAAAAAAAACTGAAACAAATTATTAAGTTCTAGTCAGATCTGAACTGCTGTTCCTTTGCCTGCTGTGTGAATACACATTCAGTGTGCCACTGAACTGCAGGTAAGTAGGTTGCATTTCCTATAATGTTACAGTTATGTAACAACCCGCAAAACAGGCAAGTGGGGAACTTATGTCTCATATAATTTACTATTACATCTCCATACCACCATGAATCACCACTCAAACGAGTTTCCATCTGACAAAAAAACAAAACAAAAACAAAACAATAAAAAAATGTAAATCCCTGCCAAGGTTTGAACTATGTGTACCTGTATTTGAACCAGTAATTCTTTGCCTGCTAAGCAAACACACACATTCAATGTGCCCTTAGCTACAGGTAGGTGAATTGCAGTTCTTATGATGTAGAGGTTATCTGACATCCTGCAAAACAGGAGACTAGAGATCTGATCCCATCAGGCAATTTACCTTCACAAATTGTTCTTAGCTAAATTTACTTCTCATGTAATGTACTCTTCCATGCCACACCACCACAATTCACCACTCAAGTGAGTTTTCATCTTACAAAAAGGCTCCATGTCAATTCGGCAATGATATTATAGTGACAGCAATTACAGCGATGGCATTTCAGCGACTGCAATTACAGTGCCCACACAATATGGGCAAGCACTGTATTGGCGACATTTTGACACATGCTTGTTTTGTGGGGGGCTTCACCCCCATACCCCACTTTGCAGGGGGCACCCCCTTACTAAAATAACCAATTATGAGGTTGTAGCACCTCGGGGAGGGGGAATGCATTTGTCACTATTTCGGTGCTCGCCCATATGTATGGCTGCCATAACTGCAGTTGCTGAAATGCAGACACTGCAATTGCTTGTCGCTATAATATCTTCACTCTATTGATGTGCTACCTTACAAAAATAGTCAGAAAAAAATAATGCTTTACTCTCTGCTCAGATTTGAGCTGCTGATCCTTTGGTAACTAAGCAAACACACATTCAGTGTGTCAGTAAGCTGCAGGTAAGTGAGTTGCAGTTCCTATCATATAGAGCTTATGTCACACCTGCAAAACAAGTGATTGGGGATCTAATCCCAGCAGAGAATTTACCTCCACAAATTGTTGTTCGCTAAATTTATTTCTCATCTATATTAGTATTCCACTCCACACCACCACCATTAATCGTTAATCAACTGAGCTTCTATCTTGCAAAAAAGTGTTTATGTCCCAGCCAGGATTCAACAGATGTCTACCAGTATTTAAAACACTGATTATTTGCCTGTTAAGCAACATACATTTAGTGTGACTCTGAGCTCCAGGTAAGCAAGTCACATTTCCTGTGGTGTAGAGGTTATGTCACAACCTGCCAAACAGGCAACTTGGGATCTAATCCCAGCAAACAATTTATCTTCACAAATTGGTGTTCTTAGCTAAATTTACTTCTCATATAATTTACTATTCCAGCTCCACACCACACCACCATGAATAGCCTCTCAAGTGAGTTTCCATCTTACAAAGTTATATTTATCGTCCTGTGAGGATTTGAACTGCTGATCACTTACCTACTATGCAAACACACATTTAGCATGCCACTGAGATGCAGTTTCTATGATGTATAGGTTGTTTCACAACCTGCAACATAGGTGACTAGTGATCTAATCCCAGCAGGTGAGTTTCATTCACAAATTGTTGTTCTTAGCTTAATGTACTTATATAATTTACTATTCCAACTCTACACCACCATGAATCACCACTCAAGTGAGTTTCCATTTTAGAAAAAAGATTCGAAATAAAAATGCTAGTCCCTGCTCAGATGAGACCCAGTGATGATTTTTTCCGCTAAGCAAACACACGTTAAATGTGCCACTGAACTGCAAGTTAGTGAGTTGCAGTTCTAATGATGTAGAGGTTATGTGACACCTGCAGAACAGGCGACTGGGGATCTAATCTCAGCAGGTGATTTACTTCCACAGACTGTTGTTCTTAGCTAAATTTGCTTCTCATATAATTTACTATTCTGGCATGGCCAAGCCAAGGAAGAAGATGGTCGTCTAGAACCAGAACTCCCAACTCCATTGAGAATATATCTACACCATCCCCACTCTATTAAGCAAATATCCATGGAAATATTAAAGAGAACAAGAAACATTTATGGCCTCCACCAAAAAAATCAAGGAAAAAGCAATCACATTTAAATTTTCAGAGGGCATCAAAGACAACAAAGGTAGGGCCGAGTAGCGTGGAGCGGCCTATCTCACTGGCCATCATGGACTCATTACAGCAAGCCTCTGTCTCTTCAGTCAAGCCAGCAGCAACATTGAGCAATACTGAAAACCTCTTACAAACATTAAAATTCAGCCTCACGCACCAGATGAGGTCAGGGTTTGAGAACATTGGGGCCCAGCTAACACACTTACAGCAGACTGTCAATTCACTTAGTGATACGGTGAAGTCCAATGCAGGATTGCTAGACAAAGCAGAGACCAGAATAGGTGCCCAAGAGGATAACATTACAAGGCTGGAGTCCTCTCTTCAAAGAGCCCTAAGAGAGATAGAAGAGCTGAAAAACATCTTAGACGACCACAAAAATCATGAACGTAGATGTAACATCTGAGTGGTTGGGCTACTGGAGGGGACAGAAGGCTCCAATTGTGCAGCATACATGAGCAAATGGCTGGGGACAACTTTAGATCTATTGGAAGCAACAAACCTGGAACGTCAAAGGGCTCATATATCCACTGGAAGGCGTCGTGGTCCTGACGAGCATCTGCAGCGTCTCATTATCAAGCTATTAAAATACCAAGATTGACAGCTCATTCTGGATGCCACCAGGAAAAAATGCATAATCCTAGTTGGTGGAAAAAAGGTCAGCATCTTCCCCGACTTCTCTAGGAGGTTCCAAATGGAACAGCAAGCATTCAATGAGGTCAAGAGGTCCCTTCATGACATCGACTGCCCATTTGCTATGGTATATCTGGCTCGCCTCATCATTCACTCAAAGAACCAGGAGGCAAAGTTGTTTACAGATCCAGCGGTGGCTAAAGCATTTGTGTAACAGCTACAGGACAGGAGCTTGTGCAGACAGGGCTAACAACAAGAAAACCCATGAAAGCATTACCAGAGGTACTGCAATTGTAAGGTCCACAGAGCTGGGTGGGGAGTGGGGGGGCTTTCATGTTGCTTGGCCCGCAATGGTGTTTTCACCAGTCCATAGTGGCTGGGCCTGGCAGGCCTTTTCCCCACTAGGATCCTCCCAGAAAAGGGGAGCTAGCAGCTCCTTTGCCCATTGATTAAGTGAACCAATGGGGGCTCCGACTCAATTAGGTCCCTATGCATTTTACATTGGAACCTCCTGAAGAAAGACTGAGGGGGCAAATCTGATTAGAATAAAATCAGTCACTAACTTTTTTCTCCTTGTTTCTGCAAGTTGGTAGCCTCCTTCGCTGGGCCTAAGGCAGTTAAGCTGTACCACAATATCAAAGACACAAGGATTATTTATGTCTGCTCCACGAAAGTCTTTATATCAATCCCACATCTTCTTTCTACTACTGGACTTGCTGCCAGAATCTAGATGTGAGACACAGTAAATATAATGACTGTTGCCTATTCCAAGTACTTATTATTGAGGATGATGTAATTTTGTATACAAGTAAGGGGTCATCGGGGAATTGGGGAAATTTTCTTAAATTTTTTAATTTCCTTTCTGCTTCTGCTCACTTCATTCAGGCGGGGGTGGAGGAACAGGTTGTGGCACTTGGCACTTCAGTAAGGGGTGGGCTTGGGGGGCCTCTTCAGCACTGGGACCTATGAACAATGAATAAGTCAACCTGCTCAAGCAAATTTAGTGGGCAGAGAGGTTGTGTGGAAAGCCTCATTCAGGGGGCTTGATGATGACGATGCTCCATCCATGATTGGGTTAGCCCCTTAGGTCCCTCCTTGAGAGGAGCTTAGTTTTTTAAAGGTCCCCTCAACTACCACTTGTTGACATGCTGTGGCCTGTCATCACCTCACTCCCAAGGCTCATATTTTGGGGCATGAATAATGAGTCCTCCCCCCTGAGAAACCAGAACCCATTCTTACATATATCACAGCAAGATGGGTCTGGGAACTCAGCCACGAGAGCTAGAGGATCTTGTGAGGTATAACCACACTAGTGGTGGGTTGGGAGGGAATACGGGTAGGTGATACACTAGAGTTGGTTAGGATATATCAACAGTTAAGTGGGTGGGGGAATCTAAGGTAAAGCTTAAAGTTAAATGTTGTGTTAAAAACTTATCGTGGATGTTTGTAATTTGTTTGGAGGGCAACATTTTACAGGTAGTCTGTTTGTTGCTGTCCTAATTTATGAGGATTAGCTGTTAAATGGTTTCTGAAGTTCTGTTGGTTGTGTGGGTTAAAAAAAAGAAAACTTCAACAGGTGTCACACAGTAAAGGGCTTAGTAAGTGCCAATATAAAGCTGTTCTGGGTCAAACCGTGGCATGCTCAGGACAAGGATGAGTGCACTGCACTTTATCAATCAATCAATCAATCAATCAATCAATCAAAATCTTTATTTATTCAGGCGAACATCATTGAGCAAAGCTCATTTACAAGATGGACCTGAGTGGTCATACAAATGAGGATACAAGTATTATTACATAGACAAGAATAGAATAAATAGCAATACAATGGCATGACATGATTATATACAACAATTTACATATATACAAGTAACAATAGAACCATTTAGCCTGTAGGAAAAAAAGAGGACAAAGGGTATAGCAGTCCTAAAATATAAGTTATATGGTCTAAACTAGTTTTTAAGTGAATATAATAGGTGATTCGGAAGAAAGAAATTGAGTTAATATAATGGATAGAAAAAGGGAGGTTTAGTTGGGTCAGATAGGTAGAGTTATGCTTTATAAAAGCAATTGCAGAGCTCTGGAAAAGGGCGGAGAACAATCTTTGAAGGATGCCAGAGGTAGTAGGCTATCTAGCTTCATGGATTTTGAGAGAGTTCCATGCAACTGCTAAGAATAGCTGAAAGCAGCCCTCCCATACCGGTGCAGGCATTGGGGACCTTTAATGTGATGAGTTTACTGATCCTTAAGGGTGTATGGCCTGGTTGTAATTTGGGTAAAGCAATCAGTGATATAGGTCGGTAGTTTGCCTGTTAACGCTTTGAATATCCAGATAACAGCATTCCTATTTCTTCTGTGTTGCAATGATGTCCAGTTGACTGCCATATAAGGGAGCAATGATGGGTGTTGGAGGAAGGTCAGTAATAAATCTTATGGACCTGTGATACAGGGTGTCCAGCTTATGTAAGAGATGACTTAAACAATGGCAGTAGAGAAAATCAGCATAATCAATGAGGGATAGGAATGAGGCCTGAATTAACCTTTTTGGAATCACTGTTTAGGTAATGTTTTATTCTAAAAATAGTCCGAGACCTCTGTCTTAGCTTTTAAGTAACTCTTCAATATGGACAGAATAGTCAAGCCTGTTATCTATCCAGACTCCAAGGTATTTGAAGTTATCAACAAATTCAAGTTTCTCTCCAAGTAAGGTGGATATATGTAGGGTGTTGGATGCTGGGGTAGTGGTAGTACAACTCTTTGTGGTAAAGAACATAGCTTTTGTTTTTTTTGCATTTAGAAGTAGTTTTTTGTCAAGTAGATTGTGCTGCAGAATGGAGAATTCGGATTGTAGAAGTTCACAGGCTTTGGAAGGTGAGGGATTGCTGACATACAATACAGTATCATCAGCAAACAGATGAATGTTAGATTGAGTGAGGTTGGCATCAATATTGTTTATATAAATAGCAAAGAGGATAGGGCCAAGAATAGAGCCTTGTGGTACACCCCTTAGCAGAGGTTTTGAGGTGGATAGGTAATTTCCATTTCTAACCAGTTGCGACCTATCTGAAAGGTAATCCTAAACCAGTTGGAGTGATAGAGGAATCCAGGCCTAATGAGTTAAGGAGGTGAGTAATAAGTCATGATCCACTGTGTCAAAGGCTTTACTCAAATCCAGAAACACAGCACAGGTAAAATTTTTTTTGTCCAAATTAGTCTGCCAATCGTTGGTTACCTTGGCTAAGGCAGTAATGGTGCTATGCTTTGATCTAAATCCAGATTGTGCAGAATTTAGAAGGTTATTGTTATCCAGATAGTCCCTTAACTGAGAGTTTACTAGTTTTTCGAGCATCTTAGATAGTACTGGTAGGATGGAGATAGGTCTGTAATTGTTGAGATCCCTAGTATCACCAGATTTGAGTAATGGAACTACTTGAGCTGTTTTCCAAGTAGATGGAATGGATCCAGTAGTTAGGGAAAGATTGAAGAGATGAGTAAGGGGGGCAGATAAGACATGTGAAGCAATTTTCAGGAAATAGGGATCCAGGGAGTCTGCACCTGCACTTTTAGTTGTGTCTAAATTAGAGAGGAGATCTTCCACTTCTTTCACGGATATTGGGATGAAGGAAAAAGTTGAAGTGGCCATTTGTCCCACAGTAGTTTGCAGGTTCAGGAAGATCTCAGGATATTTGCAGGTGATGAGTCAAATGCTAGGCCAGCAGTGGTGAAGTGAACATTGAAGGTATTTAAGATTTCTTGTTTACCTGTAATTTCTGTGTCATTTAGTAGCAATTTGGTGGTTAAGGCAGGAGTAGAATTCTGGCCCAGAAGTCCTTTTATTGTACCCCAGAGTCTGGATGGGTTATTGAGGAGCATCCAATTCAGCTGTATAGTAGGCAGTTTTGGCAGTTCTTATTTTTTTGTACATGAATTCCTTGCTTTTCTGAAATTTAGCCAATCTCTGGTGTCCTTTGTTTTCTTGCCTTTTCCACAGCTTGTCTCTGGTTCTCAAGGCTGCTTTAAGCTCAGAGGTGAACCAAGGGCAGGATTTTACCTTAGTTCTGATACTGGTGATAGGTGCATGAATATTGAGAACATTGGTGATAATATCCTTTAAAGTCTGGAGTGCTGTTTCAACAGAGGTTGTAAGATAGAAATCTTGCCAATATATTGTAGTACTCAGGTCATGGAGGTAACCTGAGATATTGAAATTCTTTTTTGACCTTTTGAGGATAAATTCTGCAGGATTTGGTGGTTTGAGTGTGGATCTTATGCCAGCTATAGGGTAATGGTCACTCACATCACTTGGCAGTACTCCTGCATGTGAGTATAAGTGAGGCTTGTTTACCAACATAATATCCAGGAGTGAGCTGTTGCTGGAATTTCTTGGTTAATCCTAGTTGGGTCTTTAATCAGCTGTGTGAATCCATAGGTGTCACAAAGGTTATCAAGGTGCAGATACATTAGACAACCAGTTTAAATTCAAATCACCAAGGATGACGGTATCTTCAGGGCCTCGGTTGAGAATTGACCCTAGGTGAGAAAGCAGTTTAAGGCCTGCAGAGGGGCCTATAGCATCCAATCAGTTTAAATGGAGACGAATTAGGAAGGAAATTTTGATTGATAAACATTCAAATTCATTTGGCTCAGATGTGTTGATGAGGCAGGTTGCAGAGATGGTGTCCTTAATGTATGGCCACCCCACCACCCCTGGAAGGGCGATCTGCTCTGAAGAGCTGGTAATTGGGAAGGTTTACAACACTGTCTTTTGTTGTAGGCCTGAGCCAAGATTCAGAGATGACCAGGAAGTCTGGAAGAGTATTGCCACCCAAGCCTGTATTAAGATGAACTTTTTAGGAGGCTGCAAGCATTGAAGTGTATGAAGCTTAGTCCTTTTATGGTAGTCAGCTCAGCAGGGGAAGATAAACTGACAACAGGGCCAGGATTAATCTCAATGGTGCCAATGCATAAAAGGAGGTAGAAGATTAATTTGAGTAGGGCACTGGTGATAGGGATAGAGAGTGATCAGAGCATTTCCTCTTAGTCCTAGATGCACACTGTGTAGTGGGAGATGGTCCTGTTATATAGTGTGTCTTTTATCATAACATAGGAGTCTGATGGACAGGCATAGTGGGTTTTATAGATCCAGGATACATGTAAAGGGCTGAGGGAGAGCTGGATTGTTAGAGGCTTTATGTGGGATACCCCAGGGTTGCAGTGTAATAGTGGTTCAAAGTGAATAAGGAATAGATGGTTGTACATTGTGGATGGCAGTGGAGAGCAGAACATACTCATTAACTATTCGTCATGACAGGGGGTATAATATGATTATCATAATGGAATGGGGAGATGAGAGGCTAAGGAGCAAAAGGAAACAAGTTAGCATTGTGCTGGGGTAGGTATGGGTTAATAGAAGGAATTAGATGTGGCGTGGATGAGAGAAATGGCGGGAAAGAGTGTATAAATACAATTAACCAAGAGGGGGGGGAAAAATTTTGCGGCTTTGCCGACTCCTTTCACAACTGCTTCTCCAGCCTCCTGGATCTCTTTGGTCGGCTGGAGGTCACCGCTGCCTGGCGGCTCGGAGCCCTCTGCGGCTGGAGCTGAGGGCAGTGCCGGCTGCAAGTCAGGGACAGAGGAGAAGGCAGTGAGAAGGCAATTTTATTGCAGGCAATCTGCAATTAGGTGCAAGAAACAAGAATCTGCACAACAAAAGACTGGGAGGGTTTGGGGGTTAGGCGCCTAAGCGTCTAGCCCACACAGATCCCCAGAAAAGGCTGAATCACTAGCAAACATCACATCAAAACATGTTTAAATTACCCACAATTTTTAAGTAAAAACAGCTCTTTTAAGGAAATTAATACAAGTTACAGCTAATCAGAAAAATCCCATCCAGAAAAGTGTTGCAGAGTCCAGCTAAAGTCAATGGGAAAGGCGCACCAATCGGAAGCAAGGCAGAGACAGCGGTCACTTCCCGATTGGTTGCGGCTTTGCCCGTACCTTTCACACTGCTTCTCCCGGCCTCCTGGATCTCTTGGTCGGCTGGAGGTCACCGCCGGCCCGCTGGCGGCTCGGAGCCCCTTCTGCGGCTGGAGCTGAAGGGCAGTGCCGGCTGCAAGTCAGGGGACAGAGGAGAAGGCAGTGAGAAGGCAATTTTATTGCAGGCAATCTGCAATTAGGTGCAAGAAACAAGAATCTGCACAACAAAAGACTGGGAGGGTTTGGGGGTTAGCGCCTAAGCCGCCCAGCCCACACAGATCCCCAGAAAAGGCTGAATCACTAGCAAACATCACATCAAACATGTTTAAATTACCCACAATTTTAAGTAAAACAGCTCTTTAAGGAAATTAATACAAGTTACAGCTAATCAGAAAAATCCCATCCAGAAAAGTGTTGCAGAGTCCAGCTAAAGTCAATGGGAAAGGCGCACCAATCGGAAGCAAGGCAGAGACAGCGGTCGCTTCCCGATTGGTTGCGGCTTTGCCTGTACCTTTCACACTGCTTCTCCCGGCCTCCTGGATCTCTTGGTCGGCTGGAGGTCACCGCCGGCCCGCTGGCGGCTCGGAGCCCCTTCTGCGGCTGGAGCTGGAGGGCAGTGCAAGCCACACTGCTTCTCCCGCCTCCTGGATCTCTTTGGTCAGCTGGAGGTCACCGCCCGCTGGCGGCTCGGGAGCCCCTTCTGCGGCTGGAGCTGGAGGGCAGTGCCGCTTTCACACTGCTTCTCCCGGCCTCCTGGATCTCTTGGTGGGCTGGAGGTCACCGCGGCCCGCTGGCGGCTCAGGGCCTTCTCGGCTGGAGCTGGAGGGCAGTCCCGGCTTTCACACTGCTTCTCCCGGCCTCCTGGATCTCTTGGTCGGCTGGAGGTCACCGCCCTGACCCGCTGGCGGCTCGGAGGCCTTCTGCGGCTGGAGCTGGAGGGCAGTGCCAGCTTTCACTGCTTCTCCCGGCCTCCTGGATCTCTTGGTCGGCTGGAGGTCACCGCCGCCCGCTGCTGAGGGAGTTGGAGCCCTTCTGCGCTGGAGCTGGAGGGCAGTGTCACAGAAGGGCTCACATGAACATGGAATCGAGGGGCCCAGGTCTGCTCTTAAAAGAAAGAAAGTGTGGCACTATCTGACTAAGCACAGGTGAGATGTATGCTTTTTACAAGAGATACACTTAGCACAAGCTCAAGTTGGAGAGATTACTGGCTCTTGGGGGGGACAATTCCTGTCAGCTCCCTTTACCTTAAGTGCTAGAGGGGTAGCGATCTAGTTCAGACCCAAGCTCTGGGCTAAGATATGCCAATATATCGCAGACCCCATGGGGAGATATGTTATATGTGCTGTAACCATAGAGGAACAGTTTTACCCTGCTTTCCCTCTACGGTCCTAACACAGACAACCCAATTTTTTTCCACCATATGGCCCTGACCTGGCCCCTTTCCTGGAAAATCTGGTGTTTGGAGGGGTCTACAACACATATTGGGACAAGGTGCTAGATCATTCGGGTGGTTCAACCAGACCCCTCCAAGGAGCGTTATAGCTTTAAAATCATTGGCAAGGGACAGGGCCTGGTTGAGGCCTGGAGGTACTATAACCCTGGTAAAAGGGCATATTCATATTATTCTCAAGTCCATAAGGTATATACAAGGATTGACCTTTTTTTAACTTCCCCCAAATATACTTAGGAAAGTAGAATCAGTGGAATATGGCCCCATTTACGTCTCCGACCATGCCCCTCTAGAAATGGCCATCAGGGTAGATGGCATGAAACCCCCTACAAAACAATGGAGATTAGACCCCTCATTGTTATCTTCCCTGGAGTTCAAGTCATATATTTCAGAAAACATCCAGGAATTTCTGTCCCACAACAAGGCCTCCGATTCTTCAGCAGGAACAACATGGGAAACATTGAAGACCTTTATCCGGGGTTTAATCATTGCTTATGCCTCCCATTTAACCCAATTGGAAGAAAAAGAGGAGACCTTGCTGGAAAATGAAATAAAACTCCTAGAAAAACAAATAATGGAGGGCAAGGTAGAAAATAAAGAAAGAGAATTAAGTAGCAAAAAAAGGGAGACTTCATCAGCTGGCCAATAGACAGATAGCTAGAATCTTTATGAAATCAGGGGCTGTAAACTATTTTGAAGGGGACAAGGACAGGAAATGGTTGGCCTGGAAAACTAAACAAAAATCTGTAGAGAAAGCCATCTTGGAGATAGAGGAGAGTGAGGGGAAGACTTCTGTGGATCCTCTAGTGATAAATAAAAAATTCAGATCTTTTTATGAACATCTGTACACCTCAGAGGCTCCAGCAAATGTAAATCCAGGGGACTTCCTAGATACCATCCAGCTCCACACCTTGGATCAAGCCAGACGGTAGCAGTTGGATGCCAAGATTACCTTGTCGGAACTAAAGCAGGCTGTCTGGGTCTCTAACTCGACATTCCCATGGTCCTGATAGGATTCCTTAGAATTTTACAAAACCTTTTGGGAGGAGGTCATACGGGTGTTTCTACTTATGATCCAGGAGTCACTGGACAGGGGGACCCTCCCCCTCCCTGAAAATGGCAACTGTCACAGTTCTCCTCAAACCCAATAAGGACCCCACCAAATGCAGCTCCTATAGACTGATCTCCCTACTTAACACACACTATAAAATAATAGCCAAAATAATAGCCTCTAGAATGGAGGATATTCTCCCTGATCTAATACACCAAAATCAGTGTGGCTTCATCAAGGGTAGGAAAGCGAAACACAACATCCACAGAACTCTGAACATGGTGCATGGATGTTCAGGAAGGGGGATACAGGGGGAGAGGGACATCCTCATACTAGATACTGAGAAGGCATTCAATAGGGCCGAATGGGCATTTATGTTCGCAACCCTGACATGTTTTGGATTTGGGCCGGTGATCTGCTCCTGGATCCAAGTGCTTTACTCCTCCCACGTGGTACAAGTTCTCAACAATTCTGTTTCCCCTTTAAACTCACTAGAAATACTAGATAGGATTTTCCTGTGTCCCCTCTATTATATGTCTTGACAATTGAAGTATTGCCTACTGCAATACGTGGCCATCCTTCAATCAAGGGACATGGGGGGGGCAGAAGGGATCAAGTGATCTCTTTATTCACTGATGACATCCTGTTGTTTTCAAGAGACCCTAACACTTCAATTCTAGCCACAACATCCCTATTTAACATCTACGGGCCCATTTCAGGACACAAAATAAATTGGTCTAAATGTGAATAGCTTCCCTTGGGTGGGGCCGCTCCTCTGGAGATCCAGGGCTCCTTGATCCATCCTAGGACATCCCTGAATTACCTAGGAGTTCTTTTGCCCAGAAAACTCTCACACTTATATAAAATTAACTATTTATCTCTGGTAAAAAAAATTCAAGAGAACTGTGAAAGGTGGAAGAATCTTCCCCTGACCTTGATTGGTTGTGTGAACCTGATCAAAATGTGCATCCTCCCACAGTGTCTTTATATGTTTCAGACCCTCCCAGTCTGGGTCCCTAAATGTTGCTTCAAAACACTAAGGGGGGCCCATATCAACACTACTCTGGAAAGGGGGGAGATTGAGAATCAGGCAGGAGACCCTTTGGTGGCCAGTACGTGAGGGGAGCTTAGGTCTACCTAACATTTACTTTTACTATTTAGCATCCCAAATATCACACCTGGCTGACATCCTCCCAGATGTCTGGGGTCAGAAAACCTGGTTGGAGTTGGAACTTTACAATGGAGAATACCCTAGAACATACCCACTCTTCATGGTGGCCCCCAATAAGAAGTGTATCAAGTATCTTAAAAACCCTTTCACAAGAGCAACCATGAGAGCATGGCTGACTGCCTATGCAATGTAGGGTATGGGAGATTGAATATCTCCAGATGCCTCCATCTTGCACTTGGCTTGGGAGGAGGGCAGAGAACCACCTAAGGCAGTGCAAGTTCTAAAGTGTTGGTATGATGCAAGTCTTAGGGGCATCACACAGTTACTTGAGCAGGGAGAGTTTATCTCCATCCAGACACTATCCAGGAGGTATAACCTTAGTCTTCCCCACTTCTTTGTCTATCTACAAATAAGGAATAGAATATTAGGTAATCAGAGTTTGTTTTCTAAAATTCAAAATGCGTGCAGGTCCCCCTGGAGGAGGCTCTTTGGGCCTCTTCAAAGGTAGGGAGTGAGAGGCCATTGACTGAGTGCTTCAGGGTCTTGCTAGGGAACCTGGCCTTGAACCTAGACAGCCTGAGGGCCAGGTGGGAGACGAACCTGGGAGAGGACACCCTTATGGAGGGAGAATGGAGAGAAATTTTACAAAAGGGTGTTATGCTCAGTTAATAATCACATAAGGGACATACATTTCTATATCCTCCACAGATCTTACTTCACTCCGGTGAACAACAAGATAGATCCTTCTCACCCTGACACATGTCCCAAATGTAAATCCCTCCTGGGGACTTTCATCCTCCTGCTTTGGTCATATCTAAAGATTCAGGCCTTCTGGAAAGGGATCACTGATATAATAGGTAGAATCCTGGGGGTGTCTCAGGGTGTGGGCATGGGTGAAATTTTGCTGGGTCTTTCTGGTTTTTCTAGAAGGGGAGAGGGGATGGACCACCCCTTGTGGTGTCTGGCCATGGCAGTGGGGAAGCAGACTCTAACCTGTCACCGGGGAGCTGAGACACCCCCGTGGGGGAATGGGCGAGTAGGCTGTTGCATTGCATGAAAATAGAGCATACCCAATATTTAGCCTTCAACAGAGAGGAAACTTTCAAGAGACATTGGGGCCCCTTGGAGAGAGCATTACATGAACCCTGGTTCCCCCCCCTTTGAAACTGCCCTAAAGCATGCTATAACTGAAATTAGTCTACTGCAATCTTCCAGAGAGATTATATCTCTACCATCCGGAGAACTAGTGTATTAATTTAACCTGGGTTTAGATCCTGTTGTCCTGCAATGTTGGTAATGTATTTTACAGGAACCTTTTAAAGTGATAAATGATATGTACAGCGCATAAACACTTTATTTAACTTTGTCAGTAGATGTGTATATATATATATATATATATATATATATATATATATATATGGATTCAGAAATGTACAATCAATTGTAAAACATCAGTCTGTTAATTCCTGTGAACCTGTTGAGAACTTTTAAATAAAGTAAAAAAAAAAAAAAAATTACTATTCCACTCCACACCATCATCAAGCGCTACTCAAGAGAGTTTCCATCTTACAAAAAAGTTGAAGAAATGTTTAAGGATCTTCCAGGATTTAAACCATGGCTATCTGAATTTAAACCACTAATTCTTTGTCTGCTAAGAAAAAAGACATTCAGTATGCCACTGAGCTGTGGACAAGGAAGTTACATTTCCTGCGGTGCTGAGGTTATATCACAACCTGCAAAACAAGAGCCTGGGGATCTAATCCCAGCAGGCAATTTACCTTCACAAATTGGCATTCTTAGCTAAATTTATTTCTCATATAATTTACTTCCCCAACTCCAGCTCCATACCACCATGAATCACCACTCAGGTGAGATTCTATCTTATAAAACAAAGTAAAAAGTTTGAATCCCTGCCAGGATTTGAACCAGTAATCCTTTGTCTGCTAAACAAATACACATTAAATATGTCACTTACTTACAGATGAGTGAGTTGCTGTTCATATGATTAAGAGATTATGTCACAGCCTGCAAAACAGGTGACTCAGATTGTACTGAAACCTACTGTACATAAGCCTCTGTTGGGACTAATTTGACTCACTACAACATACTGTAGAACTAAGTTCAATGATCTGAAAGTCTGTGATTTAGCTCTGCTAAGACACTTTCCTTTTCTCTAGGGACCATTGCACTTTTTGCCATTCTTCATCCATACTCCTCTACTAGACAATTTGCATTCTTCTATAGGCTTCCCTCTCTTTGGAACAAACTCCCCTCCTCCCTTCAACTCTCCCCATTCTTTAACTCCTTCAAATGCCTGCTGAAACTTCAACCCCCCCCCACTTGCACCCACTACCCTTCTTCCGGTTACCCTTGAAGTCTTGATTTTAACTCATACAAGTTTTTGGTCATGATTCTAAGCACTGCTAAAGTTCACTTCACTTTGTTTAATTGTGGTACATGCAAATTCTCTTTATTCTGTTATTGTGTCACATTGCTTATCTGTCTGTTAGATGTTGTTTTGCTATTGTTTTGCTCCATCTCCCCCCCAGCATACCTCGAAATGTGCCTCAGCTCAGTGTGCCTCTCCCAGTTACTACATTTTTAAATAAATAAATAAATATAATTAAATAATTAAAAAAACCTCTCTACATCAGCAATGACATCTAACAACTTTCCTCATACAACAAAAGTTGAAGTGAGAAAGAAAAAATGTGCAATATAGGGGGTCAAAGCCATGCTTGTATAGGTCTGAAACCCTATGCCTACACCTAAAAGCCCTATCATTGACATCATCAGTAACAACAGGGTTTTAAATAATTGATTAGCAGTTTTTTCCTTGTACAATACTAACTGTACAGAAATCATTTATACAGGTTTTCTAGAAGTGTTATGTTTGTTAAACACAGTAAGGCAAGTGCTATGCATTTTCACAATGTTTTAGAACTTTTATGAGCAAAACACTAATCAATTTTAGAGCTAAATAAAACCCTGAACAACATACAGCCTAATCACTCATGCTGAATGTAGCCTTAAACTTGACTAAATGCACAAAAGAGTATGCATGACCATGGTAGCTGCTAACAGCTATGCTATTGGCACCCAAAAAGCATGTGGCCATAGCTATTGTGGGGTTGGGGGAGGAAGACTACCAGCTTCCTCCCCCAAACAGTAAATTCTGCCCCCTTGCCTGCCTTCCTATTTTTTTTTTTAGTTTACATGAATCCCATCTACTCTTGGGCTGGCTAATGTGTTGCTTAAGAAAGGTCTCCAAATCCAATTTCTACTCCCTCTAAGCCAGAGATATGGCAAAACAGTCAGGGCAAAAATAAACTGTCTGATCTGCTTGACATTTCTGTGCTGGATGGAGGAACAGAAAATGCAATGGCACATCATGGAGAGTTTCTGGCACAGTCAACCTCTAAGCCTGCCAGATAGGAAACTTTCAGGCTTTTTAAAATTTCCTCCTCCGGTCACCTTGGTTGTACCCTTCTTCTGACCACCAAACACCAATGCTGTTTCTTAGCAAGCAGGCAAGGTGTGTGTGAATGCTGGGTGACTCGCACCTTCCCAACCCATCTTCCTGGCAGCTGAGCACCTCAGCTCTGTTATTCACTTGTCCCTAGCTGTCCCCACTATGGGAATCTGAGTCTTGAATGTGAGTTTTGTTCTCCAAAATGGCAGCATGATGCACTGCTACTGCTCCACTGGGCCAGCAAATTCAGCTTTTTTATTTAAGTGAAAGGCCTCTTCAGGCAAGCATGGGTTAAAAAGCTGTATTCTACAAGTCACCTCTCAGTAACAAGTGTTAATTACAGAAGGTTTTATACTGTGCAAAAATTAGTTAACAGGAGCTCCACCAGGAACTGGGTTGCCAAGACCCAGTCTGGGATACTATAGCCAGTGGGGGTAAGTAGGAAATTCCTTCCTTCCTTCCATCTCTCCCACTGGGAAAGACACACTGAGCTTGTAACAGCTCATTTCCAGATGCGTCTTGTGGGGATTGGGAAAGGGGAGTATACAGCACATGATGTACAAGTGAAAGTACATAATGTAAGGTGCAGTAATAATAAAAATAAAAGTACAGTAAAATGCATACAATAAAATAGTGTAACAGTAAATAACAGTGCACAGTCACATCTTGCAGGCAGAATATTCAGGGCTATTCAAATAAAGATGAGATATGCAACTTTAGATACAAGTACTATACAGTACAGAGAACAATGCCAGAATATTAGAAGGGTTAGCATCACCCCAAACTGCTAAGGTGCAAGCACACAAAGTCAGTGCAGGGGGTAAGCTCAGAAGCACAATATAACCAGATGGATTAATTAATTAAGGCAGTTAGCCATGGGGTGGGAGGGATAGAAGTTACTCACAGCCGGGGAGGAGACCAGAAGGTTGCTAACATCATTGGAGGAGGGAACACAATAGTCAGGGAACAGGAACATTTTCAGGAGGGGTGGCAAGGTCATGAAGAAGGTATTTTGGGGAAGAAAAGGACAGAGATGAGCAGATAGGCTGGGGGAAGGAGGACCAGAGTATAGGAAAATGATACAAAAAGGCAGTTTGGCCCATGAAAGCTTTCCTGGGGGGGGAGGATCTGCACCAGAGACCATACAAGGAGAGACTAAAGGACCTCAATATGTACACCCTGAAGGAAAGAAGGGACAGGGTGGATGTGATAGAGACTTTCAAATACCTCATGGGTATAAATAAGGCACAAGAGGGAAGCATTTTTCAGAAAAAAAGATGCTCAAGTACAAGAGGACATGCTATGAAGCTGGAGGGGGTAGACTCAGGGGAAACATAAGGAAGTACTTCTTCATAAAGAGAGTGGTGAATGCTGGAACAGCTTTCCAGTGGAGCTGGTGGGGAGAAAGTGTGGCGGGATTCAAGAACGCATGGGATAGGCATACGGGAACCTTAGCCATTAGGGAAGGGAGAGTTAAGTCGGAGATCAAGTAGAGTCTACAGCATTACAGCAGGTAGGGAAAATGGGCAGAATGGGTGGGCCAAGTGGTTCTTATCTGCTGTCAAAATCTATGTTTCTATGTTTCTGTGAATGGGAAGCAGTGTCCTGGAGGGAGTAGAAGGAAGGAAGGAGGAGAAAGGAGGGCAAAGAGATGGGGGGAGAGAACCAAACCAGAATTTGGAGGTGATGGTGACACAGTGTATGAGGCATCAGGCATCAAGGGGAGGGAAGAAGAGGGAGAAGTAGAGAGAGCAGTGGTGTGAATGAGGGGGGCAGTCCAATGCAATGTGGCAGTAGGAGTGGAAGAGGAGGTCCAGTCTGGCAGGGGTAGACTTGGGAGCAGCATGCTAGACAATGTTGCCTTAGTCAAAGATGGGAAGGATCATCTTTGTGACTAGCTCCCTGTGGGCAGGAAGAGGGATACTGGCTTTGTTTCTATACAGTGCAATTTGTTTGAGGTGAAACTTGTGGTAGATTGCATCAATGTGCACCTAGAAGTCAAGGTGCTGGTCTAGCCAAATGCCAAGGTACTTAAAGGAAGGAACATGAGGAAGCACAGTACCATCAAGATTGTGGAAGGAGAGGAGGGAAGTGAATCAGAGAGCCTGGAAAGCCTCTGCTGGAAGTCAGAGGTCATGGAGACAGTTTTTTTAGTGTTGAAGGACAGAAGGTTTGAAGGGAACCAACACTGAACACTCAAAATCCTGCTGAAAATGGTCAGCAAGATCAGCAGCAGAGGAGACAGAAGCAAACAGCAAAGGGTCATCTGTGTACATGTAGATGGATGCAGAGGAACAGGGTAGTTCAGACAACAAAGTAGAGAGATTTGAGATCTAAGTTTCAGAGAAAGGAGGGCACATCCTCATAATAGCCCTTCAGGGGGTTTGCCTTGCCCACTGCTCTGGTTGGTTGGGGGGGGGCTTGCCAGGCTCAGCAGCTGATAATGTGTCCTGTGTCTGGGATGTGACACAAGTCTCCCATAAGATCCAGTTTTTCATTGCCATTCAGCAGACAAAGAAGGAACCACAGGGATGGTGAGGGGCTTGCTGAAGGTTATCATTCAAGGGGCTCATCCAAATGGTTTCCAGCGTGTGTCCCACTCTTGATGTTAGAGACATCAGAAGATTAGCAGCTAAAGGTACTATGTGGAAAGATTCTGGGATAAGTGTTCTCCCCCAGCACAGGAGGTTGGATTCAGAATATAAATGAATGAGCTGAGGGTATAGCAGGGAATTGGGGGAGTGTGCTGAACCCAGCTTTCAGGTCTGCCTGTCAGGTAAGCTGGCAGGGTAAAGACCATGATCATAAGGTAACCACCTAATTGGATGTGAGAGCTGTCATAGAGGCATAGGTCATAATGCACAGGCAAACCAAGAAACATTATAACATTTGCAAGTAGCATTTGCAAACCAGAAAACATTATAAAATTCACAAGTAGCATTTTATTATTATCAATAATGTTATAAAAAATAAAATTGTGGAGGATAGCTCTTGAAACAGGCAGTTCAAACAAGACAAAGTCCTTCATCTGAGGATAGCTCTGAATCTATTTTCAGTCTCTCTCTCTCTCCCCAACAAAAGATTGCTCTCTTTATATATAATGTTTTTTCATGGCAATTAACTTCTTCATCCTCAGCTTGTTCAGATACATCTCCTGTTTCTCATAAAATGTATCAGAACTTTGTCAATTTCTTTACTGCAGGTGCAACAAAATAGAATATTATGTCCCAGAACTGATCTCCTGTAGACAACTCTACAAATGAGCTTGTGGAGGTCAAACTGCATCTCAAGGTTAACCTTCTGAGTTCCAAATAGGTTTTTACAATAATTTCAACAATAACTATACACATTTTCAGGCCAAGGGATCCCAGTTTCACACAAACAGTTTCACAAAAATTCACGTATATTTTCTAGCCACAGAGAAGTAAGGGGGGGCAAGAAAAGATAGAAACAACGAGTAATAGCAAGTGAAGGCAGGGAGATAGTGGGGGTTGGTGGGGGACCTTCTGAATGGTCAGTTCCTTAGATGCCACAGAAAAATGTGATTGTATAATTGGACAGGCAAGAGATAAGAGAAGAGGCAGAAATAGAAGAGGACAGAACAGATCCTTGTTTTTAACTCTATCTGCATAACAAATGGGACAGGATCTTATTCAACCTTGTCACATACACCCCTCTTTAAGAGGGAACCTGTTTTTTCCTGTTCTTTAAAAAAAACAGGTTTCCAAAAACTTATTTTATTTCTCTTTTGACATTACCTTATAACATTTATAGTTCTATGCATATGCAGTAGCCCCTTTCTTTTCCATACCTTATTACAGCAAACATTTCAGTTAAGCACATACATTTTTTTCAACCTTCTGAATTCTCAGTTACTGAACCACATCTTGACAGCAAATCGGCATTGACATTCTCTTTTCCAGATTTGTGCAACATGTTAAATTTAAATGGCTGCAGTGCCAGGTACTACCTTGTGATTCTGGGATTTTTATCCTTCATTTGGTTATGCCAACAGAGAGGACTATGATCTGTTATAACTACAAAGTCAGCTCCTAGCAAATAAAACTTAAAGGACTCCATTGCCCATTTCACAGCAAGGCATTCTTTTTCAATAGTAGAGTACTTTTTCTCTCTGCCTTGCAATTTCCTACTGATATGCAGAATGGAATGTTCCTTCCCATCTATATTCTGACTCAGGACTGCACCTAGGCCTACCTCTGATGCATATGCCTGTAATGAAAATTGTTTCTTAGAGTCTGGACTTCTTAAAACAGGGGCTGAACATAATGTAGCCTTGATGGCTGGAAAGCTTCATCAAACTCTGGGGATCATTTCACATTATTTGGGAACTGTTTCTTCATAAGTTCAATGAGGGGAGTAGCTAGCTGGGCAAAATTGGAACAAATCTTGGGTAGTAACCAGCCAGCCCTAAAAATGACCTGATGTGTTTCTTTGTTTAAGGAACATGACTGTTAACTACAACTTATACTGTATCTTGGAAATGTCTGACTTTACTTCTCCATTTCCCAAAATATAACCCAAATATCTGGTTTCCTGCATGCCCAATGCACATTTGGTAGGTTTATGGGCAGACCTGCATTTTTGAGAGACTGGATAACTGCTTGTAGGTGTTCCAGGTGGCTTTTCCCATCTGGGCTGTACACTACAACATCATCCAGGTAAGCAGCACAATAACCAGTGCTAGAATTATATCCATGTACTGCTAGAATATTGTGGGTGCACCATGTAAACCAGACAGCATGGTGGTGAACTGATAGAATCCAACTGGAAGGGAAAATGCAATTTTGTCTCTGGATTCTTTAGCTAGGGCAATTTGCCAGTAACCCTTGATGAGATCTAGGGTACTAATGTACTTTTCACATCCCAATCTGTTCACCAAATCATCTATTTTGAGCATAGGATAACTGTCAAATATGGATACTTGATTAAGTTTCCTAAAATTTAGGTAGATTCTTACACCCCCTTCTTTTTTATTTACAATCACCATTGGTGATGTCCAACCACTTTTTGATTCTTCAGTGATATCCAAGTCTTTTATTTTTTTGCATTTCCTTAACCACATCTGCTCTTAACCACTCTGGTGATCTTCATGTCTTTTGACTGCTAGGGCAAGCATTCTTTGCCATTATTACATGCTTGACCCCTTTTGCTCAGCCTGGCAGTGTGAAAAAGTACTTCTAAATGTCTTCATTAAGTTATGAGTTTCTGCAGTTTGTTATGTGGGTAAAGAAACATTCACCTTTACAGCATTAGAAGATACAGCTTGTTCCAGTCTGTAATAAGTTATATCAATATCTTCTTTAGTAGTTTCTGGCAATACTAACAAAGCTACTTTTTATGTTTTTTCAACCCATTTCTTCAGGAGGTTAGCATGGTATATTCTCCTATCAGGGGTCTCAGTCTCATAGTTAACTGTACCAGCATGTCTAACCACTTTATAAGGCCCTTGACACTTCATTAGTAGTTTGTTTTCTCTAGTAGGTAACAGCTGCAAAACCTTTTCACCTGGCTCAAAAACTTTCTCTTTTACTCCATGGTCATAATACACCTACTTCTGTTTTGGGGCTTCTTCTTGATTACTGTGGGCAATTTCAGCATATTTTGCCAGTTTCTTTCTCAGTGCACACATACAAGATGTAATAAAGACAAAGAACCTCTGTGCGCAAGCACTGAGGCAATGGTTACCCCAAAGGGCATTTGGCTGGGAAGCCAAGTTTCAAAGAAATACAAAATCACACATGCCCCCACAATATAAAGCATCATGGGCTGCATATGCAAATCACCACAGAATGTTATGCTGGTTCAACTTTAAGCAGAAATGCATGGTGCCAAAAGGCCTCTCGCACAGTTTGCAAAGGGTACCAACAGAAGGCATAGACACGTGTTTCGTCCTACCAGGACTCATCAGTATGTCCCGTCTGTTTGACACCCCAGTGGAATGAACCAGCTACCCTAAGATGGTCAATCTGGGTTATGTTGTGGTGAACCCAATTAAAACAAAAAACAGTTTAAAAGACAAAGAACCTCTGCATGCAAGCACTGAGACAATGGTTACCCCAAATGGAATTTGACTGGGAAGCCAAGTTTCAAAGAAATACAAAATCACACATGCCCCCACAATGTAATAGATTCTTTCTGGGTGTGGTTATCTTCCCACATTTCTTTTATTACATCTAGTGGCCCTCTAGGTTGTTTACAAGATAGTATTTCAAAGGGCGAAAAACCTATTGATGCTTGTGGTACTTCTCTGTAAGAAAAAAGCAGTTAAGGTAAATATTGGTCTCAGTCTTTCCTTCCCCCATTCACAGACCTTTTTAGCATGTGTTTTAGGTTTTGATTAAAACACTCAACAAGGCGATTTGTTTGAGGGTGATAAGGGGAGGTTCACATGGTACTGATACCTAGTAGTCAGTACAGCTACTTCAGTAATGCAGCACCAAAATTAGTACCCTGATCAGTAATAATCTCTCTAGGTATGCTCACCCTGCTGAAAATTTTGGTAAGCTGCTGGCCTGGTGGCACTGAGGGCTGAGGTGCTGGACATCTTACCTTGTGCCAAATCGGTGATCTGGGTTCAGGAATGACCTCGGGTCATCAGGTCAAGCACGGGGGGAGTGGAACTGAGCAAGCCGGCAGGCTACTTTCCTCTCCCTGGGGTGGTGGGTTGTTGACCCCATGGCAGTTTCACCCCCACTGGGTGGAGGTGCAGTGGGGTAGCATAGGCAAAGAGGGGGCAGGAGTACGGGTAGGTGGATGGGGCTGATCTGGCTTCTGGTGTGTGTGTATGTGCCTCCACACACACACACACACACACACACACACACACACACACACACATACACACACGTATGGATGTGTGCCTGGGTCTTGGGTGGGGGAAAGTGGGAGAAAACCTACAGAAAAATACCATAAAAATCTCTAAAAAAACAAAAATTTGGCAAGCTCTGCTGCCCCTTTTGGGACTGTGACAGTACACATTGGAATTGCCTCTGGATATCGAGTAGTATAGTCACATAGTATAGTCACATAGTACCAAAATGAATTGATTACCCTTTTTATTTTTATCTAAGGGGCCAACCACATCCACTACAATTCTCTCAAAAGGCACATCTATTAAGAGTAGGAGCACCAGGGACACTGTGTCTTTTTAGTCACTGGGGCTACTTTCTGACATTCGGCACAAGAGCTGCAATAGGTAGCAACATCCTTATGAATCCCAGGCTAGTAAAATCGATACAACAATCTGGCGAGGGTGCAGTCCCTCCTTGAGTGACCAACCATAGGACTACCATGTGCTATCTGTAACTACTCAGTTCTATACTTCTTTGATATGATCAATTGTTCTATCTGTTCCAGTGTCTGAGGACTAACCCAAACTCTGTACAGTAGCCCATTAAATTTTTTAAACAATGATACTCTCTGTTTTTGTTTCCCCGCCTGCTTAAAATAACCTTGGATAGAAACATCATTAGTTTGTTCAGAAAGAAAATCACAATCAGTTAGTTTAGGTTCAGCTTTTTCATATTTCAGCTCCTTAGGTCCCTCTGTCTTTTGCTGTCAATGTTTTTTTTTCAGTCATCTTTCTTTCCTGGACTTCTGGATTTTGGAGCTGGTTTCAAACAAGTCCAAATCAAAATCAGCGAAAGGAAAAGAGTCCCCAACATCTACGATTTTCTTTGCCTGTGCTCTTATTATCACAGCTGCTGACACAGTAGGATTTACTCCCTCTGTAATTAACTTTGCAAATCCTGAAAAGTCATTTCCAATGATCACAGGCACAGGTAACTTAGGTACTACCCCCACTTTCATTTGTGGTGACACTCCATTAATTTTCAGAGCCATGTGGGTGGTGGGATAGTATCGAGTGTCCCCAAGAATACAGATGACTCTAGTACCTGGTCCTCTTGCACAGTTTTTTGCTCAGATCTTCAGCATGCACCAGGGTCTGTGTGCTTCCCAAATCTGTTAGTCCCTTTACAGTTTTATCCCCCACCTTGATATCTGTTACATACATGCCCCAATTTGCGATGGCCAAATTTGCTTCAGTTTTAACCACTTTATTTTTACAGCAGTTTCTTGCAATATGGCCTGGCTTGTTACAGTTATAACAAATAAAGTCTTTGGGTGCAGATTTGTTGCCCCCATCAGAGTTCTTACTGACTTGGAGTTCACACTATGGTTCATACTATGGTGGGATTGGGAGCAAAAGGTGGATACCCATTAAGCGCTCCCTTCACATAACTCTTAACACTTAGGTATATCTGTATGCACTACCCAAATGTATAATTTAGTTTTGAATGTAATTTTCTTAGCGCTAGATATTATTATATTCAGTGGCAAAGTAGTCCAGATATTAACTATTCTGTGTGAAAAAAATATTTTCTTCTGTTAGTATTCTTTTTCAGACATCTATCTAAATTGTATAAGATGATCTCTAGTTTCAACTACATTCTGTTTGAATTTGAAACTCAATTCATTGAATAAATATGAGTCATTCACAATGTCTTTTATGAGGAGCAAATCCCCTCATAATATTCTTTTTTCCAAAGGTATCAAATTTAAACTTCTTAGTCTTTCATTATAACTCATGTCTTGCATTCCATTAATAAGCATTGTATATTTTCTTTGTACCCTTTCAATCTGGTTAATTTCCAGTTTTAAATAAGGAAACCAGCATCGGGATCCATAATCCAGATCGGATAATACATAGGACCTGAAAAGAGGTAACAGAACACTTGATGTTCTTGAGCAAATGTTTCTACGAATTGACCAAATTATTTTGTTTGCTTTTCCAATAATATTGCCAATTTGTTCTTTGCTTGAAAAATCTCTAGACAAATATTTCAAAGTCTTTTTCTTCATGTGTTATTGCCAAAAGTGTATCACACAAAATATGTTTATGCTTCATATTTTTAGAACCCAAATGCATTACTTTACATTTGTCCAAATTGAATCGCATGCCCATTTTAGTAGCTCATATAGATAATGTATTTGTCATTTTGTATTTTTATATAATCTTCTAGAGTCTTTCTGATTCCACCAATTTCAGTGTCATTGGCGTACTTGATTGTCCACCTATTCAGGTCTTCTGATAGGTCAGCAATGAATATATTAAAAATAACTGGTCCCAATACCGAATTCTGTGGGACTCCACTCAAAACTACCCCACTAGATGAGGATATGCCATCAATAACAGCCTGTTCAGTCCTACCTACCAACCAGTTGGCAATCCATCTAATTAATACAGGGTTTAGTCCACTATTTATAAGCTTGCTAATGATTACATCATGAGGGCATAAATCAAAAGCTTTACTAAAATCTGAGAAAATGGCATCACAAGAAACATCTAGATCTAGACTTCTGCTAACTCGTTCATAGAAGCATAAAAAGTTTTTGATGCAGGAGTGGCCCTTGGCAGAAATGTGCTGTTCTTGGTTAATTTTTCCAGTCACTGATGTTATTTTATCCTTGATAACACTTTCTAATATTTTACAAATTATGGTAGTAAGACTGACTGATTGGATGGTAATTCTCTGCTGTCTGTTCCCCTTTTTGTACAATGGAATCACAATGGCTGTTTTCCATTCATCTGGTACTTCTCCAGAGTTTAAACTCTTCTCAAATAATATTTTCAATGGGTATAATAAATCATTGCACATCATTTTTATCATGGTATTTGTAATTAGATCTGGCCCTGGGGAACAGTCAGCTTTTAATTCATCCATATTGTCTTTTATTTCACTTTCAGAAATGTTAATGTGGGTTTCTCACACATTTTTACCTGAAGTTTTTATTAGTACTTTTATTGAAAACACTGTAGAAATATAAATTAAACATATTTGCCATGTTGCCTATGTTGTTAATAATCTTGTCTCCATGCTTCAGTGGACCTACATTGCATTTTGTTTTTTTTTAATGAATTTATATAGCTATAGAAACTTTTTATACTGTCTTTTGATACTGTCTTTGCCAGAATTATTTCCCAATTGGATTTTGCTTTCTTAATAGCCTGTTTACATTTCCTTTGCTGGGATTTAAATTTTGTCCAGGCTAATTGGGAATGTGATTTCTTTGCATTCTTTAAAAAAAATATTTTTCCTTTTATTGAGCTTTTTAATTTGTGCACTGAGCCATTTTGGTTGATGCTTGTTGTTTTGTGATTTCTTATATTTTGGAATGTATTTATTGCTGATCTCCTGAACGAGAGTTCTAACACGGTGCCACATCTGATTTGGGTTGCAATCTCTTAATAGGTTATCCCAGTTGATACTAGATAAAGCTAAATTAATTACACATAAGTCAGATTTTTTATAGTCATAAAAATAAGTTGCTTTCTTTCTAGTAATAATAGACAAAATTATATTGAATGTCACTGAATTATGGTCACTTATCCCAAGTGGGGGTCCAATTTTACAGTTATTGATGTCCATATTAGAAGTGGTCAGAATGATATCTAGTATATTTAGTCCTCTAGGTGGATTAGAAACATGTTGATTTATATTTAGCTGTCCATGTAATGAAATGAATTCATGAATAAAAGTAGTTGATGCACTTTGAAGAATCCAGTCAATATTGCCCATATTGAAATTGCCCATAATCAGAACTTCCCCCTTGTTGCAGGCACATTCAGTTTCAAAAAAAAATCTGATGAGTTATGTACATGGAAGAGTTTAGGGGTCTTTAACATACGCCTATGATAACGCTATCTGATGCATTAGAAAAAAAATACCCAAATTGTTTCTGCATCAAAAGTTTTAGAACAGATTTCACTGGCTATTTCAAGTGCCTTAAATTAGTTTTTTTACATACAGTGTAGTGCCACCCCCTATTCTATGTTCTCTATTGAGAGTAATACAATTGTATCCAGGGAGGTTGTTTCCCAGTCATCTATATTTGCATGCCACATTCCTGTTATTGCTATTATATCAGCTTTGGTGCCACTGGCTAGAACTTTAAGTTCATCACATTTCTTTTTAAAGTTCCTTGCATTGGCCAAGTAACACTTTAGATTGTTACCACTACATACTTTAGGTAGGCAATTGTCCTTGGTTACTTTCATGGAAGTTGTTTTATCAGGGATACTAAATAGTTCCTCCTTCCCATTCAGTTTAAATGGAATGAGTCCGGAGTAGACCTTATTGATTCACCCAATGCCTTAGCACCTTTTCTATTTATGTGAAGACCATCCTTGGGAAATAGTGATTTATTTGATTTAAAGGTCTCCCAGTTGTCGATGAAGACCATTCTCTCTTTTTTTTGTCCTACTGAACAATCTTGCATTTAATCATAGAACAGTGTTATTGTTCTCAACATGTGCTCTTGGTATTGGTAGTAAACCTGAAACAGCAACTGTTCCCTTCTTGTGTTTGATTTTGTCCCCTAAATGTATGAGATCCCTACAAATGTCCTTTTCATGCAGTTTGCTTACATTGTTGACACCTACATGCAAAACAACCGCTGTATGAATATTGATATCTAGTCTACCCGAGCTCCTGGTAAACATGACACTGTAGTGTTTAATTTGTCATTTTTGAAAATGTGTATCAATTGTAAAATCAGGGAAAAGAGGGTCTTACCATTTCTTGGCTGTTACTTTGCTGCTGTGGTGTCTGTCTAGACATCTAATCATTTTCAGCCAAAGAAACAGCCTTTTACCCACATTCTGGTTGATGTTCATATGCCCAAAGCTGCATATCTGTGGAAAGGATAATGATGAATTGCTCCATTGCAAATATGTTGATGATCTTTGGGACTATTTTGCCCTCTGGTTGGAGCCATTTAATGAGGAATTCTCTGAGTTGGGTGAATACTTCTTGGGGATTGCCAACTGAGTTGCATGTCAGGGATCAGAATCTCTACCTGTAGTTCTCTCCTGGATGCTATATCTTTTAAGAATTTCTCTTTTCACTAGGTCAGTTTTCTGACTGTGCAGTGTCTATATTGCTGTAGGCAAGTTGGGCATTACCTATCAGAAAAGGTACCAGCCTGATTTCCTATTGCTGTTTTAGCCAGAGGTAGGCTCCGGTGACCCTTTCAAAAGTTCCAAGGTATGCTTCAGTATCATCCGAGAGACACAATTTGGTAAGATTAATGTATTTTAATTTGTTTGTGTCTTGTTAATTTGCTGGACTTGTATCAGATCCTCCAGCTTTGATAGCTTGCAAGGTATCCATCTATCAATGCATCTCTTCTCTGCTGCTTCTGTTGCTGCAGCTTTTCATTCCTCTCCTGCTCCTGTCACTGCATTTCTTCTTTTCTCTACTTCTCCATCTATCTTTGTTGTATAGCCCACAATCTGAAGAAGGCAGACATGCTTTCTGGTTATGTTCCTGCCAGTTCTTCTTCCATAACTTGTGCCAGCTGTACAGTCTCAGTTTGGACTTTCATTTCTGCTTCTAGTTAGGGTGCCATTCTTCTGGTAATCACTCCTGGGCTTGCTGTTGCAGGATCTATACCTTTCTTCTATGCTTTCCTGGTACCAAGTGTAGTACCCATGCACAAAACTCCTGGCTTAGTGTATACACAGTGTAAATCCCACTTTGAAACCAACTGTCATAGAGGCATAGGTCAGAAGGCATTGGCAAACCAGGAGAAGTTATAAAATTCACAAGTAGCATTTTATTATTATCAACAATAAAATAAAAAATAAAATTGTGCAGGACAGCTCTTGAAACAGGCCATTCCAACAAAACAAAGTCCTTCATTTGAGGGTATCTCTAAATCTAAATTTCAGTCTCTCTCTTTCTCTCTGCCTCTAACAAAAGTTTGCTCTCTTTATATAAAGTGTATTTTCCTGGCAATTAACATCTACATCCTGAGCTCATTAAGATACATCTCCTGTTTCTCACAAAATGTATCAGAACTTTGTCACTTTCTTTCCTGCAGGTGCAATAAAATAGAACATTGTGTCCCAGAACCCATCTCTTGTTAACAATTCTGCAAATGAGCTGATAGAGGTCAAACTGCATCTCAGGGTTAATCCCCTGAGTTCCAAATAGCTTTTTGCAGTCATTTCAGTAATATAACTATACACATTTGCAAGCCAAGGGATCCCAATTTCACACAAACAGTTTCACACAAGATTCAAAAACATGTTTAACTACAGAGAAGTAAGAGGGTGTAAAAAAGATAGAAACAGCAAGAAACAACCAGTGAAGGCAGGGAGATAGTAAGGGGTGATGTGAGACCTTTGGATTGGCCAGTTCCTCAGGCACTACAGGAACATTTGATTGTACAATCGGACAGGCAAGAGACAAGGGAAGAGGCAGAAATAGGAGAGGACAAAACAGATTCTTGCTTTTAACTCTCTCTGTGTAACTGTAACAGGGAGCCCCCTGTTATGTGTTTAAACCTCTGTCATAAATATGAATATGTGCAATTCCCACCTATTTTTCCTTTCACTCTTTTCTTTCCTCTTATTTTTTCTGCCTTTTCTTTAAATTCTTGTCAGGGTGGCCAATCTGGCAATCTCCAAAAACTCTTTGCTGTCCCTTATTCTCTTTATCCTCTCTTTATGCATACGGTGTTATGCTCCCAATTGCAGAAATAGAAAATGGTGCAAGTCACACTTTATTGTTAATGTCTGGTGCCCCTTAGTTTAAGAAGAAATGTAGTGCCCATTTCTGGGGTGCGAGCTTTGGAACCACTGCTGCTGAGTGCAGTTCCTTTGAATTATGCAGCTCCAGTGCAAGGGACAGCGCTGTTCACCAAGTGCGACTGAGCAATTCTTTTTCTGGAGTGGGTTGCTCTGTGTTGGTGTAACTGCATATAGCAGCTGAATGTATGCTCCTTGTTCACAGCAAATAAAAGAATTATTGCTTTGGAGCAAGTGCATGTTCCAAAGCAAAAGCCGACTGCTACACTAGCGGCAAGATCAAAGCCGCTTGAATACTTGACTGCCAGCTAGTGAGACACTACAAGCTAGGATAACTGTACGCCCTGTAGTGTCTAGAATAAAGTGTACCCTGTACAGAAGCAGCCCCAGAGATGTTGTGATTGAGGGCTGCATATTAAATAAAATAATGAAGCCTGTGATGTCACAGTCTATGGAAACTCTCCAATTATGTAATGTCACGGCCTATGGAAACTCCCCAATTATGTGATGTAATCACAAGGAGTTATAAAAAGGGCTCACCACTACGGGAATGTTGGATAGTCGAGTCAGTCTTGTGCTGACAGTGAGTAGGGTAAGACCTATAGTTGGGGTGTGTGTGTGTGGATTTCACACAGGTTACTTGAGAAAAGTATTCATTGGACTATCAAGACTAAAGCAAAGCCACAGACTCTGCTGAAGGAAGCAGAGGCCTGAATTTCTTTGTGCAGGACTAATTATTTGACTTTTTTTTTCATTTCTGTAATTAAGTGTATTTTTTCTAAAAATAAATTGATGAAAACCTTTGTGCATTTTTTATGCACTTGATCCCTGCTTTGTTGTGTCAGTTATTATCCCACATGTTCACAGTAACAAATGGGACAGAATTGTATTCAACCCAGTCACAAGAGCCAGTGACCTGGGAGGAAGGTATTGAGTGGCCAGGTGCCATCTGTTCCAAGTAGGGTTCCCCTGAATTTAAGAAGAAGGGTTCACCCTCAAATGATCACTGTTGGGTTGGTACAAAAATGTGTAGGGGTGCAATAGTTGTGCCAGTCAGGAGAGGAATATTAAATGGTCAGATAGTGATATGGTACACTGTTAATTTTTTAGGGTTGGCAGTATACCCTAGAAGTTAGAGTAATGAGCTGTGAATGATTTTGGTACATCCAACAGACCTGGGTTTGATTCCCACAGCCTCTCCTTGTATACTGTGCGACTCTGAGCAAGTCTTTTTATTCTGTTTACCTGTGTAGTTTGTAGGCTTGAACACTGACCACCTCTACTGTACCCTCCCAATTTCATTAGGATTTAAATGTAAATGAAGTTATTTAAATCTGGTGTGAAAACCTGCTTGACTCCATTGCAAAGGTCATGACCCAACTCATGTAAGGCTTCCTGGAATTTTATGATGTTTTATTGGTAAAGCCTGCAGTAGTTATAATGTATCAGCCAGCGCTGTTGCTGCTCTCTGCAGTCTCTATGTTCCTGTCTTATGCTGACCATGAAACTTTTCAAGGTATAGTAAGTGCCCTGCTATGTTCTATAGTTTAGAGAGCTACTGACGTGAAAAGTGCTACATTGTAGAATCCGAATAAGCATACCCCCAGTAACTCTCATACCAAAAACTAGATTTCTACATTACTTCATTTTAAAGTTATGAGCTATTTTTTTTTTCAACTCTTTTTTCTGCTCTACTTTTGTGCCCTAGGGAACTCTCTCTCTCCAGCAACCATGGTACCCCCAAGTATCTACCTCCCACCTGAGACCTGCTAGCTCCTCTCCCTCATGTAACCCTGATGCAACCTCCGGATCTGAGCCCTCTAAAAGAAGGGCCGCCCTACCCACCCAGGGCACTCTATCTATAGTGTAGAGCATCGGGGCACACAAGTCGGCCGAGGAGAGGAGGATGGGTCTGGTGATGGAGTGTGGACTATGAAGGCCGAGGTGCCTTCATCTATCCCCAGGAGTGGGGATTTTCTGCTTGAATGATTCACCTCCCCCACAGAGCACAGTTACCCAAGGCAACGCTATGCCACAGCTCTGCCCTTGTGAGCATGCAGTGTCACCACGTTGCGCACCTCCAGCAGCCGCCAGAGGTCACTCCTTGTGCGATCGCTCCCTGGATCCTTCCCCTGGGAAGAGAGAGCAGTCCTTCAGATGCTCAATCTCTTCCCTCCCCTGCTGACCCCCAGCAGTCTGGACTCATTCCCGAACCCATGTCACCTGCGCCTCAACCCTCAGCGCCACTGGGCCGGCTGAGCTAATTTGTAACGGTGATTTCAATACATGTTCAAAACAGCCTGTTTCAATGAAAAGGTGATGATTGTATCATCTCAGGGCCTCATATTCTACTATTCCCTGTCAGCAAGCTTATAGGAGCTGTTTCTCCAAAGTTTTAAAGATAATGTGCAATAGTTATCTAAAGTAAATCAGGTAGCACCATTCAAAAAAACAGTGCTATAAAAAACTATATGTTTCAGGTTTTGTAACAAAGCTGACAAAATTGTATTTTTAATGCCTTTTGTGGTCCATTTCTTAAGGGTTGCTGAATGTTAAGTCAGCATGCCTCCAGGCTGCTGAAACCATTTGGAGTGCTACTGTACTGTGCCCAGGAAGTTGTATTGTTGCTAGTATTGTAATGTTGGTAACTTCACTGTTGTTTGTCAGTGTCTGCTTTACAATATGTTTAAATAGGAGCCTTATATGTGTTAATTTCTACTAGGGGTGGAAGTGTTGACTCTGGCAAAATTATCATGTTAATTTAGAGCAGAACATAGATGAGCCTGAATGATGGTCAAAACAGCCTGACAGGGAGAACACATTGTGCTGGCTAAATTAGAAGCTCCTAGTAAGTAGAAACATAGCAACACAGACTTTGATGGCAGATAAGGACCACTTAGCCCACCCAGTCTGCTAATTTCTCTACCTACTGGATAAGCTGCAGATCCTAGTTTTACCAAAAGCTTACTTCTGCCTACCTCCCTCTAGAATTGCCTTGTGTCTGTCCCATGCATTCTTAAATTTCCCTACTGTTTTTGACCCCAAAATCTACTCAGGAAGGCCATTCCATGTATCCACCACCCTCTCCATGAAAAAAATACTTCCTCATGTTGCCCCTGAGTCGTCCCCCTCAGTCTTCAAATTGTGCCCCCTTGTTCTTGCAAATCTCTTTTTCTGAAAGGCGCTACCCTCTTGGACTTTGTTGATTCCCCTGAGGTACTTAAATGTTTCTATCATGTCCCCCTCTCCCTCCATTCCTTGAAGGTATACATATTAAGCTCTTTTAGTCTCTCTTTATACAGCTTCTGTTGCAAACCCTGCACCATTTTAATTGCCCTCCTCTGGGCTGCCTCCATCCTGTCTATGTCCTTGTGGAGATGGGGTCTCCAGAACTGCATGCAGTACTCCAGATGGGGTCTCACCAACTGTCTGTAAAGAGGGATAACAACTTCCTGTTTTCTACTGGTGATGCCTCTCCCTATGCATCCCAGTATCCCTCCAGCCCTCTTTACGGCCTTCTCACATTGCTTGCCTACCTTTAGCTCATCTGATATGACTACCCCCAGGTCCCGTTCCATTTTTGTTGCCGCTATACTCCATTGTGTACTCTTCCTGGGTTTTTGTTTCCAGGTGCATTATGCGGGCACTTCTTGTGTTGAATCTAAGCTGCCATACTTTTGACCATTCCTCCAACCTTGACAAGTCCCTTCTTATCCTTTCCACTCCCCTTGTGTATTAACCCTGTTGCAGATCTTTGTGTCATCTGCAAAGAGGCATACTTTTCCTTCCAATCCCTCCACAATGTCACCTATAAAGACATTAAAGAGGACCGGTCCCAGTACTGAACCCTGTGGTACCCTGTCATTAACCCCCCTCCATTCTTCACAGTGGACTCCGTTTACTATTACCCTCTGTGTCCTGTTGTTCAGCCAATTTTTTACCCAGGTTACCACCCTGGGACCCACTCCCAGGCTGGCTAATTTGTTTATTAATCTTTTATGTGGGACTGTGTCAAATGCCTTGCTAAAGTCTAGGTAGGTCATGCTCACAGCCCCTCCCTGATCTACTGCTTTGGTCACCCAGTCAAAGAAATCTATTAGATTTGTCTGACATGACCTTCCCACTGTGAATCCATTCTGCCTTGGGTCCTATGTCCCTCTGACCTCTAGGTGCTCAACAATTCTTTCTTTCAGAAGTGATTCCATAATTTTCCCTACCACTGAGGTCAAACTAACAGGACTGTAGTTTCCTGCCTCTGCCTTGCTCCCACTTTTGTGAAGGGGAATCTCATCTGCCCTCCTCCATACCTCTGGTACTACATCTTCCTCCCATGATTTGTTAAAAAGTGGTTCCTCTAGTTCTCCCCTTAGTTCTTTTAGAATCCTGGGGTGAATAACGTCAGGCCCCATTGTTTTGTCCACCTTCAGTTTTAGGAGTTCTTTCAGGACCCTTTCTTCTGTGAATGGACTGGTATTGACCCCCCTATCCAGAGTACTTTTATTATTTGGTTTAGGTACCTCCCTCTCTTCTTTTTTTGTGAATACTGAGCAGAAGTGTTCGTTCAGTATCACTCCTTTGTCACTGTCACCCTCTGCTCACCCCCACCCCTTTATTAAGCCTCACTATCTCTCCCCTGGTCTTTCTTCAATCCCTTATGTACCTATAAAAGGTTTATCCCCCTTCTTGACTGAGTTGGCTATCTTTTCCTAAGTTTGGGCCTTTGCTATGCTGACTGCCTTCCCTGCTTCCTTCTGCTTTAATTGGTGCAGTTCTCTGTCCTGCTCCTTCTGTTTTTCCTTATACTTCCTGAATGCTATCTTTTTCTCCTAACTTTCCCCACCACCTCTTTTCAAAACAACATTCCCTCTCTTACCCCCATTGACAAGGAGATGGAATAATTGTTTTAAAGTGCCATTCTTAGAAATTGCTTCAATTGAATGATAGGTGTGAATGAGCTTAGCCTTTCACCACATCAGAAACATATTCAGTGTGCAAACCTCACAACACTGTGCTATGACCCAGCATCTAGCAACCCTGGAAAAAAGGAGTATAACAAAAAGACGCCAAAACAAAATATTGTCAGCTTTGTTATAAAACTTGAAACACACATAGTTTTTAAAGCTATGTTTACTGACTGGTACTGCCTGTTTTACTTGTGAAAACCACTGCACATAATATTTACAGCTTTGGAGAAAAAGGCCCTATAAGCTTGCTGGCAGGGAATACCATAGACTGTGAGGTCCTGAGATGACATCAGCAACAGCTCTTAACTGAAACAAGCTTTTTTGAACAGCTAGTGAAATCAGGACTACAAAATAGTTCATAACTTTAAAATGAAGTAACGCAGAAATCTAGTGCTTGGTTTGAGATTTACTGGGGGGTATGCTTATTGTAATTCTGCACTGTAACACTTTTGGCCATAGGGTGTCAATTGCTCTTTAAAGTGTATTTGAGCTAGGAACAATTTTTTTTAGAGAATACAGGGACTTCACAAGACATGTAATAGAACTGAATGAAAGTATATCTTCTGCTGGCTTGTGCAGGTACGCACAATCAACTCCCATGATGCCTTGCATAAGTGGGGTCATGGCCTTTGCAATGGATTAAAACAGGTTTTCACACCAGGGCAGAACAGAGTGAAGCAACCTCATTCATATTTAAATTAGGATGAAATTAGGAGGATGCAAGAAAGGAAATAATTGTTCATGCCCACTGACTACACAGGTATACAGAAAACAGGCTGAAGAGACTTTCCCCTTTAACCTCCTGAATGCTCCTGGGTTGTCCCTGAGAACAGGGCACTTGTAATTAGTGGGCCTTACCCAGTTACCAAAGAAAAAAAAATACAACAGTAGTATTGAGGAACCTACATATTTCATGTTTGAAGTCTATCACAAACATCTGTTTTTTTTTTCCACTGGAGCTATGAGTCATATTCCTTAACAGGGAGGAGTGGTGATTCCTAACCTATAACCGATACTGGGACATACTGTACAATTATCATATAGCATGCTCCTCTGTGGAGGGGTGGGGTCCCCAAAATAGCATTTGTGTCGACTGTATGTTACCATCTGACAAGTGATCACAGATAAAGGCCTTGTGTACATATAACTATAAACAAAATTGCTCTTGCTTCATTGCAACTGAAAGTCTGAATTTCCCTCTTTGACTTAGCCTAATACTGGGCAGAAGAGATTTGATAGTGCTGGAGAATGCACCAAAGATTAAAGGTAAACTTTGGAACTGATGTTTAGTGAAGCTTAACACCAGTCACCATGCAATGTAGTGAGTGTCTGAATAGCTACAATAATTGCAGTCACCGAGTTTGCACCAGAGACCCAATGTTTCCCATGGGGTTGGTCTGCGCTATAAAAGTAGCCACCTTGGGGGGGGGGGTGACATATGTAAATTGGACTAACAGCTTTTAACATCATGAAGCCAGGGCCTTTTCCTCAATTGCCAGGTTAGCCATGCCCCTTATAGTGACTGTTGTGATCTGGCTCAGACCTTCCTTTTGGTAGGTGTTACATAAGAATACCAGTCATATCATGAAGCTTAGCTACAGCTATATGCTCCTTGTCTCCTCATCATCATATATCCTATTTACTGAACTAATGTTATGGCCTCAGAAAAGATTTAGGCTCCCAGCCCCCACCCCAGCAATATTGCTCTGTCTCCTCTACCTTCCTAGTTTCTTAATGCTACAGTAAAGTAAATGGTGATTAAAAGGCCTCCCTCCTTTAGCCGGTAAGAGAAGTGATGAAATGATTCTACTTGGCACTGAACAATCACATGAGTGTACATTGGTCTAATTGATGCTACGTATCTAAAACTGTATGGCTTCAGTTTATAGTACACACTTCAGCTGGGAAACAACAGGCTGCTACATATCACACTAAATACTGCATGACTTATGGGATTAACAGAGCATTCCATTTAAGCTCTAAAAGACCAAGGGCAGTGAGACATGGAATTTATGAACTGGTTGCTACTGGGAGTTTTATTGCCATATAAATTAACTGTGTGTCCAGAGAGCTTAACTCAACATACCCAAAGTACTCCTTCATTGACTGGGTCCTTTTCTCCCACTCCTACCATGCTGTGGAAGACGGTATACTTCCTGATGCTATCAATGACTGCCACATCGTCTGTTGTGTGTGGAAGATCTGTTGCCCCAAATCTCCACCTGAAGTCATCCAGAGTTGGTAATTCTGATCAGTTGATCTTTCTGCCCTGCATATTAACCTCTAAGACATTGGCCTGTCCTTCATCTCAGCATCCACTGACCTAAATGAGGCCCTTGCAAATTTTCAAGCTAAATCTATGGCTGCCTGGTATTCCTACGCCCCTCTAAGGAGGACAAAAGTCAAAAGCTTATACCGTCCTTAGATTTTTACTGAGTTACTAGCCTGTCTTAAAGAAAGGGACTCTACCTGGTGTTTCCATAAGGCCTCGGGATCACCAGTATACATTGCTCGCTATGTTGTAAATCATTATATAATTTCTACTTCAAAGTCACTTGGCTTGCTAAAGCTAAGTATTTTGCTTCTACTCTGCAACATCATATCGACCATCTCTTAAAGTTCTGGAAGGTCATCAATGCCATCTTTGAGCCTTCCCTCCAGTCCACAGTCCCAGACCTCAAACTAGGGAGTATTTCTATTGCTGACCCTGCAGATGTTGCCTCCTTCTTCAATAATTTCTTTACCGTTCATGCCCTCTCATTTCTCCCCTCATCCTCCCCTCCATCTTGATCTCCATTCCCTCCCCTGCCTCTTTCTCCTTCTTCAGTCACCCACAAAACCCTGTTGGCCCTAAATCATCACAAAAGTCATAGCCCTGGTGGGCTAGACCCCAAGGTTCTTAATCTGTCAACTCCTGCTGTGGCATCACCTATCTCTTAAATCTCTCTTTTCATCTGGCATAGTCCCTGGCATTTGAAAGAGGGCTACAGTTATTCCCTCCCTAAAAAGAGTGATGCCTCGGTCCCAGGCAACTACCACCCTATATCACTCCTGCCAGCACTGACCAAGTTTCAAGAACACCTGGTTCTCTAACTCTTCCCCATTCTGGACTTCTCCTTCTTTATCACCCCTTGCAGTCACGTTTCAGGAAGTCCTGCTCAACTGTTTCCTCCCTTCTTAGACTCACTGACACCATCCTGCATGGAATTGATCAGGGCCTGATTACCGCTACCATCTTTATCTACCTTGCCAAAGTGTTTGACACTGTACCCCACCCCATTCTGGACAAACATATGTGCTGGACAATCTGACCTGCAATTTTATAATTTTGCACATATTCCTGGATACTGTTGTTAATTAGCATATCTCAATGGTTTTCTTGAATAAACATAACGAATGAAATTAAAAAATCTGACCAAGTGGTTAAATGGTTTGGCTTGTACCTAGTGATTTGATCACAAGTAGTCTACATTGGAGTATCCCTCTCCTCTCAACTCCCTATTGGATCAAGTGTCCCCAGGGATCTGTCCTTAACCCTATCCTGTTCTTAATTTTCCTAAATGACCTCCTCCAAAGCATGTGTCTCCTCAAATATACACATAGATGCAGATGGCACAGTACTTTTTGCCCCTGCACATTTATTTCTGATCTGGCTGGTTGTCTACAGAGGGATTTTACCAATATCCAGTTCTGATTCTGCTCTTATCAGCTTACCTTCAGCACCATAGAAAGGTCTCAGTGACCTTTGGCACCAATTAGCATCTGGTTAAATCCCTCTCCACATTTCTCTTTACTACCTATGAAAGTGTATCACCAGAAGAGGTCACTTTCTTCAAGTACTTTGGGGTCTGAACCACCACCTCGACTTTTCCTGTCATGTGGAGGCCATCTACAAGAAACTTCACCCCAAACTGGGTCACTCTACAGGAGAGAAAGCCTGAAGCTCACTCCCTGTCTGGCGTGAGATCATTGTTAAGATGATTCACTAATTTTTTTTATTTTATTATGGGGGTGTAATGTGTAGTGCTGCTCCAGAGTCTACCCTCTTTAGGCTGTATCCCCTTTTCACACCTCTGTTGCTTTGCCTTTAACTGCCTCCCCCACACTCATCACAGTTCTCTTTGCACCTTGCTTTCTTCTCTCCCATCTCTTGATAGAGATGGCTTGTCTTTTGCACTGCGGTTATCTCTAAGTTCTGGTTTTGAACTCTCCCCACCTACTGACTTCTGCACCTGCCTCCTCACACTCCCTCCATAACATGGTCATTTATGCTCTTGCTCCCTGCCTTGCATGGAATTGTCTGAGTGTCAATATGCTTTTACATTTAGTTTTTCAAGACTCTGGACTAGCCTCCCCCTTTTATCCATTCCACACCTTCCTCTTTTGCCCTGAAAGCCCTTCTCCATAACCATACAACCCATGTTTACAACTGTTTTTAATAATTTGCTTTTCTGCACTATCCTCACCATTCACTGCTGACTACCTTGCACAGTACATTTTATATATATTATCTGTTTAATCTTGCTATATACTAGTATGGAAGTATATGGACAGAATCACAGAAGTCTGAGTAGAAGGACAACTAGGGTACAGCGACAACCACATAGTGTGGTTTAGCATGGGGACAGGGACTCAGTCAAGTCACACAAAGGCGAAGGTTTTAGATTTCAGAAGGGCAGACTTTGCAGAAATGGGGAGATGTATCAAAGAGGCCCTGGAGAAGAGGTAGGTAAGAAGGGAGTTGAGGAGCAGTGGGGACAACTAAAAGGAGTCATAGTGGAAGTGGCGAACCAATGCATCAGGTTGGTAACTAAAGGCAAGAAAAGGAGGAAGCCACTATGGTTCTCGAAGGAGGTGGCAGACAAAGTAAGGGCTAAAAGAGTGGGTTTCAGGAAATATAAGGAGACCCAAAGGGAGGAAGATAGGGAGGTGTATGTAGAGTATCTAAGGGCAGTGGGGAAGGCAGTTAGGAGTGCAAAGGCATGGACTGAGGAGACATTAGCACAGACAGTGAAGAAGGGGGACAAGACATTCTATAGGTTCATCACAGAAAGAAGAAAAGCCAGGGGGAGGGGATTTTAAGGCTCAAAGAGGATGAAGGAGAGTGTAAGTAAGGAGACCTAGAAAAAACAGAAATACTGAATAAATATTTCTGTTCTGTTTTCAGTGATGAGTGGGCGGGTCAGGGACCACAGCTGGGCAACAGATATAAAGGGGGGGAGGTGGACACCAGTCCATTCACAGTGGAGAGAGTCCTAGAGGAGCTCACAAAACTGAAGGTGGACAAAGCAATGGGGCCAGATGGCATACACCTGAGAATACTGAGGGAGCTGCAGAGGGAACTGGCAGTGCCACTGGCAGCCATGTTCACCAAATCATTCAACACAGGAGTGGTTCCAGAGTATTGGAGAAGGGCATATGTAGTCCCTCTACACAAAAGTGAGAGCAGGGAGGAGGCAGAGAAGTATAGGCCAGTTAGCCTCACCTCAGTTGTGGGCAAGATCATGGAGGTACTTCACAAAGAAAGAATAGTGGGACACTTGGAATCAAAAGGTGCTCAGGATCCAAGGCAACATGGTTTCACATTAGGAAGGTCATGTCAAATGAATCTGATTGATTTTTTTGACTGGGTGACAAAAGAGGTAAATCAAGGGGGCGCGGTGGACATCGCCTACGTCGATTTCAGCAAGGCCTTCGACACCATCCCACATAAAAGGCTGGTTAACAAGATGGGTAGCCTGGGCAGGGGTAACTGGGTTAGGAACTGGGTTAGGAACTGGTTAACAGACAGGAGGCAGAGAGTGGTGGTTAATGCGATTCAATCCAGGGAAAGGGGAGTGATCAGTGGGGTACCTGGGGATCAGTTCTGGGGCCAGTTCTGTTTAGTGTCCTCAATAGTGACACTGCAGAGCAGCTTGAGGGAAGAGTCTGCCTGTTTGCAGATGATACCAAGATCTGCAACAGGATAGATACACCAGATGGGGTGAAAAAATGAGGAGAGACCTGGGGAAGCTTGAAAAATTGTCTGAGGTATGGCAGCTGAGGTTCAGTTCAAAGAAGTGCAAAATAATGGACCTGGGATGGGGGAACCCTGGGGAGCACTACAGGATGGGGGTGTGTGGCTGACAATCACCAAGGAAGAAAGGGATCTGGGGGTTGTCATTTCAGATTACCTAAAGGTGTCTAAGCAGACTACAAAGGCTGCAGGGAGAGCCACTGGCATGCTGGGGTGCATAGGCAGAGGTATCACTAGCAGAAGGAGGGAGGTGGTGATGCCATTCAACAAAACACTGGTGAGGCCTCACCTGAAGTACTGTATGCAGTTCTGGAGGCCGCATCTTCATAAGGACATTGACAGGATGGAGGCGGTCCAAAGAAGGGCAACAAAGATGGTACAGGGCTTACACCAGAAAACAAATGAGGAGAGATTGAGGGACCTCAACATGTACTCGCTGAATTTTCAGAAGGACAGTCTTACAGGATTTAGGACACTGTCCTACATGCTGGGCCTTTGGAGATCTTAGGTCTCAGCTCCGGGCAGCATGGGCAGAGATTGCACGCCTCAAATTTCATATTGAAGAGGAAATACATTATAAGAACCACCCGCCATTTCCCCAGCATCCAACAGAAAAACCTCAACCGCAGAGGGTAGTTGGTTCTAGGAGGTTGGCAGGTGGTAGAGGAGCAAATCAGGTGCCCCATCACTCTCTGCTCTCCAACACATTACCTCCAAAACCATATAAACACTACAAAACAGGTATCTGCCTCTATCTCTGAAATCAAATAAAGAGGCAGAAGACACTGCAGAGCAGGACACTCGGCACAGGAGCTAGCACAACAATACTCACCCAAATCAGGAACCAAAACTAAAACAAGCACAAAGGAAATCCAAAACTTCTGATCATAGGAGACTCCATGATTCGGGGAGTTGATACCCATCTCCAGCCAGGTGATGGTCAGATGTCTCCCAGGTACATCAGCATGGAGAGACACTGACCGCATTACTAAAATTGTTCACAAAGCAGGAGAAAACATTGATGTCCTAGTACACATAGGGACTATCGATCTCGCCAGCCGGTCAGTTGTGGAGACCAAGGAACACCTGACTAGGCTGGGTGACAACTATCATCTATTTCGTCGGCATCTCCTTCTCTGAGATCCTGCCAGTCTGGGAGAAGGGAGCAGATGGACGGAAGGTCAGAAAGGGGAGATAGGGGAGCTAAACACGTGGCTCAAGGACTGGTGCCAGGAAAAGGACACAGATTTGTAGGAACTGGCAACAGTTCTGGGAGCGAAAGTTCTTTAAATTTGATGGACTGCATCTGACTAAAGAGGAGTCAGTGCATTGGGGCAGAAGTTTGACGTCTTTGCAGAATATTTAAACTAGCAAATGGGGAGAGGGTGCAGCACCCCATCGCCGAATGGAAGAACACCCTCCCCTCAGCTAGTGGTCAAACAGGAATTCAGTGTGTTTGCCATTCATTTGCATCACCAGGTAAGAAAAAGGTTTGTCTCCCATACGATGCACAGGGTAATGCCAAACTTCACCCAACAACTAACACACACAAAATCTGGCCAATGGAAAATCATAACACACAAATGCTCACAGCCTGGGAAATAAGATCCCAGACCTGCAGGCAATAATGTCAGAGGCTAAACTGGACATAGTAGTAATTAGTGAGGCGGGTTTACCAGTAACCACACTTGGGAGACTTCAGTACCTGGATATGTATTGTTCAGAAGAGACCGAGGTGCAAAAGGGGGAGGGGTGGCCCTGTATGTTAATGAAAAATATCAAAGCTACAGAAATTCAGAATACACATAAGGAGCCAGAAGAACTGTGGGTCACCCTGGAAACAGGTAATGGGACACCATAAGAACTGGGGTTGTCTACAGGCCCCAGACCAGAGGAGGACATAGACACATTACTGTTAGAAGATATACAAAACATGACAGCTAAAGGGAGGTTCTGATAATGGGAGACTTCAACATGCCAGATACAGATTGGTCAATACCAGCAGGAACATCTGCCAGAACTAGACTCATAGTGGATTCCTGCAGGGAGGGCCTCAAACAACTGGTACAGCAACCCACAAGAGACAGGGCTATCCTAGATCTAGTACTGACTAACAAAGAAGGATCACAGATCTCCAGGTAGAAGGTCACCTGGGGCCAGTGACCATCACATGGTATGGTTCAATTTGGCTACTACATCTAAATCATCCCATTCCAAGGCAAAAATATGGGACTTCAGAGGAGCTGACTTTGATAAGATGGCCAACAGAGTTAAGCTAGCCCTGGCAAAAGAAACACAGGTGAGGAGGTACAGGCAAAGTGGGCAAGCATTAAGGATACAATACTTGAAGCAACATCCCATTGTGATAGACAGAAAAGGAAGTGCAAAGAAGAAGGAAACCACTTTGGTTCTCAAATATAGTAGCAGAAAGGTCAGAGCCAAAAGGCTGGCCTTCAGAAAATATAAGGAACACAGCGGATGAAGATAGGAGGCATACCAAACTGCCCTAAGGGAAGCAGGTAAGGCAGTAAGGCAGGCAAAGTCCCAAACTGAGGAAACACTAGCACGAACAGTAAAGAAGGTGACAAGACTTTCTATAGATACATTAGTGAAAGGAGAAAGTCCAGAGGGGTATTGCTAAGCTTAATGGAGAAAAGGGAGCATGTGAGGAGGAGGACCCTGTAAAGGCATCTATCCTAAATAGATACTTTGCTCAGTATTTACTGAAGAAAGGTAGGGCAGGGCCCACAGCTCAGCATCATGGACACAGGGGAGGGAGGTGAGCACTACTCCTTCACAAAGAAAGGGTCCTACAAGAGCTTGCTAAGCTCAGGTGGATAAGGCAATGGGACCTGATGGCATACATCCCAGGGTACTTAAGGAGCTAAAGGAGGAACTAGCAGAGCCATTAGCAGAATTGTTTAGTGAGTCTCTGAGCACAGGGAGGTCCCAGAAGACTGGAGAAAGGCTCATGTGATCCCACTCCCACAAAGGTGGTAGCAGGGAGGAGGCGGGAACTACAGACCGGTCAGTCTTACCTCAGTAGTGGGCAAGATTATGGAGGCACTCCTTAAGGAAAGGATAGTGCAACACCTGGAATCCATAGGGGCACAGGATCCAAGACAGCATGGGTTTACAAAGGAAGGTCCTGTCAAACTAATCTCATAGATTTCTTTGACTGGGTAACCAGAGTGGTGGACCAAGGGGAGCAGTTGATGTCGCCTACCTTGACTTCAGCAAAGCTTTTGACACTGTTCCACATAGAAGATTGATAAATAAGCTAGGTAGGCTCGGGGTGGGTCAGAAGTTGGTCAACTGGGTGGCAAACTGGTTGACTGGCAGAAAACAGAGAGTGGTGGTAAATGGTATACAGTCAGAAGAGATGCAAGTCACAAGTGGGTACCTCAGGGATCAGTCCTGGGGCCAGTCCTATTCAACATCTTCATTAGTGACCTCGCAGATGGACTAGAGGGTAAGGCTTGTCTGTTTGCAGATGACACCAAGATCTGCAACAGAGTAGATGATCCAGATGGGGTGGGCAGAATGAGAAGAGATCTGGATAAACTAGCAGAATGGTCAGAAGAGTGGCAACTGGATTTAATGCAAAGAGTGCAAAATCATGCACATAGGGAAGAGAAACCCTGAAGCCACTTATAGGCTGGGAGGGAGTTGCTAGCAGTCACAAGGAAGAAAGAGACTTGGGCATCATCATCACTGATGACCTAAAATCATCAAGCAGACCTCTAAAGCAGTAGGTAGGCTGGGGGTGTTAGGGTGTATTAGTGGGGTATCACAAGTCGTAAGAGGGAGGTAATAATCCTCTGTACAAGACATTGGTTAGGCCCCATCTGGAGTACTGCGTGCAGTATTGGAGGCCACACCTTCACAAGGACATTAACCAAATTGAGGCAGTCAGAGAAGGGCAACAAAATGGTGCAGGGACTGCATCAGAAGACATATAAGGACAGATTAACGGAGCTCAATATGTATACCCTTGAGCAAAGGAGAGAGAGGTGATATGATCGAGACATTTAAACACCTTAAGGGCATAAACAAGGTGAAAGAGTCTAACATGTTTAAATATAAGAAAAATAGCAGGACAAGAGGACACAGCATGAGATTAGAGGAGGCCGATTAAGGGGAATGTGAGGAAATTCTTTTCACAGAAAGGGTGGTAGATGCATGGAATGGCTTACCACAAGAAGTGGTGGCTATGAATACAGTGCAGGGCTTCAAACAGGCATGGGATAGGCATAAGGGAGCAATACAAATGACTATGAATAGATAGGTCACTGACAGAGCAAAGGCCGATGGCACATTTATAAGGTAGAAAAAGAAATGGGCAGACTGGATGGGCCTTACGGTCCTTATCTGCCGTCAACTTCTATGTTTCTAGGAGAGGAGGGATCGTGGTAATATGATAGAAACATTCAAGTACCTTAAAGACCTGGTGACACGTTCAGGAGAACTTTAACAAAACCTAATATTTAGACACAGTCCAGCTTGTAATTCCCATTGGTACTGTATTCTTTCTCCCCATTATTTATTACTAAGGTCAGCTGTATGAAAACAGGATCTTTGCTTCTGAAGAGTTTATCTATTTTAGCTGCTTTCTCCCTACCTGAAGTCATAGAGCACTGTTTGTGACATCACAGTTACTCCCATAGCAATAGGCTGCGATGTCACAACAGATGATTATGACTTGAAGTACAGAGTAAGCTATAGAGGCAGAGGGACTGTAAAGGAACTCTAAGGGATAAAGATAATATATGCATGCATATTTCCTTAGTAATAAAAATTGGGGAGGAGAAATATATAAAATATAAATGGAATGCGGGCAGAATTGTACCTAATTATCATGTTTTTTAAAGATTTCTTTGAGGCATCAGTAGCTCTTTAAAGGCATTAACAAACTGCAGGGGGGGTGACATCTTCCAATATAGGAGGACTACAGGAATGAGGGGACTACAGGAATAAGGGGGCATAATATGACATTGGAGGGAGGCAGATTGAGGGATAATGTGAGGAAATTTTTCATCATGGAAAGGATGGTCGACGCATGGAATTGTCTGCCACAGAAGGTGTTGGGGGTGAGCACAGTGGAGGGATTTAAACATGCATGGGATAGACATAAGGGTACCCTAGATGTGGAAAGGATAAGGGGAGGAGAAAACCGCTGATCAAGTAGGGCCAGAGGCCAAAAGCAAGAGTAGGTCTTACGGGCAGACTAGATGGGCCTGGCGGTCCTTATCTGTCAACAATTTCTGTTTCTGTTTCCATGTTTACCCCATTGCTGTCAAGTTTCTTTGCACTCACTTGTTAACCACTATTGAAGTGATTGTATAGATTGACTATTACTACTGCTCTCATTATCTCTCATACATTATTACTGATTGATTGTATTGTATTGCACTGTTCCCCTTCCCCCCAACCCAAAGGATGCATTTGGAAATTAGCTGTTCCCAGCTGAGTATGTTTTTCCTGGTAAAACATTTTTGAAATCAATAAAATAAATAAATATATACATAACTAAATTAATATACTCTGCGCTGGAGTTGTATGTACTAGAAACAGGCAGAGGCTTTCAGATGGGAAAGAATCACCAGTTAACTGCTAGTTTATGCTTCCTGCAGTAAGATAAATCAGAAAGTACAGAGGCCCATCCATCCATCAGACAGCAATTTGTCACATGAGCCCGGCTGTATTTGGATTCTGGCAAAGTTGTCTTTTGTCAAGGCTGCAATGTACACTGTCATACAAAAAAGGTCAGTCAATCAGGAAGCAGCTGTTAAATCTGACTAACAGCTGACCTCACTAGCACTCGGAAAAAGAATTTTCATGACACAAAGTCAAGAGACAAGTATTTCTGGATGGAAATGAATGGAAAGATACAGGTTCTCATGGGAGATGACTAAAAAAAGAAACTCTCTTCCAACAAAAATGTGAGTCCTTTATTGTGCAATGTTTTTATGCAGAATAGCCAAACTGAGATACAGGGTGCTGTTTCAACCTCATTGTGCAGCTGGGATGACAGCAGCACATGGAGATCAAATTATTTATTTAGAGCCACAGTATTTAGTAATTGGCAAAACATTTTATCATATAGTTTTTAATAGGGGTGTGCAAGAGCTGAATAGTATTTTCCAAATACCACGAATAGTAGGACTCCTGACTATTCCCCCCACCCTTCCTTTTTTTCAAATGTCACTACCATCCTCCCATCCTCACACAGAAACATAGTACCCTTACCCTGTCCCCTCACCCACTATCTTCACCCCATACCACCCTCCTTCCCTCAGCACTCACAATATTGTATTATTAAATTGTTTCATTTGGTTTTACTATTACAGGGAGTGTGAGCATGTTCATTTATTAGAAGGCAGCCAGCCATGGAGGACTGTAGCTTGTACCAGTCACCTTATAAGAACTAGGGGGAGAGGAGGGTGTAATAAGGGTGCTGCCAGGTTGTGAGTGGGTGGGGGACTTACAGGATTCTGTGTGGTGGCACAAACAAGTGCTTTTAGAACAGTGGCCAGCCATGTAGGTGGGCGGGTTGTGCAGGTCATCCTCCATGGAATAAACCAATGTAATAATACAACATTGTGGGTGCAGGAGGGAGGTGGGTGGTATGGGGTGCAGACAGTGGGTGGGTGGAGGGGGTAAGGGTATCGTGTTTCCATGTGAGGATGAGAGGGTGGGAGTGACATCTGAAAATAAGCAAGGGTGGGGGAATATTCAGGAGTCCTACTATTTGTGGTATTTGGAAAATACTATTTGGCCCTTGCACACCCCTATTAAAAACTATATGATAAAATGTTTTGCCAGCTACTAAACATTGAGGCTTTACATAAGTCACTTGCTCTCCTTATGCTGCTGTCGGAACTTTTAAAAACATGAAGGTTCTGCTTCTTAATTCAGGAATGAGAAAAATGAAAAGAAAACTGATATATTGATATTTTTTGCCAGAAAAACATTTATTGCTGAAAAAAGAAGTGACTAACAAATACTGTTGCTTTCAGGACTCCCAACAAGGACACACCATGAGCAAGTGGCTGTGGGAGACTTCAATCCTGGGATCTCCTAGTTCACAAGGCTGCGCTCTGGTCTCTAGATCGCACTACCCAGCCCCTGAATGTTTGTCCACATTGCTTTAACTCTGTCAAAACTACTTTCTGCATGGGCTAGTCCATTTGTTGATTATATTGGTTTAACACATACACCCAGGCTGGAGGTAAAGGTACAATGGCAGTTAATAGTATATAGATTATTCCTGCTGTAATCACTCATGATCCCCAATGAAAGCACTAGGAGACAGAGATGAGGTCCTTACCTATGGACATCTTGGTATATAGCACTGTCTAACCTTGGAAGGGGTAACACAGAAACATAGAAATTGTCAGCAGATAAGGACCACCAGGCCCATCTAGTCTGCCCATAAGCCCTATTCTTGTACTCAGCCTGTGACCCTAACTAGTCATTGCTGGCTTTTCACCACTCCTTCCCACTACAAAAGTTCCCTTATACCTGTCACAGGCATGTTTAAATCCCTCCACTGTGCTTGCTTCAACCACCTCCTGTGGCAGAGTATTCCATGTGCCCACCACCCTCTCTGTGAAGAAAAACTTTCTTCCATTTCCCCTTAACCTGCCTTCTTCCAATTTCATATCATGCCCCTTCGTTTTTGTACTCCTGCTATACAGGAAGATGTCTCCCTCCTGCACCTTGTTTATACCTTAAGGTACTTGAATGTTTCTATCATGTCCCCCCAATCCCTCCTCACCTCCATCGAATACATATTGAGGTCCTTTAATCTCTCCTGATATGTCTTGTGGTGCAAGCTCTGTACCATCTTAGTCACCCTTTTCTGTATCACATCCATCCTGTCAAATGTCCTTTCGAAGGTGCAGCCTCTAGAACTGCACACAGTACTCTAGATGAGGCCTAACCAGTGTTTTATACAATGGCATCACAACCTCCTGCCTTATGCTAGTGATACCTCTGCCTATGCCCTTCAGCATGCCACTGACCTTCCCTGCGGCCTTTGTTCTCTGCTTCGACATCTTTAGGTCACCTGAAATAATAACCCTCAGGTCCCTTTCTTCCTTGGTGACTGTCAGCAACTCCCCTCCATACTGTAGCTTTCCCCAGAGTTCCTATGTCCCAAGTGCATTATTTTGCATTTGTTTGAACTGAACCTCAAACAATTGGTACAACAATCCACATGAGACAGGGCTATCCTGGATCTAGTACTGACTAATGGGGGAAGGATAACAGATCTCTAGGTAGAAGGTCATCTTGGGGCCAGTGATCATCACATGGTATGGTTCAATTTGGCTACTAGAACTAAATCATCCCATTCCAAGGCAAAAAATATGGGACTTCAGAGGAGCTGACTTTGATAAGGTGGTCAACAGAGTTAAGCTAGCCCTGGCAAGAAGAAATACAGGTGAGGGGGTACAGGCAAAGTGGGCAAGCATTAAGGATGCAGTACTTGAAGCAACATCCCATTGTGTTAGGGAGAAAGGCAAGAGCAAAAGAAGAAGGAAACCACTTTGGTTCTCAAAAACAGTAGCAGAAAAGGTCAGAGCCAAAAGGTTGGCCTTCAGGAAATATAAGAGAATGCAGCGGGATGAAGATAGGGAGGCATACCAAACTTTCCTAAGGGTAGCAGGGAAGGCAGTAAGACAGGCAAAGGCGCAAACTGAGGAAACACTAGCACACACAGTAAAAGAAGGGGACAAGACTTTCTATAGATACATTATTGAAAGGAGAAAGTCCAGAGGGGGTATTGCTAAGATCAAAGGGAATAAGGGGCAGTGTGTGGAGGAGGACTAAGGAAAAGCATCTATCCTAAATAGATACTTCTGCTCGGTATTTACTGAGGAGAAGATAGGGCAGGACCCATAGCTCAGCACCATGGACACAAGGGGGAGGGAGGTGTGCACAAGTCCATTCACAAAAGAAAGGATCCTACAAGAGCTTGCTAAGCTCAGGGTGGACAAGGCAACAGGACCTGATGACATACATCCCAGGGTATTAAAGGAGCTAAGGGTAGAACTAACAGAGCCATTAGCAGAACTGTTTAGTGAGTCTCTGAGCACAGGAGAGGTCCCAGAAGACTGGAGAAGGGCTCATGTGATCCCACTCCACAAGAATGGTAGCAGGGAGGAGGCAGGGAACTACAGACCAGTCAGTCTTATCTCAGTAGTAGGTAAGATTATGGAGGCACTCCTTAAGGAAAGGATAGTGCAACACCTGGAATACATAGGAACACAGGATCCAAGACAGCATGGGTTTACAACAGGAAGGTCCTGTCAAACTAATCTCATAGATTTTTTTGACTGGGTAACCAGAGTGGTGGACCAAGGGGGTGCAGTTGATGTCACCTACCTTGACTTCAGCAAAGCTTCCGATACTGTTCCGCATAGAAGATTGATTAATAAGCTGGGTAGGGTTAGGGTGGGTCAGAATTTGGTCAACTGGGTGGCAAACTGGTTGGCGGCCAAAAAACAGAGAGTGGTGGTAAATGGTGTACAGTCAGAAGAGATGCAAGTCACAAGTGGGGTACCTCAGAGATCAGTCCTGGGGCCAGTCTTCTTCAATATTTTCATTAGTGAGATTGCAGTTGGACAGGAGAGTAAGGTTTTCCTGTTTTCAGATGACATCAAGATCTGCAACAGAATAGATGATCCAGAAGGGGTGGACAGAATGAGAAGAGATCTGGAAAAACTGGCAAAATGGTCTGAAGAGTGGCAACTGGGGTTTAACGCAAAGAAGTGCAAGATCACGCACATAGGGAAGAGAAACCCTGAAGCTACTTATAGGTTGGGAGGGGAGTTGCTGGCAATCACAAGGGAAGAAAGAGACTTGGGCATCATCATCACAGATGACCTGAAATCATCCAAGCAGACCACTAAAGCAGTAGGTAAGGCTAGAGAGATGTTGTGGTGTATTAGCAGGGGCATCACAAGTCATAAGAGAGAGGTAATAATCCCTCTTTACAAGACACTGGTTAGGCCCTATCTGGAATACTGCGTGCAGTACTGGAAGCCACACCTGCACAAGGACATTAGCAAAATGGAGGCAGTCCAGAGAAGGGCTGCCAAAATGGTGCAGGGACTGCATCAGAAAACATATGAGGACAGATTAGAGGAGCTCAATATGTATACCTTAGAGCAAAGGAGGGAGAGAGGCGATATGATTGAAACATTCAAACATCTTAAGGGCATTAACAAGGTGAAAGAGCCTACATGTTTCAGTATAAGAAAAATAGCAGGACAAGAGGACACAGCATGAGATTAGAGGGAGGCTGATGTGAGGAAGTTCTTTTTTACAGAAAGGGTGGTGGATGCATGGAACGGCCTACCTCACGAAGTGGTGGATATGAATACAGTGCAGGACTTCAAACAGGCATGGGATAGGCATAAGGGAGCAATACAGATGAGTATGAATAAATAGGTCATTGACAGAGTAAAGGTCTATGGCACATTCATAAGGTATATAAAATGGGCAGACTGGATGGGCCCTGCGGTCCTTATCTACAATCAACTTCTACGTTTCTATGTAACCTCAGTTGCCATACCTCAGTTCATTTTTCAAGCTTTCTCAGGTCTCTTCTCATTTTCTCCACCCTGTCTGGAGTATCCACCCTATTGCAGATCTTGGTGTCATCTGCAAATAGGCAGATCTTTCCCTCCAGCCCTTCTGCAATGTCATCAATGAAGACATTAAACAGGACTGTCCCAAGGACTGATCCCTGTGATACCCCACTGTTCATCCCTTTCTCCCCGGATTGGGTCCAATTTACCACCACCTTCTGCCTCCTGTTCGTTAGCCAGTTCTTAACATAGTTTACCACCATATGCCCCATGCCCAGACTACCCATCTTGTTAACTAGCCTTCTATGTGGAACTGTGTCGAAGGCCTTGCTGAAATCAAGGTAGGTGATGTCCACCACTCCCCCACCTGAGTAACCTCTTTCATCACTCAGTCAAAAAAATCTATCAGATTTGCATGACATGACCTTCCTGCTGTGAATCCATGTTGGGGCCAGACTGCTTGTGTGTGAGTGTGGCATAAACAAAAATCTGACACTAAGTAATACAGTAATAATAGTACTTATTATCTAGTCTTGCTAACCTGTTCAACACTGGACTTCTTGTTGCCATATTGGTCCTTGTAACACAAGATCCACACAAATAGATGATTTGATAACTTTTATTGAACCAACAGGGCTGTTAAAACAGAAAATAGGTGCTTTGAGCTTTCGGATTACACAGAATCCTTCATCAGAAAATCAATGACAATTGATTTGGAAGAATAAACTTTCTTTAAGTCCAGATCATACATAAAAAAACAGATAAAAATCCCATTGGCCTAAACTGCTTTTAAAAATTAACATAGGACCATATAAAGACAACAGAGTTCCATCAAAGGAAAGGTATTTCAAGGGCAAATGTCACAAAATCGATAACTCCAGTCCTGAGAACAGCTATAAAACATACTAAAGCTACATTTGTGCATCTGTGCATGCATTAGTAAATGTCTATGATTTTAAACCACAAGATAAAATAAGCCAAAAAAATACATACAGTAGTATATAATGTTAAAAGTCTTCTAAATAAAAATATCTTAGTCTTAGGCAAAAAGTTTCACCGGGGTGGGGGGGAGGGTGTCAGGAGTGGTGGCAGAGTGTTGATTTCCTCAGTTTTTAATTTGGATTGATAGAACTGTTATTTAATAGTACAGAATATTAGGTATGGCTATTATTGTCAGTAACAGTAAAAATATATGCAAAAACAGGTTAGATGAATTTTTGAGAACAAACGAATCACTGACCTGCTATATGTAATTTTAAGAGCTTTATGGGCAATTAGCCTTTTTCTCTTTGACTTTCTGAGTATTATTCTGAGTAGGTATATATGGACACATGTTGATACATGGACATATTAGGGTAATTTCAATTACAAGGAGGTCTGTGTTAGGTTTGGGTGTTGAATGTGTACATACACTAGTCACTTGCTACAGAGTTGCAGACAGATCATGTTTAAACAGTATAACTTTGAATATTCATGAATAATATTAACTTATTGTACACTGGTTTTGAGACATACATATATGAATAGTACTTATACTGTAAAAATGTGGGAAACAGCTGGTTAATGCTTAATTTACACTACAGCAGGTTGTCTTCAACCCCACTTTTTTGCCTAACACTAAGATATTTTCTTATTTAGAAGATTTTAGAAACAGAGCATAGAAACATAGACTTTGACAGCAGATAAGGACCGTTTGACCCACCTAGTCTGCCCATTATCCTACCTAGAGGATAAGCTGCAGATCCTATTTAACCAACAGCCTATTTCTTCCTACCCACTGCAAAAATTGCCTTATGTCCGTCCCATGCATTCTTGAATTCTCCCACAGTTTTAGACCCCACAACCTCCTCAGGAAGGCTGTTCCATGCATCCACCACCCTCTCTGTGAAAAAATACTTCCTCACATTGCCCCTGAGCCGTCCCCCCTCTATCTTCAAATTGTGTCCCCTTGTTCTTGCACATGTCTTTTTCTGAAAGATGCTACCCTCTTGGACTTTGTTGATTCCACTGAGGTACTTAAATGTTTCTATCATGTCCCCTTTCTCCCTCCTTTCCTCAAGGGTATACATATTAAGCTCCTTTAGCCTCTCCTCAAATGGCTTCTCTTGCAGATCCTGCACCATTTTAGTTGCCCTCCTCTGAACTGCCTCCATCCTGTCTATGTCCTTGCAGAGATGGGATCTCCAGAACTGGATGCAGTACTCCAGATGGGGTATCACCAACTGTCTGTACAGGGGGATAACAACTTCCTGTTTTCTGCTGGTGATGCCTCTCTCTATACATCCCAGTATCCCCCCAGCCCTCCCTACCACCTTCTCACATTGCTTGCCAACCTTAAGGTCGTCTGATATGATTACCCCAGGTCCCTTTCCATTTTTGTTGTTGTTACTACCTCCTCCCGCTCCCAATGTAATCTTCCCTGGGTTTTTGTTTCCCAGGTGCATTACTTTGCACTTCTTTGCATTGAATCCAAGCTGCCATATTTCTGACCATTCCTCCAACTTTGCCAAGTCCCTTCTCATCCTTTCCATGCCTCTTTGTGTATCAACCCTGTTGCAGATCTTTGTGTCATCTGCAAAGAGGCATACTTTTCCTTCCAGTCCCTCTGCAATGTCACTTATAAAGACATTAAAAAGGACTGGACTCAGTACTGAACCCTGTGGTACCCCACTAGTAACCCCTCTTTCTTCAGAGTGGACTCCATTTACAATTACTTTCTGTGTCTTGTTGTTCAGTCAATGTTTTACCCAGGCTACCACCTTGGGACCCACTTCAAGGCTGGTTAATTTGACTACTAATCTTTTGTGTGGGACTGTGTCAAATGCCTTGCTAAAGTTTAGGTAGGCCATGTCCACAGCCCCTCCCTGGTCTACTACTTTGGTCACCCAGTCAAAAAAATCAATTAGATTCATCTGACATGACCTTCCCGCTGTGAACCCATGCTGCCTTGGGTCCTGTGCCCCACTGGCCTCTAGGTACTTAACAATTCTTTCCTTCAGAAGTGATTCCATCACTTTCCCTACCACAGAGGTCAAACTGACAAGTCTGTAGTTTTCTGCCTCTGTCTTGCTCCCACTTTTGTGAAGGGGAATCACATCAGCCTTCTTCCAGTCCTCAGGTACCACACCATCCTCCCATAATTTGTTATAAAGGGTAGTCAGTGGTGTCACTAGTTCTCTGCTTAATTCTTTTAGAATTCTGGGATGAATTCCATCTGGCCCCATTGCTTTGTCCAACTTCAATTTTAGGAGTTCTTTCAGAACCCTTTCTTCTGTGAAAGGACTGGGATCGACCCCCCTCTCCAGAGTGCTTCTGTTAATTGGATTAGGCACCTCCCCCACTGCCTCTGTTGTGAATACTGAACAGAAGTATTCATTCAATATCTCTGCTTTTTCACTGTCACTCTCTGCCCACCCACCATCCATTCTATTCAGCCTCACTATTCCTCCCTTTGTCTTTCTACGCTCCCTGATATACCTATAAAAGGTTTTATCCCCCTTCTTAACTGAGTTGGCTATCTTTTCCTCAGTTTGTGCCAGTGCTATTCTGACTACTCTCCCTGCTTCCTTCTGCCTTAACTGGTACAGTTCTCTGTCCTGCTCCTTCTGTGTTTCCTTTTACTTCCTAAATGCTATCTTTTTCTCCCTAACCTTCACTGCCACTTCTTTTGAGAACCATAGTTGCTTTTTCTTTTGTTTTGATTTGTATATTTGCTTCACACAAAGGCTTGTTGCCTCTGTGATGGCAGTTCTGATACTTCCCCATTGTTGCTCCTTCCCTCCTTCTAGCCTGTTTGCTAGTGCGTTTCTAAGGCATGCTCCCATCTTGCCAAAGTCAGCCCTCCTGAAGTACAGAACCCTCACTTTTGTATGGCTTGACTGTGTAGCTGAGTTAATCATGAAACACACTGTTTGGTGGTCACTTGTTCCCAAATGGCTACCCAGTTCTAGATCTGAGATCCTCTCACTGTCCCCATTTGAGAGTACGAGGTCTAAGATTGCTCCCTCATGAGTAGGTTCCAAACCTAGCTGTCTGAGGCATGCCATCTGAAGGGCATCAAGAATGGCACTGCTTTTGGATGTGGCTGCAGCAAAGGTGATCCAGTTAACATCTGGCATATTAAGGTGCCCCATCAACAGTATCTCCCCTTTCTCTGCCATCCTAAGTATGCCTTCTATCATATCCTTGTCCATTTCCTCCTCCCCCTGACATGGGGGTCTGTATACAACCCCTGTGTGGATTGTGGTGCCATTTCCAGTCTCTAAGGTGACCCACAGTGCCTTCTCTCCTCCCTGTTTACTCTTTTGTTCAGTTGCTTTCATCCTTTCCCTTACATAGAAAGCTACTCCCCCCTTCTGCCCTCCCTGTCTCTCCTGTAGTTGTGTACCCTGGTATGTTAACATACCAGTGATGGTTCTCTGTGTACCATGTTTCTGTGGCTGCTACAATATCCAGGCATCCCTCTTCCATCAAGGCCACCAGTTCAGGGAGCTTGTTGCCCAGACTATGGGTGTTGGTACTCATTACCCTCCATTTCTTGATGGCCTTACCCCTTTTTTTGCCCCATCCCTGTCCTTATTGTGTTTGTCACTTTCTCCATTTACCCCATGTGCTTCTCCCTATTGACATCTCTATGTTGGTGTCTACCTCACTTAGTACCCTGATTTTTTGGGGGGGCTAGGAGTTTCCTGCTCCTTTCCAGTGCCTCCCCCTTTGGCTAGTTTAAATGCTTGCCAATGAAGCATTTAAACCTATCACCTAGGATCCTGGTTCCCCTTCTGGACAGATGCAGACCATCACGCCAGTATAGGCCTGCATCCATCCAGGTGGACCCCAGTCCCCAATGAAGCCAAATCCTGAGCTCTGCACCAGTTTTTCAACCACTGATTGAATCCCATGGTGTGGAGCACCCTAGCCTCATCCATGCCATAGACAGGCAGCACCTCCAGAAGGTTACCGTGTGTGCTATTTGTCTAAGGCCCCTCCCCATCTCCACAAACGCTTCTTGCACTGCTCTGATCCCTTTCTTAGCCAGGTCATTTGTCCCTAGGTGGACAATGACATCCAGCTCCCTCCCCTGTGCAGCTGCTCCTGTGATCCTGAGGATTCACTCCCTGTCCCTCCAAGCCATGGCGCCAGGCAGGCACCTTACCTCCCTCTCCCCTTCCTCCCCCAGTTCTACCTTCCTAACAATGGAGTCCCCCACCAGGAGTTGTTTCCTTCCCCTGTGGGGTCCCATGCCACCCTCCTGTGGGTCTCCTTTGTGGAGGTTCCCAGCATCCTCCTTGGTCTCCACTGTGGGTGCCTCCATAGAGGAACCACACTTTTCCAGAATGGCATAGAAATTGTGGAGAGGTACAACTGGAGGGTTGCGCCTCTGTTCCACCACCCTCACCCTCCCTGAGCCCACTGTGGTCCAACCACTCCTCATTCTTGGCAACTTCTGAGGCAATGGCAGTGACCCTGGTGGTCCCTGGGTGGGAGCGAAGGTCCTACAAATCCTGGCCAACTCAGCCTGGAGATGAGCAACCTCCTCTCTCAGCCCAGAGAGGTGCCTGCAGATGGGACAACACTGCATCCTTCAGGACGTCTCCTGGAAGACTGCTGCTCTACAGCCGCTGCACTGCACCACTCCCATCATGTCTTTTTTCTGGCCCCCTAACTGTTGTTTGGAATACTTACACTTTCCTCTGTTTGTTTATTTTCTTTTTTTTTTTTCTTCCTCTCCTACTTACTTACTGCCTCTGTGCCCTTTTAGCTTCTGATCTTCCTGTTCTGAGACAAGAAGTTCATATATTTCTCAGTAGTCTACTTACTTGCTCAGAGTCAGACCTCCAGCAGCTGGGAGGGGACGGAGAGCTACTCTTGCCCTTCTAGGATGGTGAGTCTTTGGTGGCTCTGTGATCAGTCACTTCCTGCTCCCAAACAGGAAGTTCCTGTTGTCAGTTAACTCCTGTGCCTATAAAAGTAGAACTGGTTTAGGGTGGAAGGGAGGGAAGGAGGGCAATATAGTCCCAGTAGAGAAGTTTTAGTTATACCAGTAGCTCCTTCCTCCTGGTGTTCTGCCTGTTCTCTGGCAGAAGCTATCTAGGACAGTGCTTAAATCTGGTTTTAACCTGGCTCCTTCTAGCTAAGCCACTCCTCCTACTTTGCAAATCTTTCTACACTTAAGAAACATAGAAACATAGAATTTGATGGCAGACAAGGACCGCTTGACCCACCCGGTCTGCCCATTTCCCTACCTAATGGATAAGCTGCAGATCCTAGTTAACCAACAGCCTACTTCTTCCTACCCCCACCCCCTAGAATTGCCTTATGACTGTCCCATGCATGCTTGAATTCCATCACTGTTTTTGACTCCACAACCTCCTCCAGAAGGCTGTTCCATGCATCCACAACCCTCTCTGTGAAAAAATACTTCCTTAAATTACATCTGAGCTGCCCCCCATCTTCACATTGTGCCCCCTTGTTCTTGCACACCTCTTATTTTGAAAGATGCTACCCTCTTGGACTTTGTTGATTCCCTTGAGGTACTTGAAAGTTTCTATCATGTCCCCTCTCTCCCTCCTTTCTTCGAGGCTATACATATTAAGCTCATATTAAGTTAATTTCACAGATAACAATTCCCTTCCGACACCTGTGACAAGCACCTAGATAAGTACTCAGATAACATAGATAACAGATAACAATTTACTTCAACTACCTCTAACAAACACACTAACTCTTTTTTTTTTTTTACCCTAAATTGAAGATCCCAGTACAAGAGTTCTAGTTCTTAGTCCCAGTAGAGAAGTTTTAGTTATACCAGTAGCTCCTTCCTCCTGGTGTTCTGTCTGTTATATACTATGTATTTTTTTTAGCTTATTTTATCTTGTGGTTTAAAATCATAGACATTTACTAATGCATGCACAGACGCACAAATGTAGTTTTAGTATGTTTTATGGCTGTTCTCAGGGTAGGAGCTACTGATTCTGTGACAATTGACCTTGAAATCCTTTTCCCTTGATGGAACTCTGTTGTCTTTATATGGTCCTATGTTCATTTTTAAAAGTAGTTTAGGCCATTGTTTTTTTTTAACAGTTTTATCTGTTTTTTGTTATGTATGATCTGGATTTTAAGAAAGTGTATTCTTCCAAACCAGCTGTCACTGTTTTCTGATGAAAGATTCTGTGTAATCCGAAAGCTCAAAGCACCTATTTTCTTTTTTAACAACTCTGTTGGTCCAATAAAAGGTATTAAATCATCTATTTGTGTGGTAACCTGTTAAATAATTTTAAGTCACTCTGCTGCGTCAAGCACAAACTCTGGAAGTTCCTAGCCTGCTCTGCACCCTGCTCCTGTGGTGCATGCACCCCCCTCTCCTGCCTGTCCCTCCCAGCAGCTGACTCTGGTCCCATACATGTTTTCCCTGAAACATTTGCCTAATTCTAGTTTTTTTTCTAGCATGTATCCCTTACGTTTGCATAAAGGTTCTTATTTGGTGTGTTTCTGGGGCCTAACACTGTTGTCTTTGTTGCCTTTGTCACAATACTGTTTTACTGCTGCCTTTCATATGATGCTTTACTCCTGGCCTCAGTTTGTTGTTATCTGTTTAGTTTTGTTTTTCGTTGTCACTTGTAACCTGTTTTATCCATTGTATTCTTACTGGTGTTTTCCCACCCATACGCATTGTACCCTCTTGGGTCGTGCCTGGAAATAGGCACCTACCCGGTTAACAAAAACTAAATAAAATAAATTAATAAATAAATAAAGTAGTTGGCATCACATTCATCCAGAAGCCACAGCAGAAAAAAAACTGTCTCCTGAGTCACAAATGAATATCCACCAGCCCTGTCACCTTTCTGTGAAAATGATGTATATTTACAATCAGCCAGTTTCAAGACGATTTTTGTCATTGGAGGCTTCAATCATTACCTTACCTCTGACCATCAACTGCTGTCGATCAACCAAGTTGGGCCCTGAAGAGAAAAAAACAAGCAAACGCGCAACCCAGATCTGGGAGGGTGTTGCCTCCCAAAACTATCAAGACCAAAAGCAACAAAGTTTATTTAAAATGTGTTTATTTAAAACTGCTAATGTATGCAAACATGGTTCCAACGTGCCAAAACATTGCATATTTTGTGTTCATTGCCATGGCACTTTGGAGATGTTTATGTTCACATTAGCAGCTTTGAATAAACTCAGATAGATAGACAGACAGACAGACAGTCACATATTTACTTATATATACCTTTCAAAAAAAAAGGTGCTGGAAAGAAGTAAACAGTTTAACAAAATTCCTATAACCCCCCCCCAAAAACACAAAAAAAAACTAAACCACTTGTCCAGTACTGCCTTGTGTGTGTGTGGCATGTCCTTTTTTTTTCTTTTGGCTAAGCTGCATCCTGACACAGATTCTGTGTCACTGCCTGGCTAGACCTGCCAAGAAATGTTATATAGTAACAACAGTGCAGGAAGTTCCCTGCTGTACTGTATAATTTTGTGCACACTCAGAGTTGAGTCTTGGCTTTGACTGGCCACTTGGCAGCAATATGGGGATGATAAATGCACGATGCCACCATTGACTGCTCATCAGTGAGAGCCGCCCAAGGGAGAGTTGTGAAAAAAAGACTTGCAAGTTTTAGTTTGCAGCTGATGCATAAGCAGGATGCTGTAACAAATCTGAATATTTTGGAACTAAAAATAATTGCTGGATAGAAATGGGGTTTGGGGGCACCCAGAAATACCCCCACAGTTATGCATTATGGCACTCATAACAGATTTAGGTAAAAAAAATGAATATCCATTTTTACAGAAAGACCTTCTGCACACAAATAAATCCTTAACATTTACATTGCGAAACTTGTGCTCCAAGACACATACAGACACCATGCTTGTACATCTGCTAACTTGTTCTGCTAAATACCGAATAAGCCATGACAGGTTACATTAAAGGGTTCTGGTGCAGGGGTGTGAGGCATGAGGATGAAGGCTGAGTGTCCTAATGCCCAATGCCCATGAGAAGTGCATTGAAATCCTTTAACGTTCAACCCTGGAGTGACTTATTATGCTTATAAAATGGCAAAAAAAAAAAAAAGAAAAAGAAGTTTAATTTGGTGAAATAGTTCCTCTTTTTGTATTGAGCCAGCAAATGGTGCTGCACCAGTTGCTTTACATATTTTTTAGGGTGCATAGATTTGATCTAGTACATACTGTAGGCTTGCTTACTTAAAAACAAGATCTGACACCTAACTGCAAAAACAGCATTTTAGTGTATTGCCAGGTGATGTCTCTCAGCCAATAAGGTTTGAGAATTTTTCCTTGTCATTTCACAGTTTAACCAACAATTGCTTCAGTAAGATGAATTTATAAAAAGCTTTTTTAAAGAAATGTAAAGACAGTGTAGCTGTTTTACACAGTGATAACTACACTGACTCTCTTTACTGAGAATGTGTATGTACCTATATATTAATGGTAAAGTGGCCATCAGATTACAGTTTGATGAGAAACTGGTGCAACAAGAGACAACACTACACACAGAAACAGAATTTGTCAGCGGAAAAGGACTGCTTGGCCCACCAAGTCTGCTCAAGTGTTCCCTACCTGTTTCACCTCTGCAGACCCTATCTGGTCTCCAGTGTCCCTCCCTCCTCCCTGCTTCTTTTCTAGTATATCTCTATGTTCGTCCCATTCATGCTTGAAGCACCCCACCGTTTTAGCCCCCACCACTTGTGCTGGCAGTCTGTTCTATGTGTCTACTACCCTTTGAGTAAAGAAATATTTTCTCACATCTCTCCTGAATGCCTCCTTCCAGCCTCATCACATGCCCCTGGTCTTGGTGCTCATCTTCATTTGAAGGAGACTCTCTCCTGTATCCTGTTTACCCCTATGAAGTACTTGTAGATCTTGATTACGTCTTCTCTCTAGTTACCATCTCTTCCAGGGTGTACATGTTGAGATCACTCAACTTGTAGGGCTCCACAAGTAAGCCCTGCATCACTTTTGTTGCACTCCTCTGGACAGCCCCCACCCTGTCTATGTCCTTTCTGAGGTATGGTCCCCAAAACTGGATGCAATACTCTGGGGTTGGGGGTACCAGGGAGCAATATAACAGCAGCAGCACCACCCTCCTGCAGCTGGAGATAACCTTCCACATGCACCCCAGTATCCCACTGGCCCTGCCCACAGCCTTATCACACTGTGATGTCACCTTGAGGCCCTTTGATATAATAACTCCAAGGTCCCTTTCCTGTCTAGTGACAGTCAGTACATCCCTCCATCCTATACTCAGCACTGGGACCCCAATGCCCTAAGTGTATGATTTTGCACTTTTTGCCATTGAACCCTAACTGTCATGTCTCGGACCACCCCTCAAGCTTCCCAAGATTCCTGCACATTGTTTCCACTGCCTCCTGAGTGTCCATCCTATCACAGATTTTGCTGTCATTTGCAAAAAGGCATACCTTCCTCTCCAGTTCTTCTGCAGTGTCCCCTATGAAAACATTGAAGAGGACTGGTCCCAGACCCAAATCCTGTGGTACCCAACAGGTCACTCTCCCATCCTTAGGGAGAGTGTCATTAATTCTACCATTTGCCTCCAATCTGTTAACCAGTTTCTAACCCAGTTTATCACTTTGGACCCCACTCCTAGGTTGGTCAATTTCTTTATCAGCCACATGTGTGACACAGTGTCAGAAGCCTTGCATCTTGTTCACTTCCTTCCCCTGATCAATCTCCCTGGTCACCCAGTCAAAATGAACCCTGAACAATAAAATTAAACAATTGGAATAAAAAAATCTAATGAAGGTGTGGTTTCTGCATTTTCTGTTGGACCAATTTGAGACTTTTCTGGCAAAAGGAAATTGTAGAGAATAAACTCCAGCTGAAAAATGTAAAGATTATTGACATGTCTGATGATCTGGAGTCTGGGGGTTTATGCGGCTTCTCAATAAAAAAATGTGTCCATTGGCATTAGATATCCCACAGAAGAATCTTCTAATAGCACAGTGTTCTGACTGATTAAAGTGAAAAGAAAAAATTAAACCCCATGCTGCCTATAACTGAGACTTTGTTTCGAATGGTGGAAGTTTTACAAATTATTTAATCTTACTCACTGCATACAAGAAAAACATTTTATTTGATGGTCATAGGGTTCACCTGTGTCTTCACGGATTATTTCAGACAGACTCAGGATTACAAAACAAGGCTAAACAAACATATTACAATTGAACTGTTCATGAAAGGGCTCCTTTGCCTTCTTGTTTGAACCTGCTTGTTTGATGGTCAAAATCGGTGATGAAAGGTATTCCTTCGATGATTATGATGAGGCCAAGGCCCTGCTGGAGTCAAGATTTTTTTGTCTGATGTGCATTTTGTTGTGGAATCTGATATGGACTTAGACATTAATACCTGTTCTCTAATAGATCCAAACAGAGTGACTTTCAAATCTGAACAGATACCCTACAAAGCTTCTAGTGACCTGAGGTTTTTTTTATACTCTAGCCTCCTCAGTTAAGATTTATTTCCTACACCATAATAACTCTTGTGATGCAATAATTGTCTCTCAAAATTGTTCCCAATGGGATGGGAAGTTAATTTCTCTTTGTTTTGATTAAACTGAAACTGATGGATTAAATATCATTCATAGAACAATTATTTCAAGGAAAAATGCATGAATTGTTCAGACTGAAAAGCGATGCTTTATTTTATAAATTATTTATTTGATGAATTACCTAGAGAACTCCTGAAGCACTTTTTTCCAATCAAGGTATTGGAGACTAACTTGATTCCCCCTCTGCCTCCCACACACACTAAGTGGGCAGAATGGCAGTATGATAAATGATGTTACCGTACTATTGATCTGTATAAGCTATATGCATTGCTATTGTCATACAGTATTTACATTTTTATATGAAAACTAATAAAAAAAATATAAAAGAATCTAAATATTAAATGTCTGGATTAAAATATTGTTTTATTATCAGTTTTAACTTTATGATACTGTTTAAAATATTACAATGTCTTGCACTAAGGATGAAACAGTGGAAACAGGATTACAGGATTTAGAAACTTCTGTAGTCCCCCCTTCAGTCAACCTCCAGTAAAGCACTCTTGGATCATAGCTGCTTACAAGGTTAAGGCAATGTTCAGATTAGTTAAATGAATACAGTAACTGTCTGGTCAGATAAAGCTACCAGAATATAATATGAATACACACAAGAAGTTGGGCACTCACCACCTCACAATTAAGTGGATACCACACTAACAGTAAAAAGTTCTGTTATCTATTTATTAAAAAAGGCAATCAAATGAATAACAAAAACACCCATAAGAGTGCCTGCCTGATGCATATTGGACCTGTAGGTCCTTTATCAAAAGCCTTTGAAGAAGGAATTATGGGTCAAAAATGTGTCAGAAAGAAAACAAAATGGGGATAAAATCTCAGTCTCCAGTGGCATTGTGGCTACCAGCACACTTGGTCCCATGCCACACAGCTCACTACCCACTACCAGATTCTGGGCAGGCTGGGAAAGGGTGGCCCTCCTGTGTGCCCATGCCATGGAGAAAAAGCTATGGAGGATAGCAGCAGCTGCACATTAGTGGTTGATGTGGCTGAGACGTTGATCTGAGGGTTAGTCATTGATCTGGAGGGTGGAATATAAATAAAAAAAGGAGAGGATGATTTGGAAAGAAAGAATATTCAGAACTAGTACTTCAGACAGTGAGTGGTGGATGTGTGGAATATACATCTGCTGAATCCAATAACTTCACATTTAATCAAGGTAAGTACCTAGAGGAAAAAGGAATCACTGGATACTGCCATCTGAGCTGCAGGAGATAGAGAACTTGACAGACCAAAATGTTCTTTCTTTCCTATTATGTATGTTCATAAATGTTAATGGCACTGCCTGTATGAATTAAGCAGCTTGTGCATGGGCAGGCCCCATGAATCAGAAGGGAGACCCAGGTTCAAGAAAGAGCTTGGGGCATTTGTTCCCTGGGTCAGTGAACAGAAAGCATGTCACAGAGGTAATCTGTTCCCTCTTAGCAGAGGTAGGGTTAAACCTTGTTGCTTTACAATCCCCCCCCCACAGCTGGTATACAAGTAGGACTTCATGAGGGTTCTCACAGGAGACATCACTCCATTTACTGTGTAGTCAGGGTTGCATACTCCACCATGGCTAGGAGTCATTTGTGTAAGGGAAGGGAAGAACTAAGGATTATTAATCAATAAGGCATGACCAAGGGTTATGTTAATGGTCTGGTAATCACCTTCTTGGGGTGTACTGTGGCATGAGGTGTAGCCAAGTGCCACATGCCCTTAGAGGGTGATTAACTGACCACTAACATAATCCCTGGGAGTACCGTATTGCTATTATAATAAAAAAAATGTTTTTAAACTGTTTTAAACCTTGTTCAGCATATGTCTAAGCTCTACATGTGTGCTAATAAAAGATTAACATAAGGCTGTTAGAATGTTTGCAGCCAATCAGAAAGCTCCGTTTCTCACAGCCTTTTTATAATATAGGAAAACCAGTTATTGTCATACAAGACAGATGAATCTTCTCTGATTTTTCAGATTACTTATTACTCTTCTTGTCACTGCAAGTTTGCCAAAGTCCTAGCAGCACTAGTGAAGCCTTTGGAGAGCGGTGACTTGCTGCACCAGTTAAGGGCTACGGCAGCTCTGTTGCTTAGCTCTCCACATACTGTAGTACCTTTTTCAAGGTTGAAAATTGCTTGTAGTTACAGGAGACCCAATATTGTAAATAGAGGGTATGAATTAGAAGTTCCAGTCTTAGCTCCTTTATATTGACTTGGATTGATATAAGGTTTAGTAGGCTGTTCGTCCTTGTTTTCTTCAGGGGGTTTTGCCCACGAACCCCCCACATGGGGGGGGATGCACCCCACACACACCCCACTTAAAGATTATCCACTCTGAGTCAGAGCTGATTGAGGGGGTGCAGGACCCCCGACAGACAGCACCGGGTTCCAGCGGGTTTCCCACAGTGGCATAGCACTGTAGTTGCTGTGGGGGACCTCACTGGTGAAATGTCGCTGTCGGGGGTAACTGGTTTAGTAGCATGGTCAGTGGTTAAAGCATGCAACTGTGATGCAGAAGATCATGGGCTTGATTCTTGATGGTTGACAAAGTGCTTACACAAGCCCTATGTCAAACCCTGTACTACACTGACCACTCTGATGCAACTTGCGCCAAATTCACAAAGGTTGCATGCATTTGCGACAAAGTACCCCTTTTATGGTGGCTTGCACCAAATATGTGGTGCAAACCCCGTAAAAGGTTCCCCAAAGTTAGATCAGCAAAAGCTGGTCTAAGTCAAGCCTTTTGGCGCACTGGATAGAGAATCCCGAATTCTGGCCAGGGACTGCCACAAGTCCTATGTTCCATGTGCTCGGTGTACCTGGGGCTTGCGGCAATCTGACACTTATGAGAATCAAGCCCCACATGTGCACATCTCAACCCAGGCATTAACTGTGTGACCTAGATCAAGTTTCTTCATCTCCCTGTGAGTCGGTCCTTCCATCTGTAAGACTGCGTAAAAGCAGAGCTCTACATCTCACTTGGACTGTCATAGGTACATATTTTATAAGAGAAAGCCTGCTTGAATGGTTTAATGGGCAATCCTTATCCAAGCTCTACCTTCCAATCCGTAAAGGAACACTGTCCCCTCTCATATTTCACATTTTATCTGTTTACCTGTCACCAGTGACTTCCATTCCTGTAGTTATGTGGGACATGGACTGTTGCTTTAGTTTACTTTTACTTGTAGTAATCCCCTCTAACTATCATTGGTGACTCCATTTTTAGATTGTTGAAATCTCATTTGTTCCTGAGATCTGCATTAGCATTGAGAACATGATGTCACAGCACCAATTTACCACTTGTATCTCTATGCTTCAAGTTCAAACAACTTGAAACACTCTATGGAAACATACAAACTGAATGTAATGTAAATGAAAGAAAATTGCATTACAACTCCTAATCAGTGTTCAAAGCTACAAATTACACATGTTGCACTCTCAAGAAAATTCAGTCACTCACCAGGCAGGACACATAAATAATAACTAAACTGGGCAGATTAATGCTACTTGCAAATTTTATTAGATACAGAAAGGTAGCGATAAAGAACACCTCAATTCCAACAGTGGACCACTAGCCCTGGCACTTCATTTGCTACAGCTCCATCACTGGACTGACAACTAGTGTTAATCTGTTCTATTTGGCTACTATGTGAGTATCCTACATGGTGAATGACTGATACATAGATACATAGATACATAGACAGTGTTGGCAGATAAGGGCCTATGGCCCACCCAGTCTGCCCATTTGAGCTTGTAAGTTCAGTTTATGTTTTCCTAGAAGTCTGTTGCCCCTTACCCCTGACCTCCACAATTCCTTTATGTCTATCCCATGCATTCTTAAATCCCGTGATTGTTTCAGCCCCCACCACTTCCTCTGGCAGGGTGTTCCACTTGTCCACCACCCGTTCTGTGAAGAAATTCTTCCTCACGTTTCCTCTGAATCGTCCTCCGTCCAACTTCGTCCCATGCCCTCTAGTCCTGGAACATCTTTTTCTCTTAAAAATAGTGTATTCCTGCACCCTGTTCCACCCTGTAAGATACTTGTATGTCTCTATCATATCCCCTTTCTCCCTTCTCTCCTCCAGGGAGTACATGTTCAGTTCCTTCAACCTGTCCTCATAGGACTTGTGATGCAATCCATGCACAATCTTTGTTGCCCTCCTCTGAACCTTCTCTACCCTGTCTACATCCTTATGCAGGTAAGGTCTACAGAACTGTACACTGTACTCCAGGTGGGGCCTCACTAGTGTCTTGTATAGTGGAATTATGACCTCTCTATTCCTGCTGGTGATGCCCCTGCCTATGCATCCCAGTATCCTATTTGCTTTACCTGCTGCCTTGTCACACTGTTTCCCTACCTTGAGGTCATCAGAGATGATAACCCCAAGGTCCCTTTCCTGCTTGGTGCATGTTATATCCTCACCTCCCAACTGATATATTGTGCCAGGGGTTTTTTGTGCCCCATATGCATTATCTTGCACTTCTTTGCATTGAATTTCAACTGCCAAACCTCTGACCATTCTTCAAGTTTCTGCAGGTCCATTCTCATTCTGTCTACACCCTCTGGTGTGTCTACTCTGTTACAGAGCTTTGTGTCATCAGTGAACAGTGAAATTCTGCCTTCTAGGTCCTGCGCAATGTCACTGATGAAGATATTGAATAGGACTGGTCCCAGCACTGATCCCTGTGGTAACCCACTGGTCACTCTTCCATCTGTGGAGTGACAGCCATTTACCATCACCCTCTGTGTCCTGCCACCCAGCCAGTTACCTACCCACCACACTACTGTCCTGCCCACACCCATATTCCCAGTTTGTGTAATAGTCTTCTATGTGGCACAGTGTCAAAGGCCTTGCTGAAGTCCAGATAGGCCATGTCCACTGCCCTCCCCTGATCCACCTCCCTAGTCATCCAGTCAAAAAATTCAATGAGGTTGGTCTGACATGACCTCCCCCTGGTAAAACCATGCTGCCTTGGCTCCTGTAGTCGCTTGACAACCAGATGTTCCACCAATCTCTCCTTCAGTAGTGCTTCCATGATCTTCCCCACTACCGAGGTGAGGCTGACTGGTCTGTAGTTCCCCACTTCCTCTTTGTTCCCACTTTTGTATAAGGGGACTACATCTGCTATCCTCCAGTCTTTGGGTACCTCCCCTGTTTCCAGTGATCGGATAAACAGGATAGCCGAGGTTCAGCCACCACCTTTCTTGGTTCTTTAAGGACCCTGGGGTGCACCCCATCTGGCCCCATTGCTTTATCAACTCGTACTACTTCCAGTTCCTTCAGGACCTTTTCTCGTGTAAAGGGACTTGTGTCCATTTCTGCACCATTCTCGCCCCTTGTACTCCCTTCAGACCCATTACCCTCCTCTTCCTCAGTAAAGACTGAGCAGAAATACCTGTTCAATATGTCAGCTTACTGTTGTCATCCTCCACATGGATGTTCTTGTGAGTGCTGCATGTGAAGTTTGTTGCCTTGTGTCAAAGTGGGCTTGGTTAAATCCAATGCTTGCACCTGGTATAGTACTGAAGAGCGGGCATATTCTCTCTGCTGCCCATATTTTAAAGCTAACTGAATGTAAGTGTGGTATTTCACACCTTCATGAAACTTGTTAGCAGACATGCATACTATATAGTCTAAAGGATGCTCACACATCATGTTCTCATATGCTAATGTAACCCTCAGAGACAATAATATTTCAATAACCAGAAAATGGAATCCCCCAGAATAGCTCAAGGGGCCCAGTATTAACAGAGAAAATAAACTAAAACAAAAACATATGTTCTGAATAGCCAGGAGGGAAAGAGTTGACTGTTGACAAGAAAACAAATAACATTTACAAGATATGAGGGTGTAGTATTACTTTCATTTGTTATAACTCTTCACAATCTGTTTTACCTGAAAAGTCTCAATCACTCACATACGTCCACCAACTATTTAAAAATTTCAGCTTCATTATTTAGCTCTAGAAATTATCCATCCATCCATCATTTTAATGTGGCTTCTTTCTTTTTCATAGTATCAACAAAATCTAAGGCACTGTAATGTCCAATACCAAAAACATCTTGCACAGCAGAATATTATTGAATTGATAAATAGCCATAAATAGTTATAAGGGGGGAGGAGGGGCGAGTGTCAGCCATGGGCAAGACAGTCAGCATTTCACATCATGATAACATGCTCTGTGATCATTCTGATTTCAAGAGAAACAAATCAGCCTAATAGTTTCATCCGTGCTAACTTTCTATTAAAACAATATTTCTGCACTGCTGATTATGAAGCAGCTTTTTAAAGTGAGGGTAGTGTCAAGTATTATAAGTGAAGAAATGCACTGTTCAGGATTTATCCATGGAATCTGATGAAACAGCCTCTGTAAATAAAATTACAGCAACCAGGATCCAAGTCTAGTTACCTGTATTCACAGTTTGATAATACCCTAACCTGCCATCTCCATTATCCAAAAATAGATGCTAGTTTCCCAAAAGGTATCAAGTCAACGAATTCCTGAACGTCAAGGACCAGTAAAATTCTAATTTCTGATGTAAAGTTACACTTCAAAAATGAGTAAAAAAACTGACAGTAAGAAATCATATTTCTCCTTAACCTAGATTACGACTGTCATTGCAAAAAATGGCCAGTTTACTGGAAAAGAGTTACAGTTCATCAAGAGGCTTTCCCATGTGCTGAATAAGGGATGGCAAGGATGTGGATAAGTGCTAGTGGAAAAGTCAAAATAATAAATATTTCCATCACAGTAAAAAGAGTAACATTTCAAATAAAAGCAGAGGCATGACTGTAATTCAAATTCTCATAATCTCTAATGAATCTGCTAGTTTAGAATAATGTTTATCATGCTGGAGTGTTTTAGATATGTGTTTCTATGACAATTTCTAAACAAGCATTTGTCGGTGTTGAATGTTTGTGTGTATGGTGTGTTTGGCAGGCATGTGTAGTGAGATGAATAATTTTTAGTGGATGCTGACTTCCTGCTAAGTGTAGATTTGTGTCTGCACTGTAGTTTAAAACTGTCAGTCTAGCCTACTTGTTCAGATACAGTGCATGGGCCCATTAGGCCTCGACACGCATGTCAACCCCTTGTGAAGGATTGCTCCACGGCCTGCCACCAGGTGTCATGTGTGTGGCAGAACACTGCTCTGTCCCTCCCCAGGCTGCATCCAGTACCACACAGTGCAGCACCTTTCCCCCAACCGCAGCCCATTCAGTGTGCTCAATGAGCTTGCACCCCAAATGACGTCAGTGGCACGGGAAGGCAACATGGTCCCCACTGGGCCAACAACTGTTTCAAAAACAATGTTACTTTATCATCTTTTTTGGAACAGTTTTGACCCCCAAATGTTAACATAGTCTTTTTGTGACCCCCATTCTGAGCATGACAGGTGTCTTTTATAAAACACTGGATGAAACGTCATTTTACGTCACAAGTGTGAAATCACAGTTGGGCCAGGAATTGAAAAATGATAGCTTTCAGGATCATGAGGTGGTGTGAAAAAATGGCTATGCTGAAAATTTGGGGTCAAAATGTTGAAAATTACCAAAGCTATGAATGAGCATTGAAAAATGACAACATATCTTCATAACTTTGTTGTTTTTTAATATTTTAACCCCAGATTTTCAGCATAGTCTTCTTATGTCCCCATCTCATGAACCTATTAGGTGAAAATGTTCAAATCCCCACTGAAACATAATTTTGTACCACAGGTGTAAAAATGCATTTTGGCCAAGATTTTAAAAACAATAGCTGTTATGTTCATGATTTTTATTTATTTATTTCAATCTAGGATTACAATACCTTTGAGCCCAGGCTCTTTTACAAAGGTTCCATGTCAGCATGTGCAACAGTCATCATTTTTAGTTACAAACATATGCTCCCAGGTCACTCCTGTAAAAAGCTTTCAGCTTAGGTGCTATACCTGGTTAAACAACTAAATAAAAAAATAAAAATTGACTTACAGACATGTAATAACCAGTACAAAGACTTGAGCTATGAGCAAAGAGAAGGAAGGGGTGGGTGGGTGGGGTGGTGAGGGTAGGAGACGAGGGGAAGGAGGTGCAAGGGGTAAGGTGGTGTGAAAAAATGGCTATGCTGAAAATGTGGGGTTGACATTTTGAAAACTGCCGCACTTATGAGCAAGTACTGAACAATGTCAATATCCATTCATAACTCTGTTATTTTTTAAATATTTTACCCCAAATTTTCATCATCGCCTTCTTAGGACCCCACATCATGAACCTGGTAGGTGAAAATTTTCAAATCCTGGCTGAAAGGTGATTTTGTGGAGCAACTGTGAAGAATTTCACATACTTGGTCATGAGGTGGGGTCCCAAAAAGTCCATGACGAAAATTTGGAGGAATATATATATATATATATATATAAAAAACAAGTTATGAGAACAAGTTCAAAAACACCTTGAAATACATTGACTACTTACCTGATTTCCTCAGTACCCGGTCTGGCATTGGAGAGTGAAGATGTGTCTCTGGTCCAGAGAGGATTAAGGTGTTGGATTCCTGGTAGGTAAGTAAGGGTTGGGGGTAGTGTGGTGGGTGCTGAGAGGGAGGGTCAGGTGGAGGGAAGGTAACAGTGGCTGCAACAGACATCAATGGACCATTTTCTTTTTTACAGGGATTTAAAAATATAAAAAAAGACTATGAGGGACGTTTATCGTTATTTGAGGTACCGACATTGGGAATTGGGCACCCCAGTGATGGTGTCATGGTTGGCAGTACTGGGGGTGGGCTCTCCAGCATGCAGAGTGGAAACAGATCAGGAGGGGGGTACTAACCAGCACTGGGAATTGGACACCCCAGTGTTGGAAGGCTCCCCGGTGTCACACAGGAGAAATGGGCTGGGTGGGGTGTACTAGCCAGCACTGGGGATTGGGCACCCCAGTGATGGAACGCAGATTTAAACAAATAAAAAAAAAACAATATGAGGGGCGAAAATGGTGATGGCAGTGATGTGCTCCTAATGGAGTGTGGTTGGAGTGAGAGAGTGCACCCCCCTTGCACTGTTCAGCTGGTTGGTGGATGACATTATGTAGATGGACTGAGTCAGCTGTTGTCTGATAGGAGTGGCTGGCCACTTTCAACTACATGTAGTTGCCACCCGCCAAGCAGTGTGAAGTGTTTTGACTGGAGTGCCAGGTCATTGTTCTGCCACTGGCAAGCCCATTGCAGCTTGAGCTGCAATAGGCATGACGGTAACACACCTCTGAAATGCTACCGCATTTTTCATAACAAAATGTTTAACCAACCCCTATTTTGAGTTGTGACTTGTGCCATGGTGGCTGTGGGCTATGACATTCATGGGTTACGCCACCCACTATGCCGCAGCCTGCAACATCTGGCGCAAGTGTGGGTTATGACAGCAACTTCATCCAATTCTAGGAGGGAGGCTGTCATAACCCACAAGTGCCATTCCAGAAGAGGCACTGACAGAGCTAACCTAGGACAGCCTGGAGCTGTAAGTGGCAGATGATGGTGCTATCCATTGGTTGCCTGCCCCATAGTGCTGCAACACTGGTGCAGCAGTGTTCCCTATGCTCCCACAGGTATACTCCAGCCCCCAACCCCCAAATGTCGGGGACCACCGGGGGTCCATTTCTGGCACACCCCCCAGATGTCTGTGCCTTCTGTCCTGCTCTCCATGCCTCTTGGTGTGTACCGAGGTGGTCCAGGGCAGGGGGGGGCTTCGGAGGGGCTGCCTGTCGCTGGCCGCATTGTGCTACATGTGGGTTCTATATACCATGCGTGTGGCAGTAGCCTATGCCTGGCGTATCCCGCATGTTGCAAATGCCGGGACACTACCACTCTTGGAATGCGGCGTAGGGTCCTTGGTGGAGCGGTGAATGGTGTAACGTGCAACCGCATGCAAGTTACGCCATTCGTTCTGGAATCAGGCCCCAAGTGTTTAGTTTCGATGCATATATTAAAGACTGAAGATCTGGAGCCTTTAGATTTCTCTGTGATTATTTTGCTTACTTTTATTTGTTTCTTTAATGACCTTTCATTATTGTATTTGTAGTTTGCCAACTACTAATAAAAACAAATCCATGCAATTCTTGTGTAATCATATCAGAAAAGTTTTACTGGCAAGGCTGGCAGTGCACCCAATTTTACTTGGGAAGAAGAAAATAGAAGCTAATTACAGTTTTAAACATGGTAAAATCATGCAGGTGGACCACAATAGTGGAAACATATACAGTATAAGGCAAAGTTTGTTGCTGAAAGAAATATCTATTTCTTTTGAGAAAGATAGAAAAATACATTTAGTTTCCCATTGAAATACACTGAGCTCCTAAGTAGTGGGCAGGGTTCCATGTCATAAGAGTGAACGCAAAAGAGCAATCGCAATTATAAGTGTATATCACAGAAAACAATTCGAATATATCGCTAAATGGCGACACTACTTCTGGCCAGTAGTTTTCAATGTTTATGTAGGGCTGGCCCTGCACCCCCTACTGAAGGATTTTCAACCGCTGGGGTACATGTCAGGAGGGGCTAGACCCCACAAAGAATAAAACAAGAGCCGCAAGCAGCAGCAACATTTTTGTCCCCATCCAGTCCCCGAACCCAGAACCTCCTCTTCCAGGGCCAGCCACCCTCACCAGCACACCACATGGGCTGGCTTGGCAGCACCAGGAACACTGCCCCACAGAAACCCTCTCTCCTATCCCTCCCCTGCCCCTCAGTATTCCTGCCTTCTGGTCACCCTTCTCCATGGTCGCCGTCGACCAGGTCACTACCCTTGCAGGTTCCCAGCTTCGCTCAATATGACTCGCTCATTTGCGAGTTGTTCACATTGGATCGCCCTTCTGACGTGCTACGATTGGCAGTGTTTGACATCACAATGCCAGAATTCTACTGAATTCTTTTTTACTAACAGTGTGAAAAGCAAAGGTGAAAACACACTTTTTCATACTGCACAAATAATTTATTCTAAAAGTAGAATGGTAATTACTAACACATCAAAATAGAATAAATAAAATAATCAGTTGTCTGTTTATTAGCAGTAAACACCTAGGCCCAGATATTCAAAAGGGTTGCGCCATGCGCAGCCAGTCAGTCGGCGGGCGGCGGGTGGCAGGCGGTGGATGCTGTCGCCGCCGCCGCGGGGGAGCGGGTGGAGGGCCGTGGGTGGGTGGGGGACACTAGACACCAGGGAGATGTTTGGGGGTTCTTTTGACATTCTGCCCTGCGATCGGGCTTTACGGTCCACTGGACCACCAGGGAGTTATTCGAGTTGGGGAGGGTTACATTCCGCCCGCGATCGGGCACTGGGGGTTATGCAGGTTCTGCCGCGATCAGGCACTGGGGGTTTATGCAGGTTCTGCCCGCGATCGGGCATTGGGGGTTGCAGGTTCTGCCCGCGATCGGGCACTGGGGCGCATATGTACGGATTCCGCCCGCGATCGGGCTATGGGTGATGTGTGTGGGGGGGCGACATGTACGGATTCTGCCCGCGATCGGGCTATGGGTGATGTGTGGGGGGGGGTCATGTAACTGTGATGCCCGCGATCGGGCTGCATTGTGCGTCGGTCCCCGACGGCTGCTGCCTGGCAGGGTAGCCAGGAGCAAGTCCTCGGGGATCGGCGCACCTACATGCAAATGGCATGCAAATGGGGCCATAAAGAGATGCAAATGGCCCCCCTGCACCTTGCATAAATTATGGCCCCATTTGCATGTCACCTTTTGAATATCGGAAATTTGCGCATGGCGCAATGGTACTTGCGCCACCGCAAGTTGAATGCTCAACTCTGGCAACTTGCGGTGGCGCAAGTTCCATCGCGCCACTTGCCAAGTGTTGTGGTTCGGGGCGATATTCAAAGGAGTTGCTCAACAGCGCAACTCCTTTGAATATCACCCCGGACACACAGCTGCGCAACTATTTTGAGCAGCGCAGGGGCTTGCGCCTCAGACTGGCGCAGTTTGAATATCTGGGCCCTATTCTTTAAATAAATGCCTGAATTTCATAAATGCACATAAATTTTAATCATATATGGGTGTTTTCAGGAGAAATCCCCCCCCAAAAAAATTACCTCAACAGTTTTGAATAAATTTCCATTAAAATAACTGCATTGGTTTAAAACACAAACAGATAATTCTTTTTTTTACAAAAATGCAGCCCACACTTGGTTTTCATTGTCTATTTATGTTTTTAGCTACCCTAGTTACCAGAATATGGACTATTTTATTTCTTTAAATTTAAAAGGAAAGCATATTTTAATGAATGCTTCTATTTTTTATCTTTTTAAAATAACTTATTATTTTAAGTCAAATGTTTAAATGTCATTTTATAAGTGCAATACAAAACTCCAGGGTGTGCAATTATGGTGACATAATTGCACTTCTCATGTACATTTACAAGCACTCAGCTGTGCCTTGTGCCTATCTACGCATCTGAGGTGCACGATTATATAACCATAATGCACACCCTGTTGTGTCTTATAGCTTACTCAACCCAGTAATGTATTTATTATCTTACCCCAGTCTGACACATAATCTAATGAATTTATATCTAGAAGGCCTTTTATTGTGCAATCAGCTTAAACATTTTGAGTGGGATATTCAAAGGAGTTGTACATTGCGCAACAGAAGTGCGCCTTGCGCTATCTCCCAATGCGCCCCAATGATTCAACGTGTCAGCTCAGCCAGGCGCAACCCCTGATGCACCCACCTGTAATGTATGTGGTGCAAGAGCAAGGGGCATGCCCATGCATATGCTGCACATCCTGATATTCAGCCCGGGATGTGCGGTGCATATGCAGGCACAACCCCACCTTGTGCCACTCAGGGGGGTGAACAAGTCAGGGACACCCACAGCAGGCTGCCTTATTGCTGGATGCAACACATCAACCGCCTGCTATGGGTGGTCACCCGACCTCCCAGGACACAGTCCACGAGCCCTCTGCCCAGGGGGTGTCGTGCCCCCCCTCACCCATTCGCGGGCATGTGAAAATAAAGCCCTGGTGGTCCAGTGGACTGCTACTACCTGCCCGAATGTGAGCATGTATCAAACTAATCCTTGGTGATCCAGTGGACCATACCCCATCTCCCGATCGCAGGCAAAGGTTAAATATCTCCCTGGTAGTCCAGTGGACCGCAATCCCTTGCTCGATCACAGGCATGTAAAGTATTAATCCCTGGTGGTCCAGTGGACTGAGCACCTTTGCCTGCTCACGGGCATTTGACAACTCCCCTGGTGGTCCAGTGGTACCCCCCTCCCCACCAGCCCACGTAGTCCCCCGCCACCCTGCACCCCCCTGGTCAGCAGTGGGCGGCAGCTCCCCACCCACAAGCAGCCCAGCCACCCGCTGACTGACAGCATAAAGTAGGGCTGTACACCTATTGGTCCACTGCGTGGGCCAATGGGCATGCAGCTCATACTGTACTACACAGTCCTGACTTGTGAATGAACATTCATTCACAAGTCGGGACTGTAATAGATATGGCTGCATGCCCATTGACCACGCAGTGACCAACAGACACACCCTACTGTATGCTATCAGTCAGTGAGGCCAGGTGGCTTGGGGGCGGTGAGCTGCCACCCGCCGCTGACTGGGAGGTGCAGGTGGTGGGGACTACGGGGCGGGTGAGGAGGTGTACCACTGACCATCAGGGATTGTCGAATGCCCATGAGTGCGTGCAGGTGCTCATTCGCTGGACCACCAGAGATTAATACTTTACATGCCCGCAATTGGGCAAGGGGCTGCAGCCCACTGGACCACCAGGGTTTATTTCTTTACATGTCCACAATCGGGCAGGGGATAGCAGTCCACTGGACCACTAGGGTGTTATTTAACATATGCCCATGATCAGGCGCAGGGGCACGGTCCATTGGACCACCAGGGCTTACATACACACTTGTCCATGAACGGGCATTTGGGTGCTGAGCCTGCCAAGGGGCGGGGGGGGGTCGGTCCCCGATGGCTGCAGCCTAGCAGGGCAACAGGAGCAAGTCACCAGGGATCAGCACACTGCATGCAAATGGGGCCATAATGTCATGCAAATGGCCCCATTTGCACCTTGCATACATAATGGCCTCATTTGCATGATCACGGATGAATATCACTGTTGCTGCACCTAGCGCAACTGCACTTGCACTGATGCAGTCTCCCCCTTACTGCCACTTGTGCTGGCGCAGTGCATGCGCCTTCAGTGCCATATTCAACGGTGCTGATCCATGGTGCAGCACCGTTGAATATCGCCTGGACCATGCCCTGGCTCAACCCAGTTGCACTGCGCCCAGGCTTGCGCCCCTGCCTGGCGCAGTCTGAATATCCCACCCTTTATCTCCATAGTTCAAGTTTATTGACAGGAAAATACTCCATTGAGCAGGCACATTTACAGGGAGGTCCTGAACATACAGATATATACGCAAGTCAGTTTAATCCACTATACAAAAACATGGTGCATAATAGAATCAAAATCAAAATAACAGAATCTACAATAATAAGAAAAAATATAAACATAATAAACATAATATATACAATGAAAGATATACTGTATATAGAGGTACTCAAGTTCTATAGAACTAAGAGGTTACACATAACACTGTGGAGCAATGTGGTTGATACATAATTATAACAGATGGTACCCATTGCGAGCAGTATGCATAATCAGGGTGACACCATGGTCAAAACGAATATTAGGCATTGCAAGGAGGGGAGGCAATGGGAATAGTTAGTGGGGGAAAGGTGGTCGGAGCTGAGGTTGATAGGTGAGGGCATAGCGGAAAGAGGATGGGGAGATGGGTGGAACTAGGGTGCAGGGTGGTAGGGGAGTTTGGGGAGAGGAGGAAGGGTAGGTAGATGAGTGTGGATGAAGTGGAGAGGAAAACTAGGGACGGGTAAAATGAGGGTGGTGAGAAATATGACATAAAGTCAGTGACATACACAAGAGTCACCAGTTTTACTGGAAACCAGTTTTTTGAAACCGTGTAGTGGTATTAGATTTTGTAGTTTCAGTTTAGATTGGGCTCTATTCCAGGCTGCGGAGAGAGCACGGCTTATAGTCAATTCTCCAAACCGAGTGCAGGCACATGGGACTTTGAGCATAATGTAATCGCTACTGCATAATGTATAAAGACAGGCAGTACGCTGAAAGAGGGTAGAGATTTAGGGTGGGGCAGTTTTGGCAGAAGAGCTTTGTATAACCAGGTGAGAGAGTGGATGAGGCATCTAGTCAATAAAGAGGTCCAGCCCAAGTAGGCATAAATTCACAGTGATGCATGCATCATTGGGCATTGGAAATGAATCTAATCACCTGATGATAGAGTGTATCTGGTAGCCTGACATATGAGCGCTAGGGATTGGGCACCTACAATAACAGTGACCCAATCCCTGGCGCATGTGTCCAGGACTACCGTAGGGTAGGAGTGGCCCGGAAGGGGGTTGGTGAATATAGCAACAGGATGTCGCTATACGTATGTGTGCAGGGGGAGCGAGCACGCACAGTGAGGGGCGGAAGGGAATGTGAGGGGTGGTGCCGTGGTGGTTTGCTGAGCCGACCCCGTGGTGTGGTGGGTGGGTTGGTGGTGCTAGTCAGCAGGGTATCCCTTGGAGTTGAGAATCCTTAAGTAGGGGGTGTGAGAGGCACAGCCCCCCACATAAAACATTAAAAAAGTGAGTCCCCGGGGCTGTTTTGTTGTGCGCCGGGCTGTCAGAGTTCAGAAAAAATTTTCAGCACTCTTGACTTCTCGATAAAAGCAATCACCTTTAGACTTTTGCCATTATCACGTAAACCCATGTGACCAGTTGGTGAAGCAGAGAGTCCAAGCACTGGCCACAGACTATGTCAGCATAGTTGAGGAGTGGCATGAAATTTGTCTGGACTATGCATAGTCTGGCATCCGTAGTAGGTTGGGATTTTTTCATGAAGATGAAGCCAATATGTTGCCATAGCTTTTTCACAAGATAACTAATATGGACAGATATGTTAGGTGTTGGTCTAAGTCACAACCTAGGTATTTAAAGTTACTAACTACCTTAAGGTCTTTGTCGAGGAGAGTTTCGATGGGGGGCAGGGATGCCAGCGCACATGTGATGGAAGTGAGCTGGTTATATGTTATGTCAGAAGTGTGGTTTCCCAAGATGTGCAAATGATTCAGTTTAAAAAGGGAAATGATTTGGGTATTACAGTTTCACAGACAGACTGGTAATTCACTTGCAGAAACATCTATATTATCACTAATTTAAAAGATTGACAGGAGTATAGTCGGAACATGCTGGTTTGACTGCATATCTTTGGAGACAGTGTGGGGAACATTGTGCAAAACTCACCCACATTAGAGATCATTGGCAGAAAATTGGGAAATGAATGGGGTTCCCATTCTGGTAGACCCAAAGTACTGTTAAATATTTTCCCAGATACAGAAGTAGGTTCTGTGGCCACCTATTTTTTTTTGTTTTTGTTATTCTTTGGTAACCAAGTAAGACCCACTAGACACATGGGCCTGTTTTCAGAGGTGGCCTGGGAGTGCTGAGGTTAAATGATATTTAATGGGTATCTTCTTGCCAGTTGTAGTACCAGCAACTGATTATCAACCAACTCTCCAAACATTTTGGGATGGATAGATAGTGAGACAGACTTAATTAGATTACGAGTTCCTTGAGACTGAGGGGGCAAATAGTTCCACATAAATAAACCAACTGGGTCTTCCCATAAACCCTATGTGGCTTTTAATATAACTCTGCATTTCACTTAATCAGTCTAGATGTATCTGTAGCATGAGACAGACTGTTATCTGAATATTTACATATGACATGATGAGCTGGAACCTTTGTATGCCCTATAACTCAACGTTGTTGCAATCTGATGTTGATATTGTGTTCTACACAGTATTCTTACTCTGCATATCATTTACATTAAGTTTCTGTTACCACAGTATTCATTTTATGTATTGAAAGCTTCAGAGACTACTTTTGAGCACAAGTGCTTACTTACAAGCACATGTAAAAGTGGGAATATGTGTAAGACGTAGGTAACAAATGGGGTGGAGTATGATTACAAATTTTTATGTCAGGGATAATTACACATGTGCTTATATGTAGTCAAATAGGTAATTTGGCCTTTTACTTGTTTTTGAATTTGTTCATATTGTTTACTTGGAGGTGGGGGTTTGACACAAAGTAATAGTTGGTTGGAACCCTTACATATGCTACAGTAGAGATGAATTGATAAATGTTCGGTTGCACCTGACAATGCTGTGGAAGAGCGTGGGAAGGCAGCAAGAGTAGAAAACTGAGAACAGCGTAGATGTGTGTCAGACTCCTTCTCTGTCCTCAGTTACATTGTTTTTTCTTTGCCCCTGCCTGACCGGTTTTGAAATCCTTTGCCTGGAGACCTGAAGTGGCATTTCAGCAACCGGCATCAGATATTCAGCAGGTGTTGGCGAGAGCAACTTACTAAATTCTTTTTTTCTGCTGTTATTTGGTAGGGGTTCCCTCAAAACAGTGCTTAGACATGTTTTATCAAAGGGTTTTATTATGCATGTTAGTTTGACAGGATCTTTTTCTGCAACCCCTCAATGATTGAGGGTTAAACTATCCAATAATATTGATGATTTTATCCTGGATATTGACTCCTACTACTGGAAGTAATAATTCTGACTTGCTTACCTGCCCAATAATAACTAGTCAATGGTTCAGTGATAGATTTGCCCAAGACCATAGAAGACTGCATCAGTACATATTAATGCAAACACTAAATAACCTGTTTTCTTGTGTCCAACAGGCAATGGTGCACTCTAAGAATACCTGCCATAGGCAGCGGTTTCATGATCTATTAATTAAGAGAAGTTTGATACTACTCCTATTATTAATATCTGTCTCTGTACATCCTAATCAGGGGCCAGTTGGTGATATTGATTCCCCACTTTTGTTTCCAAAACATGCCATAAATATTGCACATTTAAATATTCAAAGTTTGCTTTCAAAATGGGATAATTTTACAGTGTGGCTGACTTATTACCAGTTTGATGTTGTTAGTTTATCAGAGACCTGGTTAACAAACAGGGACCCTGATGAAATGATTACTCTTGATGGTTACAAGATATACAGCTGTGACAGAGGGGCTTGGGGGGGGCTCTTTTATGTTATGAATCACTTTAATGCGATACAAGATATTGTTACTGAAGGTCTTTCCTCCTGTGAGTATATCATTTATATTGGGTGTAAAAAAAAACTCTTACTATGGTAGCTATTTATGCTCCACCAGGCTCCCAGGAGGAAGCCCTCAAATTATTAGTGACCATTCAAGGAACATTGCCCAGTAATAGAGAGCTCATCATCATGGGATATCTAAATATTAACTGGTTGGGTAAGGATAAAATGAAGTTTAGGGAGACAGTTACTAATCAAAGATTACCACAAATAATTGACATCCCTACCTGAACAAATTACAAGACGTGTTACTCATTGCTGATTGACTGGGTTATGGTGTCTGATAACAAAAAAATCGTACAACAGGATACTTCTGGATGGTATCAGCCACCAGAGCCCCGTTTATTGTTGTTGGTCAGCAAAGAAAAAATCTGTTCCTCCTGTCTTTGTTCTTTTTTGCAACTTGAAAAGACTGGATATAAGGTGTAAAACTTTGATTAGGTGTTTAAAGAGGAACTACTTTCTTGAGAGACAGAAGGACTTCCAGGGAAAGAATACCTTGGAACTTGAAAGTTAATCAATGAACGTACTGGGAAAAAACTTACATCATCTATACAATGCATAAGAACTAAGGATGGCATTGTAACTGATCCATCTGTAATAGCCCAGGCGCTTAATGCTCACTTCACTGATCTCTCTATGTACAGTATTCTCTTGGGGACATGTTGGAGCAATCTAGCATGCCCCAACAGAAATCGGATTTGGTTTTACCAAAATGTTACTTTCGAATTCTAACCCCAGATGATGTTCCAAAATACCTCTTGGAAATGGACCCTCATCCATCTGCAGGTAAAGATGGACTAGATTATTGACTCAGGAGGACCACTGCTGATCTTATGTTTTCTTCTTTCTGCTATCTTTAATTTATCCCTTTTGTTTGTCTAATTTTCCCAAGATTTGGAAAAATGCTATTGTTGTCCCTATTCTTAAATCAGGAGACATTACAAATAAAACTATCGCCCTATTTCTTTATAGGCCCCACTTTCGAAGGTTCTGGAGAGAATTATTTTTGACCAAATCATGGAGTACAAGTCCAAAAATATTATACTTACATCAGCACAGTATGGATTTAGGCCAGGGCATAGTACTATGACTGCCTTGGTGGGGTTCATGAGCATGGTTCATATGGCACTTGATAAAGGTCTTTTTTCTGGGGCTGTGTTCGTGGACCTCATCAAGGCTTTTAACCTGGTCAATCATGATCTTTCACTTTCTACATTTACAAAGTTAAGGATATCTATGGAGGTTATAGATTGGTTTAGGACTTATTTAAATAATCGTACTCAGGAAACAAAAATTAATGGATGGCTCTCTCTTCCTGCTGCTGTTTCATTAGGTGTTCCACAAGGCTCTATTTTGGGTCCCCCTTTGTTTAGCTTTTTTCTGAACACTCTTCCTCTTGTGTGCAAAAGATCACACATTTTTTTATACTGATGATGATGCAGTGGTCCTCATGAGTGTGTCTCATTTTAAAGAAGTACAGAATAACCTGACAGATGACTTTTTAGAGATCCAAAATTAGTTTAAAAGACACGGGTTGGTTCTTTTTTTTTTTTAACTCTGTTTGTACTCCGTAATCATGGGGAACTCTCTCAGGCACCCACCTACTTCGTCGTTCTATCTCTGGGCCTGAAACTCACCAGCCCCAGGCACCAGCCTGGCGATCCCCCCGGTTCTGAGACCCCCGAAGTAGGGCCACCCTTTCCTCCCAGTGTACTCTATCTACAGTTTGGCATGCCGGGCTGGGCTTGGCCCAGGGGTGGATAGAGTCTGGTAAGTGGAGTGTGGGGGTGAGTGGTGGTGCCATCACCTGTTCCTGTGGATGGGGATTTTTTTTTCAACTTTTTTGTTACCCCTGGGGAGGTGACGTGCAAATGACGTCTGTGCACGGCTACCCTGCTGATGTCTGCCACACTCCCCGCCCCTTATGTCTCAAGCTGGTGATCCTGTTGTACACCCAATCTCCATCGGAGGTCACTAGGACACTGAGCTGTTCCTGGAGCCCTCCCCAAGGAGAGGAGAGCAGTCCTCCAGATGCTTGATCCTCTCTCTCTCCCCTGCTGACGGCCGGCTCCCTGAGTTTGTTCCTGAACCCAGGTAGCCGGCGTGGCACGAGGTGTGGTGTCCAGTGCCTCAACCCTTAACGCCACCAGGCCAGTCCATGGGTTGGTTCTTAATGGAAAAAAAAACAAGTCTATGGTGTTTGCAAATTCAAGGAAAAGATTGAATTCAGATCTTTCTTTATCAATTCGTACCATTACAGGAACATATATTTAACAAGTTGAACAATTTAAATAGTTAGGCCTACTAATTGATGAGTGTTTAACTTATGAGCAACAGATTATCAGTATGACAAAATTAATACATCAGAGACTTGGGGCTTTATATAGATCATCACCCCTTTTGACTACTTCTACTCGACACTTATTAGCTCAAAGTTCTTATTGCCTTTAATTGATTATAGATTGCTGTTTTATTTTTCTGTAGGGGAGGGTTTGCTATCTAAAGTCAAAGTACTCCTTAATTCAATTGCAAGGTTTGCTACTCAGTTGCCACGTAGGGCACATCATTGCAGCCGGCTTGAACAAGCAGGCTGGCTTTCCTTAGGTGGTAGATATAAATTTCAGTTAGGTTTATTAGCTAAAAAAGTGATACTCAATAAGGTGCCTTTCTCCCTATTATCAATTTTCATGAAGCAGAATACTTCCGCCATGAGTCGATCATCAGTTTCGTATTCTTTTTCCATTCCAAGCAATACCTTACTTTCTTCCATTTTTTTAATTCACTGCAATCCGCATTTGACTCTATTAATGTTTCTCTTTCCTTTTTAGACACAAGCTGAAAGAGTATCTTTTTGATGAATGTAAATGTAACTGTTTTGTATAATCAGCCTATGAATGATTGCTTATGTTTGTAATGCATTTTTATATTTTTGTACTTTTGTCTATATGTCATATTGTACTGTTGTTATCTGTGTACTGGTTGTCCATGAAAACAGATCATTTTGGCCCTTGTCTTATCAGTATAAAATAAGACAAACAAACAAACAAACAAAAAAAAATTACAAGTACAAGAAGCAGTTCCAGAGGAAATGCAGTCCAGTCAAGCTCAAAACACTTATGACTTTCTGCTTTAAATTCTGAATTTACAGCATCTTCTCTGTGTAGGTAGCACCTTTCTTATGAGGGACAGATAAATTCTGAGGGGTAAAATGAGGACTATCTCTCATAATCAGGGGCATTTGAGAAGAATGTCTTTAGTATTATAGACATTTACGTAAAATTGGATCTTTGTCCATTAGAATCAATAAAATGAATTAAGAAAGAATTAATAAAGTGGGGGAGCTTATTCAAAGGGAAGGTAGGTGCTAAAACTAGGGGGCATGGACTGAGGGTGGAGGGGGGTACACTTAAGGGAAAAATGAGGGGACATTACTTCACAGAGAGAGTGGTGGAGCCCTGGAACAGTTTGCCAGAGGAGGTGATGGAGGCTGGAACTGTGAAGGGATTCCAAAGAGCACGGGACAAACATAAGGAGTTGGTTAAGGTGAGGAGGGGAGGATCTCTGAGAGAAGGGCCAAGTAAGGCAGGGATGGGTAGACTCGATGGGCCAAGATGCTCCTTTTTGCCGACAAATATCTATGAATCTAACTGCTGTAGATGATAATTCCCTGGCTGAGGTCAGAATTCCTACTTGTAACATCACCATTGTGGAAATCATTGTGATGTCACAAGCCAATCATTTTTTTGTAATACATGTTTATTTCATTTTTGAAATGTTGAAGTCAAATGTACATCAGTGCAGTCAAGCAGAAATTACAAGGCAGTATCACACAGGAATGTTGAGCATGTTCAAAGTAATATTGCAGAAAATGTTAAACACAAATTTTACATATTTTAAATTAAATGAATAACGAAATTAAATTATATATATGTTTTTTACATTTATATTGTTTCCATCTTGGCCCCTTTTTACCTCCACTCCAGGCAACCACCCAGCTCTTTTACTCAAGCTTTCAAAACCTCGGCTTAACCCCTGAGACAGCACTGGAGAAAAAGTCCCCCTTCCCTCTGTGTAGAACCTACAGGTGCCTATGGTGTATAGTAAGCTACAGAGAGCTTGATTGTACCAAGTATCATGGCAGCGAGTTTTTGTCCCCTTTAACCCTGCACCCAGAGACTGTATACGATTGACTGGCATCATGCAGAGCTGGTGAGCACCCCCTTCCCATTTTGCTGCACTGAGCTGCACTTCTGCTGGTGGACATTCAGGAAGCAGTTTTAGCTTCCCAATCCCTCCCCCCAACCGGCCCTCCAACAGCCTGGGCGCATTCCTGAATTTGGTGATTAGTCCAGTATTAGTCACACGACGTTGAAGGTTTTTGAAATATTGACCAATTTCAAATGAAAACTGGTCAATAGTTCAATTTGGCACTAGGCAATAGTACACTAGAGTGGCCAATCGTCTTTTGAACAAGTCTGACGCACTGGCGCAAGTGGAAGCGCTACCGCTTATGGTGCTGATGACCCCGAGTTCAGAAACAAGACTGGGGCATTGGAGGGTTGCCTAGGGGAGGTAGAGAGAGTGTCTGATGGATAGCTCTCCTCCTGTGGGGGGGGAGATGGGCACACAGTCAACGATATTCCAACCCCTGGTGGCAGCTAGGAGTCGATGCACCCCGAGGTGGTGTGTGTAAGCAGGAGTTGGTGGAGCGGCAGACATCACACGGACATCATTGCATGTCTACTCTTCTGGAGAGAACTGAAACAAGAACCCCCTCTTTGGCAGTGCAGCATGATTCAGAATCCTTAGCAAGAGGCATTCACTTGTGCTGTCCAAGGATGAGCCTATCGCGAGATTAGCATCTTGGTATTCTCTCCCCTAAGGGGTGGTGGGGGGAGCCCCACTGTGTGCGGTAAGCCACAGCCTCTAGGTCAACAAGGTAAGTCTCTGGGGCCAAGGAGGTGAACCTGAAAGGGGGTCCATAGGGCAGATATATGGGGTAAATCCCCGCCTACCACAGGAGCCAAAACATAAATAAAAAAAAAGTCTTTTGAACTACTGCTGAGTCAACCTGTCAATCACCCTTCACTCCCCCCAAAGCTGGCATCAGTTGCCTCTTCTTTATACAGCCCACTGCTTCCCCTCCATTTCTTACTGTAAATGTTTAACATTTTAAAAGACGTAATTTCTTCATTTCTGAAAACCTGCCACCCGCTCTAATCTGACGCTAAGTGAGAGAGGGTAGCTTCAGCACTTTTGGAACAGACACATGTGCAAAGGTTTCCATAGTAACACTAGCACTTCCCTGTTTCTGTAGCAGGTGGCTTTTAGAATCACTGAAGAAACTGGTCTTCTGGCTGGGGTAAAAGCATTTGCCCCCCCCCCCAAAGACATCTTTCTCTCCTTCCCAACCCCTCATCCAAGCTTGTGGTTCTGGTGAGCAGTTTGTGGAACTAGAACTGACATGTGCTCCTGGGGAGCAAACTGAAAACCTGGCCCTGTTTGCAGAGTTTGTGGGTGGGGGGACAGCTTAGCAAACAGGAAGGACATCGACAGTCTGCACTGTTTAACTAAAAAAAAAGTAAGTATTTTGTTTTTTCTTCTCCCCCTCACATTTGGCCAGTCTGTGGGGGACCGAGTGAGCAAACCGGGATGACATCCTCTTCTTCATCGATCGGGGAGAGGAGTTAGCACCTGGTAACCTTCTAAAAAACTGCAACTAAAGGAATTACAGGCCTGCAAACAAAGAAACTACAGAGAAGTTACCACCAAACCAGGTTAGTCTTAAATCTTTTTTTTCATGAGTACAGATTACTTACTGGTTAGGGCAGATATTGACTGGAGTCCTTTTAGGCTATAGTGGCAAAATCTTGACCACTTGGGATGAACTATTAACTTCCACTAATCACATTACTGTCAGCCTTCGGATTCAGGAATATAACTATTGTCAGGCAGTAATTCATCCCTCTGCGCCAATATAGCCCTTACTGCCAATCAAGATTTGTTATATATATATATATATATATATATATATATATATATATTATAGTGGCCGATAGTGCTACTATAGTTAGGTTGAGTACCCATTTAAGGTTAAACTCTCAAGGTTTGCACCTTAATAACTTTGAAACTGTACAACAGATTTGCCTGAAATTTGAAATGCGTGGTCTGGTACCATAGATCTCTGGATCTTGCAAGTTACGTTATGGTTGGATGTACGGTTTTGGAGTTACAGTCTGCCACAAAATGCATAAATTATGGATTCTTGCATGTTTCTTTGCTTGCGCCTGCAGCTCGCATAGTTTGTGCGATCGGTCCAAAAACTTCAGAGAATATGTAGCCAGGCTCCCCAATGTGCCTTTTGAAGATTTTGTGAAAAAATATTAAATGGTTCAAAAGTTATAAAAAAAAAACTGTTTCCCATTATAGTGTATGGGAAAAGTTAACAACCAATGTGACACTGTTGCAAATGCAGTTTTTACTGTCACAAATGACCCTTTTATTTTTGCAAATTGGCCATTTTGTTTTCAGTTATAGCTCAGAAAAATGCTTGCCATTTAAATTTGGGACCCACTAGGGACACAATTCTTGTGTTCACCTAGTCGAGTCCTGAGGATGATAGCCATGTCTTTTTTTGCGGGTAAAACACCCCAGAAATACGTTTTTAAAATTTTTGTAAAAAGTAGTGTCAACAAAGTACTTTAAAATGCAACACTTTCGATTTTTTTTTTATAAAGTACGATTTACGCACAGTAATTTTCAAAAGTATGACCAAAACAATTGGAATTCTTTGCCACCGTGCTGCAAAACAACAGTTTGGTCTTTTGGGCTGAAATTTGCAGGGAAGAAAGCCAACATCCTAGAGATGTGCCTTTTGGTGGTTTGATGCCAAAATATTACTGGGCTGCAAAATTACGGCACTCCAAAGGTGACAGTTTCACCATAGGATAACATTAAGGTGTCCGCCATGCATTTTGGGTCCCGTATCTCGAAAATGGTTCGAGATACAGACTTTTCATCGCAAAAATGCTTAGCCCCTGCAAAGTCATAAATAATATAAGATTTAAATTTTTTTTCTGTGTCATACAGTTCCTGAGATATAAGCCATTTAGTATTCCAAGTGCTCATTTTCTGGTCCGAGGGCCATTATTATGCCCACATTCTTTGTATTCACTGTGCTTCTGAATGCACCTTTTTGGGACACAAAATGTGTGCATTTGCATTATTGCTAGCCTTTGCATTTACATTTCAGCTTGCATTTCCATTAACATTTGTGTTTCTGTTTTCGTCACCGTGTGCGTTACTATTTGCATTTCTGTTTGCGCTTGCGTTTGTGTTTTCTTTTGTGTTACTCTTAACTTATGCGTCACCACTGGTATTACCATTACCGGTTGCATTTGCGTTACCATTACCATTTGTGTTTCCATTACTGTTTTCATTAGTGTTTCCATTTGCGTCACCGTTTGGGTTTGTGCTTGCATTTTCATTTGCGTTACTATTTACTTTTGCATTTCTGTTTGCGTTATCATTACCATTTGTGTTTTTGTTACCATTTGCATTACCATTTGTGTTTCCTTTTCCCTTACCATTAGCATTTGTGTTTGCATTTCTGTTGTCATTTGCATTAAATTTCCATTTGCATCACGGTTAGCATTACCATTACTGTTTGCATTTGTGTTTACATTACTGTTTGTGTTAGTGTTTACGCTTGTGTCACCATTACCATTACTGCTTCACTTTGCGTTTCTATCAATGTTAGCATTACGTTTAGTGTTACAATTTGCATTTTATGTTTGCGCTCGCATTTCCATTAATGTTTACGTTAGTGGTTCCGGTTGTTTCACCGTTACCATTATCATTTGCATTTGCGTTACTGTTTGCATTTGCATTTGCGTTTGTGTCACTGTTACCGTTACTGCTTCGCTTTGCGTTTCCATCAATGTTAGTGTTACGGTTAGCGTTATCATTTGCGTTTACGTTTGTGCTTGCATTTCCGATACCATTTGCATTAGCATTTCCATTTGCATCACCATTAATGTTACCATTTGCATTTCCATTTGCACTTACGTAACTGTTTGCATTTGCATTTACGTTTGTATCACCATTATCGCTTCGCTTTGCATTTCCTACAAAGTTAGCATTACGGTTAGCGTTACCGTTTGCGTTTACTTTGTGCTTGCATTTCCGTTACCATTTGCGTTAGCGTTTCTGTTTGTGTCACCATTACCTTTACCATTTGCGTTTGCATTTCCGCTTGCATTTGTGTGCCCATTTGCGTTTCGCTTACGTTTGTGTCAATGTTAGCGTTATCGTTACAGCTTCACTTTGCGTTTCTGTTAATGTTAGTGTTACAGTTACTGTTAATGTTTGTATTTGCATTACCCTTTGTGTTAGCATTTATGTTTGTGTCACCGTTATTGTTACGGCTTTGCATTACGGTTTGTTGCCGCTTACATTTACGTTTGTGCTTGCATTTCCATTATGATTTGCGTTACTGTTTCCTTTTGTGTCACCGTTACTGTTACCATTTCTGTTTGTGTTTGCTCTTGCATTTGCATTATGGTTTTTTATGTTTGCATTTCTGTCACCGTTTGCATTATGGTTTGTGTTTGTGTTTGTGTTGCCGTTTGCATTTCCATTTACGTTTGCATCACCGTTATAATTACTATTAGCTTTTGAGGTTACATTACCGTTACCATTTCCATTTGCTTTTGCATTTGCATCACCATTACCGTTACCGTTTGTATTACCATTTGTATTTGCATTTCCATTTGTGGTACCGTAACAGTTAGTGTTTGCATTCACGTTTGTGTTGGCGTTGCAGTTATCATTAGCGTTTGTGTTTCAGTCATCATTACCATTACTGTTAGTGTTAGCATTACTGTTACGGTTATTATGCAGACATAGGCAGCATGGTGGGAGGCTCCCACCACCACACACCATTCACTATGTATATTGCACATTTTCATTTCAGTCATTCAGATTTTGCGCAGTGAAGTGACAAAAATTGAGTTTTTGTTACTCTTGTGCACTGTGTTGCTCATGGTGCTGTGCAGCCATTGTGTGGTTGATTGGGCTGAAATTTGGGAGGTAGACAGCGCTGTCTTCCAGCCACTTTTTGTTTGGTGAAAAAATATTGTTCTGTTTCAGAATTATTACCATTTGAAGTTGTCCCCCTCGCAGTTAAATAATTTTCAGCCACCAGGTCTGCCATTTTAATGCATTTTCAGCCATGAGGTCCACCATTTTGTGGCAGTTAAGAATGATTCTCGTGACCAAAGAATTCTTAAAGGTGCACAAACTTTAAAACTGAATATCTCTTAAAATGGTTTGGTCTTTTTACTTGAAATTTGGAGGGTGTTGAGGGGATGTCCTACAGATTTGAATTATGCTGTTTAGGTGCTGCAAAATTAATTCATTGGGGAGATATTGACTGGCGTAGTTGATGTTTTTCCTACTGGATTATGCATGCTGCTATTGGTTTACAATTTTATACGGTAGGTAGCCCTAGTGTCACGGATGTGCCTCACAGTGGTTTGGTGTGTAAAACTTAAACAGATGTGGAATTATGCCACTCCGATGAATGAAAATTTGGTTCATTCTGCTTTAGTAACTTTTTAACTGTGTGTCTGATTTGTCTGGAATTTGGAATACTGAAAGATTGATCATAGATCTTTGACTGTGACAATTCTTGGGTCACTGGCATTTACAGTTGCTGAACTGTGGCTGTGCAGTTGTTTGCTCGTGGCGCTGTGCAACCGTTGAATGGATGTTCACAAAATTTTGGTCTCACGGTGTGCTATGGTACATCTCTTCTTTTACCAATTTTTGGTTCCATCAGCTATACGGTTCTTCTGTAGTGAAGTTGCAAAAATGTGCTTTTCTGTATTCCTGCACAGTTTTCCGGTCATGCCACTGTGCAACTGTTAAACAGATTCAGAAAGCATTTGGTATACATGGTCTGGTATGGTACATGTCTTCATTTACCAATTTTCATTTCAGTCGCACATACAGTTTCTGTGCAGCAAAGTGACAAAAATATAATGTTTGCTACTTTTACGCAGTGTGTTGCCTGTGGTGCTGCACAGCCATTGTGTGGTTGATTGGTCTGAAACTTGGGACGTAGATAGCCCTTTCTTCAAGGAAAAAATATTGTTCTGTTCCAGAGTTATTACAATTTGAAGTTGCCCCCCCACCAGTCAAAGATTTTTCAGTCGCCAGGTCTGCCATTTTAGCGCATTTTCGGCCACAAGGTCTGCCATTTTGTGTCAGTCACAGACAATTCTCGCAACAAAAGAATTGTTAATCATGCACAAATTGTAACATTGAACATCTCTTAAATGGTTTAGTCTTTTTACTTGAAATTCGGAGGGTATTGAGGGGGATGTCCTACAGCTGTGAATTATGCTGTTTAGATGCTACAAAATTAATTCATTGGGGAGATATTGACTGATGTAGCTGATGTTTTTCCCATTGGATTAGGCATGCTGCTATTGGCTTTCAATTTATAGGGTAGGTAGCCCTAGTGCCCTGGAAGTGCCTTGCAGTGGTTTGGTGTGTAAAACTTAAAAGAGGTGCGGAATTATGCCACTCTGACAAATGGAAATTTGGTTTGTTCCACTTCAAAACCTTTTGAACCATGTGTCTGATTTGCCTGGAATGTGGAATGTAGAAAGATTAATCATAGATCTTTGACTGTGACAATTTTTGGGTTGCTGGCAGTTATAGTTGCTGAATTGTGGCGCATGCTCATTATAGTTAATGGGAAACTGTTTATGTGCATTGTGAAAACTATGGTGAGCACAATTTGGGGTGCTCAGGAAGATCCCATTATAAGGTATAGGACAGCTCAAAAGGTATGGCACATGTATATTGTTATGCAGTGCTGGGCAATATGGTGGGAGCACGGGGCCCGCCACCAATACATGTGATTCACTACTTATATTGTGATGCTATGGAGAAATGCGCAAGTTGGTGGGAGCACGGGTCCCAACATGCATGACAATGTACTTACCTATGCTTTTTCAAAAAGTAAGGAAATTCTTTGCAAAAAACTGCGTTAATGCAACAGTTAGGGTTGTTCCACAGTGACAAAGCAAGGAAATTTGGTGTTAGGGTTGAAAACGCTAACTCCACATTCCCCAACCCCCCCACACCACACACACACACATATACATGCAAGTAGGGGAAGGACCAAGGCAACACAACCAATCACAAACAACCAGCAGCAGGTAACAGAAATAACATACATCTATCTAAACCACAAAACCACACACCCATGCTCCCATCTTCCTCACACCAACAGATGGGCTGTGGCATGGGGTCATGACTGCTAACTTTGATCCCGGATGTACCATAAAACACATATCACTATGGACAACTGGGCATGTTGGGTCACACACTGCCACCAACACATAACACAGACTACACATATGTTTTTTTTGGGGTTCACAAGACCCAAAATAGGATTTTGCACATTCCCTGAAATACTTTTGGAAATCATTTTCGCAAATGCGACAGTGTCGTGCTATGCATTTGTGACACTTCTGTGTTTGTGACAGTATTTTGTGACTGTATTTTACATGCTTTCACAAATATGACACTTTTGTGTCTTCCGTTTGTACCACTTTCATGTTTGTGAAAGTATTTTGTGAAAGTATGCTCCTGATGACTGCACATCTTTGCCATCATCCTGCAAGTAAATGGTTGGATCCTTTGGGCTGAAATTTGCAGGGTGGTGAGCCCTGGTGCCACAGATGTGCCTTTTCCTGCATTGGTGCTAAAATACTTAAGGATGACAAAGTTACACTGTTCAGAAATTGAGCAATTTGCCATAGACTAACATTGCGGCACCCATGATGCTTTTCGCCACTCATATGTTGAAAACGAAGCGAGGTACACTGTTTTCGCTACTGCCAGTTTGGTTCACCTTTAGGTGAACTAACCTCATAGAACAACTTTGTAAATAATGTATGATACCTGAAGCTGTATTTCTCCACTTCTTACGGTAACACAGGTATATACCTCCTGCTGGTTGTGTGTGATTGGTTGTGTTGCCTTGGTCCTTCCCCTACTTGCATGTATATGTGTGTGTGTGTGTGTGGGGGGGTAGTGGAGGTGGGAATGCAGAGTTAGGATTTTCAACCCTAACACCAAGTTTCCTCACTTTTGTCACTGTGAAATAACCCTAACTGTTGCATTAATGCAGTTTTTTTGCAAATATATATATATATATATATATATATATATATATATAATCACACATGCCCACACAATGCAAAGCATCATGGACTGCATATGCAAATCACCACAGAATGTTATGCTGGGTCAACTTTAAGCAGAATTGCATGGTGCCGAAAGGCCTCTCACACAGTTTGCAAAGGGTGCTAACAGATGACATAGACAAGTGTTTCGTCCTACCAGGATATATACCATATACGTGAGCATATTTCTAGCCAAATATCAGTGGCAGTTTTGCTTGCTAGGGACCTACAGTGAAAACATCAAAAATATTTTCACTGTCAAATATACCTATAGTAGCTCCGCATTGGCTTATTTGGAACTCATTTGCATATTCAGCCTCAGTAACAGTACTAACTGTAGTTCAAATGTGAATAACTTTAAAATGAAAAAATTATAGCAGGATGCTGTGAGCATGAACGATGTTCAGCACAAAAATATCTACAAAATGAGTGGTGTTTCATTTTTAACTAACTTTTAATTTTGTTATAATTAGCAAAAACACAGCAAAAAATGCAATTTTTTTCACCTTTTTGGCAAACAAATGTAAATAACGTTAAAACGAAAAAGGATAGCATAGTACTTTGAGCATGAAATTTGTTCAGCACAAAAATATCTACAAAATGAGTGGTGTTTTGTTTATAGATACCTTTTAGTTTTTTTATAATTAGCACAAAAACAGAAAACTCAATTTCTTTCATTTTGCAACAAACAAATGTGAATAACTTTAAAATGAAAAATGATAACATGGTAGTGAGCATGAAATTTGTTCAGCATGAAAATATCTACAAAATGAGTGGTGTTTCATTTATAGATATCTGTTAAATGTTTTATAATTGAAAAAAACTGCAGAAAATTAAATTTGTTTCCCTTTTTGCAACAAACAAATGCATATAACATTAAAGTAAAAATATGATAGCATTGTAGTTGGAGCACAAAAGTTGTTCAGGACAAAATTATCTACAAAATGAGTGGTGTTTCATCTATAGACATCTTTGAAATTTTTTATAATTGGCAAAAAATGGCAAGAAACTACAGGCCAGATTCTAGAAGGGCTGGCACAAATCGAGCCAAAGGGGACTTGTGCCAAATGCTGTTGCGCCAAGGACCTTGTGTCTGATTCTCTGTTGGGCAGGGTCCCAGTGGCTAAGTTCTGTGGCTTACACTGACAATAGACTTGCTCAAAATGGAGGGCGCAACTGAAAAGAAAGCCAGAAGCCTGCGGATTTGCAAAGTAGAAGGGCAGAAGCACCCCACCCAGCCTTGAAAATTCATATATATATTTTGTGGTTGCCTAAAAGATTTATTTTATACAAACATATGAATACAGCCAGCAGAAGAAGGCCTAATGGTCTATTGAGTCTGCTCATGTTACAGTGCCCTCAGTGTCTACTGAGAGCTCTGCCTCTCCCCATCCAATCCTTCCCCTCTTTTTTCCTCCTCCTTTGATGTTGACTTTCTCTTCCACACTATCCAACCCTCTTTTGAATCTATTGTATCCAGGGAGACCACTTCATCTTGTAGTTTGTTCTACCCTGTAACCACTCTGTCCATGAAGAAGTGCCTCCTGCTCGCTCTTGAGCCTTCCCCTCAGCCAGCTTAAGGCAGTGCTCCCTTGTGGTTCTGCTACTGCTGAGACTGAAGAGGCTCTCTGTGTTCATCTCTTTATACTCATCAGGTACTTAAAGGTCTCAGTCATGTCCCACCTTTCCCTCCTCTCCTTCAGTGAGAACATGTTGAGGCCATCCAGCCTCTTCCCATATGTCTTGCCCTGTTGGCCCTTAACCATTTTTCATCACCTGTCTCTGGACTGCCTCTAGCAGGTTGATGCCCTTTGTCAGGTGGGGTCACCAGTATTGAATGCTATACTCCAGGTGCGGTTGCACCAATGATCAGTATAGTGGCAATATAACCTCCTCCCACCTGCTAGTGATTCCTTTGGCAATGCAGCCCAGCATTTTGTTGGCTTTGGCAGTCGCCTTCCAGCAGTGCAAGGAATACTTCATGTCAGTAAAGATAGTCATCCCCAAGTCTGTTTCTTCCTCTGATTTAGTTACCAGGATCCCCCATGGCTGTTTGGTATCCTTGGGTTCCTACCTCCTATATGCATGACTTTGAAGTTTTTAGCACTGAATCTAAATTACCATATACCCTAGAGCTTGGTGTCATCAGCAAAAAGGCAGATCTTTCCCTTCATGGCATCTTCACTGTAATTTATGAAAACATTAAACAACACTGGGCCAAGCACCGAGTCCTAGGTAACCCAACTGGTGACTACCCTTGAGTCCGAAAGTACCCCCCCCCACTATCATTATCTGGGCACTGCCTTTAGCCAGTTCACCACTTATCGCATGCGTTTCTTGCACACCAATACATTTTTATCAAATGGATCAGGCTTCTGTATTCAGTAGCTTGCCTAGAGCATCAGTGTTAAATAATGGCATTATCTCAACTAATTTCTGTTTGAAAAGAAGAACCAAACAGGGCTGCCCACTGTCTCAACTAATATTTAATTTGTTCTGGGAGACAGTAGCCCAGAAAATCTGACAGGAACATAATATTAAAGAGATGAACATGGCAGACAAAGTAAATAAACTATTATTACATAACAGGATCTATTCTGACACAATCAGAATGCAGAAAAAGGGGACTTTCGGTGAGAGCACCACCCTTATGGCAGCTTGAGCTGTGGGCTCCTGAACAGTGCTAAAATAATCCACAGCCATCTATTAGAAAACCACACAAGTTCACCTCCACAACGCCAGATACATTCTCCAGGATATCATCCAGACACAAATCTAAAGAAAAAATGTATGGACAAGGGACAAAACAGATGAAAACCCTACTAGACTATACCCAGCTGACTGCGGCCTGCGCATCCATGGTCCCGCAGTATTCAGCCCCAGAATCAGATGTCTCTGATGAGCTGGAGTGTACCATCACTTCTAAGCAATTCTGCACAACTCTACAAAAAATGCAAGCAACATTGGAGTGCCTGGAAACACTGGCCATGGAGGATCGGCGTAAGATATAAACATTATCGATAAAAACAGAAAACGTAGAAAAAAGCCTCACAGATTACTCCACAACCATGGATGTCCATAACTTGGCTGTTCTAGAACTGCATAAAAGAGAACAGTTGCTGGAGCTTAGGATAGAGGAGTTGGAGAACCACAACAGGCAGAATAACATCCACATACATGGCTTACCAGAAGGGACAGAGACAGGCAGTATGCCCAGCTTTATTGAATCCTTTATTTTGGAAATTTTGGACTGGCCAGTGGACAGACCCCTGAACATAATCAGAGCACATCGCTCTTTGGTTCCTCGCCCCAAAGACCCTAAAGCACACTCTCACTCGGTCATCACTTTCTTGGACTTCCTTGTTAAAGAGAAGATATTGAAAATGTCATGGGCAAAAAAAGAAGTTGTATTTGGGGACACAAGATTATTTTTTGTCCACGATTACACCCCCAGTTACTGGCCCAAAGAAGACAAGTTTTAGCAGTTGTTCGCTCTCTCCAACAGAAATAATTCAAAGTGTTTGTTGAGTACCCTGCTAAACTTAAGGTACTCATGGACACTCACCCTCAAAGGTTTGCTGATCTGGCGGTGGCTGAGCATTTTCTCTCATCGGTGGATTTAGCTGTGCCTAAGAACCCCATCCAACTACAGAAGGCCCATTTGTTGAATAGGAGCTGGCAGACGCAAGGACCAAAAAAGAGGGATGGACGATTGTCTGGACACATCCGGTCTGTGGGACTTGGTACATGCACACAAAGAATCATCAGCATCACCAGCTCATGCAGATGATGTTACAAACACCTCGGAATCACAAACAGCACACAGAAATGGGAATGGGGTGGAGATGGTCCCTCCATGAGAACTTTATACTCTAGGTCGATTTGTTATGCTGTAATTTCTGGCAGTGAGTGGACTTACTGTGGGATTTGCTGATAATATCTGTCCCGTTTATCTTTTTGAGCCATTTTCTGTGGGGGCAGGGCTGTTAATACGAAATTATATATTTTGAAAATGATCATATAAAGTGGATACTGATGGTAAGAATGTTGGGGGAAGGGAAGGGGCCCGCTGGAGGGGGTGGGTTGGGGTTCCCTGCCGCCCATTGGCATCCCTGGGTCAGTCCGAGGGGGTTTCGATGGGGCATATTGGTGGAACTCTTTGGTGGTGGTTGCCCAATTGGGGGGGGATATGGGACCAGGGAAGCCAAATCTACAACAGCACTTATGAAAAACTCCATATGAACAATGAATGTTTAGTTAGGCTCTGGTGGCCAGACTGCTGACCAGCATTGGCAAGCACTGGTGATAAGCCCCAAAAGGAGTACATTTGCGATAATGAAAGCAGAGAACTCTGAAGACTAGATTGGCATGTCATCACAATGAATCCACTAGTGATGAGTTCCCCATAACTGACCTTAATTCTCTATAAGAGAGTCTTGAGGGCTGGACTCCTTGAGTCACAGTTGGTAACCAGCCTATGGCTCCCTGATTTGGTCCTGGACCCTTTTGGGCCCACCCACGGGTAGCTCCTCTGGAGGAGCCACCAAACCTGGAGCAGCATCAAAGAAATTTTTTTTTTTTTTAATTTAGTTGTTTAACCAGGTATAGCACACTAAGCTGAAAGCTTTTTTACAGGAGCAACCTGGGAGCACAAGGAGGTTAAGTGACTTGCTCAGGGTCACACAGTATGTAATCTCCTACTGCTGTAGTTTGCCCCAGGAGGCCCCTGTAGAACACACTGGGGGTGCTCGGGGATGCAGGGGTCTCTGGGTCTACACCCCTGCTCCTAGTGGGAGTTCTTAGTGGGATAGGGGTATGTACGCCTGACGCTCTATCTTGGCGAAGCACTACCTATGAAACTGTTTTACCATATATGCATATAGTGGATACACTGACAGCTCGAGCTAAACAGAGAATTGCTCTATTGAACATCAGAAGTCTGGTGCACAACCTGTTCAGTGCCCTTCTGGTAGTTAGGCTGACTGGAAGCTTAAGTCAGACAGAGGATCCAACAACTGGCAGGGTCCTTCACCACACCCCAAAGGCTGGTTATACAGAGGGTGTGGGAAAGGGCATATACACATTGAAGTATTACACATAATGTTCTTTTTACTATTTGTCTGGATAAAACCAGTTTGTTTAGAAAGTGTTTGGTTATACCTGTTGAAAGTTTATAAGCTGTTATATATTAGTTTTGGGCGCACTCCTCTTCCCCTCTCCTGTCAGGCTACTTTTTGGATTTCCCCTTGCAAATATGGCTGACCTTAAGATTGTCACATTTAATGTGGGGGGGGGAGGATTAACAGCTCAGCTAAAAGGGCAAAGATTTTCCAAGCGCTCCAAAGACAGAAAGCCACAGTAGCATTTCTCCAGGAGACCCACCTGACAGTGGAAGCACACCTCAAGCTGAGAAGATCATGGGTGGGGGAAGTTTTTGCCTGTCATTATGAAGCCAGCCCACATCGTAGAGGGGTAGCCATACTAGTATGGTGCGATGTCCCCCTAGTTGTCACCAAGACAAAGACAGAGCCAGAGGGTAGGTTCGCTTTGATACAGGGAACATATAGGAGTCAGGACTCTGTTTTAGTTAATATTTATGTTCTGAATGAAGAGGCTCCCCGTCTCTCCTTCCTAGAGAAAATACTTATCGATAGTATAACTGATTCACAAAGCATGGTAGCATGGTGGTGATTGGTGGTGATTTCAATGAGGACATACACCCAGGGATGGATCACACAGGTGGGGGTTCTAGGGGTATGACCAGAACCGGAAAATTGCTTTTGAGTCTAGATCATGAGCTAGGCTTGACAGAGAGTTGGTGTTGTTTGCATCCATTGGACAGAGACTATACATATTATTCCTCTCGACAATGGATACTCTAGAATTGATTATTTTTTGGTATCCACTAATTGAATTCAGAAGTTGCAGGGTTGTGATATAGGGCTCATTACCCTCTCTGACCATGCCCCAGTTTCTTTACAGATCACCACCACTCTGTCTTCCCCAGAGTCCTGCTGGAGGCTAAATGTTAGTCTACTTAACAAGGAGGATTTTAAAGAACTGATCATGGACACCATTCATACATTCAGCCAAAATAACCCCTGGGGAGACACAGGGGAGGGTATTAGGTGGGACACCCTGAAGTGTTGTTTAAGAGGGCAAATAATCAAGTACTCTGCAAAACTGAAAAAAGACAGGTTCAAAACCAGACTAGAGCTGGAACAGCAAATAGTACAGCTCAAGTCACAACACCAGGGGCACTTAGATGCACATAGCAAGGAGGAATTAGATCAGAAGCGATGAGCTTTAAACCAGTTACTAGACATGCAAATAGAGGGTCAGATGAGATATGCCAGACAGAAATATTATAAGAATGGAAATAAAGCAGGAAGACTGCTTGCCTAGCAGTTACGTAGACAGGTGGCTACCAGAGCTGTGGTTCGACTCAGGGATGTGGGAGATGGTTCTCCTATAATCTGCCCCACAGTGAACGTTAAACAGTTTGCTATGTTCTACTCAGATCTTTATGATTAGAAGCCCCCTCAAAATCACCAATCAAAAGTACAGCAATTCCTAGATGGTCTCCCTTTGCCCTCTCTGGATAATACGGTGAGAATGGTTCACAATGCACCAATCTCTAAAATGGAGGTATTAAACAAGATAAAACAGTTCAAAAATGGGAAGGCACCAGGATTAAACAGTTTTTCAGCTGAGTTCTATAAAGAATTTCACCCCCAGATTGTTGACATAATGGTCGCCATGTACAATGAAATACTAGTAGGAAAAAAAGCAGTCCCACCATCGTGGAATCTAGCACAGATTTCAGTCATGTTTAAACAGGGCAAAAATCAGGAGTTCTGTGGGTCTTACCACCCCATCTCTCTACTGCTGGTAGATATGAAGGTCTTCACAGGAATTTTGGCAGGTAGACTTCAAAGTCACATCTCCCCCTTGGTATATCACAACCAAGTAGATTTCAACTCTGGTAGATTCCTTAAAGACTATATACGTCAGTTTTTAAAGCATCAACAAAGTCCAAGAGGGCAGCATCTTTCAGAAAAAGAGATGTGCAAGAACAAGGGGGCACAATGTGAAGATGGGGGGGGAGGCTCAGAGATAATGTAAGGAAGTATTTTTTCACAGAGAGGGTTGTGGATGCATGGAACAGCCTTCCTGAGGAGGTCATGGAGTCAAAAACAGTGGAGGAATTCAAGAATGCATGGGATAGACATAAAACAATTCTAGTATGGGGTAGGAGGAAGTAGGCTGTTGGTTAACTAGGATCTGCAGCTTATCACTTAGGTAGGGAATTGAGTAGACTAGGTGGGCCAAGCAGTCCTTATCTGCCATCAAATTCTATGTTTCTATGTTTCTAGCTCTGCCCAACACTGCTCCACCTCATTTCAATTAGTAATAAGTATGGATACCGAGAAGGCATTTGACAGGGTGGACTGGAATTTTATGTCCTCCACCCTGTCTAAATTCAGCCTGGGAGACAGATTTATCTCAACAATATCCACCTTATATCAAAGACCGGAGGCAAGGGTGAAAGTAAATGGGGTCATGTCAGACTGGATACCCTTGAAGAGGGGCACCAGACAAGGCTGCCCCCCTTTCCCTCTTGCTTTTTGCTGTATCCCTGGAAGACCTGGCAATTTGGATCCTCACCAATCCCAACATCAAAGGCATGATGGCTGGAGGAGTGGAACAAAAGATTGCTCTCTAAGCAGATGATTCCCTATTTTTCTTAAGCAAACCCAAGACCACTCTTCCTCACCTACTAGAGGCGTTACAAAAATCTGGTGATCTAGCGGGCTATGAAATATATCTCTCTAAATTGGAGGCGATGGTCCTCAGTGGCAAACTCACAAGGGGGTTTAAGGAGACTTTGCCATTTGGATGGGCTAAAAATAATACATTTCAATATATGGGAATCCATGTCTCGGAAGACATATCTAAATTGTTCAATAATAACTATCTTAAACTCTACAATTTCCTAAAGGCAGATTTAGTGTGCTGGAGACTTTTGCTACTTACTCTCTACAGCAGAATACAGACAATAAAAATGAACATGCTCTCCAGGCTTTTGTTTTTATTTCAGACTCTCCCGATCCCAATCCCAAACAATTTCTGGAATAAACTGAACAAAGATGTTCAGAATTTCCTTTGGGCAGGCAAGAGACCCAAGCTGTCAATTAAGTTTCTCAGGAGGCCCTGGGAGAAGGGAGGTCTGGGACTTCCTCATCTGTATCACTACTATTTGGCAGCACAGGAATCTCAGTTATGCACTTGGGCTAAACAAAGGATTGACTCAGGTTGGCAACCAATAGAAGAAGACACCTTGGTGGGAGGGGCACTGTGGACGATGCCCACATATGTTATACACTCTCACATCTGGTCTCATATGACAAATCCCTGACTTAAACATTCCCTAAAGATACTCCTTCGACTCTACTGGCTCACACTCACCCCCAACATGTGGAGCCCTCTCTCTATCATCCAGCATGAAGACTCATTTGTCCCCCCTCGACTAGATAATAGATTTGCCTACTGGGAACGTAAAGGTCTTACTACCTTTTATCAATGTGTAGACAGAACTGGCTGTATCACTTTTGCCACTTTACAGGAATGTTTCTCTCTGTACAAAGAGGACTTTTTCAGGTACCTAAATCTGGGTTTCATAAATAAGCAGATAACTTGCAGAAGATAAGGAGGGTTGCTGTACCTAGAAGCCTATTGGTATGATGCTATTAGGATCAGAGACAAACGTAGGTATATATTGATTCTACAGTATCCCCCAGTCTAGGCCTATATTGGAGGAGATTCTGAGGAAGATGGGAAGGAGAGGTGGGTGGAGATCCCAAGGGCAGATTGGGCTTATAGGCTTAGAAGAGGATGGCAAGTTACATCCTCTCCTGTGTGGAGAAAATACAACTGGAAAGTACTGACTTGCTTTTTCGGGACTCCAACATTCATGAAATACTTTATCCCACAGGCTACAGCAACATGTTGGAGGCTGTGTGGCAAACCTAAAGGCACACACTATCATATCTTCTGGGGATGCCCTAAATTAGATGTTTTCTGGCATCAAATTCATAGAGTCATGCAACAGCTGGCTGGGTTTCCTCTTCCCTTCACCTTCACCTTCACAGACCTAGTGCTAGGCTTTCCGACCTTATCCTCTAAGAAAAGAAGAGTGGTAGAACTGAATCAAATTTTAAGAGTTGCCACTCTAAAGTGCATTACCATTAAGTGGTTATCTCCTGATCCCCCCTCCATGGCCCAGTGGATAGCCAGGGTGGAGGAGTTGGGAAGGATGGAAAGAGCTACATATACACTTTGATTAGAGCAGGAGATATTTCTAGACCTATGGGGCCCTTGGCATGCCAGATTGGGGATCCGGGTGGAGGAGGAAGCCACAGGTGAAGATGATGGAGAGAAAATCAAAATTTAAGGGGTTAGAGGATTCTTAGTGACCATAAGGATTGAATAAGGTGGGTAAATTTCTAATTAGCTTTAGATATTTGGATGGTGGGGAACGGGAGGAGTTGCACCAAATATACATTAGTTTGTAAGTTTTTTCTTATTTCCTAGATTAAATAACAAAGACTGACAAGACACTGCGAACAGTTGTACCCATCATTTAAAAGTCTTGGACTTTAAGCAGTGTAAGAAGAGCAAGGTCGAACATAGATCATTTTAATGAAATGATTAAGGAAATCATTGTAAATCAGAACCTGTATTTTGTGAACATATGTGTAGAGTTTTAAAGTTTGTACCACAAAGATCATTTGTAATGCTCACAATGACTAATAAAACGTATTGAGTTTAAAAAAAAAAATGAATGGAGAAAAAAAAAAACAGTTTGATTCCCCACAAATGTTATGCCCAACTCAGTTACTCAATTTAGACACTCCCTAGAAGATAGTTATTTACAAAGAAAACATACCCATAATCAGTTATTCAATTTAGCCACTCCCCAGATAGTTTATACTCGCAACAAACCATGCCCACAATCAGTTATCCAAATCCTCACCATACAAACAGCAATTTTTTAAACTTAGTCCCTGTCGAGACTCCCTTTTTATTTTAGTTTTTCTCACTTTAAATTGTATTTTGTTTTGCATTTTTTTTCTTTAATTTGCCAGTGGTGCAGTAGGTTTCACGTTTACATCTGGAGCCAGAAGATTGGAAGGTGGCAAGTTCTAGTCTCACACCAGGAACTTAAACTTTTATCTACTACTGCCCCTATAGTGCAGCATTTGGTAGTATTGCACTTTTGAGGTGCCATCCTTCAGATGAAATGTTAAACTGAAGTGCCTTCACCCCATTTCTGGTCGTTGTCGGGAAGGAAGCTATGTATCCACTGGCACTTATCGTAAGGCCTGGAGATTCAGTTCAGTTCAATTCAAATCTTTATTTAATAATAATAATAATTTTATTTACAAGGCACCTTTCAATTGCCAAGGTGCCGTACATAAATAAGAGATCAAAACAATAAAAATCATAAAAAAATACAACTGGCGAAAACACCTTTGAGAAGAACTCATTTCCAAGGTGGACCTGGGCAGGTACAAAGATAGTTGACATTAATGTTATACATCTAAAGTAGCACATCTGAACATGATATATACAATTCACAGCAAGTATGAGCAATAAATACAGTACAGAGGACACATTATACCTAGATATAGGTGGATCTAGGCAAGGTAAGTAACAAACGAGTGGAGTTAGTGCGACTGAGTTTAGTTCAGCTGTTATTGCATAGACAAAATAACACGATAGACAGTATATACATGTCAGAAGGAGTACAGTCAGGCATCAATCTAAACAGTAAGCTGTATACAGTAGTTACACATCACAAGGAAGAGAAGGTTTAATAACAATATTTGATACAATGAACTTTTGGCGATTGGCCAAGCTGGATACAAAATTTAAGGAGGTGAGCAGCTAAGGGTCTACTTACCTTGAAATTAGAGAGGGGGAGACAAAGGGAAAGGAAAGACAGTTAGCAGTAGTAATTAGACTATTCTCTATGGTGGACTGTTCAAAAAAGGTCACGGCACACCTACCTTTGCACCCTAAAAATAAGCCATGAGTCACACCAGATCTCTTTCTCCAAATTCCAAATTAATTTATTTAGATCCACCACAACAGTGCAAAAATGGCCTACAAGGCCAACGCCTGGGAGAGCAATAGCCACAAACACCTCTAATGTTTCAACTGAATGGTCTTTGTCAAAATAAATGACTATGGAATTTGGAGAAAGAGATCTGGTGTGACTTGTAGCTTATTTTTTGGGTGCAAAGGTAGGTGTGTCGTGACTTTTTTTGCTCAGTTTATAAATTGTCACAGAGCACCCTATTGTCCCTGTGCAGCTCTTGTTGTGTCTAATATTCTCTATGGTGGCTTGGGTGAAATCACTAGGTAGGAGTCTAGCCTAGAGTTGGAAGAGGGGGAGATGAAGAAAGGACAAGGAAGGAGCCAGAAGGGGCAGTGCTTGGTGGTTTAGTTGAAAGGGTGGTGAGTACGACAGGCAGAGGCTAATCCTCATCCAATGCACCTTCAGGACTCCTTAATGGATTGATTAAATATGGTCTTAAAGGTTGATAGTTTAACAGGCATGGCCAGTTTCAATACTCTCTGGAGTTTGTTCCATAGTGAAGGCAGAGCATAAACCTATGGATGAGCTATCAAACCTAGTATTGAATTTTGAAATAATAAGAGTAATACAGGACAGACTTCTCAGTCCGTACTTGCCTGGTACATAGATGGGTAAACAGTCAGAAATATACTGAGGAAGCCTATGGGTAGTGGCTTTGAACGTCCATGTGGCTGCATTATTTTGCCGCTGGAAAGTGAGTGAGGTCCATCCTAAAAAGGAGTAGAGGGTACAGTGGTGGGTTGAACAGGGAGCGCCAGTTATAAAGCGTAGTGCATGGTGGTAAAGGATGTCTAGTTTGAATAGGGCAGTGCTAGTGCTTTGTGCATACAGAATGTCTGCATAGTCTAACAGCGGAAGAAAGGTGGCTTGCACTAGCATGGTTATCGCTTCTTTAGGGAGTAAGTGCCTGATTCTAAAGAAGAGTCTGAGTTTCTGTTTTAGCTTCTTTGTAAGTTCCTCTATATGTTCCGTGAAGGTAAGCTTATGGTCAACCCACACACCCAAGTATTTAAATTTAGCTATGAATTCTATCTGCTCGCCTACTAAGGTAGTGATTTTGGGTAAGGAGTCAAGGCTAGGTGTTTGTGCTGGTTTAGTTACATGTGAGAAAAACATAGCCTTTGTTTTCTTAGCATTTAGCAACAATTTGAGGTGTAGAAGGCTTGTCTGAAGTTTATCAAACTCTCTTTGCAGATCCCCACATGCCAGGTTGGGGGAAGGTGTGTCTGGGTAGATGATGGTGTCGTCTGCGAATAGGTGAATGTTGGCCGATTTTTATACCAGCATTGATATTATTAATATAAACTGCAAAGAGAAGAGGGCCCAGGATAGACCCCTGTGGGACACCACTCGGAAGGATGTTCAAGGGAGAGAGGTCACTGTCTGCTTTTACCTGCTGGAGACTACCAATGAGATAGCTATCAAACTATTTCAGGGCAGCAGTGTCCAGACCAAAGTTCCTGAGGATGTCCAGTAGTAAGACATAATCCATGGTGTCGAATGCCTTGCTCAAATCTTGAAACACGGCACATGCATGTTTTTTGTTATCCACGGCTGTCAGCCAATCACTGGAGACTTTGGCTAGTGCTGTAACAGTATTGTGTGCTGGTCTAATGCCAGACTATAATGGTGAAAGTAGATTAGCAGATTCGAGATATTTCCTTAGCTGAGCATTGACTATTTTTTTGAGGAGTTTGGAGAGAGTGGGGAGTAGAGAAATAGGCCTATAGTTGTTTACATCCATAGGGTCACCAGATTTGAAGAGAGGTATGACATGTGTCATTTTCCAGATGACAGGACAGGGTAGCCTGTGATGTTGCTGCCTGAAAGATGGTGCCGTCCGAAACGGTGACGTGTTATGGGGGAAAGCCCGAATAGCAATCGGGGGGGATAGGGCGACCGGATGTGGTAGGGTGGGTGACTGCAGCGACAGGATGTCACTATATGTACAGCGTGCGGGGAAGCATAGTGAGCATGGGCTGGAGGTGGTGGAGGGATGTAGGGGGTGGTGCTGCAGTCAGCTGCCGAGCTGCACTGTGGTGTTGGAGTTGGCATCCAGTTCTGGTGCGGAAGGTACTGGGTTCGGCTCTGGGTCCGGGCTACTGAATTTTTGTTGTGCCCGGCCCAAACTTTTTTTTTGCTTTAGCCCTCTAACATGCACCCCCTGAGTTGAGAACTTTAGTAGGGGGGTGCGGGTGAGCGAGCTCTCGCATGGGCGGGGGTGGCAGTCCGCTCACAGAAAGCAAAATAAGTAAGTCCCTGATGCTGTTCTTCTGTGCACCAAGGATGTCAGGGTAGCAAAAATGTTTCCACCACCCTGACGTCACAACAACGCGGCTCACCGTTCAGCAGTCACCGTTATCACTTAGAACCTAGGGAGAGCACCCTGGGCTAGGAACATATTAAAAAGGCGCATTATGGGTACTGCCAAGACGTGGCAGCCTAGCTTTAGAAAGAAGAGGTCAATAAGTTCTGCACCAGCGCTTTTTTTAGTGTCTAATTTCAGTAGACGTTTTTCCACTTTCTTCAGGGAGACTGGTGTGAAGGAAAAGGTATGATCAGTGCTAGAGGGGCTGGAGGCATGATCGGCTGAGGCCTGTCCTCCAAGCTGGTCAGATAATTGGCTGACAGGGCATAAATCAAAGGCCAACCCGTCGGTAGCAAAGTGGACATTAAGGAGTTCAAGTATTTTCTGTTTGTCGGTGAAGGTAGTGCCATCCGATTTAATTTTTGCGGGGAGTGAGTTGGTGGATTTATGCCCCTTGATATCTATTAGAGTCTGCCAGAACTTCACAGGCCGTTTTGAAGATGCAGCTAGTGTTTTACGAAAGTAGTTCATGTTTATGGTTCTAATGAGTTTGGTACATTGGTTTCTGGGTGTCTGGAAGGCAGTCCAATCAGTAGGGAGTTTGGTTCTGTGAGCTTTTTTCAAAGCTTGTCCCAATGAAGTAAGGCAGTCTTCAGGTCAGGGGAAAACCATGGACATGATTTTTTCTTGGTGCGCACTTTGATCAGGGGTGCATGCCTGTCTATGGTGTTGAAGACAATACTGTGAAAGGCTTCGTAGGCTTCAGACACTGTTGAGGCTAAGTAGAAATCTTGCCAGCACATGTGCTGAAGATCAGAGATAAAAGCATGGTGGGCTAGATTTCGATGACTTTTTCTGAGGGTAAATCTAGAGGTCTGGGAGCGGAACTCACACAGGCAAACAGGCAGAGATCACTTAGTTCATTTAATAGCACACCTGAGTGGGTGAAAAAGTGGGGTTTGTTTACTAAGATGAGATCAAGTAAAGTACTGTGTTCAGAAGTCTTTGTGTTAGGAGGGATGGCTTCCACAATTAGTTGTGTAAGCCCAAGAGAGTCACTGAGTACCTTTAAAGGTCTGGAGCATTTGGCGAACCAGTTAAGGTTGAAGTCACCCATAATGATGACCTCCGTTGAGAGTGAATCCAGAAGGTCAGATGAGTGGTTCAGTAGTTTAAGGCCTGCAGAAGGAGGTCTGTAGTAGCCGACAATTAAGAGTGGAACAGAGGAGGGTAATTGTGGTTTAATGGTAAGGCATTCAAATTCCTTTGGCACTGAAGTGGAGTCTAAAATGGTGGCAGAGAATTTGCTATGTACATATATAGCTACCCCCCCCCCTCCCCGGCATGTCTTTCTGCTCTAAACACGTTATATGAGTGGATATTGATTTCAGAATCTTGGGGGGAGGATTTGAGCCATGACTTGGAGACCACCATAATGTCTGGTTTTGTATGAGTAATCCAGGATTGAAGAAGATCAATTTTTTTTAGCACACTACAGGTGTTTATGTGTAGCAGGCTCAGACCCCTAAGTAAGGGTAGTTGTGACGGCGACTGGATAGGGGCTGGTGGTCCAGGGTTTAACTCAACATTAGAAAGTGTAGGATCCAGTCCAGCCAGCTCAGTTAAAGCAAAAATATCAATTAAGGGAGTAGCCAACTACCAATTAAGGCACAATCTAACTGAAACAAATTGGTAGCAACTGAGCCCACTCACCCTGTAATTTATATGTATACTTTATTGTCTTCATATATGATTTTGTCAGTATACAGTATGCTTATTCCATTCAAATGTTTCGGAACAATATCCTTCATCAGAGAGCACACTTGTATCTTAAAAAATATACCAAAAAATATTTTTCACTAAAGCATCAATTCCATCTGAAATTCAGTCATTTTCAATGTTATACAAAGATGGTATCTCACCCCAAACGATTCTGTTATAGACCACAACATTTTATGTCCGCAATGGACATATCAGGAAACTATCGATGTGGGCATTATGTCCTCTGTAATAACACCTATCGGGTAAAGAAAATTAGAAATACCACTAGAGACGAAGATGTTACCATTCAAGAATTTATTAACTGCCAAAGTGAAGGGGTAGTATACATTTTGAAGTGTCCATGTGACAAAATTTATATAGAAAAGACAGAGAGGGCTCTTAAAACACGTATAGGTGAATGTAAGAGGGATAGTAGGTGCATGGATCTTACTTCACCAGTAGCATGACATTTTAGAGAAGAAAGACATCAATTGCCCTATTTAAGATTTTTTGGATTGGAAAAAGTAACACCTAATTCAAGGGAAGGGGACTTTAGAACCCACATCCTCAGGAGAGAGGCATATTTTTTTTTAGACTTTATTTCTTGAACTACCTAAGCTGGGCATCCTTTCGGGGAGCTCACTTGGCTAGGACTTTCTGCTCCCTGCCTGAACCCTAGACTCGGTGAAATCCTCCGGTGACCAGGCAGACTCTGGCACCATGGGTCACCCCCCCAGGCAGGGCCCGCTCTCCCATAGCAGCCTGTCTGCTATTAGAGAGTGCCTACCTTGATCGTCGGAGGGAATGAGATCACTGAGAAAGTGGTCCTGGTTGGGATGAGTGTCTGCCCCAGAGCCCCATCATCTCCTCGATCTTACAGGATTTTTCCTTATGATTTTTCCTCTGGGCGATGTGCCATGGCGTCCATGCATGGCTATCTTGTAACATCTGCCGCACCCCATCCCACTTACATACAGCTGGCTTGCCTGTAGCACCCCCGGTCTCCACCAGGGGCCGCTAGGCAGCCGAGTAGTCCCCAAATCCCTCCCCGAGAGAGGAGAGCTGTCCTCTGGATGCTCGATCCTCTTCCTCCCCTGCCAACACCTGATGACCCAGGCTCATTCCCAAACCAGGGTTGCCGGCGTGGCATGAGGTGTGGCATCCAGCGCCTCAACCCTCAGTGCCACTGGGCCAGCCAGAGAAAGAATATTATATCAATAGATTCAATGCTACTGATCCCAGGTTTGGTCTTAATGACTGCATAGATTGGCAACCGATTTTATAAATACATACTAGTGTCTGTATAGATTGGGGTGCTATGGCTCCTTTAAGAAAAATAAACAATATCAAGAATCAAAATAGCCGTAGTTTGTTTAAAAACATAGGTTTTGAAACATCTTGGATAAGAGAATTTTTATAGTGTCTGAAGCTGCATCACTGTCTTGAATGCAGTGTTACTCATTTACACCATTCACCTCTGAAGTATGCTCATGACCCCAGCTGACCTACCATATGATGTGAATAGATCTGTACAGAAGGAATAAATAATATGGGATCAATGTTAAATTACAGGGACACAATTTTTGTAAACCTACTACTCATTTGCACCATTTACCTCTGAAGTATGCTCATGACCCCAATTGACTTCCCATATGATGCGGATAGATCTGTACAGAAGAAATAAATAATATGGGACCAATGTTAAATAACAGGGACACAATATTTATAAACCAACTACTCATTTGCACCATTTACCTCTGAAGTATGCTCATGACCCCAGTTGATCTCCCATATGATGTGGATGGATCTGTACTGAAGAAATAAATAATATGGGACTATTGTTAAATAACAGGGACACACAAATTTTTTTTTATAAACCGAACGATGGATAAAGTAGGAAAGGAATAGATATTTATTTCTCGTTTAAACATAACAGAAATATGACTAACGATTGACTAGAGTGCACCTTTAGGGATTCAAGTTATGGATTCAAATGTCTATAAGACCATATGATAGAATTTCACTTGCAAATTAAATAGACAATGCCTTTTTTCCAGGTAGCCCCCTTTTCACCATCCGATATGCACCCTTAACCCCATTTGACCTCCCACTGACGCCGGTCAGAAATAAGAGTTTTTCAGTTAAAAAATAAATCGATGCTACAAAGATGCAAGGACATGTATTACAAGAACTGTGGAATATACAACCAGATTTAATAAATATAGTAAAAAGAGAGTGTTTGGGACGCCCATCAGTTTCTGTTTTTTCAGCTGCTGGGCGCTGCAAATGCAGGTCGGGCACACAGGAAGTTAACACAGGAGTCGGGTGACCATGTGTACCTCCCCCATGCTCGATTCCCAAACAGACAGGTTTTTAACTGGTGTGCTCAGTAACTCCAAACCTCCATGAAAGAGAGAGCAGGGGGTCAGGAGAGCGTGTGATGAACACTGAAATAGCAACCTTAAGTAAGTAAATATATGAAACACTACCTGAATTCAAGCTCAGTAGACTTATAACTACTTAGAAAGCATTTCAAACATATGCACTTTGAAATAAATGAACATGGGTTTAGTACCTGCGCTCTGAGCAAGCCTGATTAGTACAAACAGCTGAATTAGTGGTACTTTGTATTTACAGACTGGAGGCAGAAAACTACAAAAGAAATTGGAGAACGCAGGTATGAAAGAATACTGTGTTTGGAAACAAAGTGAAATTTAGACTTGGTAACAAGTGGAGATACATGAATGTATGCATATATACTGTTTATGTTATTTTAAACAGGACGCTCTACAGTGGACTGGGAAGGAATAAAAACCCAGGTACATCAAAATTATCTTTTTTTAGTTTGGACATGATGATAGAAGTGAAATTGATGTTGTAGAGACTAATGCATTGAAATGAAGTAGGAAAGGAAATTATGTTTTATTTAGAACTATTTATGGTTATGAGTCTGTTGTATCACTCACAGGATTACATAAGAAAAATACATAGATACATAGATACATAGACAGTGTCGGCAGATAAGGGCCTATGGCCCACCCAGTCTGCCCATTTGAGCTTGTAAGTTCAGTTTGTTTTCCTAGAAGTCTGTTGCTCCTTACCCCTGACCTCCAGAATTCCTTTATGTCTATCCCATGCATTCTTAAATCCCGTGATTGTTTCAGCCCCCACCACTTCCTCTGGCAGGGTGTTCCACTTGTCCACCACCCGTTCTGTGAAGAAATTCTTTCTCATGTTTCCTCTGAATCATTCTCCTCCAACTTCATCCCATGCCTCTAGTCCTGGAACATCTTTTCGCTTAAAATAGTGTTTTCCTGCACTCTGTTCCTCCTGTAAGATACTTGTATGTCTCTATCATATCCTCTCTCCTCCTCTCCTCCAGGGAGTACATGTTCAGTTCCTTCAACCTGTCTTCATAGGACTTGTGATGCAATCCATGCACCATCTTTGTTGCCCTCCTCTGAACCTTCTCTACCCTGTCTATGTCCTCACATAGGTATGGTCTCCAGAACTGTACACTGTACTCCAGGTGGGGCCTCACTAGTGTCTTGTATAGGGAATTATGACCTCCCTTTTCCTGCTGGTGATGCCCCTGCCATACATCCCAGCATCCTATTTGCTTTACCTGCTGCCTTGTCACATTGTTTCCCTACCTTGAGGTCATCAGAGATGATAACCCCAAGATCCTTTCCTGCTTGGTGCATGCTATATCCTCACCCCCAACTGATATATATTGTGCCGGGTTTTGTGCTCCATATGCATTATCTTGCACTTCTTTGCATTGAATTTCAACTGCCAAACCCCTGACCATTCTTCAAGTTTCTGCAGGTTGCTTCTCATTCTGTCTACACCCTCTGGTGTGTCTACTCTGTTACAGAGCTTTGTGTCATCAGCGAACAGTGAAATTATGCCTTCTAGATCCTGCGCAATGTCACTGATGAAGATGTTGAATAGGACCGGTCCCAGCACTGATCCCTGTGGTACCCCACTGGTCACTCTTCCCTCTGTGGAGTGACAGCCATTTACCACCCTCTGTGTCCTGTCACCCAGCCAGTTACCTACCCACCACACTACTGTCCTGCCCACACCCATATTCCCCAGTTTGTGTAATAGTCTTCTATGGCACAGTGTCAAAGGCCTTGCTAGAAGTCCAGATAGCCATGTCCACCGCCCTCCCTGATCCACCTCCCGAGTCACCCAGTCAAAATTCAACGAGGTTGGTCTGACATGACCTCCCTGGTGAAACCATGCTGCCTTGGGTCCTGTAGTCCATTGACAACCAGATGTTCTACCAATCTCTCCTTCAGTAGTGCTTCCATGATCTTCCCCACTACCGAGGTGGGGCTGACTGGTCTGTGGTTCCCTGCTTCCTCTTTGTTCCCTTTTGTATCATAAGGACTACATCTGCTATCCTCCAGTCTTTGGGTACCTCCCCTGTTTCCAGTGATCGGCTAAACAGGATAGCCAGAGGTTCAGCCACCACCTCTCTTAGTTCTTTAAGGACCCTGGGTGCACCCCATCTGGCCCCATAGCTTTATCAACTCTTATTACTTCCAGTTCCTTCAGGACCCTTTCTCGTAAAGGGACTTGTGTCCATTTCTGCACCATTCTCACCCTAGTCTCCCTTCAGACCCATTACCTCCTCTTCCTCAGTAAAGACTGAGCAGAAATACCTGTTCAATATGTCAGCTTTACTGTTGTCATCCTCCATGTAGCCCCATCCTCCCCTTCAGTCTCACTATCCCTCCCTTTGTCTTTCTTTTTTTCCTTATGTACCTGTAAAGGTTTTGTCCCTCTACCCACTGATTTTGCAATGTGCTCTTCTGTCTGAGCTTTGGCTTCCTTACTGCCTCCTGCCTCCCTTTGCTTCTCCTGCTACTTCTCCCTATCCCTTCTGCCTGTGTCTTTTTGTATTGCCTGAATGCAATCTTTGTTTAACTTCTTTGCTACCTCTTTGGAAAACCATAATGGCCTCCTCTTCCTTTCCTCTTGCTAACCTGCTTAATGCATAATTCTGTTGTTCTTGTAATCCCCATTTTAAATACTGCCCACTGTTCCTCAACCCCTGATTCCTGTCCCATTCCCTTAATGCCTCTTTCAAGTATCTCCCATTTTCCCAAAGTCTGCCCCCTAAAATCCAGGATATGTGTTTTTGTGTGGTTTGGTTCTGCTCTTTTCTGTGATTTCAAACCACAATGACTGGTGGTCACTGTTTCCCAGGTGCCCCCACTGTTACCCCCATCACACTGTTCCTGTTTGTGAGCACAGGTCCAGTATTGCCTTCTGCTGAGTTGGTTCCATGACCAGTTGCTTGAGGAAGACACCCTGAAGGGAGTCCAGGATAAATCTGCTCCTAGTTGATGCTGCTGCTGGGATGCTCCAGTCCACATCTGGAATATTGAAGTCTACAACCAGTACTACCTCACCCTTGTCTGCATCCTTTGGATGGCTAGCACCAGCTCCCTATCTGTTTCTTCCTCCTGTGCTGGTGGTATATAGACCACACCTGTGTGGATGGTTGTCCCCATTTTCCTTTCCAGCTTAACCCACAGTATCTCTCCCCCATTTTGTTCCTCCTGGATCTCTGTGGCCCTTATGTCATTTTTCACATACAGTGCCTCCTCCTCCCTTCCTGCCTGCTCTGTCTCTTCTGAATATGTTGTAGCCAGGTATGGCCATCTCCCAGTCGTGGTTATCATTACACAGGTTTCAGTGATGGCCACAATGTCCAGGTCTGACTGCACCATGACAGCCTCCAGATCTTCCATCTTGTTGCTAAGGCTCCTGGCATTTGCACACATGGCTTCCATGATTTGACCTCCCTAGACTGTTTCACAGTTCTACTCCAGCCCCTTCCTTGGTTGTCATTTATCCCTGGTTCTCCTTGCTGTCTGCCCTTCTGCTGAATTTGCCCTTTTCTGCTTATCCACCTCTTGGGCACTAATCTCCATCTTTGCACACTGCTTTGCAGAGATAGCCACTCCTCTGGTTCCATTGGTTCCACTGCTAGCTGTGGGGGTGAGCAAATGGGTACCCTCCTTGCTGGCCTGCCACCCCCCCTTCTAGTTTAAATGCTTGTCAATGTAGCATTTAAACTTATCATTGAGTGCTTGGATTCCTCCAGGATGGATGCAGGCCGTCGAGGCTGAACAAACCTCCATCCCTCCAGGTGGGTCCCAGTCACCAATGAATCCAAACCCTTCCTCACAGCACCAGTTCTTTGACCATGAGTTAAAGTTCCTGGTGCATGCACTCTATGCTCTCCCTTGCCTCTCACAGGTAGTACTTACAGAAAGTGACAGAAGTAGCTACTTGCTTGAGACCCTCCCAGTTTCCTAAACTCTTCCTGAACTTCCTTTGGCTCCCCATTTGCCAGGTCATTAGTACCTAGGTGGATAATGACATCCAGCTCACCATCCCGTCTTGCCTTCCCAGTGATCCCCAGGATCTTCCTTCCATCCCTCCATGCCGTGGCACCTGGTAGGCACCTCACCTCCCTGTCCTCCCCCTCCTGTGTCCCTAGCTGGATCCCTCTTATGATGGAGTCCCCCACCAGGATTCGCTTCCTCCTCCTCCTCTGGGGTCCACTGCTTTCCCCACTGAGGTCACCTCCCTGGCTAACCTCCACATCCTTTCCTTCCACTTCTCTGGGTACCTCTGTTTGGTTCTCCTCATTCGCCAGTGTGGCATATGAGTTCTTGAGTGGAATAGGATCTGGGATGTGCCTCTGCCTGACTGCTGTAACCCTCCCTGAGCCCACTGTCATCCAAGTGCTCCTCGTTCTCGGCATCCTTTGAGGCAGTTGCATTGGACTGGGTGGTCCCTGGATAGGGGTGATGGTACTCCTGACCCAGTTTACTTCTGCTCTGAGTCTGGCTACCTCCTCCACAGTCAGAGAGATGCATGCAGATAGGGCAGCACCTCAGTGTCCAGAAGGTCTGCCTGAATATGGCTGCCCCACAGCCACTGCATTGCACCACTCCCCACATTAAACTGCAATTCCACTACTTGTCTGCTATTGAAGCTCTCCTAGTTCCCTTTGTATTAATTTACTGTCCTAAAAATCCTGCCACTGATCCTCAGATATTTTTTTTTTTAAAAGAAAAAGAAAACAATAAATAAATAAATGAATCAAAACACTTGTCGTGCTGAGGGTGGGCTTCTTCCCCCTTATGCTCCTCCTACTTCACACCCTTACTATACCCCTGTGTTTAGCTCCTGTCAATCAGATTTAACAGGGCATATAATTAAGAGTTGGGGAACGGAGGGGGGGGTTAACTTAGCAATTAAAGACAGCACAGAATTACACCACCACTATGTTTTAAATTTTCAACAGCCCAAAAACAATTATAAGTAAAGACAACAAAGAAATTATAGTGTCACTAAAAGCCCTAAATCTAAGTTTAAAAGAAAAATAGCAATTACCAGTTACTCTAAAGCACTGAATTGAATATGTTTCCTTCCTTCCCCTTCTGGCTTCTTCTACTAAGATATAACAGAATTGTTTGGGGTGAGAAACTGTCTTTGTATAAAATTGAAAATGACTGAATTTCAGATGGAATTGATGCTTTAGTGAAAAATATTTTTTTGTATATTTTGTTAAGATACAAGTGTACTCGCTGATGAAGGATATTGTTCTGAAACGTTTGAATGGAATAAGCATACTGTATACTGACCAAATCATATATGAAGACAATAAAATATACATATAAATTACAGGGTGAGTGGGCCTAGTTGCTACCAATTTGTTTCAGTTTAACTCAACATTACCCGAGCATAGCAGTAGAAATAACAAGAGTTTTATAATGGCTCTCCGAAGTGGCCTCAGTACCCGAGCCTGCCCTCTTTTGACTCTTTGGGCAGAAGGGGTAGCGTGGTAATGAAAAGGGATTCCAGAAGGTCCCAGTGAGGCTAGGACAAGTACCTTGGCCTCATAGGAGAAGGTTGCTTCAAAGCTTTGGGGTGTTAATGGTGTCAGATCCCTAGACCAGTAGTCATATGTGCAAGCCCTGCTATGGAAAATAGGTTTCATGTGTAATTGTGTATGAAGGGAGGAAAGATTTAGAAAGGTGTAGGGCTTATGTGCTACAAGAACAGCTAGCTTGTTTGCAAGAGCAGGGTGGGTGGGTAAGTACAACGTGGGGTTAATAATGGGGAACTGCAAGCTGAGCAGGCAGCAAAGAAGGACAAAGGTAGTTTTGATGGTTACTCCTGGCTGAGCCTCGCCCAGTTAAAATGCGGGGTGAGCCCTCAGGAGACAGTAAACATACAGGGTGAGCCCTCAGGGACTGTAACAGGAATATTAGTGCTGATGACCATCTCAGTCAAGCGCCTAATGGCATCCTCCCATCTCCACACACTGCCAGTCCTGAGCCACTACCCGTCCTGTGGAATGCACAGATCTCCTCCTCCCAGCTGGCCCCTGACAACCCAGGCTCGTTCCTGAACCCTGGTTGCTGGCATTGTGGGCAGTAGTACTACTGGTGCACCGATGGGCTGGCTTGGATAACCTTTCTAGCCTTTGTAGATCCCTCTGCATCTCCCTGATCCCTTCATCATTATCTACCCTAATGCAGAACTTCGTGTGATCTGCAAAGAGACACAGCTTGCCTCAGATGCCCTCTCCAATGTCACTTATGCACATATTGAAAAGGACAAGACCCAGGACAGATCTCTGTGGCAGCCCACTCATTACCTCCCTCTCTTTCTATTTGACCCTGTTTACCACCACCCTTTGCTGCCACTCCTTCAGCAAGTTTACCACTCATCTATGTCCCTAGCTGTGCTGAGGTCCTCCAGCTTCTTCAGCAATCTTTTGTGTGGCACCAAGTTGAAAGCCTTGCTGAAATCGAAGTAGAGTAAATCCACAGCGTGACACTTATCTACTAGCTTTACTACTCAGTCAAAGAAAACTACCAGACTGGTCTGACAAGACCTCCATTCCACAAACTCATGCCGTTTATTATCCTGTGGACTGTTTCTCTCTAGGTAGTCCACAAGGTCATTTCTGATCAGTGGCTCCATCAGTTTATACACTTCAGAGGTAAGGCTGACAGGCCTGTAATTCCCCAGTTGGTCCTTGTCCCCCCAACCTTGTGTAGCGGGACTACATCCTCTACCCTCCAGTCTTTTGGAACTACACCTGTCTGACTTGAGCTATTAAATAGCCCTACTAAGGGTTCAGCCAGCTACGCAGCCAATTCCATGAGCACCCTTTGGTACATCCTATCTGGCTCTGGGGCATCAAGACCCTTCTGGACCCCTTCTATTGTAAATACTGGCTGCCTCATTTCAGGAATCCTCCTGATGGCTGCCTTGATGCCACTTTCAGGCAGGGGCCCACTGTCTTCCTTTTGTGAAAACGGATCAGACGTAATCATTAAAGATGACTGCTTATGGTTCATCTTCCTCTAGCACCCTCTCCCTCTTTTAGCCTAACAATACATCCTCCCTACTTCCTTTTTTCCTTAATACGTCTGAAAAATGTTTTCCTCAACCCTTGACCTCCTTCACAAACACAGCTCTGTGTCTGCCTTTGATCCCTGACTGTCCTCTTGGCTTCCTAGTTTTTATTTGGTACTCTCCCCATTCCTTCTCACCCTGCTTTTCCTTGTACCTGGTGAAAGCCTTATTCTTGGCCCTCACTGCTTCTCTGACACTTTCTGAGAACCATGTTGGTCTCTTGTACCTGTTTTGTTTTGTAACAATTCTTGCGCATGACTTTATCACCTCGAGAAGGGTTTCTTGATTGTCCCTCAACTTTTCTCTACAGCTCCTATGCAGTCCACCCAAGTCAGTTTGTCTTGAATGTGCTCCCTCATCCAGTTGAAGTCTACTCTTCTGAAATCTAGGACTTCAATTTCTGATAGAGGCATTCTGATTTCAAGGGCCAACCAGAACCAGATGGAATTATGGTTGCTGGACCCCAGTGGCTCCCCAAACCTCATTCCAGCCGCCATCTCCGAGTTCTTGAGCACCAAATTGAGAATGGCTGCCTATCTAATGGATTCCTTAAGCAGCTACACCAGCAGGCAGTCCTGCAATGTATTCAACAGGGCCTGACTTCTGGTGCACCCAGCACCTGGAATGTCACAGTCGATGTCCAGTCGCTATCCTTAGATCCTTGTCTCTCTCTTCCCCTTGTCCTGGTGGTCTAAAGGGAGTCTCTGCCTGTATCTTCTTGCCTGAGGGTGCCACGAGGTGAACCCACAGTGACTCTATTTACTGTTTGCATTCCCTGATGTGTCTATCCTCCACAACCTCTCTGCCCTCCCTGACATATAGGGCTACTCCCCCCATTTTGCCTTTTCCACTATCCTGTTTAAACAGTGTATAATCTGGGACTGACTAGGAACATGATCTCAGTCATTTACATACTTAAGAATATCAACTCTGTGACAGTAAAGTTACTGAGGTGTTAAGATGTGTTGGTCAACAGCTCCCAGGGGAAGGCATTATTCTACCTCCAGGCTCCATGATCTCCGACCCTTTTACTGTTCTGCATTAACAGCAGAGGTGTATAGGCACTGTAGGGCGCTGGGGATAGTATGTATGGGAGGGAAGCGGAGATTTATGGGGTCAGGTGGGGGGAATTTAGCTGAGAGGGGGATAGATTGAAGTGATAGGAACCAGGAGGCTCCCTGGGGTGAAATGGTTCCAGGAAAGAGGTCCTCCCTGCCTAGTGCCCATACCCAGGGGCTCCACAGTTAGTGGGCAAGTGGCTGGACCAGCCTCATCTGCCTGTTCTTCTCAGATAGTGTTGTGCAATGCCAGATCTATTAAGAACTAGATGGCAATTATTGCTGATCTTGTTGCAACATCTGATCTGGCTTGCATCACCAAGACCTGGCTGGGCGAAAATGCCGATCCTGTTCTGGAATCGGCTGTTACAGCCATGTACTTGGTGGTACATTGCCCGAGAGAGGATCGTAGGGGTGGTGGTGTGGCAATTTGTTTCAAGTCAGACTTGAACCTCACAGACTTCCCAGTGGGAACAACAAGGTCTTTTGAGTGTGTGGCCTTTCAAGGGTCTGCAGGTGTAGGTTGCAAGGTCCTTCTCAACTATCATCCCCGGGGATGAGAAGGCATTCTTGCAGCAAGTCGCAGACTTCATTGTTGAACTGGTGTTGGAGTCACCGAGATGGATTATTCTGGGTGACTTCAATGCCTGAGTCAATGACGAACTCTCACAGTTTGGTCAAGACTTCCTCCAACTAATGTGCTCACTGGGCCTGACACAGTTTGTTACCTCTGCAACCCATATACATGGCCACTCGTTAGGCCTTGTCTTCCTGCTGGGAATGGTGGCCTTATGGTGGAGTCGGTCATTTGGTTGGACCACCATACTGTGAGGTTCTCGTTTGAGGCCCCCCCAATAGACCTACCCCTTCGGAGATGGTCCAGTACTGCCCTTCAAGGAGTTTGATCCCACAGGGTCTGATCATGGTGCTGGTCCTATCAGGTTTGATGAATGCATATGTGGAGCTGGGGGAACTAGTTTTGACCAGTAATAAGGTTATTGCTGAGGCCCTCAACTCCATCGCACCTGTCTGTGTTTGACCTCTCACCTCACACCAGGGATCCCTCTGGTTTGATGGAACCCTCAGAGAGATAAGGATGAGAGGTCAAAGGTTGAAGCAGTGCTGGCGGAGGACTGGTTTGGAGGAGGACAAGTTTATATTGATGGTCCATTATAGGGACGATCAATTGGCAATCTCCTGTAAGAAGGCAGAATTCCTGTCCAAGGAGATTGCTGCAGCAAACTACAAACTGGTTCAGCTCTTCCACACTGTTAACAGGCTGTGCAATCCAGCCTGTCTTTAGTCAAGGGGAGTTTTTTTACAAGCAAAGTGTGATGAGTTCTCTCTGTTCTTTGCCGATAAGATTGCCTCCATCAGATCGGAATTCCAGTCGGCGCCCTCAAATGGGGCTTGCGGTGACAGTCTTGAGGTTGCATGCATTCAGTTGGTCTGGTCCGATTTTGACCAGTGGGTGGTTATAGAGGTGGTGAGGGTTGTCCAGGAGTTGTGGCCAACCTTCTGCAGTTTGGATCCAGGACCAACATGCCTCCTAGTGGGGTGTGTTGATATCATCAGTTGGTCCTAGCCAGGATAGTCTGGTGTTTCTTGGTGACAGGAGTCTTTCCTGGGCCCCTGAAGGAGGTGGTTGTAAGACCATTCGTGAAAAAACCTTCACTGGACCTGGACTGCCTGGTGAGCTACAGACCTATCACTAACCTTCCCTTTGTGGGTAAGGTTATTGAGAAGGTGGTGGCCATTCAACTGGAAACCTATTTAACAACCCACGACATCTACGATCCTCTCCAGTCAGGTTTCAGAAAAAGGCATAGCACCCAGACTCCCCTGGTTCAGGTGCTAAATGATCTCCTGGTGGCGAGGGATTGGGGAAGACGTTCCATCCTTATTCTCCTATCTCTTGGTGGCATTTGACACCATGGACCATGGGGTGCTGATGGAGTGCCTGCAGGTTTGTTGTAGACTGGCTGGTACAGTCCTAAACTGGATTAAATCTTTCCTCACTGGCAGGATGAAGTGAGTGGTGTTGGATTTTTTTCCTCTGCACCTTCGCCCCTGCCATGTGAGGTCCTGCAGGGCTCTGTTTCATGCCCCATGTTGTTCATGGTGTATATGCTACCGCTAGGGGACATTATAAGATGGTATTGGCTGAGTTTTCACTGCTATGCAAATGATACTCAGCTATACATGTCTTTTGTGACTGAGCAGCAGGAAATGGTCTTGGCATTTAATCGTTGCCTTGCTGATATCCAAGACTGGATGAGGGCCAACTGGTTGAGGTTGAATCCAGACAAAACTGAAGTACTGGTGCTGGAATCTGGTCACCAGGGAGCAAGGGTGCAATCTGGTCAAGTCTCAGGGTTGAGGCTCGGGGACTCCCAGTTGCTTACCTCGGACCGGGTACAGAACCTTGGCGTTGTTTTGGACTGTGGCTTGATGCTTAAATTACAGGTGTCAGCTGTGGTCCAGACCTCATTCTAACATCTGATGAACATTGCCAGGATCAAACACCTGATACCCCACCCTGGTAATCTGCCAGCACTAATTCATGCCTTTGTGACCTCTCACCTTGATTACTGCAATGCCCTGTACCTAGGGCTGTTGGGGGTAGATTTTCGCCACCTGCAGCTAGTACAGAATGTGATGTCCAGGTTGTTGACTGGTCTATCTAGTTCGGGTCATATTACTCCTGTGCTGTGCTCTCTGCACTAGCTGCTGGTTAGGTGGCAGATCTCCTTCAAGGTCAGTTTGCTGACCTATAAGGCCCTGCATGGTCAGGGGCTCGGCTACCTGCAAGACCTCCTGCGTCCCTATCGTCCCTCCCACCCCTTCACTCAGCAGACAAGGGATTACGAGAGGTTTCTAGGCCCATGCTTTTTTCTTCGCAGCCCCAACCATATGGAACACTCTCCCTCATCACATTCGAGATACCCCAATGCTTGACGCATTCAAACAGGAGCCCAAAACTTTTCTATTTAAGCAGGCTTTCCCTCTGAACTAGGAATGTCTTGCTGACAATAATTTAAAACTGGTAGTTAAATTGATAAATAAGAGTATTTATTTATCTGTTTGTATGCATTTGTACTGTATTTAAATGTTTAAAGGTTTTAGAAATTGTATGTAAAGTGCTTTGAATCAAATGAGAATTGCGCTATATTAAATAAAACTTGAATGAATGAATGAATAAGACTGAACAGTCAGAGATGTTTGATCTGGTGTCTTGTAGTAGGATGTGGGAAAACTTCCTGAAGCTCTGGGGTAGCAAATGAAAGGGTAAGATTAGGAGCCACTATTTCCTCCCATAGGGTGGTGAGCCTATGGAGCAGCCTACCAGTTGATACAGAGGGCATAAAGACAGTACAGACCTGTAACAATTGACTGCACCATATTTCTTTTAGAATATTTACTGCAGTCTAGCTGAGCACAATACAAACTAAATGCTGTTGACTTATTTTGCATCAATAAGTCAAGCTTTTAGAAGGGACTCTAGATTCATGGTATCCAGTAATTATGTCATGCCGATAATAGCATAGTATATTCCGCGTGGCAAAAATAGCAAAGGGCACTACAGCTACAGGGACAGTATAGTGCAGATATGTTAGTGCTATCCCTGTAGGTGTTGTCAGTTGGGACTGAGAGGATAAATACTCCCCTGCATGCTGTGTCACTGAGCTGCTGCCATGCTGCAGAGGTTAAGGCCACAAGCAGTGCAGGGCGGCAGAGCATCTGGTAGGCCAGGGTTCAACTCCTGGTCCTGTGTGTTTTTTTCTTTCCAGAGTTTCTCCCTGTCCCTGAGTTGCCTCCCCACCACCCTGGGATGGTTATATTTAATATGGGGGGGTGCGGGGGTTGAAGCCCCCGCAGACAGTCAGTCCACGTACTTTTTGTTTATTTGTAGGACTTGGCGTTTTTCTGACGTACTACCTTGTCTTTTGCTGCTTTGCTTACGCTGTTTTTGACCATGCTATTCTACAGTTGGTATTTGGGCCCAGTGCCAGATCCAGCATGTCTGCCCCACCGTATCACAAGCAGGGATGAAATAAGTAAGACATGTTACCATTTCTTTTACTTTTTTTTAATTTTCTACATTCTTACAAACAATGCATTGGCAAAAAACACAAATGCCTTGTGCCAAATCAATAGTGAGTGAGTCACAGCTCAAGAAAAGAGGTGAACTTATCTTTATAAACAATAGGAATCAAGTCAGTAATTTGAACAAAAAGGAAAAGAAAAAAGAAAATGTTAGCACAGTAGCAGTCCTTTGAGACAAAAAAGAGAGATCCAATAATCATACTATTAAACCCGCATTGTATGAGTGATCTTAAATCAAGATCACCGTATAATATTTTATAATTTCTTCTGTACCAAGACAGGTTACAGTAACTGTCTTATTAGTTTACTTACATATAGACTGGCAAATCTAAGTTGCCAGGAGAAAAAAAAGATTTATGTTTTCTAAATATAAGATCAAAGTTATAATATGCCTATGATAAATTAATGCTTCTTAAACTATAATCTTTACTATGTAAAAAAGTTACATATGCTGTACCACTATGGGGCAGAGATCATTCTCACACAGGGCTCCTCAATGGTACAACACCCTTAACAAAAGAAGCACTTACAGCTGCGACTCTAGGTCCCTTTAAAAGGGAACTTCAATGCTCCATTGCCTCAACCACGCAGTGTGACTGCCCCTCCTAAACAATGGTCTTCACCTTGTACCGGTGACAGTGGTGCTCTGGACTGCTGCCTCCTTGTTCCTCTTTTGCTCACCCCCCGCACTCTCCACCCTTTACCCCCCCTCCCCCCGCAGCTGACACTAGGCCCGAGCCACCACCACCAGTCTCATGCCACCCACCACTACTAACTGGCAATGGCCATTGCCTGCTCACTCTTCTCTGCCTCTCTCCTCTCCATTTGCTGTTCTCCTTCAAAACATACTCATGTCGGCAATTGCTGAATCTCTCTGCAAACCACTGTATATATATATATCATGCTTAGTCAAACTTGAATGTAATACATGTATCTATTGTTTCCTTTGTATTGTCGTTACCCTACTTCCTTTGACGTGGAACCTTTGCAAATGAGCAGCCCCCTGCTCAAAGGTACTTGTAATCCTAGAGTTTACTAAAATAAATAAAATTAAAAAAAATATGAATGTTTTGCAGATACAGTAGCCACAATTTAGAATGTCTGTTTCTCTATATTTATATACTTTAGCACCATAAAAGAAACAGGGATTCCCCTTGCAGTGAAGTCTCTACTAAAGTTCGAATCATGACATAGAAACAAAGACAATGACAGCAGGAAAAGAGCAATGGTTCATCCATTCTGCCCAAGTTCCTGTTTAGCCATGGGACCCACTTAACTACTGAACTCACAATATGTAAGTCAAGTCCATATAAGTTCCTGTAAGTTCGTAGAAGTCTGTTCGTTCATTAGATGGACTTAAGGCATAAATATTCAGCAATGATGATCAAGTTCAACTCCAAATAAAGTTCCTTATAGAAAAGCCGTATGCAAACTTAGAGTTCATCAGTTTACTTATTTGCTCAGATTCAATATCTGCAAAAGCCAAGGTCACTGACAGCACTTCAGATATGACCATCTCCTATATAGTTTTCTTGTGGGAGGGCAAGGGCAATACTGCTGGAAACCTCGATGGAGACAGAATGACTGTATCCATGTCTGTATGCGCTGTGATTGACAAGTTGTCAGATGTGAGTGCATCCATCTCCTCACTTTCTGCCTTCCGTTTTTGAGTTTCTATTCCGTCTACATTGTGCCTGATTTCACTTCTCAGTGTGCAGCTTTCTTTGTTGGGTCTCAGTGGGCATGGAGGGCTAAGTACGTCATTCACATGAGGGTCTGATTTTAGCCAATAGGCAGATTGACTCTTCTGTGGCCCACAGTATTTACAAAATAGTGTACTCCTAAGTAACTAAAAAAAAATTATTTTAAGATAGCATTCGGGCAGTCAAGTAATAATTTTATACATACAGTCTCCCCATGAAGAAACACAGAGATGATAGTAGGCTTAGAATAAGAAATTCTCTTAGTTTTGTTCTATACCGAGTTATAAGACAGGAGAAGGTGCTTAGACCATTGTGCCTTTCTCCCATTAAGCACAAGACCCACTTGTCACCCTTCTGCTTAGTATGTATAGGCCCAGTTTTTAATTAAAGATGTTAATATTACTAGCCGCCATAATGGTAGCATGTGATAATGGTGAAGTAATTATGGCAACACAATAACGGCGATTAACTTAAGGTGACTACTGAAATAGAAACATAGAAACATGGACTTTGACGGCATATAAGGACCACTTGGCCCACCCAATCTGCCCATTTCCCTACCTGTTGGATAAGCTGCAGATTCTAGTTAACCAACAGCCTACTTCCTGCCACCCCCCACTACAATTGCCTTATGTCTGTCCCATGCATGTTTGAATTCCCCCACTGATTTAGACCCAACGACCTCCACAGGAAGGCGGTTCCATGCATCCACCACTCTCTCCATGAAAAAACATTTCCTCACATTACCCCTGAGCCGTCCTCCCTCTATCTTTAAATTGTGCCCCCTTGTTCTTACACATCTCGTTTTCTGAAAGATGCTACCCTCCTGGACTTTGTTGATTCCCTTGAGGTACTTGAATGTTTCTATCATGTACCCCCATCCCTCCTTTCATCAAGGGTATACATATTAAGCTCTCTCAGTCTCTCTTCATATGGTTTCTGATGCAGACCCTGCACCATTTTAGTTGCCCCCCTCTGGACTGCTTCTATCCTGTCTATGTCCTTGTGTAGATGAGGTCTCCAAAACTGCACACAGTACTCCAGATGGGGTCTCACCAACTGTCTGTACAGAGGGATAACCACTTCCCTTTTTCTACTTGTGATGCCCCTTCCTATGCATCCCAGTATCCCCCTGGTTCTCCTTACTGACTTCTCACATTGCTTACCAAACTTTAGATCATCTGATATGACTACCCCAGGTCCCTTTCCATTTTTGTTGTTGTTAGCACCTCCCCTGCTATTGTGTACTCTTCTCCTGGGTTTTTGTTTCCCAGGTGCATTACTTTGCACTTCTTGCATTGAATCTAAGTTGCCATATGTCTGACCATTCCTCCAACCTTGCCAAGTCCCTTCTCATCCTTTCTATCCCACCTTGTGTATCAACTCTGTTACAGATCTTTGTGTCATCTGCAAAGAGGCATACCTTTCCTTCCAGACCCTCTTCAATGTCACCTTTAAAGATGTTAAAGAGGACTGGACCCAGTACTGAGCCCTGAGATACTCCACTAGTGATCCACCTTTCTTCGGAATGTGTTCCATTCACTATTACCTTCTGTGTCCTGTTGTGCAGCCAGTTTGCTACCCAGGCTACCACCCTGGGACCCACTCCCAGGCTGGCTAACTTGATTATTAATCTTTTCTGCGGGACTGTGTCAAATGCCATGCTAAAGTCTAGTTAGGCCATATCCACAGCCTCTCCCTGGTCTATTACTTTGGTCATGGTGACCATGAATAAATGGCGATCAGCAACTAATAGTGACAGCACAAATAAAGCAAATACTAGTATGGCGACCCTGAACTGTAGCCTACCCCACAATCAAATAGCACCTCGGTGTTAGATATTTAGAGACAGCAGGCGGTATGGGGAGGCAGAGCCTCCAATGTCTATAAAAGGGCCCAATTAGTAGTAGGTAACTAGTAGTAATGGCTGCTTCCCAAATATCCAGTTACACTCCAGAACTGTTTTGAGTTGACAAGCCTTGGTCAGCTGTGTACAAATAACTCAGTAGAGGGGTGGCACCGGGAATTCAGTTCCTGGCTCGGTGCCTGCCACCCCACCATATGGCACCTGTTGGATTGTATAAAGGAAGAACAGTGGCTGATGGAGGTGAGGCTCGAATATATGTTGTCCAGAGCTGGGAGCACTACTGGCAGAAGGCGGTATCGGGACCAGAATGAGCGTTTGAGTTTGGTCGCTTCAGAGTATGCTTGGTGTGATTGTGTGGAATATCTGTGAGAGCTAGCATACAATTTCACATTTTATATGTGAAGAACATATATTTCATTGTTAGTAGTGCTAAATTCGCTGACAATTATAGTTGCTGCAATATGCGGTAGCCTATATTGCAGTCGCTATTTTAGATTCGCCATTTTGCCATTTGCCATATTGTAGTCACAGATATCACATGGAACCCTGAATAATATCCTTTGGCAGAGGGTTCCATATTCTCCTAGACTGTTGGGTGAAGAAGATATGGCCTTCTGTTGTTTTTTAGGTTAGATAGAAACATAGAAACATAGAATTTGACAGCAGATAAGGACTGCTTGGCCCACCCGGTCTGCCCATTTCCCTACCTACTGGATAAGCTGCAGATCCTAGTTAACCAGCAGCCTACTTCTTCCTACCCCCACCCCCTAGAATTGCCTTATGACTGTCCCATGCATGCTTGAATTCCACCACTGATTTTGACTCCACAACCTCCTCCGGAAGGCAGTTCCATGCATCCACAACCCTCTCTGTGAAAAAATACTTCCTTAAATTACCTCTGAGCCGCCCCATCTTCAAATTGTGCCCTCTTGTTCTTGCACACCTCTTTTTTTGAAAGATGCTACCCTCTTGGACTTTGTTGATTCCCTTGAGGTACTTGAACGTTTCTATCATGTCCCCCTCCTTCCTCGAGGCTATACATATTAAGCTCCTTTAGTCTCTCTTCACATGTCTTCCGGTACAGACCCTGCACCATTTTAGTTGCCCTCCTCTGGACAGCTTCCATCCTGTCTATGTCTTCTGGGAGTGGATCTCCAGAACTGCACACAGTGCTCCAGATGGGGTCTCACCAGCTGTCTGTACAGAGGATAATAACTTCCTGTTTTCTACTGGTGATGCCTCTCCCTATGCATCCCAGTATCCCCAACCCTCCTTGCTGCCCTCTCACATTGCTTGCCCACCTTTAGGTCATCTGATATGACTACCCCAGGTCCTTTCCATTTTTGTTGTTGTTAGTATCTCACCCCCCATTGTGTACTCTTCCCCTGGGTTTTTGTTTCCCAGGTGCATTACCTTGCACTTCTTAGCATTGACTCTAAGCTGCCATACATTTGACCATTCCACTAACCTTGCCAAGTCCCTTCTCATCCTTTCCACCCCACCCTGTGCATCAACTCTGTTGCAGATCTTTGTGTTATCTGCAAAGAGACATACTTTTCCTTCCAGTCCTTCTGCAGTGTCGCTTATAAAGACATTGAAGAGGACCGGTCCTAATACTGAACCCTGCGGTACCCCACTAGTAACCCTCCTTTCTTTTGAGTGGACTCCATTTACTATTACTCTCTGTGTCCTATTCTCCAGCCAATTCTTTACCCAGGCTGTCATCTTGGGACCCACTCCCGGCTGGCTAACTTGTATATTAATCTTTGTGTGGGACTGTGTCAAATGCCTTGCTAAAAGCCTAGGTAGGCCATGTCCACAGCCCTCCCTGATCTACTACTTTGGTCACCCAGTCAAAGAAATCTATCAGATTCATCTGGCATGACCTTCCCACTGTGAATCCATGCTGCCTAGGGTCCTGTGCCCTCTGGCCTCTAGATACTGACAATTCTTTCCTTCAGAAGTGATTCCATCATTTTCCTATCACTGAGGTTAAACTAACAGGTCTGTAGTTTCCTGCTTCTGCCTTGCTCCCACTTTTGTGAAGGGGAATCACATCTGCCCTCCTCCAGTCCTCGGGTACCACCCCCTCCTCCCATGATTTGTTAAAAAGGGTAGGCAGTGATGTCACTAGTTCTACCCTTAGTTCTTTTAGAATTCTGGGATGAATCCCATCAAGCCCCATTGCTTTGTCCACCTTCAGTTTTAAGAGTTCTTTCAGAACCCTTTCTTCTGTAAATGGGCTGGTATCAACTTCTGTATCCAGAGTGTTTCTACTGTTTGTTTTGTGTACCTCCCCCTCTTCATTTGTAAATACTGAGCAAAAATATTTGTTTAGTATCTCTGCCTTTCACAGTCTCCCTCTGCCCACCCTCCCTCCCTCCCTTTATTAAGCCTCACTATCCCTCCTTGGTCTTCCTTCGCTCCCTGATGTACCTATAAAAGGTTTTATCCCCCTTCTTAACTGAGTTGGCTATCTTTTCCTCGGTTTGGGCCTTTGCTGTTCTGACTGCCTTCCCAGCCTCCTTTTGCTTTAACTGATACAGTTCTCTGTCCTGCTCCTTCTGTGATTCCTTGTACTTCCTGAATGCTTTCTTTTTCTCTTGAACCTTCACTGCCACTTCCTTTGAGAGCCATAGTGGTTTCTTATATCGTTTTGTTTTGTTTATTTGCTTCACACAAAGGCTCGTTACCTCTGTGATGGCAGTTTTTATTATTCCCCATTGTTCTTCCACCCCTCCTTCCTGCCCATTTGCTAGTGCATTCTTTAGGCACTCACCCATTTTGGCAAAGTCAGCCCTCCTAAAGTCCAGTACTTTTGTCTTTGTATGGCTTGACTCTATTGCTGTGTTTATTGTGAACCATACTGTTCGATGGTCGCTAGTTCCCAGATGGCTACCCACTTCTACATCTGTGATCCTCTTGTCATGTCAAGCTTTATTTGTTTAACGTGTGATCTGGGTTTAATTTCTTTAGTTTGGATTCTCAGTCGTATTTCATTCATTAGTGCTTCTTATTTGGGAAGGCTAAAGCCCATGGTTCAATGTGGGGGAGTAGCTCCTCCCACATCCTCTATTAAATTCAGCCTCTCCCAGCAGCCCACGCTTAGCATGCTTCCAAACACTCACCACCCTCCCTAAACTCCTCCTCCGGAACTCTGCTCACCCTTGGTGCTGGGCCTTCTACTTTCTACACACTACTCGGCTCATCTACCAAGGGTGAGAATAGAGAAAGGCCAAATTCATAAGTATACACAAGCACCACGCTATTCACCAAACACTGAACCATGAATTTGAACATTTGCAGCATGTTCTCCTTCATTCTCCTTTCTTCCAAGGTGAACAGAACCAGTTTGCTTAATCTTTATACAGTGTGTTAGATTTTGGAGATTTGCAACAATTTTGGTTGCCGTGTGCTGAATCCTTTTCATGTGTATGATGTCTTTTTTTATGTGGACTCCAAATCTGTGAACAGTAGTCCACACGTGCTTTCACATATGTTTTGTACACTGGTATAATACAGTATGCTGATCCATTCATGAATGCTCTTTTTGTGTTGCTTATAACTCTAGTTGCTGTATGTGTAGCCTTTTTGCAATGTTTATTAAATTTTAAGTTTTTGCTCACAATAATACCAAGATCTCTCTCCAACTCTACCTTATCAATAGCCGGTCCATTTAATGTATAATGTATTTTGTGGTCCATTTTAGGTGTTGTTTTTTTTTTGTTGGTTTTGTATGTCTATAACACAGCTTAAAGGCTCTGTAAATACCTTTTTAGGGCTGGTCTGCATAGCAGACCAGTTCCTATTAGCGTCAAAGTTAGGAAGTGTTTTGCAGCTGTCCCATTGAAATGCAGTGGGAGACTGTGATATGCCATTTTATAGCTGTCCCTGGATGAGCTGTGCCTTGCTATTGCTCCTTGCAGTTGTCTGAAACACTTTGCTAACTTTTTATTGGCTGCAAGGAGGCAACTGCATGAGAAGCTGTTGAGCAAGTGTCTAAACTCTTGTGAATGTGCAGGTGACCTAGGTGATAGATACATTGAAACAGTCCTTAGGTTGTTTAACCTAGCCTCCTCCACTGTGGTGACAAGATGCCAGTGGGGCACAGGACATAAGGCAGCATGTATTCACAGCGGGATGGTCATGTCAGATGAATCTAATAGATTTCTTTGACTGGGTGACCAAAGTAGTAGACCAGGGAGGAGCTGTGGATATGGCCGACCTAGATTTTAGCAAGGCATTTGGCACAGTCCCACACAAAAGATTAATATACAAGTTAGCCAGCCTTGGAGTGGGTCACAAGGTGGTAGCCTGGATAACAAATTGGCTGGACAACAGGACACAAAGGGTAATAGTAAACAGAGTTCACAGTAAAGAAATGAGGGTAACTAGTGGGGTACCGCAGGGCTCAGTACTGGGACCAGTCCTCTTTAATGTCTTTATAAGTGACATTGGAGAGCACCTGGAAGGAAAAGTATGTCTCTATGCAGATGACACAAAGATCTGCAACAGGGTTGATGCACAAGGTGGGGTTGAAAGGATGAAAAGGGACTTGGCAAGGTTGGAGGAATGGTCAAATGCATGGCAGCTCAGATTCAATGCAAAGAAGTGCAAAGTAATGTACATGGGAAACAAAAACCCAGGGAAAGAGTAAACAATGGGGAGTGAGTTACTAACAACAACAAAAATCGAAAGGGACCTGTGAGTAATTATATTAGATGATCTTAAGGTGGGCAAGCAATGTGAGAAGGCAGTAAGGAGGGCTGGGGGGATACTGGGATGCATAGGGAGAGGCATCAACAGTAGAAAACAGGAAGTTGTTATCCCTCTGTACAGACACTTGGTGAGACCCCATCTGGAGCATTGTATGCAGTTTTGGAGACCCCATCTCTGCAAAGACATAGACAGAGTGGAGGCTGTTCAGAGGAGGGCAACCAACATGGTGCAGGGTCTGCACTGAAGACATATGAAGAGAGACTAAAGCAGCATAATATGTATACCCTTGAGGAAAGGAGGGAGAGTGGGGAAATGATAGAAACTTTCAAGCACCTCAAGGGAATTAACCAAGTCCAAGAGGGTAGCATCTTTCAGAAAAAGAGATGTGCAAAAACAAGGGGGCACAATTTGAAGATGGAGGGGGGGCCGCTCAGAGGTAATGTTAGAAAGTATTTTTTCATGGAGAGGGTTATGGATGCATGGAACTGCCTTCCCGAGGAGGTTTTGGAGTCAAGAACAGTAGGAGAATTCAAGAATGCATGGGACAGACAAAGCAATTTTAGTGGGGGTAGGAGGAAGTAGGCTGTTGGTTAACTAGAATCTGCAGCTTATCCATCAGGTAGGGAAATGGGCAGACTATGTGGGCCAAGTGGTCCTTATCTGCCATCGAATGTTATGTTTCTATGTTTCTAAGAATCATAAGAATGAGCTCACAGAGGAATTACTAATAAAGTGTCACAACCATTTGATGCTTGTAAGAAACAGGAATTATCCCAGCCTCTCTGTATAATGAAAATAAAAGAATAGCCAGGTTTCAAGTCAATCTGGGTAGCCTGGCCAAGGACTGGAAAAACAAAAGGTGGGGGAGAGATCAGTTGCTGGAGCAAGAAGGGGCCAAGAAGAGGTAATGTGCAAAACAATACTTAGCCAACATAAAAAACGTTTAACCTCTTCACCTAGCTTACTTACAAAAATATATTATTTTCAGCCATTCAGATGTCATGCATTACTATTATTACACTGAAAACTACCAGTGAAAGAAGTTATGAGCTGGCCTCTGCTAGAGTCATTTTCTCTTATCAGATAGAAAAAGAGCAGTGAAAAGTTACCCGATGTGTCCAGACCCCAACCCAGTTCATAAGGGAATAACAAAAAGCAGGGATTTATTTAACTCAAAAAATTGATTAGCATTTTGCTCATAAAAGTGCTAAAACATTGTGAAAATGCATAGTACTTGCCTCACTGTGTTTAACAAACATAACACTTCAAGAAAACTTATGTAAATACGTTCTGTACGGTTGGCACTGTCCCAAGAAAAAAACTGCTAATCAATTATTTAAAACCCTGAAAAGTCTGCCCTTCCCCCCAACAACCTGACAGATCCAATGCCCAACCCATCCAGGAATAAAAAAAATCTGTCCCTTTCCCTCAAATTACTTGTGGGGGGGGGGACAGTACCCAACCCAGTCTGCCAGGGAATAAAAAACAAAATGTCCACTTCTGCTGCCACCAGTGTGTTTGTGCCTCTTCAATACTTCTGGCCTTCAGCACACTAGCATGGGAGACTGGAGGGGTGACTAACAGCATGCACTTCTGAGGCTTTAATACTAAATGCACGTGATCATGGCTCCACTGCCTGATTCTCCCTCTCTCGCTGTCTCTCTTTCTCTTGGTAATTAATCTTAGCTCTGCACTTTCCCTAACACACATGCAAGGTTCTTATTACCATTCACCCTCCAACCCAGCATGCTGAGCAGTGGAGCACCTGGCCAATTAGATGCTTGTAAGAAATAGGAATTATCTCTCCCACACCCGCAGTATAATGAAAAACAACTGAGGTTCCAGTCAATTTGAGTAGCCTAGCCAGGGAGTGGGAAAACAACGTTGGGGGAGATCAGTTGCTGGAGCAGGAGGGGGCCAAGGAGAGGCAATTTGTAAAACAACATTTACCCAACACGAAAGCAGTTTTAATCTTTTCACCATACTTACTTACAAGGAGATATTATTTTCAGCCTATCAGATGTGATGCATGCTCACACCACTATTACATTAAACCTGCCAGTGCAGAGACTTCCAGTGATGTCATGAGTATGGGAGCAGGGTAACCTTGCTCTCTCCAGCAGCCACACCTTAAATCCATGGGAATCCACGCTAAAATCACTGAAATGTTGGTAATCACATAATAATAGCTGTCACTAAGATGTCAGTGAAGACTACTAAACTGAAATCCGCAAAAACAATACTCCGGCTGGCAAACTGAAGCAGTTACTCATCAATGCGGGCATAGGGGGGTTTGTGTGCAACACCTCCAGCTCCAGAGGCAGATCTCTGTCCTTCCCCTCTGTCAATCTGGATTTGGAAGATGAAGAATGTCCTACTAGACTGGAATGAACAATCCAAAAAATCCTAAAGTCAGTAAATAAAATTGAGTCTTTGATTGGGGATCTGTGGATGGACTTATGTAGCATTCATAAAAAAGTTTCTGCCAAAGAAGTAAGAGTGGGAGAGATAGCAGAGGCCCAAGAATACTATGCCTGCATCCTTCTCTATTTGCTCAAGAGAGACCATGACATCCAAGCCTGACTCGAAGATGCTGAAAACAATTCTTGCAGAAACAACCTTCACATCCACAGAATAAAAGAGGGAGCAGAAGAAGGCTTTGCAACATTGACAGATTTCATTTAGCATGTTACCTGATCGACCCTAGCTCTTCCTGCAGACATTTCTCTATACAGGGAGTGAGCATCTCACTCGCTTGGGCCCCAACCCACAGACACAGAAGCCTGACCACATTAATAGACAGTAAAGTTGCTCTGCTTCCAAACCAAGGAACACATACTCTCACAAGCATGGAGGCTCAAGGATTCTAAATATGAAAATCAAAAAATCGTTGTCAATCACGACTTCTCTTCAGGACTCCATGCAAAGAGACAGCAAATCAGAGCAGTAATCTGGGACAAACAGGAGAAAATGGGTATGAAAGCCCAGCTCAGTTTTCCAGTAAATCTCAAAGTGCACACAGATACTGAATATAAAATATTTGATAGCTTTCTGTCACTTTTCCTGAAAAAGTTAAATATAGCCCTGCTTGAGATGCACCTAGATGAACTCGAGGTGAAACTCCTGAAAACAGCCTGGGGAGTGGCTGATAAAAACTGGAAGAGTTCCAAAACTGAGGCTACCTTGTCAAAGAACCTGGCCCTGGAGACAGTAAGGATAATTACATGACTGCATCCAACAGGCAAAGATCAGGAAGTGGAATGCAGAAGCCCAACCTCATCAGCCAAGGTGCCAGCTTGAACTTTGTGTCACACCATGTCACACTACTTTTTGGCCGAAGGTCTCTGTCATGGTCAGTCAGTTAAATTACCCAGTTATTGAACTCTGTGAGACTGTATAACTCTACTGGATTACCCATACATTTGCAAGTAAGTGTGTCTTGTGCTCGAGGTGGCTATGGGGGTGGTGGGGGGCTAAACGATCTAGGATCTTTGCGCTATCTAGGAGCCAGTGGCAGCCATTGGGGGAGCTACAAGATGGGTCACACAGTCATTACCCAGGATTTTTGAGTCATAACCTGATATCAACACATAACTTAATCACACAACTGGGCTGAGGCTGTGCTCTCCTGCCAGGCAGAGTCCTGGGACATTGATGCAAAATAAAAGTTGGTGGAATCCATAGACCATATTAGGTTACCCAGGTGGTGGAAAACTCACACCCTCAAAGGGCCAAGACTGTGCATGGCCAAATGGAACCATTGCTTGTTGCATGAGCAGACCAGTAGAGTGGGAGTAGGGGTGCTGCACATCTAATTTCAGCTGGAAGATTCTATGACAAATTAGCACCGGCAGGACCGGGGTGGGGGTGGGGGTCACAGAGAGCTGAACGGTATGGCCATGTCATAGGGGCTCATCTCTGATCCCTTTCCACTGCTGTCTAGCAGTGGTAACAGAACTCAGCCTGAAAGCTATGGGTAATTTAAGAAAAGACAGTGTGGCTAGCACACTACTCCCCTCTGAGGGAGAATCCTAATGAATGACTGATTACTGCAGTCCTCCTGGGGAAGAAGCTTTAGTTTAGCCTTTGCACAGAGGGAGTCAAACAGCATGTGGGGGCTCTGCTGAGAAGAGTGTTGGCGGTGGGGGCAGGTGGACTATCCCTCAAATGGTGGTGCTGCCTGGGGTGAGGGGATCTCAGCCCGATGCTCAAAATGGAGATGCTTTTGAAAAGGGCCGATGGGTATGTAGAAATGGGACTACTCAGCTTTGATAACAAATAAGTTTGGGATACCTTTGGAGCTAGTCTTGCACTTTAAATACTTAGGGGTAACAGCTGACAGCACTTTGACTTATGTCTACCATATAGACAATACAACTAAGGCAGCTAATAGGCGCATAGGTCTTCTATACAGGCATAAAAATAGTCTGACCATGGAGGCTCTTCCTCTAGCTATCCTTAGTTCTGTGGTCTCGCTAATAGACTATGGTCTATGAGTCTATGGCTGCACAATTGACACAGCACTCCACAGGATTTTAGTGGCACTAAACAAAGCCTGCCACCTTACAACTGGTTCGGGTAAGATTCACACATATGTGTGACTTGTATGTTAAGACAGACTGGCTCCAATTTGTAGGAAGGCTCAAATTCCAAACCTGCCTTATGTCTAAATAAATATGTATAGGCCTGGTGCCCTCTAGGGTACAGAGGCTCATTACCTCGCACGATAATAAGCGCTGTACCAAAAGTACTGATAGTACGGTTTTCAAAATCCCTCGCTGTCGTACCTCCCAAGGACAGAGCGCTTTCTTCCATCGAGTTCCATAGTGGCTTAACTCCTTACCCAAGGACATTTCTTCTATAGCCACATTAGGCCCCTTCAAACAAAAGCTAAAGAACCATCTTGTTGCAAATTCCAGCTGTGACTGCTTTCACTAATCCCCTCGCTCTTACAGGGGCTTGGTACTGTATACTCTCCTCCCAGGGCAACCCTTTTTCTACTCTTGGTTCGTAATTTCCTTGGCCTTCCAAAGCAATTTCCCCCTAGTTATCCACTCCTCTAATAGATCTCCCACCAATCCTCCCTATATCTTCCCCCCCAATTTTCATCCCTAAAGTTGTCTGCCACCTGGACTTGTTTCCACAACTTATAAATATATCCTCTTCCCCTACCCCTTATGACGAAACCTCTCTGGCTGATGTATTCTCCCTCCCCATGTAAGTCTTCCAATCTATTATGTATGTCATAGCCTGCCTTACCTAACGGTTACCTTTACTACCCCTCACTCTCTTGCTTCTAGTTGTATTTTTACATACATTGTGCAATGCCAACTTGCTGTCTTATTATCTTGCTTGCCTAAGTTTAACATTGTATGAATAGTTTACTTCGTATTTAATTCTTGCTGCTTAACAGCAATGAGTTATGTTTACACTATTTGTCTAACTCTGGCGTGGAACCTATGTAATGAGCCCTTTCTCAAAAGGTGTTAATCTGAGATCACAATAAAATAAAAATAAATTAATAAAGATAGTGACAACAATCCATACACTTGGAGTGGCTTTGTGGTTCAGTGCAGGTCTTCTCGTATCCTCCCCAAACACTGGCTTAATAAAATTGCAAGCCTCCTCTAGGAACCCCTGCCATGGTTAGGCTAAGCACAGATGTCCCGTGAATCAGACTAGCGGCTGTGGTTTTGGGGGGAACAGTAGTTTCCTGTTGCCCAATCTTACAGCCACTGGCTTCATACTTGTGACTACTGTGTAGACTTGTCTTCTGTAATAGGGGGAAGGGAGTACAGCTCTATAACCAACTAGTGTGAAGGGTGGGGTGGGATTGCACCCATCAGAACTAGAAACATAGAAACAGAATTTGAAGGCAAATAAGGACTGCTTGGCCCACCTAGTCTGCCCATTTCCCTACCTACTGCATAAACTCTAGATCCTATTTGATCTGCAGCTTACCTTCTCCTTCCTACCACTAGGGTTGCCTTCTGCCTATCCCATGCATTCTTGAATTCGCTTATCATTTTGGCCCCCATGTTCCATGCATTCACCACCCTTTCTGTGAAAAAATACTTCCTGATGTTGCCCTGAGTCTTCCCCCCTCTAGCCTCATATTGTGACCCCTTGTTCTTGCACATCTCTTTTTTTGAAGGATGCTGCCCTTCTGAACTTTGTTTATCCCCCTGAGGTACTTGAATGTCTCTGTCATATCCCCCCTCTCCCTTCTTTCCTCCAGGGTATACATATTGAGGTCATTCAGCCTCTCTTCATAAGATTTCTGATGTAGTCCCTGACTCATTTTTGTTGCCCTCCTCTGGACTACCTCTACCCTGTCTCTGTCCTTACGGAGATGTGATCTCCAGAACTGAACACAATACTCCAGATGAGGTCTCACCAATTGTCTATACAGTGGCATCACCACATCCTGTTGTCTACTGTGATACTTCTCCCTATGCACCCAAGCATCCTTCCGGCTTTCCCCACTGCCTTCTCACATTGCTTGGCTACCTTTATGTCATCTGTTATGACTAGACCTAGGTCCCTTTCCTGTTTGGTTGTTGTCAGAACCTCCCCACCCCGTTGTGTATTCCTGGCCTGGGTTTTGTTCCCCAAGTGCATGATTTTGCACTTCTTTGCATTGAATCTAAGCTGCAACACTCTTGACCACTCCTCCAATTTTCCTAGGTCTCTTCTTATTTTCTCCACCCCTCCTCCCCACCCCCGGAGTGTCAATCCTATTGCAGATCTTAGTGTTGTCTGCAAAGAGGCATACCTTCCCTTCTAGCCCCTCTGCAATGTCACCTATGAAGACACTGAAGAGGACAGGCCACAGCACCTAACCCTGTGGCACCTCACTGGTTAACCCCTTCTCCTCGGATTGAACTCCGTTTACCACCACCCTCTGTGTCCTATTGCTCAGCCAATTTCTGACCCAGTTTACCACCTTTGGACCCACTCCCAGATTGCCCAACTTGTTTACTAACTCTTGTGCAGGACGATGTCAAATGCCTTGCTAAAATCTAGGTAGGCCATGTCTACCACCCCTCCCTGATCAACTATCATGGTCACCCAGTCAAAACAATCTATGAGATTTGTTTGACAAGACCTTCCTGCTGTGAATCCATGTCACCTCAGATCTTGTGCCCTGCCGGCCTCAAGATATTCAACAATCCTTTCCTTTAACACACATTCCATAATTTTCCCCACCACTGAGATCAAACTCACTGGCCTATAATTCCACCTTGCTCCCACTTTTGTGGAGGCGTATCACATTCGCCCTCCTCCAGTCCTCTGGTACCACTCCCTCCTCCAGCGATTTGTTGAATACAATTGGCAAAGAGAACTAGATAATAGAAACTACATTTGTGCTGTATTTTTAGATCTAAGTAAGGCGTCTGACACTGTCGACCATAGTCTGCTACTCTCCTTCCTACAGTCAATAGGGATGGACTTACTATCTTTGCAGTGGTTCAATAACTACCTCTCTGACTGCCTCCAGTAAGTCAAGGCTGAAGGCGAACTCTCAACCCTCAAACCACTTTTAAGAGGTGTTCCTCAGGGATCTGTATTAGGTCCTATACTGTTTGCTATTCACATCAATAACATTGATGATTGTATAACTTGGGCCAGCATTCATCTGTTCGCGGATGATACAGTACTTTACTTAAGCCACCCTACCCCTGAAGCTGCATGTAGTGACCTGCAAACTGAATTCAACGTATTGCAAAAGCAACTATTAAACAAAAAGCTTTTACTTAACGTTAAGAAAACCAAAGCAATGCTTTTCTCTCCTTTGATATATACAGTAAACCTGGCCACTGCAGGATCAGTGCAGCATATTTCTACAATCCTTGGAGAAAACTTGGAATTTGTTTTGAAATTCAAATACCTGGGAGTCTGGCTGGACCACAGGCTCTCCATTACAGAACATGTCGAGGATCTGCTAAAAAAACTATGACAAAGACTAGGCCTTTTCTTTAGGATCAGTCACTTTCTAACAAGAGATGACAAACTACGACTGGTCCAAGCTACTGTACATTTCTCTCCTTGATTGGCTATGCTGACTTTCTATATAGTCATGCTTCTTATCTTGCAAAACTGGACACGCTTTACCACGGAGCTTTGAGGTTCATTACAGGGCTCCCTTTTACCATGCACCATTGCTTCCTGTAAGCAGCTGTGGGCTGGACTTCCCTACAGTACTGGCGGAATAGAAACGCTGCTCTATGGACCCTCAGAACCATTTCCAAAAAGCTTCCCCAATACACTTCAGACTGCCTCCCCTGAAACCAGTTAGGCAAGTATGCCCTGAGAAGCTACTCATCCATCTCACTGATAGTTCCCAAAGTTAAATCTCGCTTTGGTAGAGCTGCCATAAGCTTTGTGCTGCCCTCTGTGTGGAACAAACTTCAGAAAGCACTGAAACTGAGCTGTCCTGTCAGCGTTACCACCTTCAAGGCCCTGTATTCCCACCTTATTAAGGAACCATGCAACTGTTTTCCATGACCTTAGTCTTGTCCACGTTCACTACTGCTCCCTTACCAATTAAGCAAAGGCTAGGTCCTATTATCCTTCTTAATCACTTCCCTACTTCCACCACCTAATCCCTGCTAGTTTTCCTCCTTTCTTTGTAGTCCTTCCCCACCTTCCCCTGTACTCCTGCTATCATCCCTACACCCCCTACCACTTTTATTTTGCCTTGACCCTCGTTACCATAGAGAAATCCTAAGGAATTTAACTTGTCCTTATAAACTGGGTTACTACTCCTCCCCTCTCTGATTCTTCCCTCTTCTTCACTCTGATGCACTTGCTTGCTGCAACCAAAAAAGGGCACCCCAAGACATGCTCAATGTAGCTGTAGCTGTATATGCGTACCTGAAACTTGTTTATGGCTCTCTTGAGATATGTTCCCTTGTGTTTTAGCCTATTTTACCTTGCACCATGACCCTTGTATATTCATATATTGCATTGTGTGTGTACAATATATATATATATATATATGTATTTTTTTTCTTTCCCTGTCTACCTTGACCTTGTTATACCCAGGTTCATCTGGCAAATGAGCATTGCTCAATGATGTTCGCCTGGATAGATAAAGATTTTGATTGATTAATTGATTGATTGATTGATTGAATAGGACTGTCAGTGGTGGCACTAGCACCTCTCTGAATTATTTTAATATTCTGGGATGTGTCCTATCCAGCCCCATTGCCTTGTCCACTTTCAGTTTCAAGAGTTCCTTAAGGACTCTTTCCTCCATGAATGGACTGGTGTCCATCCCCCTTCCATGCTTGTTTCTGCTCATAATTGTGGTCCCTCCCCTTCTTTTTTTTTTTTTATTTAACAGTTTATCCTCCTCCTGTGTGGAGCGGACCACACCGACTGCCAGCCGCCGGCACCCACACCCCCGGATGAGGTCTGATGAACACACAGACACACATAGGGACCCGATGAAGTTAACGGGACACTCCTCTACCTAGGGGGCCCGTGACCAGGAACCAGGTGGCCACGCCTCTTGTGTCCGGGGGTGCGGGACACGGCCATGAGCTGCCACGGTCACCCCGCAGTTTTACGCCATTGTGTTCTTCACGGGAGCCGGACATGCACTGATGTCAACTGCACCTATGTGCAGACGTCCGCTGTGCTCCTTCCCTCTTAGTATGCTTGCTACTGACAATGTGCCCAGCCTCCACTAGGCACCACTGCAGTGCAACACATGCCCCGAGCCCACCCCAGAGAAAGGAGAGCAGTCATAGGATGCTCAATCCTTCCTCTGCCCTGCCAGCCTCCGAGGGCCTGAATCTGTTCCTGAATCTGGGTCACCGGCATGGCACAAGGTGTGGCATCCAGCGCCTCAACCCTCAGCACCACCGGGCCGGCCTACCCTTCCCCTTCTTTTGTGAATACTGAGCAGAAGTATTCATTAGGGACTTCAGCTTTTTCTAGGTCCCATTCAGAACACTCCCCCCTCCTTTATTTTGCCTCACAATCCCTCCCTTGGCATTTTTTCTGTCCCTAGTGTACCTGAAGAAGATTTTGTCTCCCTGTTTTACTGTCTTGGCTATTCTTTCCTCTGTTTGTGCCTTTGTGCACCTGACTGCTTTTCCCGCCTCCCTCTGTTTTGTCTGATACAGTTCCCTGTTCTCCTCCCTCTGTGTTTCCTTGTACTTCCTGAATGCCTGTTTTTTCTCTACTACCTTCCCTGCCACTTCTTTTGAAAAACATAATGGCCTGGATATTCAAAAGGGTTGCACATGGTGCAACAGGGATGCACCATACACAACCCACCAATGCACCCTGGCGCAATATTCAAAGGGCCAAGTTAGACAAGAATCGATGCCCCGGGTGCATCGGTAATGTATGTGGTGCAAGTGCGGGGGGTCATATGCTGGCACAAACCTGTCTTGGGCCACTCGGGGGGGGGGCAAAGATGTGCCTGGTAAAACCAGGAACAAATCCTGGCCACTCACAGGCGAGCTGCCATATTGCAGGGTGCAACACAGCAGCCGCCAGCTGTGGGTGGCCACCCACCCACCCAGAACAGTGTCCACAAGCTCCCTGCCCTAGGAGCGCTGTGTCCCCCTGCCCCGCCCCATCGCCCAGTCATGAGCATAAGTATAAATAATCCCTGGTGGTCCAGTGGAATTCCCTCCCCCCCCATCGCCCGATCACAGGCATATGTAAAATTAACATCCCTGGTGGTCCAGTGGAAACTGCCCTCCCATCACCCGACTGCGGGCGGAAATAGCAAAAGAAGCCCTGGTGGTCCAGTGGTACCCTCCCCACCCACTCCACTGAGGTCCCACCACCCAGCACCCCCAGTCAGCGGCAGGTGGCAAGCACCCTGCCTGCATGTCGCCCAGCTGCCCACCAACTGACAGAGTACAGTACATTCACATATCGGGCCTGTGTAATACAGTATGGTTTGCATGCCCATTGGTCCACACAGTGGACCAATAGGCATACAGACCATACTGTACACTGTCAGGCAGGTGGCTGGATGGCATACAGGTGGGGTGCTGCCGCCCGCCGCTGACTGGGGGGTGCTGGGTGGCGGGGGAGCTCAGTGGCCGGGAGGGGAGAAGGGTACCATTGGACCACCAAGGTTTCTCTTGCTATTTCAGCCCATGATAGGGTAATGGGGGGGTTTCCACTGGACCACCAGGGATGTTAAGTTTACATATGCCCACGATTGGGTGATGGGGTGGATTCCACTGGACCACCAGGGACTTTACGTTTACTTATGCCCGCAATCAGATGATGGGGGGTTTCCACTGGACCACCAGGGATTATTTATACTTATGCCCACGATCAGGCATATGACAGGGGGGACTGCCATGGGACTGTACTGTGTTGATCCCCGATGGCTGCAGCCTGGCGGGGCGCCAGGCGCAAGTCGCCGGGGATGGGCGCATTGCATGCAAATGGGGCCATAATGACAAGCAAATGGCCCCATTTGCACCTTGCATGCATAATGGTCTCATTTGCATGCCCAGTGCTGAATATTGCCTTGCTGCGCCTAGCGCAACTGCACTTGCGCTGGCGCATCCACTGCTCCGATCTGCCACTTGTGCTGGTGCAGTGCCACTGTGCCGTGTGCAGTGCGTGCGCCATCAGTGCCATATTCAATGGTGCTGTGCCATAGCGCAGCACCATTGAATATCGCCTGGTTCATACCCTGGAGCAGCCCAGTTGCGCTGCACCCAGGCTTGCACCCCTGCCCGGTGCAGTCTGAATATCCAGGCCAATGTTTTTTTCTTTCTTTTTGCTTTGTTAACTTACTTCACACAAAAGTTTGTTGCCTCTGTTATGGCTCTCTTGAGGTTCTCCCACTGTTCATCTATGCCCCTTCCCTCTGCCTCTGCCAATGTTTTCTTGAGGCATTCTCCCATTTTTGCAAAGTCAGCCCTCCTGAAGTCCAAGACCCATGCTTTTGTGTGGCTTGACTCTTCTACTGCCTTTACCTTGAACCATACTGTATGGTGATTGCTGGACCCTAGATGGTTGCCCATCAATACATCTGTTATTCTATCACCGTTGGTGAGCACCAGGTCTAATATCGCTCCCTCATGGGTGGGCTCCCCTACTAGCTGTTTGAGGCACGCCTCCTGAAGGGCATCCAGTATGTCCCTGCTCCTGGATGTGGCTGCAGTACAGGTGTTCCAGTTCACATCTGGCATATTTAGGTCCCCTACCACCAACACTTCCCCTTTCTCTACCATTTTATGGATGGTTTCTACCAGTACCCTGTCTATTTCCTTCCCCTGCACTGCGGATCCGTAGATAACTGCTGTGTGGATGGTGGTGCCATTACCCATCTCCAAGGTGACCCACATTGCCTCCTCCACTTCCTGCTTTCCCCTTTATCGCAGTTGCTTTGATCCCCTCTCTGATGTAGACAGTTACCCCTCCTCCGATTTTGCCCTCCCTGTTTGTCCTGAAGACTGTGTATCCTGGTATGGTAACATCCCAGTCATGGTTTCCAATGTACCATGTTTCCATGACTGCTGCAATGTCCAAGTCTTCCTCTGCCATCAAGGCCACTAGGTCTTGTTACCCAGGTTATGGGCATTTGTGTACATGGCCTTCCATGTTTTGATACCTTCACTTCTACTAGTGCCTATTGTATTCCTTCCCCGTTGCCTCCCTGACTTTACCCCATGTTTCAGACTCTTCCGTTGATTCCTTATCCTTAGGATCCTCATTTCTGACTACGTCAACCTGTGTGTGAGTGTGGGGGGCAACTGGATCTTCCCTGCCTTTTCCAGCCTCCCCCCTTGGCTAGTTTAAATGCTTGCCAATGAAACATTTAAATCTCTCACTCAGGATCCTGGTCCCCCCCCCAGATGGATGCAGACTATCCATCCTGTACAGGCCTACATCCCTCCAGGAGGGCCCCAGTCCCCAATGAAACCAAATCCCTCAGCTCTGCATCAGTTCTTCTGCCATTTGTTGATTCTCCTGGTGCAGAGCACCCTGACCTCTCCCATGCCATATACAGGTAACACTTCAGAGAAGGTTACTGTGTGGGCCACTTATCTAAGACCCCTTCCAAACTCCGTGAACTCCCTCTGCATTGCACTAACCTCATCCCCAGCCAGGTCATTTGTTCCCAGGTGGACAATGACATCTAGCTCACCCTCCCATCCTGCTGCCCCAGCAATCCTTTGGATTTGCTTCCCATCCCTTCAAGCCATGGTGCTGAGTAGGCACTTGACCTCCCTGTCTCCCGCCCCAAGACTATCCCCCAATAATAGAGTCCCTCACTAGGATTTTCTTTTTTCTCCTCTGGGGCCCCGTGTCTCCCCCCCCGGGGTCTCCACTGCGGAGGTTCCCTGCATCCATGCTGTCTGCCACTGTGGGTGCCACCATGGGACAGCCCTGCCCTGCCAGAATGGCATAGGAGTTGAGGAGTGGAACTACAGGTGGGATGCGCCTCTTTCCAAACTCCCTCACCCTCCCGGAGCTCACTGTCATCCAACCACTCCTTCTTACTGAAATCCTCTGAGGCAGCGAGGATGGACTTGGTGGTCCTTGAGTGGGGAAGGAGGTCTCCCGAACCCTAGCCAACTTGGCCCTAAGACAAGCAACCTTCACCCTAAACCTAGAGAGCTGCATGAAGATGGAGCAACACCACAGCCTTTAGAATGTCTCCCTGAAGACTGCTGCCTCACAACCACTGCATTGTACCACTCTCATCATGTCTGTTTTCTACCTTCTGCTTGACAGGCTTTAGTCACCCAATCAGTACCCTTTTTTTAATTAAGCCAGCAGTTTTGTTAGAGACAATACAAAATACCCTTTACACTTAGTATATCAGTAAGCTTTTAGTCACCCACTACCTTTCACAGACTTCAGTGACAATTGCTGGTGCCACCCTTTTTGCTTTGCAATCAAACAAGACTCTGTTTTGTTAAATTGAATAAGCACCCTTCCCTCAGAGCTTCTAATCCCCCACTATCCAACACACTCTCAAAATTTTTTTTTACACAAACAACACAAGGTTTTGTTAAAGAGATTAAAACCCCTTCCCTCAGAGCTTCTAATCACCCCCATTCTCCAACGCAATTACACCTTAGCACATTCCCTCTGTCTCCAGTTTTCCCCTTTCACCAGTCTTTTGATCACTCCACCCGATCCCTTGCACAGACTTGTACTCCTCTAGGAGGCAGTATAGCACAGTGGTTTAAGGCTCTGAGCTGCAAACCTGGAGACCTGGGTTTGCATCCCACAGCCCCCACTTGCATATTGTGTGACCTTGAGCAAGTCACTTAACTTCCTTGTGCTACCAGGTCGCACCTGTAAACAAGCTTCAGCTTAGTATGTCTCTCCTGGTTAAAAAAAAAAAAGACTAGCTTTAGTTACTTATCTGCTCCCTTCATCTGGTCCTGGTCTCCTGATCACTGCTGTCTTGCTGCCTCACTGCCCTGCTTCCTTGTTTGTTCCTCCTCATCACGTGTGCTAGCTTTCTTCAGTTCGCAGGTGGGGGTTGGGTAAGGAGGGCCAAAAACCCGTCTGCTGCTCCGCGGTCCCTGGGGTATAACATCAGCCCACAGCACACCCATAGGATATAGTAACCTTGGTAGTATATCAATATTGCTAAAATGTTCACAGTTCTAGCCCAGCAAAGTCTGTACAGGGCATACCATTGTTGAAATATTGTGTGCCATAAGTTCTGTTTGGCATGACCAGTTATAAGTTTACAGTTCTTGTTACAAGTAACTAAGTGTCAGAATGTAGTAGGATGTATGCAGTATACAGTTAATAGGATAAAATGGTTGGAACCCCCCCCCCGTGATCTAAGAATGGGGGTCCCTTAAGATTGTATCATATAATGTCAAGGGGGACAATTCCCCCATAAAAAGAACTAGAATCCTAAATGAACTAAAAATCTTTAAAGTGATATCTCCTTCTTGTAGGAGACACACTTATCTCCATCAAAGCATCTCAAACTCAGGAGAAGGTGGGTTGGGCAGTTAATAGCAGCCTCCCACCCCCAGGATGGAAAAAGCGGGAATGGTGGTGTTAGTAAAGAAAGGCTGCCCCTTGGAAATGATTTCTTCTGAAACAAGAATGGAGGGCCAGCTAGTGATTGCCACAGGCAAGGTAGAGGGAGAACTTATCCTTGTGGTGAACATTTATGCCCTTAATGTGAGATCGAACCCATTTTTTAAGGAAGTTTGCAGCAAGGAGGCTACTGTGCAAGGGGGGCAGATAATCATGGGGGGCAACTTTAACTGTGCACTATCTCCAGTAGAGAATCACTCCACAGGGCATATGGGAACTAACAGATCAGAAGCTAAGTTGCTAAAGGCAATAACTGAGGAATTGGGTATGGTGGACATATGGCAACAGATGCATGGCTGGGAAAGGGATTTTACATTTTAGTCCCATCCACAGGCAGTTTATTCCTGCATAGGCATGTTGTCTACTCCAAAAACTCTCATGTGTAATATTGGGGCACCAGACATTAATAATATCACACAGTCCGACCAGGCTTCTATTTCTTTTCAATTCTTGGTGGGCAGACAGGATAGGAAAACCATGTGAAGGCTCAACTCAGCCTTGCTAAATGATCCCCATTTCAAGAAACAGATCATGCAGAGCCTCACAGAGACTTTTAATTTAAATCAAACTCCTGACATGCCTGAAGCCACAGTACAGGATATGGTTAAAGTTGTGGTCTGTGCCACATTATAAGCTATGCTTCAACTAAAAAGAAACAGACTAAGGCAGAGCAAGAGAAACTAATGAAAACCATTGCACAAACAACATAAATAAACCCTGGGGAATAACAGAATATTAACTGCTCTCAATCAGGTGAGGCAGATGTTCAGAGAAACTGAGGAAAAAAGGCTGAGGGTACCTTAGATATGCATGCCATAAATACTATGAGGCTGGGGGAAGCCACTAAACTGTTAGTTTTCAGACAGAAACAAATGGCTGCGGATAGAGTGGTCCCCAGTATTAAAGACAAAAAGTATCCCAATAAGAAATGGGTCATGCCCCCAAAAAAGTGCACAATGCTGTGAAGAGTTTTATGAACAGTTACACGTTGCACCACAAAAACTACAAGTAATACTGGCAAACACCAAAAGGTTTTTGAGGGGGCTGCATTTAAACTCCATATCTTCTGAAATTAGTGAAAACTTGGAAAAACTCATCTCAGAGGGAAATATTCAGAAAATAATTTTAGACTCCAAAGGGAGTAAAGCCCCAGGACCAGACGACTTTAATGCTGATTTTTATAAAGCTTTTAAGAAGGAATTAACCCTAATTCTTAAGTCTGTTTTTAATGCCTGCCTAACAGAAGACAAGAACCCAGATGCATGGCAAGAAGTGGTCATATGTGTTCTGCCTAAGTCAGGTAAAGGCAGAGACACCTGTACTACTTACAGGCCGATATCCCTACTAAACCAAGACATGAAGCTTGTAACCAAAATCCTGGCCAATAGACTCAAAGAATGCTTGGGGGCCCTCATACATCCAGATCAAACAGGTTCATCCCACATCAGCATCTCCACAATAACATCAGACGTCTGCTGAATACACTGTTTCACCACAAAACTAACCAGACACCACAGCTAACTTTTCACTGAAATCTACCCAAGGCGCTGAGTTGCTACTCTCAACTCGGCGTCTTGGGTAGATTTCAACCAGAAATCCACAACAAGGATTATTAAGGCTATATGCCTAAGTATAAACATTGAAAATGACGTGGAAATAAAAATGTTTAAAAACAAGGTTTGATGAACTGCAAAAAGAATTGTTGTACATATCAATAGGCTTCCATATTTTGAGCAGTGAAAGGCATCTCCTGAAGAAGCCTACACACGTAGCTGAAACGTAGAGATTGTTTGGCGTGAAAATTGGATAAATTATTGTGAACATTTTTCTACATTCAAGCTGTCTGCTGTATATTCATTTGCACCCCTTACACATTTCCGCTACTGGAGAACTTTATCGTTTTGGCATTCACATCAGGGTGGCAGCACTTAGAGACTATGAGAGGCTCATTTCCCGTGGGACATTCTGAGGTTTCTCAGAGACTGGAACTTTAGCAGTGCTGTATGCCAATCCAACAGCAAAAGTTAAAGGTCAATGGGACAATATAGGAAGGTTTTAAAATTGAAAGGAGGACAAGGCAGAGCTGCCCATCTCCCCTCCTCCTTGCACTCAGCATGGAGCCCATGGCTGCAGCAGTAAGCCGGCAGCATTTTGGAGTATGAAAATGAATAGCTATGACAATAGGATATCTCTGTATGCAGACAATACCCTTATTTACAAGGGAGACCCCCATAAATCTGCTCCTACCCTCTTTGCTCTCTTGGAACAATTTGGTCAGGCCTCTGGATTCCAAGTAAATGCAAATAAAACAGAGAATCTGTTAGTCAGTGGTATAATCACAGACCAGATGAAGGCCTACCTACCCTTTAAGTGAGTGAAAGGTAAGGTTTGGTACCTGGACATTCAAATCCCAAACCAATTGAACAAGCTATACTATCTGAACTATGATGCAGTCAAACAGAAGGTGTCTGCAGATTTAAACAGATGGAGTTCATCACTCTTGACATTTTCAGATAGACTGGAAAAAGTCAAAATGAATATATTTCCAAGATTTTTACTTTTACATTCTACCCTTCCACTCTCAATACCTTAAAAGAACTGGAAAGAAAAAAGGCTGTCGGCCATTGTTTGGGAAGGCAGAAGGCCACCAATCTGTTGGGATTTTTTTTTTAAACCTTGGAATTAAGCCGGCATGATGGTGCTGAGGGTTGAGGCGCTGGATGCCACACCTCGCGCCACGCTGACGACCCGGGTTCGGGAATGAGTTTGGGATGCCGGGAGTCAGCCAGGGAGGAAAGTATGGAGCATCCATAGGACTGTTCTCCTCTCCTGGGAGGGATGGGGGGAACTGTCTTGCACAGACAGTGGCACCCGGTGGAGACTGGGTGCACTGTAGCTGCAGAGACCATGCTGGGAAGGGAAATGTTGGGCGGCCATCTTCTGGACTTGTGCGGGAGTGCTCACGTAGTGGGCTGGATGGCATTGCACATCCCATGCTAGGGGGGAGAGAAATAAGTGAAAAATCCCCTTCCTTGGGGACAGGTGAAGGCACCTCGGCCCCGGACCACACCCCCAATACCGGTTGCTCTCCTCTCTCCTGGCCCCTCCTACTTAGCCCGACACTTTATGCTATAGATAGAGCTCTCTGGGCAGATAGGGTGGCCCCTCCCGGGGGGGCTCAGATCTGGGGGATGTGTTGGGTGAGGAGGAGGAGAAGATAGGGAGAAGCGTCTCAGGTGGGAGGTAGAGACCGGTGGCAGAGGATGCTGGAGATAGTTCTCCGAGGTGAGGTGCAAGAAACAGAATTCGAAAAAAAAAAAATCAGAATTACAAACCTTTGAGTCAGGGGCTATTTACAAAGGCTCCATGTCAAAAATTCACAAGAACAATGTAAGACATCAATATAGTGCAAATACAGTGGGTGCACAAAGGGAGGCAAAAACACAGTAATGCAAAATAAAAACACTATGTAAAATAACAGTGTAGCAGTTGAGCAGAACAGTACAAGGCAAAGAAAGTGCTGTATACAAAAGTTTGCATGAGGAAAGTACGTTGAGGAACTTCCATTAAACAAGAGTCACAAGATGTAAGGGAATGGGCGGGGGGTAGAAGGGAGGATAGTAAGGAAGTAAGATATGGGGGTAGTGTTGTGAACCAAAATTTAGACACAAATGTGCAGTGGAGGTGGTGGTGATTTTCTAATGTAGAGAAAGCCAGGGAGTAGTAGAGATTACAGTGATGGGTACAAGGGGGGAGTCAAGGGTGAAGCGACAGAAGGAGTTACAAAGGGTATCCAATCTGGTTAAAGAAGACTTGAGAGCAGCACTGTAGACTAGATTACAGTAGTCAAAAATAGGTAGGATCATCTCAATTTCCTGAATTTCCCCTAACTGTACTTCCATCTGTCCTGTTCACCCTGTCCACTCTTCCCTGCCTGCTCCTGCCTCCCTTTATTTCACTTATCCCCCTTTCCACTCTCTTCCTACCCTTGTTCCCCCCTTCGCTTATTTCGCTTCTCTGCTCTTTTGTATATTATGGTTTTCCTTCCCCCCCCCTTTACTATTTGCCTCTTCCATACTAATATGTTTGACAATGTCCCCTGGACTGCCACTGTACTAATGCCTGGGTACCCTTGACCAAGTTCCCGCCTCTGTGTTGTATACTCTTGCCTCCCTATGGTTATCTTAGTACTTTCTCGATAAAATCATTTCCAGTAATATTGGCACTGTACTATACTTATTCTAGTCAATCTTTTGTTCCTTACTCTTTCCTTAATTGGTGAACCCAATTAAAACAAAAACAATTTAAAAGACAAAGAACACTCTATGCTAAGCATCTAAGGCAATGGTTACCCAAAGGGCAATTAGTAAGCCAAGTTTCTAAGAAATAATGAAATCACATATGCCCACACAATTGTCTCACCACAACATAACCCAGCTAGACCATCTTAGGGTAGCTGGTTCTATTCCACTGGGGTGTCAAACAGACAAGGCATACTGATGAGTCCTGGTAGAATGAAACACGATTCATGTCTTCTGTTGGCACCTTTGCAAACTGTGTGAGGCCTTTGGCACCATGCATTTCTGCTTAAAGTTGAACCAGCATAATATTCTGTGGTGATTTGCATATGCAGCCCATGATGCTTTGCATTGTGGGGGCATGTGTGATTTTGTATTTCTTTGAAACTTGGCTTCCCAGCCAAATGCCCTTTGGGGTGACCATTGCCTCAGTGGTTGCGCACAGAGGTTCTTTGTCTTTTAAATTGTTTTTTGTTTGAATTGGGTTCACCACAACATAACCCAGATAGACCATCTCAGGGTAGCTGGTTCATTTCACTGGGGTGTTAAACAGACGAGGCATACTGATGAATCCTGGTAGGATGAAACACGTGTCTATGTCTTCTGTTGGCACCCTTTGCAAACTGTGTGAGAGGCCTTTCAGCACCATGCATTTCTGTTAAAGTTGTACCAGCATAATATTCTGTGGTGATTTGCATATGCAGCCCATGATACTTTGCATTGTGGGGGCATGTGTGATTTTGTATTTCTTAGGATGTATATATGTCTCCCTATTACCCTCTCCCCCAGGACACACCATGAGACGAGCAACTTGTTGTTCAGTGTGCCCTTCCTGGTGAAACATTTCAATAAATAAATAAATAAAGTCTGGCAGTTTGTAAATGATACATCAGAAAGGCAAACTTAGCAACATTCCTAGCTGGAAGTATTCCTCTGTTTGACTGTTAGAAGTTTGTCTTAAGGCTTTACAAAGCAATTCTAGTAAGAAAATGTGTGGCATGATTAAATGGAGTTCAGCATGTCACTTGAAAAAAAAGCATTATTGTGAAAAAAAAAAGCATTGTTATGAAAAAAATCATTGTTATGACTTAACCAAATTTGACATGGACTTACAGTATGGGGAAAACTGTCATTCTGGACTTGAGGCTTTAAAAACAAATTTTAAACCTCTGAATTCAATTGAGAGAGTCTGAGAACAAAGCACACATCGACTATTCTTATAAATGTAAGGTCAATCACTCTTTGACTTTAAAACTTACAAAACATGAATGATTTGTTTTCTTGTTAGAATGTGAATCAAGTCAGGATTGTTTGAGGAGGCAAACAGCACTTATAGGAACACTACATGCAAAACTGATAAAAACACATTGTGCATTGGGTTTTGTTTCTCTGATGATTTCTGGAACAGGATTCACAAAGCCTTGCCTAGGCGCAAACCCAATATGCCCGGGGCAAACTGGGCTTTGTGAATTGCTGGTATTCACAAAGCCCAGTTTGCAGCCGCAAACTGGGTTTGTGGCTGGGCAAAGTAGTGAGGGGTTCCACAATGCAAATGAGGGGACCCGCATATCCCCGCAATCCCATTCACAAAGGATTTGCTCCATGCAAGGGCCTTTGTGAAGGTCTTTGCATGGAACAAAGTACCACTGAAAAAAACTGGTGGTAATCTGTGCAACCCGAGTGGTTGGCGGAGGTACTGCGCCCCCCCAGTCCCCGATCGCGCAACCAAGAACATAAAAATTCATGTTTCATAGCATAGTGTCCCATCTCGGTCCCCGATCGCCCGATTACCCACCCGATAATAAAATATATTCTTTTCCATAGTGTAGTGCCCCACTCTGATCCACGATTTGCCTGATTACCCACCCGTTATTAAAATAAAATCTTTCCGTAGTGTAGCGGTCCCTCCCCAGTCCCCGACTGCCCGATTACCCACTCGTTATTAAAATAAAATTGTTTCCCGTAGTGTAGTGATCCTTCCAACCCCTCACACACTCCATTAAGCTTACACCACCTTGCTCCCCGCCGTAGCAGCATGGCCACCAGTCAGCGAGCAGCACAGCCCTCCTCACACCTCCATGGCTGCCCGCCAACTCAGCTGTCAATGACAGCTTTCAGTATACACTACAAACCCATTGGCTGACACCACTGGGCTTGTAGTGTATACTGTAAGCTGTCACTGACAGTTCAGTCGACAGGCAGCCATGGAGGTGTGAGGAGTGCTGTGCTGCTCTCTGACCGGCGGCGATGCTGGAGCAGGGTGAGTGGGGTGGTGTGTGCTTAATGGAGTGGGTGGGGGCTTGGGAGGACCACTAAACTATGGAAATTATTTTATATTAATAACGGGTGGGTAATTGGACGATCGAGGACTGGGGAGGGACCACTACACTACGGAAAGATTTTATTTTAATAATGGGTGCGTAATCCTTTTAATAATGGGTGGGTAATCAGATGATCGGGGATCAGGGCAGGACCACTACACTATGGAAAATCCTTTGTTTTTTATTACCGGGTGGGTAATCAGGCAATCAGGGATCAGGGTGGGGTACTACACTATGGAAGTTATTTTATTAATGGGTGGTTAATGGGGCGATCAGGAATTTGGGGTAGGACCCTACACTATAGAACATGATTATATTTATTAACGGGTGGGATACATGTGATCGGGACCAGGATGGGACCACTACACTATGGAAAATATCTATGTTTATTGCTGGGTGGGATTCATGAGATCGGGGACTGGGGTGGGACTGCTGCACTATGGAAATCTATTTTATTTTTGACCATTGGGTCTGTGATTGGGGGTGGGGAGGGCATCATTACACTATGGGGTAATGCAGCCGCATGGGGCTTGGGCTGGTGGAGGGAGGGCCACGCACCGCCACACTAAAGGCATGCAAATTAGCCCATAATGTACATGCTAATGGCCACTAGTGCCTTGCATGTCCAATGGGCTCATTTGCATGGCTCTGTTGGTGAATGGCACTTTAGTGCATGAGTGCTATTGACTGCGGGGACATTTTACTGACTGGCTGTGGGGGCAGCACTACTAGGTATTCCACTGCCTTTTCTGGGTTAGGGCTGCCCCTGCCGGACCCTATTCACAGTCAGATAGCCCACTGAGCTATCTGACTGTGGATAGCTCCATTGCCCACCAGTGCAGCCGGGAAGTGCAGAACAAACTTTTGCACCCACTTTGTGCTCCCTTTTTGAATCCTGGCCCTGGCATTCTGTTACCTGTGTTTGTAGCAAGGTTTTCTTTTTTCACTTTTCTGTGCAAGTTTATGGCCCCTGGGTGTAGCCATTTGGGCTTCTTTTATTGCTTTGATCTGTTGGAATTTTCCCATAATGCCCCTGGGAATGATGCGAATTAGAACTAAGAGCTCAGGATCCTAGTTATAATAAAGTCACAACATCTAACTGCAACTGCCTGTGAAAGTTAACTGTTTTGAAAAAGTGTTTGCCCTCCCTCCCCAGTCAAGGTCAGATTTTCCTTAGTGCCAATGGTTGTTATTCTGGATGTGTGGCAATTTTCTTTGTAAAGTGCTGTCACAGGGTAATAAAGCCAATACATGTTTGAATGACTTTGGTCTAATTTATATAATTCATAGAGACATTATGAGAAAATCCCAGCAGATCAAAGGCAATAGAAGCCTGAATGGCTACCCTCAGGGACCATACAACTGGCAGGGGAAAAGTGAAAAACAAAACAAAAAACAAAACCTTGTCAAAGACACGTGGAACAGAACACCAGGGACCATCAGGAAAACAAAAACACAATGTACAACATGTGTTTGTATAATTTTTGCATGCAGTTTTTTATTAAGAGGTGACAGGCAAGTGTTATTTAAGTAATTAAATTGCCAGGACAATCAAGTAAAGCCAGACTAGTTCAAGATTATATTATAGCCAGTGTAAAAAAAAACAACACACACACACACACACACAAACACACATAAAAAAAAAAAACAAGCAGCATTTGGGGCAGGGAAATAGCCATCTCGCCACTTCTAAGGCAGTAAGGAAGGCTGGGGGGATACTGGGATGCATAGGGAGAGGCATCAATAGTAGAAAAGAGGAAGTTGTTATCCCTCTGTACAGACAGTTGGTGAGACCCCATCTGGAGTACTGTGTGCAGTTCTGGAGACCCCATCTCTGCAAAGATATAGACAGAGTGGAGGCTGTCCAGAGGAAGCAACAAAATGGTGCAGAGTCTGCACCAGAAGACATCTGAAGAAAGACTAAAGGAGCTTAATATGTATACCCTTGAGGAAAGGAGGAGAGCGGGGACATGATAGAAACTTTCAAGTACCTCAAGGAATCAACAAAGTCCAAGAGGTGTCATCTTTCAGAAAAAGATGTGCAGAACAAGGGCACAATTTGAAGATAGAAGGGGACCTCAGAGGTAATGTGAGGAAGTATTTTTCACAGAGAGGGTTGTGGATCATGGAACAGCCTCCCTGAGGAGGTCGTGGAGTCAAGAACAGTGGGGGAATTCAAGAATGCATGGGACAGACATAAGGCAGTCCTAGTGGGGGTAGGAGGAAGTAAGCTGTTGGTTAATTAGGATCTGCAGCTTATCTGTTAGGTAGGAAAATGGGCAGACTAGGTGGGCCAAGCGGTCCTTATCTGCCATCAAATTCTATGTTTCTATGTTTCCTACGCTTGCTATACCATTGCATTGCAGCTGAATCTAAGTCACTTCCCGCTGAGCTGTCATCCTAAGTAGGGAACTAAACAGATTAATTTGCTGTTTCCTATTTTGGCCTCCCCACCGCTACTCCAATGCCAAACAGTCTTAAAAGTCACCAACACCTCAAGAAGAACTTTGAAAAACATAATATTTGGACACAAGGCAGCTTATATTTCTCATTAGCTCACTATTTCATATCTCCATTGTGTATTACTGAGGTCATACTTATGAAAACAGAAAAGCTGCTCCTTGAGGGTTCAACATCTCCTATTGCTTTTTTCCAATCTGATGTCATAATACTCTGCTTGTGACATCACAGTTATTCCCATAGCATCAGATAGTGACATCACAACAGAATATTATAATTTCAAGTAGGGAATAAGCTACAGAAGCAGATGAACTCTAAGGGACAAAAATCTTGTTTTTGTGGGGATTTCTTCAGTAATGAATAATGGAGAAGAGAAATCTATAGAAGATAGATGAAATACAATTTGAATTGTGTCTAATTATTAGTTTTCCAAAGATGTCGGCTGCTCTTTAAAAATAAATCTGAATTAGCTTATCTGACTTCATTATTATCACCCGATACTTCACCTGAACTGGACAAAGCATAAGGATTATCTATGTAAAAATGAAAGTCAGGCATCTCTTTACTTCTGTTGGTGAATCAAGAGACCACTTTTGGAACTGACTAACTGAATCCTCCATGACAACACTAGTGCCGAGAACACAGAAAAAAGATGCAGTGCACACCAAATTAAGTGCAAAAAATATAGTTTATTTAGAGAAGTCTAGCAGCAAACATTGCCCGACACTTCAGCGGGTGCTCTGCCTATTTATCACGGAGCTCTAACACTAGTGCACCTGTAATGACATCACTGGATTATTTATTTATTTATGTATTTGTTGACCGAGTAAGTACACTGGTTCAGTGGACCTTTTTCAGGCACAACCTGGGCCATCAAGATGGCACACAAATGCACAATACAAAAGATATAAGCAGTGGTACATCACAATAGAAATTACGATTCTACACTGTTACAGACAGAGAGAGCGGAAAAGTTACAACCATCAACCTTCAATGTCTAACCCATGTGCAAAGCCAAAAAATAGAGCACCCCAACTCCATCAGATAGCTCCAGGCTATACAATACTTATAACCTTACACAGTCGGTCATAGTAATTTATATGCTACAGCTGCTGGCATCTCGCTGTGCATTCACCAATAAATTGGAGGCATACAACATTAAAATAGAAATTTACTTAAAATCTTTTTCAGCTTATGTTTACAGGTACACACAAAGCTAGCAAAAGGAACCATTAGACAAAACATGTTACAAACAAAACTTAGAGGATATCTTATTCTATGCATACTTTTGTCTCAATGTTTTTTTGTGGGGGGGGGGGTTATGTATAAAACTATAGGGACGTCCATAGAATGCTGCCATACTGACTGTTATCAGACCCTGACTAGAATGTTAAAAGGAAGCAGTCCATCCCAAATGGGACACAGCAATGAAATCTGCAGACTGAGAGGAAAAATTGGGCAAAACGTAGACAATGAAACTCATATAAAGGTAGGTAATAAGGCTTGATTTATTTATGCAAAATGACACAACCCATATAGACCATATTGGGTTCAAGTACACTGCAGCAGATAGACAAACTGAGAAACATAATGCTGCAATTTATGTTTATGATAGGCCTGGACAGATTTCTACTTTGCAAGGGAATCATTGGATACCCTGGACTGTATTTCTTATGAAGCTGGAGTGGGGTTGGGGGTTCGGGATGATGAACCTAGAGTTCCTGCCAACCTTAAATTTCTGTGTTACCATGAACTGAGATTGCCAGATGTTTTCTTTTATTATTTAATAAGTAGACTCACACAGGCCATAAACTAGCAATACAAGCACTCATCAGGTATGTACAGGTCTGAATATATATTGGCATTGTTAGAGTCTAAAAACAATTTATTGGAGTCTAGTAAAAATAATTTACAAGGCATGCTATTGGCTCTAAAGATTCTAGTTTGGCTAGCTGTACTAAAGATACTGCCATAAGATTCTTCAGATCTCAAGCTAACAAGTAAGACAAAGTCAAGGCAAGGCAACTTTTATTTATGTTCCACCCAATCCCAATAGCTCTAGGTGCTTCACAGCAACCCAGTAAAGTAGAACAGTTGTCAGGACAATACATTATAAAATATACTCAAATACTGTTACTTTATAAATAAAATAAATAAATTAAATACTAAGTTAAATAAAACATTAAAATAGCTGTGGGCAAGAGTCTCAGCAGACAATTTAATCTGAAATTAATTGGAATTAAATGCATAAACAGGAAATTTGTTATCGCCCTTTTAAATTCCCTGCTTTAATGCTTCCACCGAGGGGAATTCTGTAAATATAGTGTTATGTATTCTACAATAGTGGGGCCATGACTGAGTAAGCCCTGTTAACTGAAGTCTCATGCGGGATCTCGGGACAGCTAAAGTGTTGCCCTTAGTGGAGTGGAATGGATGACCAGATGTAAATAAAGTCATGGGGTCTTTCAAGAAGCTCAGGCCTAACCCTTGTAGGGCCTTGTATGTTAACAGTGCTACCATGAATGTGGTGGACAACCTCATCAGAAGCCAGTGCAGGCCACAGAGCACAGGAGAATTATGGTCTGACCAGATGCCTCCATAATCAACCTTGACGCAGCAATCTGAACCAGCTGAAGGCAATGCACCTGGGGCAGTATAGCTTAGTGGTTAAGGACATTGAGCTGAAAACCTGGAGACCTGGTTTTGAATCCCATCAGCCCCCACTTGAATACTGTGTGACCCTGAGCAAGTCACTTAGCTTCCTTATGCTCCCAGGTCATACCTGGAAACAAGTCCAGCTTAGTGTGCATTTCCTGGTTAAACAATTTTCCCTCCCCTCCCAGACAACCCATGATAAATGGTATTACAGTCATCAAGTCTAGAAGTGACAATGGCATGCATGATAATCACCATGTCCTCATACGCTAGATAGGAATTGATGTGGGAAATATTTCATAAGTGCAAATACCCACTGTGGACCCAGCTGACACCTGATGTTCTAATGCCAGCCTGTAGTCCACAATGATCACCAGATTCTTTACCCTAACCGCAGTCGACACCATGGTGCCATCCAATGATGGCCAAACTGACAAATTACTCTAGTTGGCTGATCTCAGAGAACCAGGTTCCATCAGAAGCAAGAAACTGCATCACACTCATCAGGAGTGCATCTGCATAGCAGTGACATCTTACCCTGTGTTGTCTAATCATCACAGAACCACCACATACACCCAGAAAGAATGGGGGACAGGATTGAACTCTGAAGAACTCCACAGCTGACTGCTACTGGGTGTAATGTGTACAATCTCAACACCACCTGCTGCAATCTGCTGAACAAGAAGCACTCATACCATCTCAAAGTTGTTCCATTGTGAGTCAGAATAAAACATATTTCTAAAGGCATTACAATAACATCCCATGAGTCAGAGTGTCACATGCTAACAAGCGATCTAGGAGAACTACTCCAGAGTATTCTCCTCTATCTCTCACCAGGAACAAGTCAATAATTAGAAGTGGAGATGCATGTAGTCATAGAAATTTAAAAAAAATGAAAAATAAAATCAGTTATACACTGAAGCAGCATTAGCTGTCTTCAATAATTTATGGATAAAGTGGGTTCTATACATCATGCAACAGAGACCAGAGTTTATACCATAATGTTAAATACAGGGGTGTGGGGATGATGACAGGATGTCCCAAAGGGAAATTTATTGGCACTCTCAATAGCTGGGGGGAGACAGATATTAGAACTAAGGGGAGATGGGGATTTTACCCAGTTGGCCACATGCTTACTTGATATATGCCTAAAGGTTTAAGTAGTCATTAGTAACTGGGTCATTGCAAAGTAACAATAGGGATCTTTTTTATTAAGTCATAATGATACAGATTATGTTTTGGAGACATGCACTACAGTCCTGTAAATGTTGCTATGCCAGGATTGTCACGGTGGTTTTAAGTTTATGCAAAAAACAAAAAAATAAAAAGTAAAAAAAATTGTGATGCATTTCTTTGTATATAGAAAATCCAATACCATTTACAGTTTTAAGGTGGCTATAGAGTATTTCAGGTTCTAGAGATGGAAGGACAAAGGGGTAAGTAGCATACAGTATATAGCATATAGTGCTTCTCCACCCCCAAAGGAGCAGTGAGCTAAAAAGTGCTGGGATATCAACTCTACACTTGCACACCTGCAGCTCCTTCAGCTGTGTGCCAGTTTGTTGCATTTATCTACAATTGTTCCAGAGTCTGGCAGCACCATTCCTGTGACCCAGTAGTGCACAAAGAACTTAGTATGTATTCCTGCCCACAAGTCCACCCTTACCAGAATAGACCCCCTTTTCCACTCCTTCAATCGTTTTACCCTTAATGCATTCTGCTACCCATCACTGCTCCCTTTATGCTAACATCTCTCTCCTGTCCTTGGATGCCCAAGCCTCACACACTGCTCTGACTTCTTGGCTAAACACTAGCTTGCGACTGCTTCCCTTTGTCTCTTCACACTGTTCTTAACCACTAGTCCTTTCGCTCATCTGATGCTTGTACATTCCATCTCCTTTGCTGCAAATCTGTAATTGGTCAATTTGTCTTCTTTATCAACATCCCTACCCAGTGGAATAACCTGCCCATCCCTATTCAATTTTCATTCTCACTCAGCTCTCTCAGATTGCTCCAGCTGGCCCATTTATTAAAACTATACCTCTGCAACTAGCCATATTCCAGCACACCCTAGTACCCTGACCCCTGTTACTACTACTCCTTACTGACATATCCCAGATACCTCTGCAATCTTTGTAAATTGTGTATTTTACAAATTGGTAATGTGTATTTTACTCTATTACTGTTTTTGTATATGAAACTTGCTTTTGTTTATTGTATCTTGTATGTTGTAACCACTCTCTGAAAACAAGCTCTGGCTCTGTGTGCCTAGTCTGGTCAATAAATTTAAATAAATAAATAGATAACTAAATATCATTTTTGGAGACAATCTTATTAATTTCAGGATTTATTGGTGAAATGCAATATTGCAAATACAAAGCAAGACATATACAAAAAAGCAATTCTTTAGAGTTAAAAAGGTAAAACACTTTGATGTTGGGGAGAATACAAGACCTTATGTTTACTAATAAAAATAATACAAGGATACACAATAACTCTGTCGTGTACCAACTATTATTGGAAAACATTAGAGGAGAGAGAAACCACCTTAATTCTTTTTGGAGCAATGAATTACAATGTGAGGTAAATACATTTCATTGGTTTGGTATTTTGATAATTCATTCCTTACTAAATGCAGATCCAGAAGCAAACGATGTGATACCTTTTACTGTACCAACAGATGTTACAAAAAGAAAACATAGAAACAGACGTTGATGGCAGATAAGGACCGCTTGGCCCACCTAGTCTGCTCATTTCCCTATTTAGTGGATAAGCTACAGATCCTAGTTTACCAACGGCCTATTTCTTCCTACCCCCCACAAGAATTGCCTTACGTCTGTCCCATGCATTCTTGAATTCCCCCTCTGTTTTTGATCTCACAACCTCCTTGGGAAGGTTGGTCCATGCATCCACCACCCTCTCTGTGAAAAAATACTTCCTCACATTGCCCCTGAGCCGTCCCCCCTCCCATCTTCAAATTGTGTCCCCTTGTTCCTATACATCTCTTTTTCTGAAAGATGCTACCCTCTTGGATTTTGTCAATTCCCTTGAGGTACTTAAAAGTTTCTGTCATGTCCCCCCTCTCCCTCCTTTCTTCAAGGGTAAACATATCAAGCTCCTTTAATCTCTCCTCGTATGGCTTCTGTTGCAGACCCTGCTCCATTTTAGTTGCCCTCCTCTGGACTGCCTCCATCCTGTCTATGTCCTTGCGGAGATGGGGTCTCCAGAACTGGATGCAATACTCCAGATGGGGTCTCACCAATTGTCTGTACAGAGGGATAACAACTTCCTGTTTTCTGCTGGTGATGCCTCTCCCTATACATCCCAATATCCCCCCAGCCATCCCAACTGCCTTCTCATATTGCTTGCTAAACTTTAGGTCATCTGATATGATTATCCCAAGGTCTCTTTCCATTTTTGTTGTTGTTTTTGTCCCCCATTGTGTACTCTTTCTCTGGGTTTTTGCTTCCCAGGTGCAGTTTGCACTTCTTTGCATTGAATCCAAGCTGCCATACTTCTGACCATTCCTCCTTCCTTGCCAAGTCCCTTCTCATCCTTTCCACCCTCCCCCCATTGTGTATCAACCCTGTTGCAGATCTTTGTGTCGTCTGCAAAGAGGCATACTTTTCCTTCCAGTCCCTCTGCAATGTCACTTATAAAGACACTAAAAAGGACCAGACCCAGTACTGAATCCTGTGGTACCCCACTAGTAACCCCCCTTTCTTCAGAGTGGACTCCATTTACTATTACCTTCTGTGTCCTGTTGCCCAGCCAATGTTTTACCCAGGCTACCACCCTGGGACCCACTCCCAGGCTGGCTAATTTGTGTATTAATCTTTTGTGTGGGACTGTGTCAAATGCCTTGCTAAAGTCTAGGTAGGGCATGTTCACAGCCCCTTCCTGGTCTACTACTTTGGTCACTCAGTCAAAGAAATCGATTAGATTAATCTGACATGACCTTCCCACTGTGAATCCATGCTGCCTTGGGTCAGGGGTCAACCTTAACTTTTTTTTGCACTAGCCAGCAGGGCAAGTTGATTCAAAATTGCACTAGCCTGCAGATGATTGCACTAGCCCTTAATTGTTATTGTAAATTTTGATCACTTATGCAGGAAACAATGCAAGCAAAGCCAAGAAATACTCTGATTATTGCACATTTATTCTGCTCCAACATTTCTTCCAACTCCCCAGCAGAAAAAAAAGACTGCAGTGCCATCACAGTGAGCACCCCCATTGTTTTGTACCATAGCCTCCTCTCTTCCTCTTTCTGCCCCCCCACACCAAACAGAGAGAGGATATCACAACAGCAAATGTTCAATCAAGCAGTCCTAGCTCTGTGCACACAATAGCTGACATCATCATGCACCTCACCACACTGTCACCACCACCCACAGGGCAATAAACAGAGTCAGGCAGACAAAGACACTCTCGGTCCCCACCCTATAGTCAGCTGGAGACCTGCATTTTTGACAGTTTTTGTACAGTCTCAAGTGAGCCAGGAGCACATCTAAGATTTCTTTGGGGTGGGGGCTAGACAAACCTAAGGGGCTTGGGAAATAGAAAACTATGAGATTTTTATTTGTAAAAACATTGATTTTAATATGCTCTGCCCCAACAATAACATATTTTTCTTGAACAGTATCCTTTCACCAGCCATGGGGAAACAGTACACAGGCATAACACTATACTATTTCTATTTCTGTATAGGATGATCTATGCACCCCAGGAATGCCTATTTCAAGGTTTCAAATTATGTATTTTATCAAGGCTTATTTTTGTACCATACATGATCCAAAGCTTTGTTTTTAGGCTGAAAGGACATGCTGAGTGGGATAAGGGTGGAACTGTATGGATGGAGATGGCTGGCATGGTCCATTTAGAAGAGCTATGGACCCCCTACACTTGCGGAGTCTGGTCTGCAGTGGTGTCCAGGAAAAGAACAGAGTTAAGAGATTTGGAGGGGAGAGGGAAGCTATGGTGAGGCTGGGATAAAACTCACCACCTGCGGAGCCAATCCTGTATACCTCTTTGCATTTTATCACTTAAATGTTGGATACAAACACTCAAAATGTAGAGAAATGAGGGGCACTGGTCTTAATAATATTGGACAAATTGTTAGACATAGACACATTCAGAAAACTGGAACCTAGTGACTTAACAGCACTCTACCCTTGATCACACCCTGAACACTAGCTGAAAATCTTAACAGTGGAGTGATAATGACTCACATTGAGTCTTTTGTGGGATCCATCTCTTGAACTGCCAGATAATTGCAGCTCTTAATGAGCTATTAATCACACCTGACCATCTGGAACACTGAGAGAGATTAGCATGAAGACTAGAGAATGCTAAAGTAGAGACATTTTTAACTTCACTAACAGCCATGAAAATCTGCACTAGTCAAGGCGGGCTAGTAAAGAGTTAGCTGCACTAGCCCTGGTCAATTTGCACTAGTGTTTGGGCTAGTAAAACAATGTTAAGATCGACCTCTGCCTTGGGTCCAGTGCACCACTGGCTTCTAGGTACTCAACAATTCTTTCCTTCAGAAGTGATTCCATCATTTTCCCTACCACTGAGATCAAACTGACAGGTCTGTAGTTTCCTGCCTCTATCTTGCTTCCACTTTTGTAAAGGGAATAACATCCACCCTCCTCCAGTCCTCAGGTACCACACCATCCTCCCATGATTTGTTAAAAAGAGTAGTCAGTGGTGTCACTAGTTCTCCCCTTAATTCTTTTAGAATTCTTGGGTGAATCCCATCAGGCCCCATTGCTTTGTCCACCTTCAGTTTTAGGAGTTCTTTTAGAACCCCTTCTTCTGTGAAAGGACTGGGATTGACCCTCATATCCAGAGTGCTTCTATTCATTGGATTAGGTACCTCCCCCTCTTCTTCTTTTGTGAATATTGAGCAGAAGTATTCATTCAGTATCCCTGCTTTTTCACTGGCTCTCTCTGCCCACCCACCTTCCCCTTTATTCCGCTTCACTATCCCTCCCTTTGTCTTTCTTCACTCCCTAATGTGCCTGTAAAAGGTTTTATTCCCCTTCTTAACCAAGTAGGCTAACTTTTCCTTGGTTTGGGCCTTTGCTATTCTGACTGCCTTCCCTGTTTCCTTCTGCTTTAACTGGTACAGTTCTCTGTCCTGCTTCTTCTGTGTTTCCTCCTTATACTTCCTAAATGGTATCTTTCCTAAGCTGCCTTGTCTAAGCTTTCAGACCAACCAAGTCCTTCCTCATCTAATCTAACTTTTTACCATACTAATGTTATCATTTTTTTAACCCAAGTGGAATGTATTCCTGTGCTGGTTTGCTTCCATTAATCCTGCACTCATAGCTGTTTCAGAAACTTGGCTTGATTCCATGATTTGAGACACTGAAATCAATGTTCCTAGTCATACAATATTTCAGTGTGACAGAAACCGACAGAGGGGTTGGGCTATGATTTTTGTTCAGAATTCCTCTCATTGTATTGCTGATTGTATAGACTAGATTTTATTGTCATTAAACCTGCATGACAGGCCTATTTCAGTTGGTGCTTTTTATTAACCTCATAGCTTAAAACGTGCTAAATTCAGGCAGTTATTTAACTTTAAACAACAAAACAAAGCTGCTCCAATAGGTGGTGCAATATCTAAAAAGGAACATCAATGAAATCACAGAAAAAATGCATTCAGCACTCATAGTCCACCAAAGGTAGGCTTACACAATGCTGCCAAGTAGAAAATATCTATGCAGAGTGTGCTAATGTGCTCACAGCAGTGAAGTGCTCTGATAGCTCAACCCCAATGTTTCTCACCTGCACATGGAGCTCAGTCATTCTTGACAAAACGCGGCACACAGGCATGAAACATTGGGGCTGAGCCATGAGAGAGCACCTCCGCCCTGTAAGCACTTTAGCACAGTCTCTGTGGATAATAAAATAGTATTTTTCTACTTGAAATCATTGTATGAGCCTATGTTTGGTGGACTACAGCTGATGATTGCATATTTTTTGTGATTTCATTGAAGTTATTTAACTTTAGTGATTCAACTGAGTCTTATTCTGACATGTTACTGGGAGAGTAGAATGTCCATCTTCTTCCAAGTTGTGTAACAGGGTGTGCTTTGAAACAACTGAGAAGCTGCATGGGATATACTATATTGGACTAGATATCTGCAACAAATCTCTCTCTTGCTTACATCTGAGGGAAGTTTTCCTTACTTTACAGTCTTACATTGGTATTGCTTTGTGTTTAATTATTTTAGTTTTTAATTCAGGAAGGGGGTTTTCAAAACTGCTTATCTTGTGAGTATCTTCAGAAGGGTTGAAATAACTGCATATTTGATTTGGACTGTCTACTAGTATTCTGTGACAGTTTGCATCAAATTACTTTTGAACAGTTTACAAATCAGTTACTGGATATTAGTTGAATTACTATAAAGGGCAGTACTCACCAGGGTGGTGGAGCAATGGTGTATTTCATTGTCTCTAACAGTCACCAGTGGTTGTGGACTACCCACCCACCCACCTTTCCCCACATCCCCCCAGGTGTGACATTTCCATTATAGCCAATGTTCTGAGATCACTTCCTCAACAGGTCTTGGGACAGAACTGTCATATTCTTAATAACCCAGGGCAGTGCATAAAGGGTAAGTACACACCACAAAAAAGAAGAAAAAGAAAAAGAAAAAAACAATAAATATATATATTACATATTGTATATTATAAGGGAGAGGGACATGTGGGAAGTGGTGCAATGCACTGGCTGTGGGGCAGCAGTTTTCTGGGAGACATTCTGGAAACTGTGTTGCTGTCCTATTTGCAGGCAACTGTCAGCTCTGAGGGAAGAGGCTGCCCACCTCCAGGCTGAACTGGCAAGGACTAAGGAGGCCTCCCCCACCCAAAGAGCACCACTGCCACAACCACTGCCTCAGAGGCTGCCAAGTAAGAAGAGCAGTTGGACCACAGTGGGTTCTGGGAGGGTGCGGGTGGTGAAACAGAGGCAAAGCCCCCTACTTGTACCTCTACACAAACCATATGCCAGTCTGGCAGAGCAAGGTTCTTCTATGATGGCACCCTCAGTGGAGACCAAGAAGAATGCTGAGGACATCCACAAGGGAGACCCACAGAAGGGTGGCAAGGGACACCACAGGGGAAGAAAATAGCTTCTGATAGGGGACTCCATTGTTAGAGGGGTAGACCTGGGGAAGGGAGAGGAGAGGGAAGTAAGGTGCCTGCCTGGTGCCATGGCTTGGAGGGACAAGAAGCGAATCCTCAGGATTGCAGAAGTAGCATCACAGGAGAGGGAACTAGATATTATTGTCCACCTTGGGACAAATGACCTAGCTATGCATGAGATCAGTGTAGTGCAGGATGAAATTGTGGAGTTGGGGAGGGGCCTCAAACAGGTAGCAAGCACGGTTACCTTCTCAGAGGTGCTGCCAGTCCATGGCAGGGGTGAGGCTAGGGTACTACACACCATGAAGTTTAATGAATGGTTGCAAAACTGGTGCAGAGCACAGGACTTTGGCTTCATTGGGGACTGGGGGTACACCTGGAGAGATGAAGGTCTATACTGGCATGATGGTGTGCATCTGTCCACAAAGGGAACCAAGATTCTAAGTGACAGGTTTAAATGCTTCCTTGGCAAGCTTTTAAACTAGCCATGGGGGGAGGTGCTAATAAGAGGCAGAAAATTTCAAGCCTCCCCCAACAAAACATGACGGGTAGTAAGGTAAACACTGAGGTACAGTGCTCAACAGAGGGCAGGACGGGGTAAATGGAAAAATAGACAAGGGCAAAAAGAGCAGGGATGGAGGAAAAAAGGTTAAAGCCAATATTAATTGGGGGGCAATGAGTACCAATGCCCATAGTCTGGGAAACAAGCTTCATGAGCTAGTAGCTTTGATGGAAGATGAACAATAGGATATTGTGGCAGTCACGGAAACATGGTACATGGAGAATCATGACTGGGATGTCAACATACCAGGGTACACAGTCTACAGAAGGGACAGGGAGGGGAAAAGAGGAGGTGGAGTAGCTCTATACATAAGGGAAGGGATCAAAGCTACATAACTAAAAAGTAAAGGGGGAGGACAAGAGGCACTCTGGGTCACCTTGGAGACAGGGAATGGCATCACAATCTGCACAGGGGTTGTATACAGACCCCCATCTCAAGGGAAGGAAATGGACAAGAAAATGATAGAGGACATTCTCAAAATGGCTGAAAAAGGGGAGATACTGTTGATGGGGGACCTGAATATGCCACATGTTAACTGGATGACATGTACTGCTGCCACATCCAAGAGCAGAGTCATTCTCGATGCCCTGAAGGGGGCAGGCCTTAGACAGCTAGTGTTGAAACCCACTCAGGAGGGAGCAATACTAGACCTGGTACTCTCAAATGGAGAGGGATCACAAATTTAGAAGTCAGTAGACATCTGGGAACAAGCGACCACTGCACAGTGTGCTTCACAATAAGCACAACCATGGAGATGAGCCATACAAAAACAAGCATACTGGACTTTAGAAGGGCTGACTTTTGGCAAAATGGGTGAATACCTGAGGAATACACTAGCAAATGGCCAAAAAGGAGGGGTGGAAGAACAATGGAGAAAAATCAAAACTGCCATCATAGAGGCAACAAGCCTTTGTGTGAAACAGATAAAGAAAACAAAGCGGATTAAAAAACACTATGGTTCTCAAAAGAGGTGGCAGGGAAGGTTAAGGAGAAAAAGGCTGCATTCAAAAAGTATAAGGAATCACAGAAGGAGCATGACAGGGAACTGTATCAATTAAAGCAGAAAGAAGTGGGAAGGCAGTCAGAATAGCAAAAGCCCAAACCGAGGAAAAATAGCCAATTCAGTTAAGAAGGGGATAACACTTTTAGATACATTGGGAGCATAGAAAGGTTAAGGGAGGAATAGTGAAGATTGATAAGGGAGAGGGGAGGTGGGCAGAGGGAGACGGTGAAAAGGCAGAGTTACTGAATGAATACTTTTGCTCAGTATTCACAAAAGAAGATGAGGAGGAGTTACCTAAACCAGACAATAGAAGCACTCTGGGTAGGGGGGTTGACACCAGTCCATTTACAGAAGAAAGAGTCCTGAAAGAACTCCTAAAACTCAAGGTGGATAAAGCAATGGGGCCTGACAGGATTCACCCCAGAATCCTAAAAGAACTAAGGGAGGACCTAGTGACACCACTGACCACACTTTTTAACAAATCATGGGAGGATGGGGTGGTACCTGAGGATTGGAGGAGGGCAGATGTAATTCCCCTTCACAAAAGTGGGAGCAAGGCAGAAGCAGGAAACTACAGACCTGTAAGTTTGACCTCAGTGGTGGGGAAAATGATGGAATCACTTCTGAAAGATAGAATTGTTGAGTACCTAGAGGCCAGCGGGGCACAGGACCAAAAGCAGCATGGATTTACAGCAGGAAGGTCATGTCAGACGAATCTAATTGATTTCTTTGACTGGGTGACCAAAGTAATAGACCAGGTAGGGGCTGTGGATATGGTCTACCTAGACTGTAGCAAGGCATTTGACACAGTCCTGCATAAAAGATTGATAATCAAGTTAGCCAGCCTGGGAGTGGGTCCCAGGGTGGTAGCCTGGGTAGCAAACTGACTGTACAACAGGACACAGAAGGTAATAGTGAATGGAACACATTCCGAAGAAAGGAGGGTCACTAGTGGAGTACCTCAGGGCTCAGTACTAGGTCCAGTCCTCTTTAACATCTTTATAGGTGACATTGCAGAGGGTCTGAAGGGAAAGGTATGCCTCTGTGCAGATGACACAAAGATCTGTAACAGAGTTGATACACAAGGGGGGGGTAGAAAGGATGAGAAGGGACTTGGCAAGGTTGGAGGAATGGTCAGACATATGGCAACTTAGATTCAACGCAAAGAGTGCAAAGTTATGCACCTGGGAAACAAAAATCCAGTAGAAGAGTACACAATAGCAGGGGAGGTACTAACAACAACAAACATGAAAAGGGACCTGGGGGTAGTCATATCAGATGATCTAAAGGTGGGTAAGCAATGTGAGAAGTCAGTAAGGAGAGCCAGGGGGATACTGGGATGCATAGGAAGGGGCATCACAAGTAGAAAAAGGGAAGTAGTTATCCCTCTGTACAGACAGTTGGTGAGACCCCATCTGGAGTACTGTGTGCAGTTTTGGAGACCTCATCCACACAAGGACATAGACAGGATGGAAGCAGTCCAGAGGAGGGCAACTAAAATGGTGCAGGGTCTGCATCAGAAACCATATGAAGAGAGACTGAGAGTACTTAATATGTATACCCTTGATGAAAGGAGGGACAGGTGGGACATGGTAGAAACGTTCAAGTACCTCAAGGGAATCAACAAAGTCCAGGAGGGTAGCGTCTTTCAGAAAAAGAGATGTGTAAGAACAAGGGAGCACAATTTAAAGATAGAGGGGGGACGGTTCAGGGGTAATGTGAGGAAATTTTTTTTCATGAAGAAAGTGGTTGGCGCATGGAACCGCCTTCCTGGAGAGGCTGTGGGGTCTAAAACAGTGGAGGAATTCAAACATGCATGGGACAGACATAAGGCAATTATAGTGGGGGGGTGGCAGGAAGTAGGCTGTTGGTTAACTAAAATCTGCAGCTTATCCAGTAGGTAGGGAAATGAGCAGACTGGGTGGGCCAAGTGGTCCTTATCTGCCATCAAAGTCTATGTTTCTGTGTTTCTATGTTTCTCTTTGGGGCTTGTCCTGAGGTTCATGTTTAAATCAAGATCTTGCCCCCTTGGGATTGAGTCATTAATTACCAGAAGAGATCCTGTCACTGTCAGAGATACGTCAACAATCTTATATTTCATTTTTGTCTAATGATATTCTCATGATCTGTTCTGGTTGCCTTGGTGCTCAAAATGTCATTTATGATCTTCAAGCCATTAAACAGGGTATCATAATTTTTTAAAGATATTAACTCAACTTTGGATTTGTTTGTGGATGATTCATAAAAAATGGAAAGGGGGGAGATGGAAGGGAAAGGAAAGGAAAGGGGAAATTGTTTAACCAGGAAAGGCACACTAAGCTGGAGCTTGTTTCAAGATGTGACCTGGGAGCACAAGGAAGTTAAGTGACTTGCTCAGGGTTACACAATATGCAAGTGGGAGCTGATGGGATTCAAACCCAGGTCTCCAGGTTTTCAGCTCAGTTCCCTTAACCACTACGCCATACTGCTTCCAGGAAAAAAATTGTAATTATCATGCCCGTTTGTTGCACAAGTGTATGCATTCTCGGCACTTCCCATGGGTCACCTCTCAAAGTTTACAAAACATAAAAAAGCAAGAAAGGCTTTATTGATTGATTAAGAATTCACATTCCCCTAATTTATGGTCATATTTTTGTAAGTTTAGAAATTATTGCACCTTTCATTAGATGCTTTAAAGCCAGTCTTAATTAACCACTATTGGCTCAATTTTGAAAGCCCCAAGTTTGGAGCAAGGTGCCTGCACCAAAATGATTTGAAGCAAGTGCCACATTGCACCAAACATTGCAGCACTCCTGATTTTCAAATGCAGACTGCATTGAAATTGGGATGCTGTGGGTTTGATTTTCAAAGCCCAAAGTTTGGTGCAAGGTGCCTGCACCTAAAGGATTTGAAGCAATGGCATCTTGTGCCAAACATTGTGGTAATCTGGATTTTCGAATGCAGGCTGCATTGAAATCGAGATGCCATGCACCAAAGCTGCCCTGTACCACCCTTGCAGCAGAAGCACACTTGCACCAGGTCACAAAGGGGCTTGTGCCATGGTGGGGCTGCATCATCCCCTTTTTTGGAATTTTAGCAGCCCCACTGTAGTTGCAATAGAGGGCTATGTTTAGACCAGCCAGGAGCTGTTCAATGGGCCCTGTGCCACTGGCTAGGCAGGAAGGCAATGGTGGGAGAGCCTGAAAGGTTGGGACTTGGGGCAGAGGGAGCAGTGGAGGTGTCATGGGGCGATGGGAGATGGCAGCAATGTCAGGGTGCTAATGTGGCACCCGGCAGAGGTATTATGCCGAGTGGAACAGAGTTGATCAGGATGGGTAGAGGGGGTTGCACAAACAGAGCGTTACCTTGATCCCAAGTGACAACAGTGCTGGCACTTGCCCCGTACATACCACAGTCCCCAACAGTGTAGGCTGGCATCAGCCTACCTCCACATGAGAGGCAAAGTACCAGGGGATTGTTGCATTACTCAGGGAACATTTACCTCCACTGACTGCACCCTGTTGCCTGCAGCCACTGACACCCACAACATGTAGGGGACTGTGTCACCTCGGGGGCAGGTTCCAGGGCTGTTGCCACCTGGGGTCCAGATCACAGTCCAACCATGCCAACCCCCCTCCACCAGGTCCAATCAGCTCTGTTTAACTGCACATGGTAGCCCCACTAAGTGCCACCTCAGCACCCTGACACTGCCACCATGCCCCCATTAGCTCCTATGGCACCCCCACTGCTCCCTCTGCCCCTGGTTCCCTTCTTGTAGGCATTATTACCCACCACCTTCATGGATCCTCTAGGGTTGTGTCGGGTGTGGGGACTTGACATGACCCTCAGTGAAACTCTTCAGATGCACCATATATTTGGCGCAACCCTAGAGCTGTGGCAACTCTCAGGACTTTGGTGTAGGGACCCCAGTTTTACAAAATAGGGTGCAGCATCCCTGATGCATCTGGGATTTGCTGAAGTAGTAGATCAGTGCACCTTGCACCATTCTAAGGGCTAATTGAAAATTGAGCTCTGTGTGCCAAAGCTGCCCCGCACCACCATTGTGGCAGAAGCACCCTTGCATCAGATCACAAGAGTCTTGTGCAATGGCGAGGCTACATTATTCCCTTTTTGGGAATTTTAGAAGCCCCGCTGTGATTGCAACAGAGAGATGTGGTTAGACCAGCCAGGAGCTGGTCTAAGGGTCCTGCACCACTGCTGGGTGGGGAGGCAACTGGGTGGGAGACTGGAAGGTCAGGAATGGGTGCAGAAGGAGAAGTAGGTGTGCCATAGTAGGCAACATAGTCATGGCAGCAGTGTCAGGTTGCCAATGTGGTACCTGTTGGGATTGCTATGTGCAGTGGAACAGAGCTGATTGGGCCAGGTAGAGGGGGATTGGCATGGACAGACCATGATGCAGATCCCAGGTGACAACAGCCATGGCACCTATGCCATAGGTGCCACAGTCCCAGACAGTGTAGGCAGGCATCAGCATGCCTCCACACTGGGGGGCTGAGTACCAGGGAACTGTCACGGTGCCCAGAGAATGTTCCCCTCCACCGACTGTATCCTGCTACCTGCAGTCACTGCCACCTGCTGCATGTAGGAAACTAAGGTACCTCCTGGGCAGGTACCAGGGCTGTTGCCACCAGGGGTCTGGGTCATGGTCCATCCATGCCAACCTCCCTCCACCTGGGACATTCAGCTCTGTTCCACTATGCATGGCACCCCTGTGAGTGCCACCTGAGCACCCTGACACTGCTGTCATGCCCCCATCACCCCTATAGCACCCCACTGCTCCCTCTGCCCCATGTCCCCTCCTGGAAGGCATATTCATACCCCCACCTTCGCTACTCCCCTAGGGTTGCACCAGGCCATGGGGGCTTGACAGAACTGCCACTGGGTGTGGGATTTCACAATAACTTAAACAGGCAGACAAAGATCAGGTGCATAAAAAACACATGGATGTGTTTATTATTTTCTTTTCTTTTCTTTTTATTTGATTGGGGAAGGGGAGTCGGGAGGAAATCACCCTAGTGGTGGCAAAGAAAAGCAAAGTAGTGCTGCTTGGTGACCGCTACTCCTGCTCTACTAAACAAATTATTTTTTAACCATGGAGCGGCGGCAAAGAACAAAAGTAATCAGTTGTCACTCCGTGATATAACTTACTCCTTTTTATTTTAATATAGCCCATCATTACCAAGGGCTCCAGAGCTGCTTCCTTAGTGGGTAAAACTAAACACATAAGGCATCTCATATATCTTAACTGGGCATTTTTTCTGTTCATTGTACCTTTTCCAAAAGGTCATCAAGGTTACAAGTTAAGATAACTCTTTACCATGTTATTTCAGTCTATACGATCTACTGTATTAATTCCTTCTACAGCTGATACAACAATTAAATATAAACACTGCAGCATTTTTGCACATTTCTCTGCACTCAAGCACTTTATATATTTCAAACATTCTTGCACTTTAAACAACATTTTTTTATACTTTATTTTTATCCTTTTATCATAGAAATGACAGTTAGACAAAGCATATAGCAAACAGACCATCAGGTATAACAACTTTTGGGAAACATATCCCTTAATCAATGGAAATTATATGCATTTTCTACATAGTGATACATCATTGGGGGGATCTATAATAACTTTAATCAAAAGTAAGTCCATCTTGTGCTACTTGTAAGAGCCCATGAGCAACATGGCTATATCAAATGTAGAAGGATTGTCCAGCAATGCCAGTCCAGTAAATAAACGGTGTCTGAAAAGGGACTACTATCGCCATGTTTGAAACCTTAATGGAAAAAAATTAACGCCTCACAGTAGTGTTCATGCAGCAGGGTAAATTCCCTGTCAATTGGAATAAAACAACCAGCACCCATCCTCCCCTTACCTCCCAATCACATGAATAAAAAACAAAACACAGTATTACTTCTTGTTGCCCGGGAAAGGCTACCCTAGTGGAAGGTAATGAACATTCTGCCCACAGTGAGAAATTTCCCCAACTTGAAGCAAACATTAGACCCATAACTGTATAAATTGAACAATATCGGAAAACCAAACATTGCAGACTCACAATTAAACCAAACAGTACCATTTAGCTTAGAACTCTAAGCTGTACCAGAAATTAAGTCCAGTGTCCCACTATTGCTTCGGGTAGCTCCACAATCATCTTCGCCATCAGAGTCCCCAGGTCAACCACGATACTCAGCTGCCCTATGATCAGTCCACTTGCTGGCTTCAATAGGATCTGAGAATACGTAAATCTTACTTTGATAGGTGATCTGAAGCTGGGCCAGGAAAATGACTGTATGCGATACTCCCAGCTCCCGTAGAACTTATTGTACTTCATCAAACTTCTGATGTTTTCTCGTGGCATAGCTGATATCGGGAAATATGTGTACCTGGCAGTCATCCTGGGACAAAGGAGCACCCCCGATGTGTACATCTAAGAATTTTATCTCAAGCCCTGACTCCCGCAGTAACCAGCATTAAAGTCCAGGGCTCTTCTGAATTCTGTGGATGTCCATGGGGGGTAACTCGGTGAAGCTTCTGAACCTCCCACTCTCCATCTACCCCTTCTGGTAACAATTTTTCAGAAAGCCAGTCCTGGATAAACATTATTGAGTGATTGTCCTCACATCCCTCAGGTAGACCCACAATACAGATGTTGGCAGATCTGATTTGGTTTTCTAGGGCTTCCAATCTGGCCTGTAGGTGTTGGGTTTCCTTAGCCATGAGAACGGTAGCACTGGTGGCCTTGGCCTGCCTACACACCTCTCGCATATCTCCCTTCAGTCCATCCACCACAGACTCCAAAATCACTACCCAGCCATTGAAATCATCCACCTTCTGGTTAAGGGATGCCATAAGGGTGATAAGTGTCTGTAGTTTATGCCCCAGAGTTGTGATAGTTTTCCTGGAGCCAGATTCTTCTTCGATTTGTGTGGCTTCCTCAGGTCTCAAGGCCCTGCCAGCTCCTTTACTTTTTCATGCTTCTCAGGTCATTTTGTCTTTCTTAAGGTTGCCTATTTTAGCCAAGTTAAGGTTGCTTTTTCCACTGATAAAGGAAATAAGTCACTTCCAGAACTCAAAAAAAGGAGGATTAAGGCTGATTTCAATATAACTTGTAGAGAGATCCTAAAAGCTGCTGCTTGCTGCTTGGACTGCACAGCGCACCCCCAAACAACAATGTTTGTAAGCACTTCAGCACCTTACCTACCATAAAAACAGCCAGCCAGCATTCTGGTCATTATCCAAAACATGTATATTGATAGGTGCTTGCCCCATAACAGATAAGCAGAGCCACTCGCTGTAACTAGTAACATGTATCAACAGCCACATGGCTATGTCCTTATAAATCAGGGGTATCTAAAGCCTTTTTCACAACCCCTCAGCTTTATTCAGATTTTACCTGAAGTATACCCAGATAAATTATATTCTGGTGTAAATTTCCATTCAGACTCAGAGGTCACCTAATTTAACCTCCCTAACTACTGGACCTTGGAGAGGAAAATAAGGAAACTAAAGTGGGACATAGTGAAGAGAGTGGGGGAGGGGCGAAGGTGGCCAACCTTCCAGACTAGAAACAAAGGGATAGCATATATAGAAAAGGATAGAAGAACTGTTGTTAACAGAAGTTTTGAGAAAAAGGACGGTCCAAAATAGTGGCAGAGTAGTCCCCTGTCACAGGGACCCTCTGTCAAACCTCTCAGGTGCGCCAAATATTTGGCACAACCCTGCAGCATTGGCAACTCTCAGAACTTTGGTAGAGGCACCCCCACTTTTATAAATAGGATGCAGAGTCCCTGATGAACTGGGAGTTTGCTGCAAACTAATGGCTAATTGGAAATTGAGCCCCATGTCTCTGTCCTTTAATAAATGTACTGCCAAGTCCCCCAGGACATATGAACATACATACAAACACACGACGAAGCCATCAGAAGAAGGCCATTTGGTCTATCAAGTCTGCTCGTATTGTAGGGTCCACAGCTTGAGCTAATGTCCCTGCCCTCCCTCCCCACTCCTACCAATCTCCCTACCCATGATCCTTCCCTTCCCCCATGCCTATCCCAGCTTCTCTTAAAGCTGCCCACTGTCTTCAACAAGATGACCTCTTCCAGCAGTGCATTCCAAGTGTCTACCACCCTCTCTGTGAAAAAGTGCTTCCTGACCTCCCTCCTAAACCTCCCACCCTTCAGCTTAAGACTGTGCCCCCTCATGTTATGGTTGCCACTCAACTTAAAGAGACTCTCCTTATCAGCCTTATTAATCCCTTTCAAGTACTTCAAGGTCCCAATCATGTCCCCTCTCTCTCTCTCCTGTCTTCCAGGGAGTACATGTTCAGTGCCCTCAACCTCTCCTCATGTGCCTTGCCCTTCTGACTGGCTATCATCTTTGTAGCCCTCTTCTGGATCTTCTCCAGCAGGTTAATGTCCTTTTTGAGGTGTGGGCATCAGTACTGAACTCCATACTCTAGAAGCGGCCTTACCAGTGACCTGTACAAGAGCAGTATAACCTCCTCTCTCTCCTACTACTAATCCCCCTAGCTATGCATCCTAGCATCTTGTTGGTCTTTGCTGCTGCTTTCTTGCACTGTGTGGAGTGGTTCAAGTCACTAGCGATCATCACTCCCAGGTCCTTCTCCTCCTCTGATGCAGATACTCGATTCCACCCAGGTAGTACTCTGTCCTGGGATTCTTGGCTCCAATATACATAACTTTGCACTTCTTGGCATTGAAGCCAAGCTGCCAGATCCTGGACTACCTCCCCAACTTTTCCAAATCTTTCTGTAGGTCCTGTATCCCTTCAGCAGTGTCCACACTCCCACAGAGCTTGGTGTCATCCGTGAATAGGCATATTTTGCCCTTAATGCCATCCCCAATATCATTGATGAAGACATTGAACAACACTGACCCCAGCACCGAGCCCTGTGGGACTCCACTGGTTACCTGTCTGGTGCCAGATAACTCCCCCTCCAACAGAACTACCCTCCAGGTTCTGCCCCTCAGCCAGTTTTCCACCCATCTGGCCATCTTTTCTCTAACTCCAAGAGCCACTAACTTCCTGATCAACCTTTTGTGGGGCGCAGAGTCAAAGGCCTTGCTGAAATCAAGACAGAGGATGTCTACCACTTGGCCCCTGTCTACTGTCTTAGTGACACAGTCAAAGAAGTCAATCAGATTTGTTTGACATGATCTCTCCCCCCCCCCATGAACCCATGCTGCCTCTCATCCTGGAGACCATGCTCCTCTAGATATTCCACCAACCTTTCCTTTAGTATGGTCTCCATGAGCTTGCCTACAATGGAGGTCAGACTGATTGGTCTGTAATTCCCGGGATCATCATTGAGACCACTTTTGTGGAGGGGCACCACATGTGCTGTTCTCCAGTCCTGCTGTACCATGCCTGACTCTAGTGAACTATTAAATAGGCCTGCCAGTGGCCCTGCCAGCTCCTCAGCTAGTTCCTTTAGTACTTTTCAATGTACTCTGTCTGGGCCTAGTGATTTGTCCACCTTCAATGCCAGCAGACCCTCCCTCCCTCACTCTATCCTCCTCTATCACTACATCTGTGTTCCCCTCCCTCCTGCTCCTCTTTTCCCTCCTGGAGGCACTGGTTCATCCCTCTCCCTGGTGAAGACAGAACAAAATAATTCATTTGGTATCTCTGATTTTCCCCCATTATCCTCCACCCACTCCACCCCTTTTCTAAGCCTAATAATCCCTTCCTTCTTGTCCCTTTTCTTACTGATATAGTGAAAGAAAGCCTTCTCCCCCTTCTTAATTCCTTCAGCTATCTGCAGCTGCTTCTGTGCTTTGGCTCACCGGACTTCCTTACTTGCCTCATTAGCGAACCTTAGGTAATTTTCCCAATCCACCTCTTTTGGTCTTCCTGAATTTTCTATAGGCCAACCACTTTTCCCTTACTGCCTTGGCAACCCCAGAACTGAACCAGCTGGGTGCTTTAACCCTTGCGTTCTTCACCCTGAGCCTAATGCACTCATCTGTGGCAACTAGTATTTCTTCCTTAATGATGGACCAACTTTGGTACCCCTATATCTGCTCTGATGCCCAACAGATGGCTCCTTAGCACCTCACCCATTTTCCTGAAGTCCACCCTCCTGAAATCCAAGATTTTGGTCTTAGTCGGGATTTTTTACCTGCTCATATCCAACTGGAACCACACTGTGTAATGGTCACTTCCATCCAGTGGCTCCCTGACCATTATTTCCTGTAGATGCTCCCCATTTCTGAGCACCAGATCAAGAATTGCCTCAGCTCTTGTTGGTTCAGTGATGCTCTGAGTCAGGAACCCACTCTGTAGTCCTTCCAGGATCACCAGACTCTTATCACATGTTGTGGATGGTACGCTCCAGTCCACCTTGGGCTGGTAGAAGTCCCCAGAATTACCACCTCTCCTTTCTCCACAGCTTCAAATATTTGTGAGATCAGTTCCCTATCCCTCTCCTTGTCTTGACTGGGTGGTCTGCAAACCACCTCCAACCTCCTTTCTCCCTCTATTGGTCCTTAACTGAACCCATAATGCCTCCACCTCCCCTTCCTCCGACTCCTCTCTCATGCAAGTTATTCCCTCCCTGATATAAACTGCCACCCTTCCCCCATTCCCGACTACCTTGTCCCTCCTGTATAGTTTATATCCAGGGATCTCAAGGTCCCAGTCATGGTGTGATGTTGCCCAAGTCTTGGGACCTTAATTGAGAGGTTATACACATGTTTTCCTGACTGTTGTAATATTATTTCTCAGTGCAGTCCTTTTACATCAACATTGAAATTTCATTTTAAGAAACTGCATGCTCTGAGATACTGATGTTGTTGAAGGATCTCTCAGTACTAACTGCAAGAGTTTTGGATAATCGCGATAATTTTTTGTTTAGAATAGGAGCAGAGGTTTTGATTTCCCTGATAACTTGCCTATTTATTCGATCTGTATCTATTAAGGTTTTTGCCTGTAATTGGAAACATTCCTTAATCAATCCTATTCATAAGACTGACTCAAATTCCTTTACAGAAACCTGTTGTCTTACTGTATCTCAATGCTTTTAGCTAGTTCAAAACTTTTATTGAAAATAGCTGTCAGCTAATGTATTTTCTTGATGCTCGTTCTATTCTGTCAAACTGGCAATCTGACTTTAGGCCTAAATAGTCCTTTCATACTGCTTTATATTATTTGAATCTTTTTCTTGCTAATTCTTCAGATTCTGGGTTTTACATTGGTGCTGTTTTTATCGATTTATCTAAAGTATTTGGTTTAATTGATCACTCATTACTTATTTCCCATCTCTGTTATTGTGTCTTTTCTGATAAATACTTGTTTTTTTTCCTATCTTTCAAATAGGTCTCAAACTGTCTCTGGGGGAAGTGCACAATCGGGTCAATCTTTTATTTCTTTATGGGTTTCTTTGGGATTCTTTTCATGGTCCATTCTTTTTTCTCTCTGTTGATCCCCATGCTTCTCTTTCTTTATCTTCTTTACTACATCTTTTGACAGACGATTCTGTATTTTTCTTTGCTGATAGTTCATTACATTGTCTTCAAGATCAATCACAGAGAGATGTTGACTCTGTCTTAACATTGCTTATGGTAAATAAGCTTAACAGTAATCATCAGAAAGCTCAATTTTTATATTCGCCATGCACGTTTTTGTTATGATAGTTGGGTTTTGAGAGGTGTGGCACTGTCCTCCAATGCAGAGCAGTATAAAAAGGGGCGTGACCAATCATCAGGCAGGGGGAGCATGACATATTTTTGGCTTACTTGGCTGAGATGTTCTCTACTTGAAAAGGAAAAGCTGACACAATCATGGGTCAGTTCTTTCCTATGATGTGTGCAGGCCAGCAGACACAGCTGATCTTTCACGGGGCCTAAGAATTTCAGATACCCAGGAACAACCCTGAGCTATTGGCTGACTCCATGCAGAGGGGGAGGAGAGAGAGATAAAAACACAATACATGTAAGGAGGAACCCACGAGAGACCATGGGTTTACTTGAGTGGATTAATTCACTTGTAACATGACTATCTGACATTAAACGCTCCCCTGTTTCGGCTGCTGCTTGAGGGGAGAGCCACAAACAACTGGTAACATGGCAACTCAAGAGAGACAGAGCGAGAGAAGGAGAGGGAGGGGGAGAGAGAGAGAGAGATAGAGAGAGATGCAGACAGAGAGGAGACTGCAGGAATCCTTGTCCGGTTGCACAGTGTGTTGCTTTTCTCTCTCTCTCTCTCTCTCTCTGTCTTTCTCTCTCTCTCTCTCTCTCTCTCTCTCCCCCCCTTCTCCCTCTCCCATCCAATACTTACCACACAGAAATGCCCCATTGCCCAGATGTATCCAGTTCCCTGCGTTGTTGCCAGATGAAATGCTCCCCCGTTTTGGCTACTGATTGATGTGACTGCCACAAATAACCAGAGACATGGCAACTCAAGATAGAGACAGAGAAAGACACACACATGGAGATCAGACTGCAGGAATCCTTCTCAACTAGTACGGTGTGTTGCTTTTCTGTGACTCTCTCTCCCCCTCTCTCTCTGCCATCCAACACTTGCCACACAGAAATGTCCAGTTGCCCAAATGTGTCTGATTCCCTGTGTTGAGCAATGCTGCCCCTTTCCAGTGGTGCTGACTTCCCCTCACTCTCTTCCATTGCCGAGATGTGCCCGGTTCCCTTCCTTGACAAGTACCCCCCTCTTTTGGCTGTACGGGTGCTCCCAATACCGATGTTCACTCAGAACAGCAACCATGGATTAATTCCAGCAGCCGTGGATTACTTGAGAATTAATCCATGATCGGCTGATCTGTTTGAATGAATGAGAGGTAAGTATTTTTGAGAGCCATGGTACAAATTACCTTAAAGGTCACCTAAACCCTCTGTTTACACATGTATACTAGAAGTACTAATTGTGCCAGCCTGGTGGCACTGAGAACTGAGGCGCTGGATGTCTTACCTCATGCCATGTTGGTGACCCATGTTCGGGAATGAGCATGGGCTGCTGGGGGTTGGCAGGGTTGGAGAAAGACTGAGCATCTGAAGGACTGTTCTCCTTCTCTGGGGAGGGGGGACAATAGTGGTCGGAGCTTGACTGGCCCCCAGTGGGGACTGGAGGACAATGCACTGATCCTGCAGAAGTGGAGCGGAGTTGGGTCAGATGCTTGGAGGAGTGCGTATGGATGTGTGCATGCTCCCTCTGCTGGCATCATTGCATGCACCTCCCCACAGGGAAGAAAAGTCAAAATATCCCTCAGCAGCATGATAGTTGCCTCGACGGCGCTGCCATGATTGTGCCCAAGTTAGCTCCCTCATGAGCCCTCCCTCCAGGTCTCTGCGGTGGTGGGGTACATACTCACCGTGATGTGACCAGGGGAGGTTGTGGCAGAAAGGTACAAGCTCTGGCCTGATCAGGGAGGCAACCACAAAGGCAATCTGGAGTATGTGGGGAACCAAATGTACAACCCCGCCAGCTGAAGGACACAGAAATAAAATTAGTAAAAAAAAAAAGTGCTGATCATATTCAAATGTTAATAACTGTAAAATGAAAAAAGATAGCATAGTACTGTGAGAACAAAAGTTGTTTAGTACAAAAATATCTACAAAATGAGTGATGTTTCATTTATAGCTATCTTTTATTTCTCTATAATTAGCAAAAAAAGCAGAACATTCAATTGTTTTTTCATTTTTTTGACAAACAAAAGCGAATAACTTTAAAACGAAAAATGATAGCATGATACTGTCAGCACAAAATGTGTTCATCACAAAAATATCTACAAAACGAGTGGTGTTTCATTTCCTTTTAGTTTTTTATAATTAGCAAAAAACAGCAGACTTTTTTTTAACTTTTTGCAACAAACAAATGCAAATAACTTTAAAGCAAAACATGATAACATGGTACCTTGAGCACGAAAGTTGTTTAGCACAAAAATATCTACAAAATGAGTGGTGTTTCATTTATAGATACCATTTAGATTTTTTATAATCAACCAAAAATGGCAGGAAATTAAATGTATTTTTTATTTTTGGGAGGTATGGCATAAATGCTATCCCGCTACTGGAAATATTGTTGATATTTTTTGTTCTCGTGCCGATTGACCTAATGACATCAATGATGGTTTCACCACTTGTGATGTCATCGGGTCACTTGGACCACACTTCCCAGGTGGTTGATGACACTCAGCTATGCCTCATGCCTCACAACCCACCTCACCATCCACCTGGGGCATGTGGTATCATACAAAACCTACTAAGTGCACCACAATGCATCTACTATCCCAGGGCTTCTATACCAGTGGTGAACATCTGGCATTAACAAATGCTCATTATTGTTTGGTACCCCATTTCTTTCAAATCAGGTTAATTCCCCTTGCACTATCATTTACACTGGTATTCCTTTGGAATCAATATCTAAAGTCAAATACTTTGTTTAATTTTTGTTTCTACATTGTCTTTTAAAGAATCTATTGAGAATGTTTTTGTAAAAGTCAAGTAAGCAATAAGGCATGATGGGGTGTGCGTGGAACACATTTTGCCACATGGCCAGGGGCATAATAAGGCACAAGGCCAAAAGTTGAGTAACTTTAGCCACTGGCTGTGCAGTAAAATGTGTTCCATGCACACCCCATCATGCCTTATTGTGCTTATAAAATGGGCTCTATTTTTAACTTTTTACAGCTGGGAAAAGCATGTTTATATGTACAAACAATAGATTTATGTGCATTTATGATAAAATAGTTCTTCCACCCACTACAAATTATGTCATTGATGATATCATTGCATTGTTGCCTACTTTCTTCTTCCTTTTTTTTTCTCTGTTTTCCCCCACATTCAAGACATACAGTAGAATGTTTGTCATGGAATTTTTACCATGAAATACATGGATTCAAATTCTGCTCAGTTCCACTGGTAGAATGCTACTCTCCTAACATACTGCATACACACACACACACACACACACACACACACACACACAAAAAAAAGGCCTCTGTTATAGCCAGATACTCCATTATCTCACCATCAGGTCAAGGAGAAGACATTTCCCTGATAAGCAGGGAAAGATAGAAGGGGGAGTGTTCATTGTCAGCAAAGAAACAGTTGTAAAGAAAACTATAAACAATACTTAATGTTTCTAATTTGTTTATGTGTGTAAGGCGAATGCGATGATCAGGGAAACAACATTTAATTAATCTGTTTTAGTTTGTATTTAAGGTAGTTAATTTCAAGGCCCAGTGCAAGTAAATATAATGCTTACAGTTACATGGCAAGAAACAATTGTTGCCAGTTGAATTCTTAACATTCTATTAGCTTAATGATTCCAGTGGTGGTCAGTGCACACTTGGCAACACTTTTTATTTTCCATGAGTGGAACTTAATTGCTACATGAACAACAGCCAATCAGACTTCAGGATTTTTCTTTATTTTATAAATGCTTGCCTCTCCAACCGAAAGTGAACAAGGCACTGCCTATCTCAGTTTGACCAACACTATATACTTTATACTCTTGTTTTACTTATTCTTGAATATGGTGATCTGGTGTATTGGCATGCCTTGGAAACAACTCTAGCTTCTCTTACCATTTTGTACCATAGGCTATGCCTCTTTATTTTGGGTTTGAATTGGGATACCATCATGGTGCTCTATTATCTCAATTAAATTGGCTTTCATAGACCAAAGATACTCTCTAAATTGGAACAAACCTATATACAAATAATTGCATGCTCAGACTGTCCCTTATTTATCAACTAAATGACATTTCCCATTTTTTAAATACAACATTTGGAATATCTCAGATCTTGCATTTATTATTCCTAGAGTTTCAGTCAGTTATGGCAGAGCCTCCTTTTTGTGTGCTGCTCCATGTTTTGGGAATTTGTTGGATTCAAACATAAAGAACTCAGTAAGCTCAAGTTCCTTTTCTGCATTTTTAAAGAGTCAGATGCTATGTAAGGAATTTCTCTTCACCTTGTTCAGCAGCTTACTGGAAAAAGGTGTGGTTCTAGAGGACTGGAGAATCGCTGGCATGGCCTTCTACATAACAACATCAGCAACAGGGAGGAGGCTAGCAACTATATGCCAGCTAGATCAGTGGGGAAATGAATGGAAACCCTGCTACATAGAAACAGAATTTGATGGCAGATAAGGACAACGTGGCCCACCTAGTCTGCCCATTTCCCTACCTAATGGATAAACTGCAGATCCTAGTTAACCAACAGCCTACTTCCTCCTACCCCCCATTAGAATTGCCTTATGTCTGTCCCATGCATTCTTGAATTCTCCCACTGTTTTTGAGTCCATGACCTCCTCAGAAAGGCTGTTCCATGTATGCACAACCCTCTCTGTGAAACAAAATACTTCCTCACATTACCTCTCAGTCATCCCCCTTCTATCTTCAGTTTGTGTCACCTTGATCTTGCACATCTCTTTTTTCTGAAAGATTCTACCCTCTTGGACTTTGTTGATTCCCCTGAGGTATTTGAAAGTTTCTATCATATTCCCCTCCTCCCTCCTTTCCTCAAGGGTATACATATTAAGCTCCTTTAGTCTCTCTTCATATGTCTTCTTGTGCAGACCCTGCACCATTTTAGTTGCCTGCCCCTGGACAGCCTCCATCCTGTCTGGGTGGAGATGGGGTCTCCAGAACTGCATACAGTACTCCAGATGGGGTCTCACCAACTGTCTGTGCAGAGGGATAACAACTTTCTGTTTTCTACTGGTGATGCCTCTTCCCATGCATCCCAGTATCCTTCCAGCCCTACTTATTGCCTTCTCACATTGCTTGCCCACCTTTAGGTCATCTTATATGAATACCCACAGGTCCTTTACCATTTTTGTTGTTAGTATCTCACTCCCCATTGTGTACTCTTTCCCTGGGTTTTCGTTTCCCAGATGCATTACTTTGCACTTCTTTGTGTTGAATCTAAGCTGCCATACATTTAACAATTCCTCCAGCCTTGCAAAGTCCCTTCTCATCCTTTCCACCCCACCTTGTGTATCACTCCTGTTGCAGATCTTTGGGTCATCTGCAAAGAGACATACTTTTTCTTCCAATCCCTCCACAATGTCACTTATAAAGACAAGAAAGAGGACCGGTCCCAGTACTGAACACTGTGGCACGCCGCTAGTAACCCCCCTTTCCTCAGAGTGGACTTTGTTTACTATTACCTTCAGCATCCTGTTGTCCAGCCAATTTTTTACCTAGGCTACCACCTTGGGACCCACTCCAAGGCTGGTTAACTTGTAAATTAATCTTTTGTGTGGGACTGTGTCAAATGCCTTGCTAAATTCTAGTTAGACCATGTCCACAGCCCCTCCCTGGTCTACTACTTTGGTCACCCAGTCAAAGAAATCTATTAGACTCATCTGACATGACCTTCCCATTGTGAATCAAGGGCAGTATAGCACAGTGGTTTAAGGCTTTGAGCTGCAAATCTGGAGACCTGGGTTTGAATTCCACAGCCCCCACTTGTATACTGTGTGACCCTGAGCAAGTCACTTAACTTCCCTGTGCTCCCAGATCGCACCTGTAAAACAGCTTTCAGCTTAGTGTGCCACTCCTGGTTAAACAAACAATTGGAAAAAAAAATCCATGCTGCCTTGGGTCCTGTGCCCTGTTGCCCGCTAGGTACTCAACAATTCTTTCCTTCAGAAGTGATTCCATTATTTTCCCTACCACTGAGGTCAAACTAACAGGTCTGTAGTTTCCTGCCTTTGCCTTGCTCTGACTTTTGTGAAGTGGAATTACATCTGCCCTCCTCCATTCCTCAGGTACCACCCCATCCTCCCATGATTTGTTAAAGAGGGTAGTCAGTGGTGCCACTAGTTCTCCCCTTAGCTGTTTTAGAATTTGAGGGTGAATTCTGTCAGGCCCTATTGCTATGTCAACCTTCACTTTTAAGAGTTCTTTCAGATTCCTTTCTTCTGTGAATGGACTGGTATCGACCTCCCTATCCAGAGTGTTTCTATTGTTTGGTTTAGGTACTGCCCCCTCTTCTTCTTTTGTGAATATTGAGCAGAAGTATTCATTCAGTAGCCCTACTTTTTTTACTGTCAGCCACTGCGCACATTCCCTCCCCTTTATTAAGCCTCAGTATCCTTCCCTTGGTATTTCTTCACTCTCTAATGTACCTATAAAAGGTTTTATCCCCCTTCTTAACAGAGTTGGCTATCTTTTCCTTACTTTGGGCCTTTGCTATTCTGACTGCCTTCCATGCCTCCTTCTGCTTTAACTGATATAGTTCTCTGTCCTGCTCCTTCTGTGTTTCCTTATATTTCCTGAATACTATCGTTTTCTCCTTAACCTTCCCTGCCATCTCTTTTGAGAAACATAATGGCTTTTTCCTTCATTTTGGTGTGTTGAATTGCTTTACACAAAGGCTTGTTGCCTCTGTGATGGCAGTTTTGATTTTTCCCCATTGTTCTTTCTCTACTCCTTCATGCCTGTTTGCTAGTTCTTTTATGAGGCACTCTCCCATTTTGCCAAAGTCAGTCCTCCTAAAGTCCAACACCCTTGCATTTGTATGGTTGGACTCTACAGCTGTGTTTATTGTGAACCACACTGTTTGGTAGTCACTTGTTCCCAGACGGCTACCCTCTTCTGAATCTAAGATCCTATCGCCATCCCTGTTTGAGAGTACCAGGTCTAAGATTGCTCCCTCCTGAGTGGGTTCCAACACTAGCTGTCTGAGGCATGCCCCCTGTAGGGTATTGAGAATGACCCTGCTTTTGGATGTGGCTGCAGTAAAGGTGCTCCAGTTAACATCTGGCATATTCAGGTCCCCCATCAACAATATGTCTCCTTTTCCTGTCATTCTAAGGATTAATTCTATCATTTCCTTGTACATTGCCTCCCCCTGAGAAGGAGGTCTGTAAATAACCCCTGTGCAGATTGTGGTGCCATTTCCTGTCTCCAGGGTGACCCACAATGCCTCCTCCTCCCCTCCCTGTTTACCCTTTAGTTCTGTTGTGTTGATTCCTTCCCTTACGTAGAGAGCCACTCCTTCTCCTCTTTTACCCTCCCTATCCCTCCTGTAGATTATGTACCCTGGCATGTTGACATCCCAGTCATGGTTCTCTGTGTACCATGTTTCTGTGTCTATCACAATATCCAGGCATCCCTCTTCCATCAAGGCCACTAGTTCAGGGAACTTGTTACCCAGCCAGTGGGCATTGGTACTCATCGCCCTCCATTTTTTGATGGCCTTACCCCTTTTAGGCCCATCCCTGTCCTTATTGCCTTTGTCTTTTTCTGGATTTACCCCTGTCCTGCTCCCTATTGACTTCTCTACCTTTTTGTCTACTTCACTAACTACCCTGTTTTGTGTGAGTGGGGGGCTGTGATTTCCCTGATTCTCTTCAGTGCCTCCCCCTTGGCTAGTTTAAATGCTTGCCAATGAAGCATTTAAACCTATCACCTAGGATCCTGGTTCCCCTCTTGGACAGATGCAGATGGTCACACCAGCACAGGCCTGTGTGCTAAAGGAAAGACTGGTTGAGTATCTTGAATCCAATGCTGCAAAACTGCAGGCAGCTTGAATCCATGGAGGGCAGCTCATGCCAAATGAATCTTATGGATTTCTTTGACTGCATGACCAGGAAATAGATCAGGGGAAGGCAGTGGATGTGGATTATCTGGACTTCAGCAAGGCCTTCAACACTGCAATACAGGAGGCTGATGAAGAACATGAACAATGTCTCGGTATCAGAGTTTCAAATAAACAGACAGATGAGAAACATAAAATAACTAGTTGATTTTTATTATCACACGATTGTAATGCCCCAGAGTTTGTCTGCAAGTATCAGGGAAAACCTCAGGGAGGGAAAGGGTTAACCCCCAACCCCACACACAGGGGTCCTCTTGATAGTCGGCAGCAGCTGGGTAAGTTGCCTGGTTGAAACACGTGTGGGGATTCCCCCTTGTCCGGGGTCTCCTCCTGGGGTGGTAATGCAGGCTGCAGCACCTGGTTATGGTGGCCGAGCCCTCCCTGCCTCTGCTCTGGTGGCTGCTGGGCAGGGTCCATTTGTGTTTTTTTGTGGTCTCTCCCCTTGTAGCCTGGTTGCTGTGGCTCCCTTCCCCTCTGCCTCGGAGCTCCTTCACCTCCAACTCCCTGAACAGGCGGTGGCACTGGCTATATGCCTGCAGGTAGTTGCACCTGGGCTATTTTTTTTTGTTACATCCTTGAGACCCCCATCCCTGACATCTGTTTTCCTTTTCCTGTTATCCCCATTTCTCTGGGTGTTTCCCTGAGTCTGACCATCTTCACGTGTTCCCAGGAGCTCACTCCAATGGAACCAGGGCTGGTTTTGGCAGTCACTTGGTGGGGGCAATGGTGAGAGCCCTGGTGGCAAGGCGGAACCTCTCTCTGAGCTGTTTACCCTTCCTCCCACCAACCGCTGGTGCTGCCAAAGTCTGTGAGGGCAATTTCTGACTTGCGTTGTGCCCGGGGAGAAGAGAGGACTGCTCCTAGAGGTGGACCACAGTGTGCGGCACCATTTTGCATCCAGGCAGAAACCAACACCCGAATGACTAAGGTTCCACCCAGTGGCCATGGGATGGCCAAACAGGTCCCAGGAGAGAGAGCATGGCTCCCTGAACCCCATCACCAACCCCACCAATGATTTATTGGGCAGCAAAGGACCCAGGCCAGGTGGTAAGTGGGCCGAGAGCCCATATATTTATTTTACTTAGTGCCAGGGGTGCTTAGAAAGTGGACAAGGCGCTAGAGAAAAGGAGAAAAGAAAAGGGGAACACAACACAAATGGGAAAGGCACCCACCCAATGGATAAGGGGCACCATGTGGCATGAGCCCCAGGGTGTAGGTTTGGGAACCAGTGTGGCACCCCAGGAAGGGAGAAGCAGCCAGGTGGATGGAAAAGGAGGGGAGAATTAATGTGGGTCAAAGAGGAGGGACATTAACAGGCCAAAGCAAAGGCCCTGCAGAGTAGGCTACAGCCCCAAAAGTAAATGTTCATAAGGGGTGTGATGAAGGCTGGGCCCAAGGCATAGCCCAGCCGCCATCCCCTTACATAGTTGAAGGGTGTCAGCTGGACCTAGGCAATCCCCTTCAGATCTGCAAGACCAAAAGAGGGTCCCTCTGAGATTTAAAGGGGCAGCATCTCATTCAGATAAAGTTGTCCCAGTGGCCCTAACTCCTTCACTGTTAGCCCTGACCACCCCCTATCGGCCACCCTATTCTTCCCCTGGACTGCCTGCTGAATGCAAGGGTACCCAATGACTGGAGGGATGGTCCAGCTTATGCTGTACTGCCTGCCACTCTGCCCCCGGCCCCAGATGCACCAAGTCCCTGGTACAGAAAAGGAAAATTATTCTGCATTTGCTGTGTTCGATGTCTGCCCAGGTTGCATCCCGGGATGTTAAGTGACCCCGACTGACTGAACTAACTACATTGGGGTCTGATCAGAAGTTGCAGCAGGGCCTGAACTGTCTACCCTGCACTCACCAAAGCCACCAACCCATGTCAGGCTGAACTTGCCTGCCCTACACCTCAGCTAGTTGGTCCCTGTACTGTCCGGAGAGGGGCTTGAACTGCTTGCCCCTCACCAATTATATTGAGCCACATCAATTCTCTTTCCACCCCCAGTCTGAGCTGTTGCCATGGGGAAGTGGACGGGCTGCCCAGCAGCAGTAGTCCCATCACCCAGCTAACTGCCCTAAGAAGACTGTAATTGCCTGCACCCCTGAAGTCAGGGGTCACCCACCTCTTGGCCAAGCATCTAGTGCCTTCCGCCCAGCCTGCCAGTGAATTCTGAGGATGATGAGAGACTGCATTAGCTAGCATAGTGGTAGTCAGTAACCCCCCCAGTCTAGTCAGCTTAGGAGCCGCCCCGGCTCACAATAGTGAGGTGCCCTCCGAAGTACTCTATTAGGAAATTGCCCTGTTTTTGTTTTGCTTTTCTGAGGTGGCCATAGCTCCCTTTCCCAGCTGGGCGGCAACATGCCAGGAGTCTTCCAGGGGACCCGCCATTGAAGGACACTGCCTCAACCGCCCTCCAGCCTTTCATCATCTGCATCTCCAGCTCTGGACAAGCCTGCATCCTCTTCATCTTCCTCTTCATCTCCATCTTGTCATCCTCAGCCTTTCTGCCGGTCAACGACACTGAACGGTCACTAAGGTATTGTACCCACTCTCCAAGCTAGCTAGCCACCACCTACTTCACACCAGAAAGACTGTTCCTCCAACTGGACTGTCAGATTATAAGCCAGTGTGTCTTTAGTTAGCCTTGGCCAAGGCGGTTAGGCATTGATAAATTATTATTATTGATGTCTACAGACGTAGGGCACTAGGTGACCCTTTTAGAGGGATATTATGTGTTGATGTTATATATATGACTGTTTGCTTTTACCTCCAATGCACCTAGACCTGTATAGTTGCCTTTCATTACTAAATACTGTGCTGTGCATGACAATCACTGTAAGTGCCTTGTACTTTGCAACCACGTAACCAATTTCTTTCCAGCTTAACCAGTGGCTGCCCCAATAAAAGCTTACTGTTTGCACCTTGAACTGTTGTGCCTGCCCTTGGGAGAGACAAACCACCCTCCCAAGTCTGGTCACCACACAAGTACCAACAGAACACCTTGACACAGGACTCAAGTGGGCAAAAGCACAGGAGAGTTCAGCTCATGGCCGCTTGTTTTGTTGGTACCTGTGTGCTAATAAAAACTTGCTATTTTACATTTCTCTTCTGTCTGTTTATCTGGAGTGCTGGTACCAAGACACTGTGTGGTACAACACGTGTAGCTGACTAATACCAGGCACCTACAAGCTGTGAGAGACGGCACATTTCTTTGTTTTTGCAGTTACTGATAAAGAGACTGAGCAGCCTGGGAGTGGGATCCAAAGTGGTGACTAGGATTAGAAATTCTCCTTGAACCACCCTTCGCATTGGTATTCCTTTAGAATCAGTATCTTACATAAAATACTTGAGTTTAATTTTCATTTCCATCTTTCTTTTAAAGCACCAATTGAGAATGTTTTTTAAAGGTCAATGCTTGTCTCAAGCTTAAGTTCTTTTTCTGCATTCTTAAGAGGCAGATGCTAAGTTTTCACACTGTATGTAATTGTTTTAAGGGGTTTCTCTTCTCCTTGTCCAGCAGCTCACTGAAAACAGGTGTGGTTCTGGAAGAGTGAATAATTGGTGACATGGCCAAACTGATCAGTGATGGAGAAATTAATGGAAACCCTGCTAATGAAAGGCTGGTTAAGTATCTTGAATCCAGTGGGTTGCAAAACTGCAGGCAGCATGGATTCACAGAGGGGAGGTCAAGTCAAACAAATCTGATGGACTTCTTTGACTGGGTGACCAGGGAAATAGATTGGGGAAAGCAGTGAATGTTGTCTGTCTGGGCTTCAACAAGACCTTCCACACTGTGCCGCACAGAAGGCTGATAAAGAAACTGAACAGCTTGGGGGTGGGATCCAAAGTGGAGAATTTGGTTAGAAACTGGTTAACAGGGATACAGAGGATGGTGGTAAATGGCACTCACTTAAGTGATGGAGGAGTGACCAGCGGGGCGCCATAGAGCTAAGTACTGGGACTGGACCTCCTTAATGTCTTCATATGTGACATTGCTGATAAACTGGAAAGGAACATATGCACTTTTGCAGATGATACCAAACTTTACAATAGGCTGGACACTTAGGAGGGGCAGATAGAATGAACAGTGATCTTGGGGAAACTTGATGAGTGATCTAAAGCATGGTAACTCAGGTTCAACACCAAAAAGTGCATGATCATGTACACAGGGCATAAGACCCAGGCACTGAGTATAGAATGGGGGGAGTGGGTGCTGACAGTCACTAAAAAAGAAAAGGACCTTTTGGTTATCATATCTGATGACCTCAAGGTGGCAGGTCAATGTGACAAGGGAGTGGGTAGAGCTAATGGGATGCTGGGTTGCACAGGGAGGGGTATATCCAGGAGGAGGAGGGAGGGGATGTTGCCAGCTTGTCACTCACTGGTGAGATCCCCACCTGAAGTACTGTGTTCAGTTTTGGAGGCTGCACCTCACAACGGACATAGACGGGGGGGGGGGAGTCCACAGTAGGACAACTAAAATGGTGCTTGGGTTCCATGAGAAGCCCAAAAAGAAGAGAATGAGGGATCTCAACCTGTATAACCTGGAAGAGGTAAGAGCAAGAAGTGACACAACAGAGTCCTAATAGTACCTCACAGGGGTGAACAGGGTGCAGGAGGGAAGTCTCTTGCAAATGAGAAGGAGCACCAGGACCAAGGGTCATGTGATGATGCTGTGGGGGAGGTTAAAAGATATGTGAGGAAATATTTCTTCATTAAAAAGGTGGTAGATGTCTGGAAGAGACTGCTAGCAGTAATAGTGGTTACAAAAACACTGGGGGGCTTCAAGCATGCATGGGATAGATATTGGGATGTATTATAAAACAGGCAGAGAGGAGGAGGGATGATTGCCAGAGACTGGTTAGGGTCTTTGGAGATAGCTCCGCCAGGGAACATCTGGGCAAACTACAGGGGCCAAATGGTTATTTTCTGTCAACAAATTCTATGTGTATATGTTTTTATGATTTTATTGAATACTTATATTTGTTTTTAGATATATTTTACGGGTACATCCTATAAGTAGGATGAGTTTATCATAGAACCTACCCTACATGTTACTTGTGTTGCATACAAAATCATTTATTTATTTAAAAGTTGATAACTGGGAAAGGCACACTGAGCCAAGGCTCGATTCCAGGGGTGACCTGGAGAGGACAGAAGATACATTTATTTTATATATATATATATATATATATATATATATATATATATATATATATATATATATAAATAAAATTGTATGTCCATATCTATATATATATCTATATCTATATATATGTGTGTGTGTGTGTGTATTTATATATAAATATATATGTGTTTATATATATATATATATATATGTAATAGATAACCCACTCTGAGGTGTGCGGTCACGCTCAGATATACGCATGCTTTGGTGTGCATTGTTACTCACAAGGTCGCAGGCCGAGTGTGTCAACCACCGAAGGTGTGCATATATCAGAGCGCAACAGCACACCTAAAAGTGGGTTATCTATCTTATAATATGGTAAAATTGTTTTGGAGGGAAGTAAAAGTGCAGGTGTGCAGTCATGCTCTGATATACGCACGGTCATGTGATGTGTTTTATACAATCAGAACACTGGATTTGGATTTGGATGATGCCTCCATTTTATATATAAAAAATATATATATATATATATATATATATATATACAGTATATACAATATAAACCTTAGATAAGCAAGAGTACCTGTGCTAAACATAGGATATAGCTCGTATAGGAAGATGTATCTAACATTGGACCTTAACAGAGGAAAAAAAAAAAACTACCTGAGCTAATATATTAAGACTAGGTACAATTAAACATCTGAGAGAGCATAAACACTGAGCATCTAGCACAATATACCATGATAAGAATTAGGGGAGCACAGTGGCTGGAAGGGACAGCAGAAAGGAGAACAGAGCAGAGTTGGCAGGATAGTAGGGTATGGGCCTGCATAGCCAGTATGGTCTGGTGGCTATGGAGGGTGGACGCATTGCAAGGAGGGTGTGGAAGTTGCTTGAAATGCTTTTTGATTGACAACATGGTAGGGAGCTACATACAGTGTGGGGAAGAGAGTTTCAGAAGGGCGGGGAGCCGGTGAGCAAAGGCCTGCTTCTCCACGAGAGAGTGTGGTGTGGTCAGGGTGAAGGAGTGGTGGTAATGAGAGTGCAGACAGTAGCCAGTACTTGGGGATGGGGCTAGTAAAGAGGAAAGGTGGGGGGAGGGTGTTAAACCAGAACTTAGTGATAAAGGTTGCACAATGCACCAGCTGGCAGTTTGTAAGTGAAGACATGGAGACAGAATGGTATAGGAGGCAGTGGTGTGTGTGGTATGGGAAGCTGGAGGGAAATCATCAGAATGCGTGGAACAATGGGTTGAGCTTGGCCAGGGATGATTGCAGTGCTGAGCTATAGACCACATCCGTATAATCAAACGTGAGAAGGATCAGCTTAGTGATTATTTCCCTCCTGATGAGTGGGGAGACACTGTCCTTATGCCTATGAAGCATTCCTAGTTCTGAGTGCAACGTATTGTGGATAGAGTCCAAGTGTAGGGAGAAGTCCAGTTTGGGGTCAAGCCAAACTCCCAGGTATTTACAAGATTCGATGGCTGAGATTTTGGAGCTGTCGAGGGCATAAAAGGAGGGGGAGATGTCATTTTGGCTAGTCTTTGGGCAGTGTCAATGGCCACAGCAGACATTTTCTTAGTGTTACATTTAAGTTATTTATCATCGAGCCATCTTAAGGTGTTCTCAAAATCGGATTGGAGAATGGGTTCAACCAGGGCCAGGGAGGGACCGGAAGCAAAGATAATGATGTCGTAGGCATACATTTGAATATGAGAGGCTGAACAGGCAGAAGGAAGGTTGTTTACAAATACAGAGAATAGGGTAGGTCCAAAGATTGACCCCTGGGGTATGCCAGTGAGAACTGGGAGGGGATCAGATCTGGAATCACCTAGTTGGATGAATTGAAACTTGTCTGATAGGTAAGCCTTGAACCATTCAGTGGTGGTTGGGGATAATCCTATGGCTAAGAGGTCATCTAGGAGTAAATTGTGAGCAATGGAATTGAAGGCCTTGGCTAAATCACTAAATATAGCAATTGTCAGGTGACCTTATCCATGGCAGAATGTACGTGGTTGGTGAGGCGGAGAAGGGAGAAGGAGGTGGAATGGTGACAATGACAGCCAGACTGGAAGGGAGTCAGAATGTCCTTAGAGACTAGGAAAGAGTTCAGTCTTTTAGAGATGAGAGATTCCATGATTTTGGATAGTGAGGGAAGATGTGAGATAGGCCTGTAGTTACCAGGAATGGATGGGTCACCACTTTGTGTAGAGGGATAACTTTAACTAGTTTCCAAGCCTTTGGCAGGAGCAGGAGCAGGTGGAGAGAGAGAGAGAGAGAGAGAGAGATTAAACAGATGAGTGAGTGGGGGGACTATGACGGAACAGAGATTTTCAAGAGGATAGGGTTGATGCCATCTGGACTCTGTTTGGAGGAGTTGAGAGATCCGAGAGCTTGAAGTACGTCTGAGGGGGTGATGGGGGAAGGTGTAGGTGGGTAGGGGAGTGGAAGGGAGAGCACCTGTGTAGGGAGGAGTGGGGTGTGGGGTGATGGGGACAGGAATCTGACATGGCTCGGGGGGAGTGGGAAGGTTTTGGTATCTATGGGGGAAGGGGGCAGGTGGTTGCCCATTGGGTAAGATGTAGGTAGTGAAGAAGTGATTTATGGAAGAAGCGATGGGGTCTGAACTGGGGGAAGGGGATTGTTGAGTTTTCCAGAAGGCAGCTGGAGTGGGGTGACCGTTCTCAAGTTGAGTCTTAAAGAATCCAGCTTTAGTAGAACACATAGCCTTGGTGCAAGTGTTCCTCAGCATTCTGTATGTCTGTTGGTCGGTGATGCTGGAGGAGGCTTTAAATACTTTCCAGGCTCTGTCTCTGGCTTTGAAGAATTTCACAAGGTGAGGGGAGATCCAGGTGAGGTGCCTGCACCAGAGATGCAACTTTTCTAGGAGGGCATGGGAGTTCCAGATACCTAGGAAGGTGGTGTTGAAGGCCACTAATGCAGAATCAGCGTAGTGAGAGAACTTTTGATAAATAGTGGTGATGGTATAATAGCATGCATCAAAATCCTGTGGTGGGCCCTTACTGTACATGTCTTTTCAGTCTCACTGCATTTTTTTATGTTTCATCTTCTTTACAAAATTAAACTATCAGTCTAACCTTCCACAAACTGTACAACCACTACAGTACAAAATCAAAGTAACAGTATTTCTCTAAGATGAAATATTATACTGAAAATGGACAAGATACACATGTCAGTCTGACAAGGCAACTGAGACCAGGGCAGAGTTCTAGGTTAGGTTTTCTTTTATTTAGTGTTGCTATCCTGAGGGGAACAGACACCACATTGAGTTGCAATGTCAGGAAACCAGAGTTGGCTGACTTTCACTGTGCTGCAGTTGCACTTCACTTCCTGATTGAGCCTTGGAGTGACTATGGTTGCCTAGGCAATTGTTAACATCAGATGGGCTAATCTCATTTGGTTGGTTAATTGTCGATTGAATGGGATTCACATTTCATTGCAAAATATTTACATTAATGTAGACATTAAGGTTGAAGAATGGAATGCAAACAAAGAAAGGAAATGAAAAAAATTGGGTTTGGAGGGGAGCCTTGGTAAATCAGTGGTGTGGTTACATTTTCTTTGGGGTTCTCAACCCTAATGCTCACCCCCTTCCCCAGCCCCATGCCTTGTGACCCAAGGACAAGCTACAAGTCCACACCTGTGCCTCATAGTTCTAGTGCCTGAAGCAAGATAACTATGGTTCTCCACAATGGGCCTGCAGAATCAGTCATACCTTTCTTTGTACAGAATCCTGTGCAAAACAGGAGATCATGTACAGCATATCTTTCTTTGTGCAGAGCTCTGCATGAAGCAGGAGAAGCAGAAGATAATTACTTTCTTCATATAGGGACCTGCTTGTTTTGCATGAAGAGCATGCCCTGGACCTGTAGCTTGTCCTTTGGTCAGGAGGCTGGAGGTCAGTGGAGGGGGTGGCCAATAAGGTTGAAAACCTCAAGGAATACCACACCACCAATTTGCCAAGACCCGAGAGAGTCCAAACCCTAATGTTCCAGTACCTTATCTGATGTGCTTTGTGTTCTTCAACCCTAGAGTTGGCATTAATGTAGGTTTTTGCAATGAATTTGCTTTCTTTTTGTGATAGTGGAATGATATCCTTATTCCTGAAGATTCCTTTGGGACATACATGAAACAGAATAAACAAAATATTTGACATAGCTCAAGCCCTGCATCACGAGGCATATTCAAGCCAAGTTGTGCATGGTCTAAAAGACCCTGTGCCAGCAGCATGCTTTGTCTAGATGCAAGGGATCTGTGTGCAGCCAGACAGCACCCAACATCATGACAGGATGTGTGGGGCCCTTTGGGCCCCGCACCAACAGCTCACTCTGTCAAGATGTGTGCAGGGTCATGCAGGCCCTACACAAAGCCACATGCCAACCAAATTCATGTCCGTATGCTAAGGGCCTCAAAGATCCTACACCAGCAGCACAGTTTGGCTGGCTGCATGCAGAGCCCTGTGGATTCTGCACACTTACATTCAGTAACCAATAGCATGCTAGAACTTGCATGGCTCTTTGGGCTGTGCACCAGAAGGACAGTGTATCTGACTGCACACAGAACCCTGTGGACCCTACACATACTCAGACATCAGTCACCTTAATGCCAGAATATATAGGACCCCTTTAACCCTGCATCAACAGAACGTTCTGCCTGGCTGTGCTTAGTGCCCTGTGTGCCCTGTGCACAGGCACACACTAACCACCATCATGCTGCAAAATGTCTGGTTGTAAATGGCTCCACACAACCAAACTACAACAAACATGTGTAAGTGAGCCAGTCAATAACTTCCCTCAGTTCTTTGGAGAAGCACTCACAAAGCCAAAATAACCCTCACAAAACCAGTTCCATATGTCATGAAACAAAGATGATAAAATCATAAACCTGTTTTTGGTTTTGTCATTTTCACCTCAGCAAATTTCAATTTTTAGTTGAAATAAGAACCATTATTCACAAGACACATCAAAAAGAACCCCTCACACAATAGAAACTGGTAAATGCACAAGTTATAGTCATGAAATCAAAACTTTCCCCACAGTTTATTTTAAAATTACTCAGAAAACCAAATAAAAGCTCATAAAACCATTTTCAAATGTCACAAAACCTAGATAATGTAACCAGAAATGTGTTTTGGGTTTTGTCACTCTTGCCTCAGGGAATTTATTATTTTTATTTATTTATTTATTTAGAGGTTGGTAACCAGGAAAGGCACACTGTGCCGAAGCTTATTTCACGGTGCGACCTGGGAAGGGGGGAGAGGGTATAATATACACAAAATATAAGTGTACATTTATTTACATTCATGAGATGAGCAAGAGTACATGAAAAATACATTGGAAAGCACTCCCAACTTGCTTTTTGCCAGTACGAGCAATAGCAATCAGCAAGATAATCCTTTAGCATATAGGGACATGCTACTAGAGTCAGCTACGGCAGCAAACCCCATTTTAAACCATGACAGTACACCGAAGAGTTTGCCTCAGGAAGCCCAATAATTGTTTGAAGCATTCTGGGGGTTAGAGAGACTTACCCATCAGCTAAGAAGGTTCTGTTGGAACAGCACTAATTTAGAAGCCTACTTGCAGGTAAACTTGGTGCAGAGGGGCCTCAGACCTTTAAAGGATCCAGCATATGGCACAGAAAGCTCTGAATGTATGCGAGAGTGGGAGGCTATCCTTTTAGAAGCAAGTGCTAAACTTATGAAACTGATTATCAAGTACAGTGAAGATACAAAAATCACAGATCAGAGAAGAAATTAAGAAACAAGAAGTGGAAGTCTTGAAATGTAAGACTCACATTGACTTCGATAGACTGAATCAAAAATTAAGGGAATCAATTTTAAAACTGGATGCCGAACTACAAAAGGTTAAGATGACAAAATTCCAGAGAGATAAAGGGGATTTTGAGAAAGGCACAGTTTTTAAATGGGAGAAAAAACAACTGAAGAGTATTTTAAAATCAAATAAAACTGTTTCTTTTGAGTACAGCACAGAATACAGTATGGACAACAGTGAAACTGAAGGAGAAGACGTAAGCAGGAGTGATTTTTTCCCCCAGGAATCAGTATCATTTAGACCCACATCTCCCCTTTGGATAGCCACCATACAACGTACAACAGTATGCTCCGCCTCCACCATGCAGGAGTCCGACACTGCGGGAGAGAACGCGAGGCTACGGAGGAGATGGAAGAGGACAAGACGTGGAAGAAGAAGCAGGACATGGCTACAGATTCAGCCATTACCAGGGGCAGAACAGAGGAAGGAACCAGTGGAGGAGACCTTCCAAAGGGAGGGGGAGAAGCCAACAGAGGGAGTAAGGGAAGTTACTCTCAATGATGCTGTTATACAAATCATGAATCTGTCTAGAGACACATGCTTATGGAAGATGAAACTGAGCTCCTGAAAAAGGGACTCAGCTTCTCCCCCACTAGGCCTTTGGATTGTGTACAGACTGTTATTGACCCACATTTAAACTGTCAGAAATTGAACTTCTGGAGTTTTTTAACAAAAGGGAAGTAGACAAGACTGGTTCCAATACTTATAGCACTACCGTAGAGAATTTTAGAAATCCCTCGACCTGGTGTCTTCCCCTGAGTGCAGCTGTAAATATCTTCAAAGAACTAGTAGAAATGGACCTGGAAACCGTTTGCTTAACCCCTCATGCTTGCTTCTTTAATAACCTCAGAAAAAGAGAAAGGGAAGCAGTTGTGTCCCTTCAACAAGATTTGGAACTTGTTATTAAACATGCTGAAAGGGGGAGCAGTTGTTTTATTAAGGAAGGACATGTATTTAAGGGCAGTTTATAGGCAACTGGGTAATACGTATTTCTACAACAGACTGAGAAATGACCCAACAGCTGATTTTAAGTTTTGAACTGATGAACTGGTCACCACGGTGTTTAATGAGGGGGAGACTGATAAACATGTGAAAGAGTACTTGATGGTTTCAAATCCCACCAGAGACAGTTTTTATGTTTTACCAAATGTACATAAAACTTTGGACAATCCCCCAGGGTGACTGATTGTTAGAGGAATTGGTTCTCTTACAGAGCCTCTTTCTAAATCTTATGATTCTTTTCTGAGACCCTTTGTTCAGCAATTGCCGTCTTATGTTTAAGATATGAAGAAGGTTCTGAATTTGATTAAAAATCTAATATTACAAGAGGATGTACTGATGGTGACTTTGGATATTGAATCCCTGTACACCAGCATCCCACATGAAGGGGTGTTGGATGCAGCAGCCTTTTTCCTCAACAGGACTACGGGAATGCTCCCCGATGGAAGTTTTAATGAAGCTTTTGGAATGTGTGTTAAAGTTCTATACTTTTGTTTTTAACAAAGAAACCTTTCTCCAAATTTAAGAAACTGTGATGGGGGGGGGGCACATGTTCCCCATCTATAGGTAATTTGTGCGTGGGCAAGTGGGAGGAGGAGGAGGAGGTCATTTATTCTGGTACAGTCAATGTTTTTTCAGATAAATTATTGTTATGGAAATATTACATTGATGATGTATTAATCCTGTGGAAAGGAGATGTTTCTAGCCTGAATGAGTTTATTACTTTCTTACATGGTACAAACCAGAATCTCAGATTCACCTCCACTAGTAGCAAGGAGGTGATTACCTGCTTAGATCTGAAGATTGAGAAGGGCCAAGGGGGCTCATTGACAACTATTATTTTCTGTAAGGAAGTGGATGGAAATACCATTCTTGTGGCTAATAGTTGCCACCCACCACATGTGGCTAGGAACATTCTGTATGGTTAGTTACTAAGGACCAGATGTAATTGCTCTACCACGGAGGGTTTCGAAGGAAGTGCTGCTGTATTGACAAACAGGCTAACCCAGAGGGGATACAGCAAAGGTTTGATACAGAGTGTCTATGAGAGAACTATATTATCAGACAGGGATGCTTTACTATCTGAGAAATGTTCTGAGGAAGAGAAAGATGGTAGATTTAATTTTGTTACAGAATATTCTGCACAGGCCAGGGAGTTAGAAGTAATTTTAAAAAGGCATTGGCATGTACTTGGGATGGAACCAGGTCTAAAAGATCTATCACAACAACCTGTGAGAATGTGCTATAAAAAAGCACCCACCCTGAGGGAACTTCTGACCCATAGTCATTCCAGGAATAATCAACCAGAAACGTGGCTTAACAAAATCAAAAGGTGTTTTAAATGCAGGAAATGTGTCTACTGTGAATATGTCACACAAGGTATAATTTTTACTAGCTGTAACACTGGGAAGACATATGAAATCAGGCAGTGCATCATGTGTAGCACTGAGGGGGTCATTTACCTGGCCACTTGTAGTTGCCAGACATTCTATATGGGCAAAACCACAAGACGGTTTAAGGTCAGGGTTGGGGAGCACATCAGAGCTATCCAGAAAAGGGATACCACTTATGCCACAGCAGCTCATATTATGGAGGTAACAGACAGTGCCTGTCACTCCTTTAGTTTTATGGCAATAGATAAGGTTTGCCAGAACCCAAGGGGTGGGAACTTTGACAATTTGGTTCTGCTCAGAGAAAACAGTTGGATTTTAACCCTTGGGGCTACAATCAGTCGTGATTTAAATGCCCAGTTAGAACTGCATCCATACCTTAACTCATTTGCTCCCAGTGGCCATTTTGGGTCGGATCTAGCAATGGATAATTCCGATGCCATATGGCGTCTATGGGAACAAATGTGCTGTTAGTTAAGACTCATTGAAATGATTTACAGCTCTTAACATATGTCTCTTTATTGTTAATGTGGCTTTAATTGATGTGTCATTATTATTTACAGTAACTTATGGATAAGAACTTTGCAAACTGATACATGTGTACATCAATACCAACATTCAATGGTCACCACAGTACTTATGAAGGACTTGTCCTATTTAACTTGTGTTTCCATGATTCTTGGCGTAATAGAATTTTCTATAGGTGTGCTGTTTTTATCTGTATTTGTATATTTATTATTATTTTTTAGATTTGTTCACACATGGTTTTAGGCACAAATAGGTATGTTTTTAAAAAATCATTAAAGTTTAGAATCAGATAATTAATTTTCTCCTTTTAGCACTAGCACTTCATAGGTTAAAGATTTTTGAAGCCCCTCTAATGATGAGAGAGTTCCCACTTGGGTCACAATTTTTTTTGGGACCTGTATAAGCATGGGTTTGTTGTATGTCCTCAGCCTTTGAGAAAGGATTGTGGTTAGTCCGAAATATGTCAGGCCGGACAAGGTTGCCTTGGGCGCAATAAAAAATTGAAGAGTGGAAGTAAGGATTTGTCTCTGATTTTTTTGTGTCCATCTTTTTGAGTTTATGTATGTGTGCCAGAAACCCCTTTTTTCTACATGAAAAATATACAGTGAATAAATAACATGCACAGAAGCAGGGCCTAACAATTTATCTGCCAGGCGGGCAGTTGAATACTAGGAGAATGATACATAAGCTAGCAACACCATCTTAGTGTACTGAGGCACACGCGAGTGCAACAGTATACACAAAATATAGATATACATTGATATACATTCAAGAGATTAGCAATATTATATACGGCAATTATATAAGTAGAGGAGGAGCAGCAGGGAAAAAAGGGGAAGGGTCAGAAAGGATGTAGTGTATAGCATTCAAGGAGGGTGGAAACAGTGGCAAGGGGAAGGGGGAGGTGCTTGAAATACATTTTGATTGATGGCACAGTGGGTAGCCCTGTACAGTGAGGGGAAGAGAGTTCCAAAGGGCAGAGAACTGATAGGTGAAGGCTAATGTACCGGTGTGTGAGCAGGGCATGATCAAGGCGAAGGAGCAGTGGTCACGGGAGCGCAGGGAATAGCCTGTACTAGGAGCAGGAGCTAGTCAGGAGAAGAGGTAGGAGGGAAGGGTATTGAACCAATACTTAGTGATGAAGATAGCGCAATGTATCAGGTGACAGTCATTAAGTGAAAGTAAAGAAATAGATTGGTAAGGGAGACAGTGATGAGTGCGGTACGGGAGGTTCAAGACAAATATATAAAAGGCCTGAAATAGTAGGTTTAATTTGGCGAGGTTAAAATAAGAGACATTTTTCAACAAAACACATCAAAAACAATCCCCCACACATCTTAAATTGTCTAACACACAAGTTACATCCATGAAATCCACCTTGTTTTCTAATTATTACTGTGCAATCATTTACCAGCATGTCAAACTATCAAAAAACCCACAAAAGTAAATGATGATAAATTTCCCCTTTAATAACGTTGGTGCATTCAAAACATTGCATGAAACTGTGCATGCATGAGCTGGGTGGCAAGTTCTCAAAATGTAAGAAGTTTTATGACAGCCGCTCATCAGGATTTCGAGAGCTGAAATTGTGAAAAGCGTTTAAAAATGCACATTATGTGACTGTTTGCTCACCTGTGGAGCAAAGATGGTCTGGAAGTTTGTTTTGAAACTTTTAAGGTAGATGGCACATGGCCCAAAGGTTGTTCTTTGAAAGTTTCATGAAGAAATAATAATTGGTTCCTGAGTTATAATGTTTTGGAATTTGGCTTATGAGCACGCTCAGTAGGGTTTTTGAGTTAGTGCTCTGTAATGACAGAAGAATGTGACTTTCATGAGTCATTTTACTTTTGTGAGCAAAAATGTTACTTTCAGGAGTGCCACCATCTGTTTTCTTTGGGTAAAACATATGAAAAGCATAAAAATGATGCCTTTTTGAAAAACAAACACCTGAACCTAAACAAGACCTGTTTGGCAGAATTCTGGGGTTTGTTTATTGAAAAATGACTCTGAAATACATTTTCTGGCTGCACTGAAATTCTTTGGTCACCAGCTTATTGAGGGTTCAATTTTACTGTCATGAATGAAAATTCTTTGATCACACATAAAATGCGACCGAAGAATTTTATGTTCTCACCCAAAAAAAGTTTTAGTGCTGGATAAATATTTTTATGTGTGAACCAAGAATCCTTTGGTCACATATTAAGTGCAAATGTTTATCTGTGGCTGCAGAAGCACTGGTCCTGCAGAGGTCAGCAATTCTGCAGCCAGAAGTACATTCTCTATCATCAGCTGCAGAAGCACAGGACTCACAGGGGTGGGGTGGGTGGGACTGCTCTTCTGCAGCCAGAGATGGTTGTGTATTTCTTGTACTGTGACTGTGTATCTGTGGCTGAAAAAGAGTTCAGAACTTCTGCAACCAAAAGTACTGTTGTTGTTTCAGTTTACTGACTTTCTCAAAAAGAAAGGAAATTCATTGCCAAGAAGTGTGATAGTGCACCAAACAGGGTTTGATGTAACAGCACTAAAGTAGATACATGTAGTATTAGGGTTCCCAACCTTAACTCAAAAAATTTCAAAAGCAGGAAATTGACAAGACCACACAAGAAACCACAGCCATCAATCATTAGGTAAGGCGAACAACATACAACTGTTTCCAGATTATACAAATGTAGTAGTATTAATGTGCTACTTTCACAAAACTCATATAGGCATGATATGCTTTAAAAGCTATACTCCATCACTGCTGTTTAGAAACTTAACAGTGTGAGTGTCTACATTTCACAGTGCGTATGCGTATGTGTATCTGCAGGGGCCTGCGCTTCTGCAGACAGAATTAGTGTTGTAATTTAGTTAGTGTGGATTTGTATCTGCAGCCAGAAAACAATGTGGTTGTCTTACATTGTGCATGTGTATCTATGGCTGTAGAAGTGCCTGCACCACAGAAGACTACACTTCTGCAGACAGAAGTAGATTTGTGTAGTGTGTATTTGTATTGGGATTTGTATTTGTGGCAGCAGAGTCCTGCGCTTTTGCAGCCAGAAGTGTGTGTGTGTGTGTGTATATTACACTGTGCATGTGCTTCTGCAAACAGAATTACTGTTGCAATTTGGTATCATGGATTTGTATCTGCAGACAAAAGTAGTTTTGTGATTTGAGTATTGTGGATTTCTATCTGCAGCCAGACGTGGGTGTGTATGGCTTGCAATGTGTATGTGTATCTATGGCTGCAGATGTTCCAAACCCTAATAATGAATGCCTTGGTGTCATCTGGAAACAGTTGTATGTTGTTTGTGTTACCTATTGGTGGCTGTTTGTGGTTGTTTGTATGGACTTGTCCTTTTGCTGCTTGGGAAAGTCGGGAGTTAGAGTTGGGAACCCTTACAGCACATTTTCCTACTTTTGTGGTGATAAGGTGAACCCTAACTGGTGCACTAATGTATTTTGTCATTTTGTCAATGACTATGTACTGTATGTGTGTGTGTGTGTGTGTGTGTGTGTATATATATATATATATATATATATTGCAAAAAACTTTGTTAATACATCAATTAGGACTGAAGTGACAAAAGTAGGGAAATGAGACATTAGGGTTGAGTTTCTAACACCCTCCACACCAGCCCACCCCATACGCACCCTCCACAGATCAACATGCATCAGAGTGTGCCTTGGGGTCATTGGCCCTAACTCTCACCCCCATTCCATGTGTAACAAAGTTGACATGATACAGTATTGGATAATGAGGTGAGAGTTAGGGCCAACACCTCAAGACACACCCCAACATGTGTTGATCTGTGGAGGGTGGGTGGGTGGGCTGATGGGGTGGTGGGAGGGGAGAGTTAGGGCTCAATCCTAACATCTCATTTCCTTGCTTTTGTCACTTCAACCCTAACTGATGCATTAACAAAGTTTTTTGCAATTTATTTCCTTACTTTTTGAGATAGTATAATAGAATCTTTATTTTACTCTGAGAGCGCAGGGTCCTTCAGACCCTGTACTCCCATCCCTTCACAGTTGCATATACTGTATGTATCTAGCTGTGGAAACACAATGGTCTCCAACACCTGCGCTTCCACACATTATGTTACAAGCAGGCATAGCAAAATTGCAAAAAATAGTCATAACTGTGCCACTTTAAATAATTTACACCCAAAATGCTCCACATAACCTTCTTATCACCTCACCACATGTACCCAGTACAGAAAATTTTCAAATCCCAGTCACAATGCAATTCTGTGCAACTGTAATGCCATTCTGTACCACAGGTGCGGAAACATTTTTTTCACAGGCTTTAAAAAATGACAGCTGTACTGTTCATGAGGTGGTGTGAAAAAATGACAATGTTGAATATTTGGAGTGAAAATATTAAAATGTGGCAAAGTTATGCGTGTGCATAGCAAAATATCAACAACCACACATAACTCGGGTGTTTTGGAGTATTTTTGCACCAGATTTCAACATGGCCTTTTTGTGACCACATCTCAAGAACATTGGCACTATGATTTCATTACTCCATCCCAAAAGTTGATTTCACACAGCGGCTGTGCCATTCTGTGCCACAGGAGCGAAAACACATTTTGGGCAAGATGCGAAAAATGACAGCTAACTGTTCATGAGGAGATGTGAAAAAATGGCAATGTTGAAAATTTGGAGTGAAAATATTAAAAACTGGCAAAGTTATGAGTGTGCGTAGAAACAGCGTAATGCATCTAATGCAGTCATTTTGAGGCTTTTGATCAATTTTCAACATGGGCTGTTTAACGCTTTCTCACGGAATATTTCGAGACCGTCATTTTGTTAATCAGTCCCAAAAGGTAATTCCATGCAGTGACCAGAAAACCCTTTCGGAACTGAGTAACAAAATGACAATGTCAGTGTTCATGAGGTGGGGTCCCAAGAACCCCATGTTGAAAATTGGTGGTCAAAATTCCTACAAATGGCTGAGTTATCAACATAAGTTGAAACCCGCATTGACATCCATTATTCCTTCATTTCGAGTTCAGCTTTGAAGTGTGCAAATGTGTCCTGGTCCACAGAAGATGGCAACTGCCAACCTTGGCGGGTAAGTATGGGGTAAGGGGGGTGCGGGGAGGTGGGTGCAGAGAGGGAGGGTAGGGTGTTGGGCAGAGGCATGGCGTGATTGGCGATGGATGGTTTTCTTCTTTTCAAGGAAAACACATAAAAGCCAATGAGGGACGGGGGCTGGTAGAGCAACTGGAATGGTATTCTGGACAGCCTGGGTTCAGTTCTCAGCTGAGGCATTTACTTCTTTCACTCTGTTCTTTGCTGATGAGAATGTCTCCTTCAGATTGGAAATCCAGGCAGCAGCCTCTAAGGGAGCTTACAGTGATGGGTCTGAGGTCGCAGGCCTTCAGTCAGTCTGGTCCAACTTTGACCAGTGGGCAGTTGCAGATGTGGTGAGGGTCATTCGGGAGATTTGGTCAACCTTCTGTAGTTTGGATCCAGGACCAACATGCCTCCTAGTGGGGTGTGTTGATGACATTGGCCTGGTCCGGTGTTCCTTAGTGACACGGGTCTTTCCTGGGCCCCTGAAGGAGGCGATTGTGAGACCACTTCTGAAAAAATCTTCACTGGACCTGGACTGCCCAGCAAACTACTGACCTGTGTCTAACCATCCCTTTTTGGGTAAGGTTATTGAGAAGGTGGTGGCTGAGCAACTGGAGACCTACTTAACAATCCATGACAACTATGATCCTCTCCAGCTGGGTTTCAGAAAAAGGCATAGTATCGATACTGCCCTGCTTTGGGTGCTAAATGATCCCCTGGCGGCGAAGGATCAGGGAAGACATTCCATTCTTGTTCTTCTTGATCTCCCAGTGGTATTTGATATCGTGGACCATGGGGTGCTGATGGAGTGCCTGGGGGTTTGTTGTGGACTGGCTGGTACAGTCCTAAACTGGTTTAAATATTTCCTCACTGGCAAGACACAGAGTGTGGTGTCTGGGATTTTTTCCTAGGCACCATGGCCCCTGCCATGTGGGGAACTGCAGGGCTCTGTTTTGTCCCCCATGTTGTTCAAGGTGTATATGCTTCACTAGGGGACATTATAAGACAATATGACTTGAGGTTTCACTGTTATGCAGGTGGCACTCAGCTATACTTGTCTTTTGTATCCCAGCAGCAGGAGACAGTCTTGGTATTTAATAGCTGCCTTGTTGAGATCCAAGACTGAATGAGAGCCAACTGGTTGAGATTGAATCCAGACAAGACTGAAGTACTGGTGCTGGAATCTGGTCACCAGGGGGTGAGTGCACAATCTGGTCGATTCTCAGGGTTGAGGCTCGGAGACTCCCAGTTGCATACCTCAGACCAGGTAAAGAACCTTGGTGTTGTTTTTTACTGTGGCCTGACGCTTAAATTATAGGTGTCAGCCGTGGTCCAGATCTCATTCTAACATTTGAGAAACAACACCAGAATCAAACACCTGGTACCCTCGGTGACCTGCCAGCACTAGTTCATGCCTTTGTGACCTCGCACCTTGATAACTGCAACGTCTTGTACCTAGGGCTGTCAGAGGTAGATGGCCGCCTGTAGCTAGTGCAGAATGCAGCAGCCAGGTTGTTGACCAGTCTATTTAGATCATGTCATATTACGCCTGTGCTATGCTTTCTGCACTGGCTGTTGATTAGATGGTTGATCTCCTTCAAAGTCGGTTTGCTGACCTATAAGGCCCAATAAAGTCAGGGGCCTGGCTACCTGCAGGACCTCCTGAATCCCTACTGCCTCTCCTGCCCCCTTCACTCAGCTGACGAAGGATTGCTAGAGGTTCCCAGGGTTCATCTGAAAACTTTGGGTGCTCATGCTTCCTTTTTTGCAGCCCCAAACCTGTGGAACACTCTCCCTCATCATATTCAAGACACCCCCATACTGGACACATTTAAACAGGAGCCAAAACCCTTTTTATTTAAGCAAACTTTCACATTGGACTAGGAATGTCTTAATGATAATTTGCTAGTCTGTATAAATAGAAGTCATTTACCTATTTGTGTATATGTAATTGTATTGTATTTAGCTGTTTTACAGTTTTAGAATTTTATGTAAAGCGCTTTGGATCAAAATGAGAATTGCACTATGTTAAATAAAACCTGAATGAATGAATGAATGGATTCCATCTGTAAATAAGGTCAGATGTGTAGACGTTATGAAAATGGGGTGAGCGTTAGGCTTGAGAAGCCCAAGGCACACCACACACCTGCTTTCCTGCCTGGTTTGTGAAGGTGGGGTGTTAGGGTTGGAAACCCTGGTAATCCCCTAGAATAGCACTGTCGGAATAGGGTCAGACAACTGAGTGCTACTCTGTATAGCACTACCATGGACAGCAAGATGGGATTTACAGCGCTTGCAGTAAGCGCTCCCCAGGTCGCTGTCTGCGGTGCTGGCAGTGGACAAGGGCACCAGAATCCAAGAAGTTGGCTGAGCTGTTCCCATGGTGTGCAGGGATGAGGCATAGAGCAGCTCAGCCAAGCAGCAGTGGAGACCAGGGTTCTAATCCTGATCTGCTTAGATTTTGGTGATTGGGACTTTGTTTTTTTTTACAAGGGCCATGGAAACAGTATTCCATGGCACCACACATTTCATCTTGCCCTATAATATGGTCTCCTTGGAGTGAGAATCCTTTAGTCTGAGGGGAGCCTCTTGCATCAGGGATGGGGGGCAGAGCCCCCCACAAAAACAAAAGAGACAGTATGTTTGCTGCTCGATTCTTGATCATGCTGTTCTGGTCGGTGATGTTCTGACCTAGTGCTGGAAACCCTAATGCCACATTTCCCAACTTTTGTTACTTTGACTCTAACTGGAGCATTAAAAAAATGTTTTGCAACTTATTTTCTTACTTTTTAAAGTTAGTATAACTGCATCCTTATTTGGCTATGGATTTCATTATGGGAGTGCAGGGTCCTTTGGACCCTACGCTGGCATACATTTTTGTTGGGAGACCACAGGGTCCTTTGGACCCTGCACTCCCATGCATTTTCTCCTACGCATACATAAATTGATCATATATTGTTTTAGTGAAAAACATTTGTCTCTTTCCTGATGTCCAGTGGAACCCCGCACCCAACAACTGTGCCTAGTTGCCCATTAATTGTAAGGGAATAGCCCTGGTGTCTAGTGGCACTCTCAGCCTGCCACTTTTCCAGTGGTACATAACCCATTTCATTGGTGTCAGTAGACAATGTCAGCATATTCTATGACAGGTAAGATTGTTTTACTTACAAACTCGCAACGGTTGGGGATAGGCAGGCTGACTTTATGTCGGTAGAGGATGGCGAGTTTAGGCTGGTGTTTGGAGCAGATGGCCTCAAAATGGGTGGAGAAGTTAAGGTGGTTGTCCAGCCAAACACCCAGGTACTTGAAAGTTGGGACTAGCTCCAGAGGAGAGCCATCCAGAGTGATGATCATTGGGGGGGGGCAGGGAGTGTTGCAAGCTTTTGCCTGGACCCAAAGACCATGGTGACAGTTGTTTTCACAATGAGTTTAAGCAGGTTGTTGAGAAACCATGACTGGACTCTATTGAAGTCATCTTGGAGTTTGGGGAGGACACAGTCGTAGGACGGACCAGAGGCAAAGATGATAGTGTCTTCAGCATATAGGTGCACATTGGAGGAGAGGCAGGTGCAGGGAAGGTCATTAATGAAGAAAGAGAAGAGGATGGGACCAAGTATAGAGCCTTGGGGGACACCTGATACGATAGGGAGAGGAGTGGAGATAGTATCGCCTATTTGAACAGATTGTTGTCGGTTATGGAGATACAAGTGGAACCAGGCGATGGCAGGTTATGAAATACAACAATAATAAGCAAAATATTGCACTATGGTGGAATAATGAAATAAGATGTATCATTAATAAAAAACATAGAGCTTATCGAAAATATAGTAAACATTGAACAGCTACACACTGGAATAGATTTAAAATGTTGGCAATAAAAGAAAAACACTTATACTGCCTGCTAATCAGAAATTAGAAATACAACTAGCCAAGAATTCAAAAGACAATAGAAAAGGGTTCCACAATTATACAGGATCATTAAAAGGAAATCAAAATATGTAGGGCCCCTGAAATCAGATAACTTAATAATAAGTGATGAATCAGAGATGGCCAAAGAACTACATTTTTATTTCAGGAATGTGTTTAAACCTAAGAACAATATTGACATTAATGAGTTAACTAATAGTGACACAACAATCCTGTTTACTGAGCAAAATATTGCAGGTGCTACTAGTAATGTCAAAGCTAGTTCATCTCCTGGACCTGATGGGATTACACCAAAGTTCTTTAAAGAACTATCAAAAGAACTAACAGGTCCATTGACTGTTCTATTTAACACATCAGTGAACGAATGAAAAACATTACGATCATGGAGAATAGCAAATATTGTACCTATTTTTAAAGGAGGCAATAAACAATTGGTTAGCAACTACAGGCCTACTAGCCTGACATCTGTTATTTGTAAGTTAATGGAAAGGCTCTTACAACAAAAGATAATTGATCACGTTAATAGTAAAGGTCATGTTGATATATCTCAGCATGGTTTCACTTCTGGTAGGCCCTGTTTGACAAATCTTATTAACTTTTTCGAGGCAGTTAGTGAAGCCTTGGAAAATGGAATGCCTGTTGATATTATTTTTTTAGATTACGCAAAAGCATTCAATACAGTTTCACACAAAATTCTGATCGATCAACTAATCAAAATAAAAACTGCATCCAAATATTATAAAAGGGATAGCTTCTTGGCTACAAAATAGCCAACAGAGGGTAGTTATATGTGGACACGAGTCTGACTGGGGAGATGTTACTAGCGGAGTACCCAGGGCTTTGTGCTAGGACTGCTATTGTTTAATATACTTCTTTCCAGTATGCAGACAACAGGAAGTGTCTGGATAAAAAAATATGCGGATGATTGTAAAATTGGGTGTATTGTGAACAACGCACAATCTGAGGCTAACTTACAAGATAAATAAACTTTTTTTTTCATATATAGTTTTTTCGTATTTTTGGTATTTACTTCCCTACCTCCCCGGTGCCACGGTCTACACATGCATGTACACACATGGAGGTACATGTACATACCAGGATCCAGTGGCCCCTTCCACCCCTCCCCTGACTTTTAGTTGCTGCCCATTACTGCCTATGCACCCACCAGACCTCCACCCAGTGGGAGCGGGACTATGGATGGGTGGGCATCCACCCCATGGAGGGGAGAGCCATGGCTCAATCCTGCTCCAGCCCTCCCCCCCCCGAGCTGGCACCCTGATGAACCGAGGTCATTTCTGAACCCGGGTCGCTGGCGTAGCAAGAGGTAAGGCACCAGCACTTCAACCCTCTGCGCTATCGGGTCGACAAAGTTAAATAAACTTTGTAACTGGGCAGTGGATAACAAAATGCCATTCAACGAGACTAAGTGTAAAGTCTGTAACTGTTTTATTGCATCCTGTTTTATTTAATTTTATCTTACTGTAAGGAGCCCTGATTTTTAGGAAGGTGCCTTATAGATAAAGCATTATTATTATTATAAAGTTATGCACATGGGCAAGAATAACATCAGAGCAAGCAATTTTATGAACAATGTACAACAAGCAGTAACATCAGAGGAAAAAGATTTAGGTGTTATCTTTTCAGACGACCTGAAATTTAATACACACACACAAAAAAAAATTAAGAAATGTTATGCTATTTAAGGCTGTATTCATAAGCATATTAAAAGTAGGAAACCTGAGGTCATCCTCCCTCTATACTCAAGCCTTGTGCAACCCCACTTGGAATACTGTGCTCCTTTCTGAGCTCCCACCTCCATAGGTGATTTATCTGTGGTAGAAAAAGTATAACGTAAAGCCACTAGGAGAATTAATAATATGGTAGATGAAACTATGAAGACTAGTTTAAATCGCTCAGGTTATTTTCCTTGGAATATAGATCCTTAAGAGGAGATCTAATCTATATTTTCAATGCTTTTCAGAAAGATTCAATGGTAGACACTATTTGTCTTGAAAAACAGATAACTAAGAATAACACAAGGTCTCACAATTTCAAATTAAAAAGCTTTGTTTGCAGAACTACAAGGCGACAAAGCTTTTTCACATAGAGTTCCCTCTGAATGGAACTGCTTACCAAGCAATGTTGTAATGAGTGAAAATGTGGAACAGTTTAAAAAAACTTAGATCATAACATGGGTAAAAAAAAATATTCTTTCCACCATTAGATTTAATGGTGGCGAGTACATCATGGGATTTGGCCTTCTGAACTTGTACTCAACTATGGAACTATGAAACTCTTCTTTTGTGAATACTGAGCAGAAGTATGCATTCAGTATCACTGCTTTTTCACTGCCATACGCTACCCACTCCCCTTCCCTTCTCTTTATTAAGCCTCACTGTCCCTCCCTTGGTCTTTCTTCGCTCCCTAGAAAGGGAGGTCAACATTTTCACCACATTCATACACTGCTGCTTTAAACTGCATACTCAGCCCTAACTATAGGGGCAAGACTGTGCCCCTATAATGTATGGAACCACCTCTTAATCTCTGTTTTAAAGTGGCTCTCATTAATGATGGACCTCAGGAGGTTACAGGTGGAATATGACCTCTGTAGGGAACAGTGATCAGGAGCAGACAAACTCTAAAAGACAAAAATCTTTTCATCATATGACTGATGATGCTCCATCCTCACCCACTACACTTGCTAAACTATGTTAGCTGTTGTTGTGCTTGGGAACTAGAATACCCAGGTAGGCTTAGATTTTCCCACTTCCAATTATTCTTTGTGTGAACTTTAACAAGTCACCTAACCCTTTTGTTTGGTTGTTGTGTACCTCTACAAACCACCCACATACTCTAAAGCCACAGTCTCAGTGCAAGGCATCATGGATATGCAAATCCATGTACAAGACCAGCTGACAAGGATTAATTTAACTTTTTGTAAAACTAGGTAAGGGCAGAACCCCTTTGAAAAGATATCTTGAAACACAGCTTGGATACCCTGTGTAGACAGGTTCTGATAAAACAACTCAGAATTGTTCATTTCCATGGGAGATGGGAAATATTGGAGCCTGATAATTTAATCCTAAAATTAAAAGTGAAAAATGGCTATTTCAAGGAAATTAAACAGGGAAATTGGGTTTAATATTCATTATCATTTCTTGTGCCAGTGCACAGCTCAATTTAAATGATTCAGTTATTTGCTTCCGTTATGTTGCAGTGATCTTGAATACAGTTGTGTGGTCTGCATCTCAAATAGATATTAGAGGGCAAATTAAATTAAGGATGGATTATGTTTTTACTGTTCTTCCACAGATATGAAGAGTGTTGTCTTTGTGTCTGGCTAGGAATACAAACAGATTGTTGCATTTACCTATGATAAATATAATTTGATTTTGATGCTGTGTTAACATATAATAGCTTTTTGTTCTGTAACGGTGGTCATTTTACTACAAATTATTTTTCTTTGGGAGTGGAAGGATGATTATTTTATAAAGCAAGCACACAACTATTTATACAAGTGTTTGATATTATTCTGGTCTTTGGGTTATGGTGGGAAGAACTTGTTGAAGTTAGTAATCTTTCTCACTTTAAACCATAACATTATGTTACTAAGTGATAAAGAAAAAATAAACCAAAGTGAGACTGTTACAGTTCAATATCATCTCTGAAAATCAGAAGCTGAGTCTAAACATTCCCTTGTAACAACTGCAGCCTGTCCCAAGGTTTAAATGATGAGCTTTTTGAAGCAAGGGAAAAACAAAAAAATGGATTTTTTTTTTCTTTTTTATTGCCAGCTGAGTAAAAAAAGAGAGAGAGAGAGAGACGGTATGGTGACATAATGAATAAGCATTTCAAGGACAAAAGCGTTCAAAAAGTCCCTTAATGCTATCTCTGATGAGCACATCTGCAGTGATGCTGGAAAGATGATTTCATCTTCTTAGAGCTATGACTAAGGAATCAAGGCTACTTTGGGTATTCATGGCCATGACTTAAGGGTGAGGTAAGTGTGGTAGGATGGCTGGAGTACAGCATGGGCTCAGTCACAGACCAACTTCTGTTGCAAACTGGTGTTCCGTGTTTTGTTGTTGTTGGTTCTGGTGGGGCAAAAGTTCTCTTCATGTTCCAAAGCAGGCAGATTAAATGCAGCTGGTCAAAGTACACTTGTACGTAAAGTTACTTTTATACCAATAAGAGACCCAAATTGTTTTCAACCTTTTAAGTTTTTTTGTTCACTGAAGCATCGGGGCTTCACTTGAAGTGTATGAGTAGTGCTTATGCATACTAACTGAATGTTTGGCATGTGCTCTCTCTGTCCCTTCTACAGGGATTGCCACCTTGTCAATGTGCCATAAAGATATAATGGTGCCACAGGGATGAGGTCCCTTTAGACCAAGGGTTCTGTAGGGAAGAAAGACCAATCCCAAAGGACAGTGAGGAGTTTCTGGAGGAGGTGAGGATGGTGGAACAGTGACAACGAGCATACAAAGGACGCTTGGACATGCATGATATAAATACTACTCGAAAGGGGGGATGAAAAATGTTGTCCACTGCCCCACCAAAACATGGGCTGCAACCCTTGAATTCACTGGAGCATTGGGCTCCACGTGAAGGGCGAGAGTAGTGCTTGTACAACATTGATTGAGATTTTGGTGAATGTCCTCTCTGTCCCTTTTACAGAGATAACCATCCTGTCAGTGTGCAGTGAAGACACAGAAACTCTCTTTAGGAAGGTTCCAGCCCTAAAGGTGCTGTGGTGATGAGGTCCCTTTAGGCCAAAGCTATCTTATGGAGGAAAGCCCAAAAGTACAAATGATGAAACAGACACTAATTTCCCTAGAAGAGAAGAGAAGCAGCCAAGGAATAGGATGTGAAGTCAGTACTGTCAACAGAATAAACAAATTTGATATTAATATTATGATCTGCCCTGATGGCCTAGCAGTAGTGTTGTACACTGTCATGCAAATGACCTTTCCCCTACCACAGGGGTCTGCTGTATTTCTGTGACTCTGAGGCATCACTTACGCTGGAAGGAGAGGAGGGATGAAATAAAAAGAGTGAAAAATCGGGGAGAAAATCCCTATTGTCTATATGATGGCTTGCAGCTTGAACTGGGTGTATCTCTAACTTCCAGTATATATCCCTGGCTGCATGGCAGGGGAAAAATGTATATTAAAAAAAATATTAATATGATCTTAGAAACATAGAATATACAAACATAGAATGTGTTCACAGAAAAGGACTGGTAGGCCCATCTAGTCTGCTGTATTTTCTTTACCTATTACTACACCCTGGACCCCATTTCGTCACTAGTGTCACTCCCTCCTCCCTTATCTCTACTTATTATACCCATGTGCCCATCCTACACATGTTTGAAGCTCCCCATTCTCTTGTCCTTGCCACCTCTTTTGGCAGGCTCTTCCAAACATTCACCACTGATGTTCCTCTTGCTGTGAAAGAGACTCCCCTATTGCACCATGTTCACCATCATGAGGTACTTATAGGTCTCAATCTTGTACCCTCTTGCTCTGCAGGGAGTACGTGTTTTTGCTCCCCCTGCCTCTCCTTGTATGGTTTCTCATGCAACCCCTGCACCATTTTGGTAGCCCTCTTCTTGACTGCTTCCTCCTTGTCGATGTCCTTGCAGAGGTGCAGTTGTCAGAACTGGATACAGTACTCCAGGTGGGGGTCTCACAAGTGAACAATACAGAGGCAACACCATCTCCTTACTCCTCCTAGAAATCCCCCTTCCTTATACACCCCAGCATCCGGTTAGTCTTGCCTGCTGCTTTGTCACACTGCCCTGCCACTTTGAGATAGTCAGAAATCATTAACTCAAGGTCTCTTTCTTGCTTGGCAGCTGTAAGTACTTCCCCCATATTATACACAGACCCTGGGTTTTTCCACCCCAGGTGTATGGCTCTGCACGTTTTGGCATTGAAACCCAGCTGCCACACCCTACACCGCTCCTCTAGTTTCCTCAGATCTCTTTGCATTCTCTCCACCTCCTCCTGGGTGTCCACACTGTTGCAGATTCTTGTGTCCTCCACAAAGAGATACAACATCCCATCCAGTTCCGCAGCAATGTCACATATGAGGACATTGAAGAGGACAGGACCAAGAACCAATCCCTGTGGTACTTCATTGGTCATTCTCATCCTCTGAATGACTGCCATTTATCATCATCCTGTTTTCTATCCTTCAACCAGTTAGATACCCAGCTCACTATCGTCTGCCCCACCCCCAGGCTGCTAAGTTTCTTCATCAACCTATTGTGTAGTACAGTGTCAAAGGCCTTACTGAAATCTGGATGGGCTACATCCACTGCCCTCCCCGGGCCACGACCCCAGTTATCCAGTCAAAGAAATCTATGAGATTTGTTTGACATGATCTCCCTCGTGAAGCCATGCTGCTGATGGTCCTGCCGCCCATTTGCTTCCAGGTACTCCATCAGTCTCTCCTTCAGCAGGGACTCCATTAATTTCCCCACCACTGGTGTGAGACTGACTGGTCTGTAACTACTAGCCTCCTCCCTACCACTGTTCTTGTGCAGAGAGAACATATTAGCCCTACTCCAGGCCTCTGGAACCATCCACATCTCCAATGATATGCTGAATAGTGTTGCTAAAGGGGTGGCTAGCACCATGCTCTATTCATTTAGTTCCCTTGAGTGGATCCCGTCCGGCCCCATTGCCTTGTTTTCCTTTAGTGTTTCCGATCCCCGATGAACTCTCTCTAAATTGACTTGTGTTCACTCCACCTGTTGCCTGTTAATTTATGTCAGTCCATCCCATACCCCTTCTTGTGTGAAGATAGAGCATAACTATTCATTTAAAATGTTGGCTTTTTCTTGGTCTTCTTCTGCATATCCCCCCCCACCCAAGTCTCTTGATCCTCACTATACCACGCCTTGCCTTCTTCTTTTTGCTCTCCTACTTGAAGAAAGCCTTATCAGATTTTTTTATCTCCTGAGTGATCCTCTCCTCAGTTTGAGCCTTTGCTGTCCTTATCCTCTTTCCTGCCCCCCTTAATTTATCTAACTATACCTCCCTGCCTGCCCTCATTTTGGTCTCCCTGCACTTCCTGACAGCTGTTTTTCCCTTACTGCTTTAGCCACTTCCTTTGAGAACCATAGTGGCATCTTTCTCCTCTTATTCTTGCTTATTACCTTCAGACAGCTTGCTGTTACCTTAGTTATTCCTCCTTTTTCCTTTTGCATTGGTCCTCCCCCCCCCAGCTAGCCCCCCTCTTAAAGGTATTCCCTAGGGCAATCTCAATTTCTTTAAAATCTGCCCCCCCCGAAGTACAGGACCTTTGACCTAGTGTGTTTTTTCTCCTCTCCAAACTGTATGCCAAAGATACTGTACGGTGGTCGCTTGTAACTAGGGGGCTACCCACTGTGACATCTGCAATGCTGTCCCTGTTCATAAGTAGCAGATCTAGCACTGCCCCATCTCTATTGGGATCTATAACCACCTGCCTAAGAAATGTCCCTTGCAAGGAGTATAGTACAGCCATGCTTTTAGTGGTAGTTGTGGCCGGAATGCTCCAGACTCCATCTGGCAAATTAAAGTCCCCCATAATCACTACTTCCCCTTTGCTTGCCATTCTGCTAATGGCCTCTCCAAAACCCTGTGTAACTTTTCTCCCTGTGTTGGCAGTCTGTACACCACTCTCACTCAGATAAGTGCCCCGGACCGTTTCTCTAAGCCAACCCAAAGAACCTTCAGCCCCTCTTTTCCCCACTGTGGCCTTGTATTTCCATGGTCTTCATACCGTCCCTTACCTGTAAAATGACCCCTACTTTCCTTCTTATCTTATCCTTGCTAACATGTTGTAACCCTGTATGCCCACTTCCCAGCTGTGGTTGTTAGTGCACCATGATTCTGTTATGGCCAGCAGATCCAGGTTCATCCCCAAAATAGTAACCTCAAGGTCAGGAATTTTGTTTCTTAGGTTCCTTGCATTGGCGCAGATGACTCTCCACTCCTTATGTTCCTCCCGCCCCTACTGTGCCCTTCCTTTTCCAAGTCCATCATCCAGCGCAGAGGAGAGGACATGACCCTATGGAAAAAAAAACTCTGGGACTCAAGGCCTCTAGTCAACATCCCTCCAGGCTATTTAAGTTACTGGTAAAGGAAGCAATGCACTATCATGGGTCTGTAGTATATGCTCACACTGTCATGGGTCTGCAGTATGTGTTCCCAGATCCAAATTACTAATGGGATAGGAAAAAACCCAGTCTTGTGGGTCTGTGGTATAAGCAGTACCCACTGTCATGGGGTTGAAGTAATTGCTACAGGGATGGGAACAACCCCACCATCATGGATCTGTGGTATATGTACCCATTGCTGTGGGTCTGAAGTATATATACACCTAGATCCTAACTGCTAAAGGTATAGTAAGAACCCCACTGCCAAGGGTCTGAAGTGATTGGTACAGAAATAGGAAGAAACACACTGTCAGGAGTCTGTGGTATGTGTTCCCACTGTCACATTAAACACTAGACCAAAGCCCTTGAGAAGCAAAGCCCGGGGACTATGTTGGAGACAAACCTTTGAGGGCTAAAGCCAGAGCCAAACTCTTTGGAATGATGGTCCATAGTAAATGGCTTTCTAAGGGCTGGATATCTGATTTCCTTGAAGGGCGCTAATATAGAAAACAGAAATCTGATTGCAAAAAAGAACCCCATTGGCCCATCCAGTCTGCCCTTATCCTATCCCCATACGTGCCCTAGACCTAAAATGAATAAGGTATGATGATGAGGAGGGGGGGGGGGGGGAGGAGAAGGGGAAATGCAAGAGTATGACATATGATGAGCATGATAATGAGGGCAAAAACCCCACAGAGAATTGGAAGATGAGTGTAAGCTGCAGAGTATGAGTGTTGAGCCTTAAGGAGAGGGCCTGGACAACTGTTTTGGCAGTTGGTGGACATAGCAAGGGTGAAGCATCTGTCTAAGTGGCATGTAAAATAAACAAGTGACAGTGCCAGAATGAAGGCCCCAAAAAAAAAACAACAGCAGAGTACAGATGCAGTCACAGGCAAGTAAGCAGGCAGGCAGGCAGGCAAGCAAACAGGAATAGCAGCTTCCCAGTCTCAGACCTCCATGGGAGGTGGAGCATAAGCAGGCAGGAGGAAGACATGGAGCAGAAAGCAGGCAGGGAGCATGGGCAAGCTAGCAGCAGGAGCCACATGGGGTGAAGAGGTCCCAAGTAGGCAGAGGAATGCAAGGCAGGAACTGCAGCAAGGAGCAATGACAACAATAGGCTGCAGCAGCAGGTCTGAAGCTAGTATGCATGAAGTATGCACAAACCCTGCCGGGGCAGGTGGAAAGAGCAACATACTTAATGCGGTGTTGAGTGACATGAAACAGAGTGACCACAGCAACTGGCTTTGCTAGGCAGAATAGGGCAACAAAAAGAAAAGGAGGCTGGTGCTCAGGAAATCAGGCTGTAGTACAGCTGCACTGTGAGACAGAGCCAGAAAAAAACAGAAAGCACAGTAGGAGCATCAGCCCAGACCAGTATGAGTAGTGGCACAAAGGCAAAAGGAGGGACAGCTGAAGGATCTGGCTTTGGTTGCAACAGATAACCAGAGTGCAGCAGCAGAGCAGAAGAGAATGGGAGGGGTCACAGAGCCCAAACAGGTGGTGGGGGGAGTGAGCAAAGGATGCACTGCAGGTAAGCAGCAGCCAAATGAGCCTCCCAGCAAGGAAAATTAACATCCAAATGGTTTCTGGACATGCATGGTATAAATACAGCTCAAGGGAGCATGGTAAATGTCACCCACTGCCCCACCAAACCACAGGTTGAAGCCCTTTAATTCCTGCTCCTTTTCTGCAAAGGCATCAGCATCAGAAACTAAAAAAAAATATATATCTACTCAAAAACATACAAAAATTAAAACCCCAATATATTTAGAATGCAGCTACCTGCCAACTCATGATCACCAAAATGTGAGAGGATGTCAATCTACATTGGTGCCACATTTCCCTTATATTCAGATTAAAATGTTCCTCATCCCCCTACATGGATTTATTCCTCCCTTCCTCTCTGACCATGTCCCCTTCTACTTGCCCACTTCCATTCCTACAGTTCTCACCTTTTCTCTGTCTCATTCCATGATCTGTCTACTGTTGCTGGTGGATATTTCTTTTTTTTTATTTACAGATTTTCCTCCCCTGCAGAGCAGACAGGTTGCTCCAGCCCTCCCACAGAGGGACTCATCCTCTGACCTGACCGTGCCCTGCTCAATCAGACCCCCTAATTACCCCATGGCAGGGCCAAGGAGAGGAGTGCTGGCTTACTCCTCCCCAGAACACAAATCCTGATGTCAGGGTGGCATGTTGCGGGGGGGAGGAGACAGGTCAGGTCATCTTGGACCCTGCTGGCTCCTGGTTTTTCCGCCTGTTTTTTCCCCAGGCCCACGAACTCTGCAATGAGTGGAGTGGCTGGCTCTAGCCTCCACGAAAGCAGCCATACACCTTGGATATGGGTCCTCCTTCTTCTGGGCGGCATACCTATGCTGACACCCAGCCACCACTGAGTGTCAGTCTACAGTGCACAGCACTCTCCACCCTCCTCGAGGAAGGAGCGTTGTCTACTGATGCTCAATCCTTCCTCACCCCTGCTGACCCCTGAGTAATCTGAGTCTGTTCCAAAACCTGGGTCGCCAGCATGGTGTGAGGTGTGGCGTCCTGTGCCTCAACCTTCAGCTCCACTGGGTCGGCCTGCTGGTGGATTAGTTCTCCTTCAGAGCACACATTATTTAAAAAGACCTTCCACTTTTTCTCTCTACTTCATTAACTATCTATCACTCCATCTTCAAATCCAGTCTTAAAACACATCTTGTTTACATTGTCTGCAATTTATTTATGTGTTTATTTATTTGCTCATGGAGGGGAATGGGGAGGTGTTTGTATTGGTCTCAGGGAACATTTTCAGAAATGACATGGGCCAAAGATGGCCAAGCACTGATATAGTTCAACAAACAAATGTTTCAGCCAGTGCAAACATAACAAAACCTTACAAATCACTTTTAGAAAAAAGCCAGGCAAGTAGCAAAGGTGAGTCATACAGCTCCTGAGGTAGGATGGTGTGGGACTGGGATGCCTGGCACTTCTGCACCAGATGCTGGTTGAGTAACGAGCAATGGCTATGTAGGCAGTTGCTCACCCACTCTCCAGTCCAGAGAAAGAGTGCTGCTTGGGTGACTCCGAACATGGAGAGGAGGGGAACAAGGGAATCCATGTGGGAAAAGAGTCATAAAAAGAGAAAATAAAGGCAAATCTTTGCAAAAAGCAATCTAACCTCCCTAGTGAGGCTTGATTCTCTTTGATTCCTTCTGCCGCTTCACCTCCTTCTCTTCTCCCCTTACACACCACTGCTTCCTCTACCGAAACCTTTCGCTCCTCTCCCATAAGTCCCAATGGCTTTCCCATTGCCTCTCAAACCACTCCAAGTACTAGCACTCCTCCTCTCCCCTTACTTCTCTACCTTTCTGTTTATCTGTCTCTTCTTTCTACCCGCTCCAGTCTGTTGACTCCCGCACCCTTAACATCCCCCACTAAAGAACCTCCATTGGTAAAAATGCTTTTTCAGTCCATTGCACTATACAATGGAATAACCTTCTTACTCACCTCCGACTCTCTCTCCTCCCTCTCTTGTAAGCAGTTCCTATAGGAACACTTTGCTATTTTCTGTACCTCTACTTAACCTCCTGCTCTTCTCCCCACCTCTTTCCCTGCCTCTCCAAAAATCTCTGCCTCCCCATCTCTCCTCATCTCCTCTCAAACCCATGGGATTTACTTTCCTTACTTTCCTGGCATTTGTCTCTTCTCCTCCCCTTTTTATGGCTCCCCCTCCCTGTTTAAAGCAGTCCAGTGCTTGCCCCCCTCTTCCACTGGTATTCTCCCTCTAGTCCTTCTACACTAGTTCACTCCTTTCTCCCCAGTTTCCTTCCTATTTTGTCACCTGGCCTTTTCCTTATGTAGCATATTGTATTGTGTGCTCTATTTTGTTTGCCTGTTATTTGCACTAGGTAGTCCTTTCACACCATTTTCACTTTGGACTGTGACATTTACTCGCCTGTATTTTTGATCATTGCATTCTCCACTTTTTACCACTGTGTATTTTGTATTCTGAACTTCTACACCTTGTCTCCTATGCTCCCATTCACCAGGGTCATGTCTGGACACGTCTTCATAGGAAACATTCTAATTTTTGTATTGTACATGAGGATTTCTAATTGTTACGTATCCGTTTTAGAATGCTGGCAACCATTCAGAATCCTATATGTTTCCAACTATTGTTTCAGAATCATTTTGCTGTACTGTGGATCACTGTTTTGAAATGCATAATTTTGTAAAGTATTTCATGATGTAACCCCCTGTCGGGGGCTTACATGCGAGCCCCCCCAAAAAGGCTTGTTCCCCAGGGGTGTTTTGGTTCCACCCCCATCTTTTTTTTGTCCTGAGTCCTGGTTTTGCCCTGTGCCTCGGTCCTCTCCTGCCAGTCCTGTGTGGTTTTTAGGCAAGACCAGGGCTGGAGGAGGGACAGTTGGACTTGGGTCAGTTCAAGGAGAACTCCTCCAGGAGCAGGGGGGCTCTGGCCCCTGGAGAGATTGGGACTGAGAGATGGGCCTGCTTGGAGGCTACCAGCAATTTGTTCCCAGGGCAGGGAGGGCCTGCCCTATCAGGAAAGGAAAGAAACAGCTTGGAAGAGAAAAGGTAAAGCTGTAGGTTGAAAGGAAGAAGCAGCTAGGAAAAGTAAAAGGTAAAGCTGCAGATTGTGAAGCGTCTACATTTTTCTGAAGTTGCACCACATCTGTAAGGCCAAAGAAGCAGAGCAGGAAAGGTTGTGTCCTGAGCCTGAAATAAAAGGACAAAGGCTGGGTCTAAACCTAGGGAAAAGACCAAGGTTGTGTTCTGAGCCTGGGAAAAAGAACGAAGGTTGCGTCTAAGCCTGGTGAAAAGACAGAGTACAGAGAATGCAGAATAAGGACATATAAATGTGCTGAGAGAAGAAGAAGAAGAAGAAGAAGAAGCATGAACCTCTTTGATTCAGAGAATTGCCAATACCTGCATGGCGGGATATAATAACCTCCAGATGTTAGAACGTTTGTGCACGGACATTAAGTTTTGAAGGGTTGCTAAGCATCTGTTATTTGGTTCTGGTTTGGCATTTTATCTATCCAGACATATACTGAGAGTTATGTTAAAGTCCTCCCCAAGTAGGATGCCCAGTTCACCATCTACCATATCACAGAGAGCTTGGGATAAGGAATCCAAAAAGTCTGGAGTATCAGCACTAGTTGTAGACACGTTAGACAACAGCAGTGGGCCATTTGCTGTAGTGAACTTGGTTAGCAACCACTGGCCATCTGAGTTGGCCATTTGTTTTGTTAGAGTCCATTTTATACACTTATAGAGTAGTATGGGCATTCCATGTTTGGAGGAAGGAGCATAACTGTGTGGTTCCCAGCCGACCCATTCTCATTTAAGTTTATGGCTTCAGCATTTGTAAGTCTGGTTTCTTGTAAAAAGGTCATATGTGTTTGAAGTTTCTTTAGGTGGGCCAGAATCTGTTTTCTCTTGATGGGGGAGTTAAGGCCTCTAACATTCCAAGTAGTATTTTTAATACTAGTCATGTATCCAAATTATTACAATATGCAGAATAGTGAAGTTTAGCATACAAGACAATCATTCATTCATTCAATAATTTCAGTAAAAATACCACTAACACCTTAATCTGGCTCAAGGTCAGTTGGCATTCATCTGCATCCCCTTCCCCCGGGTCATGCCTGAAAATAGACAGGATTTGTCTTGTGCACTTACCGGTCAACAAAAGCTAAATAAATAAAATTTAAAAAAATTCTGTGGGGAGCAGGATGTAAGAGACTCTTTCTTATTCCGGAGTCCTGCCTTGTTTGGCAGTTTAGACCTATAAGTGTACCATAATATAACATTTTCAGCAAATATGACAAGTTGTATATGTATTGTTTCAATAAATGTAAGTAATGAAGTAACAAAGTGAACATCAGAACAAACAAGCAATAAATAAAAAAAAAAAATTATTGCTTGTCAAAAGCTTTATGCCTGTATACGGATGAATGGAGAGCAGCAAAGTGGTTCTATGTCTTAACTAGTGGGTATGCTTGAGAGCTGTTGGTAGACGCTGAAGACGGAGGACTTCATCTGTGGCTTTTGGAGTGCTGCCTCTGTTGAAGTGGTGCAGGTGCCATGCAGGGCTTTGATCTCTTACAAACTCTACTTTTTGTGACCAGGTTCCAGTGGTCCCCTCCTGTCAGCAATGAGTCTGTGGTGGGATTGTAATGAGGGGGTCCTGGGCACTATTATCCTTGGGTTGAGCTGCTCCTTGTGCTGATACTTTGGGGGTGTAAAGCACTGAAGGTCCTGCTCTGTCAGTGGTGCTGAATAAACTGGTCTACTTCTGAGGGAGACTGGAAAGTGTAGAAAATCCCATTAAACTGGACCCTCAGTAAGGCAGGGTAACAAAGTAAGTTTTGGACCTGAAGCTGGGAGAATTTGTAGTGGATTGCTGCATAGGCCCTTCTTTTTTTTTTTTTTGAGAATTCTGCAGGAAAGCCTTAGAACATTTGTATAGTGTGCCCCTCCCCCAACTGCAGAAGCCCTCTTTTTCAGGTGAGAAGCAGCATGTTTTCTTTGATTAGATAGCTAAAGAAATTGCTCAATATTAGCCTCAGCTGTTCTCCTTGTCATGATTTAGGTGCAAGGGAGTGGTAGGTGCATTCTAGTTCAAATAGAGGGCAGTTGGTAGCAATCAGCATTAGTAGAACTGCTTTTTGTGGAAAAGTTATTACTTTCTTTCCTTCCACCCCCTTAGGGAACTGCACCAACCTTATGTTGTTTCTTCATGCTCTGTTTTCCTTATCATCCGATTTTGTCACGAGATATTTAATGTGGTAGTCCTGTTCTCTTAGGTATGCTTGGATGGAGGTAGCAGTTTCTGCAACCTGCTGGATGCATTGTTCTGCTGCAGAAACTCTACCTTCGAGACTTGCAGGGTCATGGTTCATGTGCATGGTAACTTTTAATTCGGCATATCTTCAAGGATTTGAGCTAGCACTGCAGAGATGTACACCATTTCAATCAGGGCCATAGGCAAGTGTTCAAAGGAATGAGCCATCTTATTAAATGCCCCCTGCAATGCCTCTTATTACCTTCAGTTTAGTAGATAATCCTGTAATTGAAGGTTGTAGTCCCTTCTTTTTGGCCTACCTGAGTGAGAGCTAACTCAATGTAAAATGCTGGAGACTGTGGAACAACTTAGAAAAATAATATTAGCAAGCTTAGGCAGAGTCATGTTTGGTTACATTAGCAATTAAGCTCCAAGATAGACAGCTTGAGAAGGGTGACAGGAGCTGGTTTCCCTTCGTTATGAAACTCGTAACTCAAGCAGTCATTGTGAAGCCTGTTTGATAGTCCTGTGTTTTTTTTTTTCTTTTAAAAGTCTAGACATCAGGAGGACTGCTTAAGGACATTGTGTGGTTTTGGCCCAGGTTTCAGGTTCAGTAGGAGTGGTAGTGAATCCAGCTCTGGGCTCTGTATTGCACCACCTAGGAGTGAAGAACGGCAGGTTGCAGGTTCAAGGGGTATAAGGTTGGGTGAATACCTCAGTAGCTGAGTAGGCTCAAGAATGCTTGTGATGGTAATAAATGAGATTAGAGGACATGCTTTGGGGAGTCTGATTCAGCTTGGGGCCTTTTCTCTTGTTAGGCAAAGCTCAGATTTGAAAGGCGGGAAAGCAGGCAGTGCAGCAGATTAGGCGCACTAATAGGAGGTAGCGTGGGTTCAAACATGTTCCTAATACTAGTCACTGAGGTAAATGGACCAGTTTTGGAGAGTCCAGTTTAGGCTGTGGGACTCCTTGTTTGTCACAGGAAACAGTGCTGAAAGGAAGGAAAAAGACATGCAATCCTGACTGCTTTTCAGTGCGAGTGTTTGAGAAGTAAGTTAAGTTAAGCCCCTATGAGTGCTCCAGTAGACAGTATTTGAAAGATTAGTTCTAAAAGGTTTAAGTACTTGAATGATATTGGCAGGCAGAGTGAAGAAAATGCTCTGTTCTGGTGTTCAGTGAAGCTGGTCGGGAGGACTAATGAGGCACTCATGCAGATGCACAACTGTGTGAATGTGCAAATATTCAAGAGGTGACTTTGCCGCATGTCACCTTGAACATTTGTGGTGCTCTGGGATTTCCATTCTTACTTTCACCTTTGCTCTTCTTTATTTATGAATTCTGCTGGATGTGGTCTGATGGCCATCCCGTTGTCTGCTAGGGCAAATATTGCTGTTGATGCCACACATTCAAGAGGGGAAATCAGGAGGTGGGAAGTCACTGGTAAGACCCCACCTAGAGTACTCAGTCCAGTTCTGGAGACCACATCTCCAGAAGGACATAGACATAGTGGAGGTGGTCCAGAGTATGGCTGTCAAAATGGTGCAAGGTCTGCATCAAAAGCCCTACAAAGAGAGACTAAAATACCTCAATATGTATACCCTGGAACAGAGGAGGAAGAGGGAGGTATATGATAGAGACCTTTAAATATCTCACGGGGGTAAATAAGGTACAGGATGTGAGTATTTTTCAAAAGAAAATGTGCTCAAGAACAAGGGACGTGCTATGAAGCTGGAGGGGCGTAGACTCAGGAGAGATGTGAGGAAGTACTTCTTCATAAAAAGAGTAGTGGATTCTTGGAACAGCCTTCCAGTGCAGGTTGTGGTGGTGAAAACAGTGGTTTGGTTCAAGAATGCATGGGATAAGCACAAGGGAATCATAATAGAAAAGAAGGTGGGAGGGGGGGAGAGAGAGAGATGTAGATTGGGCACAGTCTTAGGTAATAGTGTAGGCAAGGAGAAACAGGCAGACTGGATGGGCCAAGCAGTCCTTATCTGCCATCAAATTCTATGTTTCTATGTGATCGAGAGGGAGAGTCCTTTGTGGCAGGCTTTTACTTGAGTGTTTGAGAAGCACTGTTATACAAATGAGAAAAAATCCTCTCAAATGTTCGAGGTAATCAGATACTTCTCAATCTGTTTCTCCCTGATCACCCAAAAGTCTCAACCTTCAAAATGCTTTCTAGTGACAGAACTGTGGTATGACTGCTTTACAAACATGCAAGGGGGGTGCCACTCACTGACAGTTAGGGTGGGATGGGCTGCGGTTGTACTTCTCAATGGCAGAAACTTTCATTGAGGACTTCCACATGTCAGAGTGAAGTCTGATGCTCAGAAATTGGTCTTCATCTGCCAGTGGGCTGTGGCTACCCGAGGAGTCAAAAAAGGTACCTCTTTAAACAGTATAACTGTTAAGATCATGGGGTTACTGTCACTAGCAGATAGAGCTCCAAAAAAAGAAGGGCATCTTGGTGCTGGCAAGTTACACCTCCCCCCATATCTATTTTACAAGTGGAAGAACTGAAGAACAGCAGCCAAGTGATTTTCTCAAGGTCATACAATAAGCTAGTGTCTGTCATCGGATTCAAACCTCTTATCAACTGTTTTCTGGTTTACTGTTCTAACTGCTATAGCCACATCACTTCTACTTCCCATATCTCATCGAAAGGACAGTGCCTTCAACAAGGTAACATGTACTAGTACTACACTGCATTCATGGACAGTGCTGGATACAAGTCCATATTCCTTGTGTTAGACTCTAACCAATAGCCTTCTAGTGCAGAGATAAGGTGCGGCCACTGAGCTACAATGACAATTTAAGGGGAAAGACAGCAGTCCAGCATTCATATTGTCTTACCTCCCGTTGTCGTTTATTTACACATTTCACTTTTCTGCTGTCTGTTTCCCTGATCTTTAAAACATGCTCTGTATGTGCCCCCGTTGCATCATTCTTCTGTAGGTACTCCAACCAGTGACATCATCAGTGACTCCTGATTCTGATACCACTACTTGCATAGGCTGCTACAGTGATGAAAACAGAACAGTTCCTCAGTGTACATAATTTTCATTGAAGCAACAACATAGGGAGCCACTGACAAATTGCAATTAATGGTGTCAAATGTTGGAGCACATATAATATAGAGGATAACATATGGGCATACATCAGTAACTGGTTTGTTAAGTGTTGAGAGGTTGCCATGGTGACTATGTAAACCTTGAGAGCGAAGCTCAAGAGGTTTACATTGCCATGGTAAGCTTGAGATGGTTACACAAACTGGTTGCCGATATACGATCATACATTATATTTTATAGTGTATGGTCCCAATAACTAGTAAAACAAAAAAACAGATCCTAACTATCGCTATTTTCATTTTTCAGTCACCACCGCTCTGCTCCGGGTCATGCTCTCACCACTGTGGCCATTTCAGGAAGGTCATCGGTTCAGGCAGCATGCATGCTTAGAGCAATCCCCATTGCTATACAATTGATGTGGCATACCATCAATGGGTTAACAAAATAGTGATGTCACATTGATGGTAAAACAACCGTCTAAAAAGATGAATTTTGGCATATAACAATGTTCTACCATACATTATAGCACAATAGGGGTCTACATACTGAGCTGATTTAAAAGACTAGGGAGATAGAAACTAAAAAAAGAGATTTACATGGGAAGGAGACTGAAGGCAAGAAAATATGAACAGGGAATGCTGCAATGCTTCCCTTACATATACAATAAGACAACAGGACATAAGTAAATATGAAGTGGAAATGAAGCAATGCTTCCTTTACATATACAGAATGACAAAACAACTCAAGAAAATATGAACTGGGAATGATACAACACTTTCCAAACATACACAGAAAAGAAAAAGGACACAATTAAATGTGAATTTGGAAAGCTGCAATGCTTCTCTTACATATAAAGAAAGACAACGGCAGATAAGTAAATATGAACTGGGAATGCTGCAGTACTTCCCTTACATACACAGAAAGACAACAGGACATAAATATGAATTGGTAATGCTGCAATGCTTCCCCTACATATACATGAAGACAACATGACATAAGTAAATATGAACTGGGAATGCTGCCATACTTCCCCAACATATACAGAAATACAACAGGGTATAAGCAAATATGAGCTAGGAATGCTGCAATGCTGCCCTTACATATACAGAAAGACAACAGGACATAAGTAAATATAAACTGGGAATGCTGAAAAGCTTCCCTTACATATACAGAAAGAAAATCAGCAGGACATAAGTAAATATGAATTGGGAATGCAGTAATGCTTCATTGACATACAAACAAAGAAAACAAGATGTAAGTAAATATGAAATGAAAAATGCTGCAAAACTTCTCTTACATATGCAGCAAGACAAAAGGACATAAGTAAATATGAACTGGGAAATGCTCAGTGCTTTCCCTTACATATACAGAAAGGCAACAAAACATATTTGAAATGGAATTGCTGCAATACTTTCCCTACATGCACAAAGGCAACAGGACATACTGTAAGTAAATATGAACTGGAAATGCTACAATACTTCCCTTATATATACAGAAAGATAACAGGACATAAGTAAGTATGAACTGAAAGTGCTGCGATACGTCCCTACCTATACAGAAAGACAAAAGGACATAAGTAAATATGAACTGGGAATGCTGTAATGCTTCCCTCACATATACAGAAATACAATAGAATGTAAGTAAATATGAACTGGGAATGCTGCCATACTTCCCCAACATATACAGAAATACAACAGGGTATAAGCAAATATTAGATGGGAATGCTGCAATGCTGCCCTTACATATACAGAAAGACAACAGGACATAAGTAAATATGAACTGGGAATGCTGAAATGCTTCCCTTACATATACAGAAAGACAACAGGATTTAAGTAAATATGAACTGGGAATGCTGAAAAGCTTCCCTTACATATACTGTAAAATCAGCAGGACATAAGTAAATATGAATTGGGAATGCAGTTATGCTTCATTGACATACAAACAAAGAAAACAAGACATAAGTAAATATGAACTGAGAAATGCTGCAAAACTTCCCTTACATACGCAGAAAGACAAAAGGACATAAGTAAATATGAACTGGGACTGCTGCAATACTTACCCTACACGCACAAAGGCAACAGGACATAAGTAAATATGATCTGGGGAGCTGGCCTGGTGGTGCTGAGGGTTGAGGTCCTGGATGCCACACCTTTGCCATACCAGTGACTCGGGTTCGGGAATGAACTCGGGATGCTGGGGGTCAGCAGGGCAAGGAGAGGATTGAGAGTCTGGAGGACTGCTCTCTTCTCCTCTCCTGGGGGGGGTTGCTGGGGTTGCCTTACTCTGTAGTGGCCCTCAGTGAAGATCGGAGGCACTACTAGGAGCAGAGCTGTTGAAGGGTGGGGTGACAGTGGACGTCAGCACTCTGTGCGTAGACATCATTGCATGGCCACGTACCAGGGGAGAAACACACGGAGGAAAACCTTGGCTGCCGGGGAGGCAACGGCGGGGCTTCAGTGCCTGAGTCTGCACGCCCAGTGCCGGCCCTGATCCAACTTGACTCTCCATAGTTCCTGCCTCCTCCCCTTAGGGTGGGGCTGGAGGGGGAGGGACCCAGCACCCGATTCCTCAGTCGGGGACAGGGTTCAGGTGGGTGGCAGAGGTGGGCAAGTGGGTGCCCATCTGAGAGATACCCTGATATTCAGTGTATGGGAGGGAAACAAAGTTAAAAAATAATATGAACTGGGAGTGCTGCAATACATCCCCTACATATACAGAAAGACAAAAGGACATAAGTAAATGTGAACTGGGAATGCTGCAATACTTCCCTTACATATACAGAAATACAACAGAACATAAGTAAATATGAACTGAGAATGCTGCAATACTCCACTGACATATACAGAACTACAACAGGGTATAAGAAAATATGAACTGGGAGTGCTGCAATGCTTTCCTGACATATACAGAAAGACACCAGGACATAAGTAAATATGAACTGGGAATACTGCAATATTTCCTTTACATATACAGAAAGAAAATCAGCAGGACATAAGTAACTGTGTATTAAGACAACGTTGGTTTCTCGACGGCTCATCACCTACCAGCATTTAGGCCTTGCATAGATTTGTTGAAGTGCTTACGCTCCCTACAAAACTGTATAGCTACCAAATCTGTATAGGTCTAACAAATCAAATCTATATAGGTCTAGCAGCACTATCAGCTGCCTTACTTGTAGTACTCTACCTATATGTAACTCTTAATGCATATACCCTGTTGTCTCTGTCTTCCCCATCTGTAACTATGCTCAATGTCCTCCCCCCTTGTATGTTTTGGTATTCTGACGTGGAGCCTTTGGAAATGAGTCCCTGACTCAAAGGTTGTAACCCGATTGTTTCAATAAATAAAAATAAATAAATATGAATCGGGAATGCTGTAATGCTTCCATTACACATACAGAAATACAACAGGATATAAGCAAATATGAACTTGGAGTGCTGCACTGCTTCCCTTACATATACAGAAAGACAACAGAACATAAGTAAATATGAACTGGGAATGCTGCAGTACTTCCCTTACATATACAGAAATACAACGGGTATAAGCAAATCTAAGCAAGTCACTTAATAACCCAGTGTTCCTGGGTTTCCCCTGAAAACAGGCACTTGTGCTTAGTGGGCCTTACCCGGTTACTAAAGAATAAAAAAAATAAATAAATAATTGACGAAACAGATGGCTTTAGGTTCTAGTAACAATATTTCTCAATCTCTCACCTTTCATGAGTGTTAGATTAATTACAAAAATTGTTACGTTGCACGGTGTAGTTCAGAAAAAGGTGCTGAAAGATATCTCAAAGCATCAGTACAGCAGTATGTGCTTGTCTCTCTGAAGGGATGACTGATCCATCACTCAGAAAAGACTGGCATTCCTGTGGTATCAGGTAATCAGGCTGAAACCTCAAGCAGTGACACAAACTGCTTATGTATGAAAACAGGTTTAAGCAACGAGGCGAGATGCAAATCATGGCTGGATCTTTGTGAAACACGCACGCACACATATAAGAAAAATGACTAGATCCTTCCAAATAAGGATTGAGAACACCTTAGGCCATCACGGGGGTTGAGAACAACAACAAAAAAATGTACTAGCATTTCATGTAAAAAAAGAATACTGTGGGTGGGATATTCAGAGTGCGCCAGGCAGGGATGCAAACCTGGGCACAGCACAACTGGGATGCGCCAGGGAGTGTGCTGGGCGATATTCAACAGTGCTGTGCCATGGCTCAACACTGTTGAATATGGCAACGTGGCCTCCCGCATTGCGCATGGCGCAGTGGCACTACACCAGCGCAAGTGGCAAGAGAGGAGCAGGGGGATGTGCCAGTGCAAGTGCGGTTGCCCTAGGTGCAAGAACCATGATATTCAGCGGTGGAAATGCAAATGGGGCCATAATACATGCAAGGTGCAACTGGGGCCATTAGCATGTCATTATGGCCCCATTTGCATGCAGGTGCACCGATCCCCGGTGACTTGCGCCTGGCGCCCTGCCAGATTGCAGCCATTGGGGACCGACACTCCCTGCACATCGCGTAAGGTGCCCCAATGCCCGATCACAGGCATAAGTACAATATAATACATGTCCCATAACCCTGGTGGTCCAGTGGACCGCTTCCAGCCGATCGAGGGCATAAGAATAAAAATAACAGTTTTAGTTATACCCGGTGCTCCAGCTGTCCCCCTCCCCACCGCCCACTGGAAGCCCCATCACCCGCTCCCCGGTCAGCGGGCAGCAACTCCCCACCATAAGCCGCCCGGCCGCCCGCTGACTGACTGTGTACAGTATGGCTGTATGCCCATTGTTCCACAGCGTGGGCCAATGGGCGTGCAGACCTTACCATACTACACAGTCCAGATATGTGAATGGATCCAACAAAAGGACTGAACATGTAACAGCCAGTCGTAGGGCCTGGGGGGGTGAGGCAGTGTTTGTGTCTGTAAAGAATACCAAGTTGGGTGTTAACTGAGGAGGAGAGGAGTTTAATATGGATGTGGCAGGTGAGGGATGTGTTAAGTGTGATACCTAGATATTTGAAATGTGGGACCTGTTCAATGTGGGTGCCCTGCGAGTTTGAGATTGATAGCCGGGAATTACTGAGGGGGCTTTGGCGGTGAGCAAATATGGATTTTGTCTTGTTGTAGTTAAGTATTAGTCGGTGTTCAGTGAACAGCCCTGAAGGGTATTTTGGACATAGATTGGGTTAATGTGTTTCCAATATAGTATGGCAACATCTGCATATAGCAATAGCTTTCCACTGCAGGCCTGGGGTAGTGAGTTCAGAAAGAGAGTGAACAGCAGTGGGCCAAGTATTGACACTTGAGGGACACCCGCTATTACTGGTTGCTTGGAGGAGAGTGTGTTGCTAATTTTGACTTGCTGTGTCCTGTCTGTGACATAGTTTTTGAACCAGGAGATAGTTTCAGGGGCAACGTGGAGGGATGCAAGAGAGTGGAGAAGTAGCTCATGATTGACAATGTCAAATGCTTTGGTCAAATCAACATAGATTGCCCCTACTGTTGACTCCTGTTCAAGTGCTTCATGAATGTATGATGTAAATTCAAGTAGGGCCGTGGTAGTACTGTGCCCTTTTCTGAAACCATGTTGTTCATGGCAGAGGAGACTATATTTGTCCAGGTATCCGGTGAGTTGGTCAGATACAATTTTTTCAAGAGCTTTTGAGAGGGGGGAAAGGATAGTAATGGGTCTATAGTTACCTGGAGTCATTGGATCACCCTTTTTTAGGATGGGTGTGATAATTCCTCTTTTCCAGAGAGTAGGGATTTGGCCAAGGCACAGTGAGTAGTTGAGGAGTTTGGTGAGGTGAGGCAGTGTCTCATCAAGGGTAAGCTGAAGAATTTTAAGGTCAAGGGAGTCGCTGCTATAGCGTGAGTTGCGCAGGACTTTTGAGAGGCAGCGTTTAGCCTCATACAGAAGATGATACACAGCCTGAAGGGAGGGGGGTAGAAGAAGGAGGTGTGACAGAGGGGTGGTTGGTGATGGGGTCAAAGAAGTTTTGTGGGAGAATGTGACTAAGGTCAGAGAAGGCGGTGTTAAGGGCATTGGATATGGCGGTAGGGTCCTGAGAGAGGGTACCCTGTACTTGGAGCTGGGTTGGGTCTGGGGACGTGGCTTTTCCACAGAGTTCCTTGACATTGTTCCAGAAAGTTTTCCCAGAGCCCCAAGTGGTGGTAAAAGCTTACTGATAGTAAGTTGCCTTGGCTAGCCGAATAGCCGACGTGTATTTATTTCTTGCTTCTCTATAGAGCTGTCTATCATGGGGTAGCTGGGAGTTTAGGGCCCTATGCCAGAGGTTATCTCTGTGGTGCATCAGTTCTAGGAATGTCTGTGTGATCCACGGAGTGTCCCTGGTTTTTATTATCTGTTTTGTGAAAGGGGCAAATATGTCGCAGGCAGTGTTGAAGATGGTAATAAATGCGGTGAGTACAGAGTCCATAGACTGGGCAGTGTGGACTGGTTCCCAGTCGCAGGTGGAGAGATACACTTTGAGGTGAGAGAGGGCACCTTTTTTGAGGCACCTTTGGATGGAACTATTTGGTCAGCTGGGAGTGTTTTTATTTGTCCACCAGCAGAAGATGGGGGAGTGGTTGCTAAGCACATCGGGAAGCACTTTAACTCTGGAGAGGTGGTTCAGGAGGTTTGTAAAGATAAGGTCTATAAGTGTGAAGGAACCTGTTCTAGGGTCACGCTTAGTGGGTGACTGTACTACCTGGGCAAGGTCATAGGCTTGGGCAGCATCTTTGTAGGTAGCCAATGAATGGGATAGCCAATTCACATTAAAGTCACCCATAATAATCAGTTCACTCTTAGGGGGAGATATGTGATTCCAGACAGGATAGAATCAAATGCAAGTTTCTGGTTTGATGGGGGGATGTAGACTGCCATAATGTATAGCAGTTTACCAGGAGTACCAGAGGTAACTTTGATAGTAATGGCTTGGGCGCCATGCTCAGGCATGGGAAGGGGGACTAAGAGAGGCTGCTGACACGTTCGGGCATAGATGGCACAACCCCCTCCTCTCTTGCCTGTCCTATCAGCTCTGAAGATGGAGTAGTTACTGAGGGAGACAGAGGCATCAGGGATATTTTTTGAGAGCCAGGTTTCAGACAAGGTTAGGATGTCTGGGGAGTGTTGGGCAATCCATCCCTGCAGCGGTGTTAGCTTTTTTGGTAAACTGCAGATGTTAAGGGAAGCCAGTAGTAGGCCACCTTGTCTGTGCTCCTTAGGGACACTAGGCAGGGAAGGACCTGGATTGGGATGAACATTCCCTGAGATGATTAGGAGGAGGAGAAGAGCTTGCCGGAGAGCAACTTTCTGCATCAAATTGGCTACAGTGCAATGGGGACCTGGATAAGTAGGTATTTTAGTGAGCCTTGTTGGTAAGGGGATGGTACGGACCAGATGGGCTAACATGGCTGGGAATAAGGAATGGTAAGGGCTAGATGGTGGGAGTTTGCAGGTGGGGGTGGGCATTTGTGCCAACCAGATACCATTAGCGGTGCAGCTCAGGCTAGGGGTGCAGTTGTTGCTCTGTAGAGCTAAGGAGAAAGGTTTTATGAAATATGGCACAGGTGCATTTCTGTGGTGGTAGACAGTAGAGCAGATGTGGGGGTCCCAGAAGGGGGGCTTATGCACCCAAGGGGTTGGGTGGGAGTGAGAAACAAACACCAAAATTAAGATTATAAGGGTTAGGAGCCAAGAGTTGCTGTACATGCTGTTGAATATAAGATGTTTGTAATGTAAGGAAATGAGAGGGAGCCCTCTAGTGGTGTTGAAGTATAGGCTGCAGATGGCAAAGTGGGCTGATCGGTTTCAGACCACACGTGATCGTCACAATCGTCTCTATATAGCCCGATGTTGACCAAGAGTGGTGGTGGGGGTGGTGGGGAGCTGGCGTGCAGCACCGGCGGAGATCAACTGTTCAGCTATGCCAGCTACAGCAGCACAGAAATGGCAGGCTCCTCGATGTAGGAAATTACAGGGCGTACCTGAGTTCAGCGTCTGTGGGGAGGGCTGCTGAAAGTCAGCCCCTCACGACCTCGGGCAACAGCTGAGATTTTCTTCTGTGAGGGAGGGCTACTGTAGAGACCCTCACGACCTCTGGCCCAGCTGTGGACAAGGGAAAGGGAGAGAGGAATAGTGTTAAAAAGATAAGGCTTCGGGAAGGGTACAAGTTAAATTAGGTAACAGAGATTAAGCTCACAGGGAGGATTAAATTACAGCTCTGGCGCCTCCTACAAAACGGAGTATGCTCTATAGGCTTAAATTCACTACTAATAAAACTGGTAACTCTGGATTAAACTAAAATTATTAAACTGTTTTTTACAAGTAAAATTCAGTTTAAAAGGGAGTTAATTATTTAAAGGCAAGTAGTTACACTCCCACAGTATACAGTTTGGCAGGATACATTTTATTTTTTTCAGACTTAGGGTTGGTGCCAAAACACAAATGACAGTACAGGGCAGCAGTTAGATGAGGTGAACATCTGCTATAAAACGGACTATATCAACAAGGAAATAAACTCCACATGTGTGGGGACACAAATGCACTCAATATAGACACTTTAAGTAGTGCAAATTAGATTTAGATTTAAAGTCCAGGTTCAGCTAACTGTTCAGCTATGCAAGCTACAGCAGCACAGAAATGGCAGGCTCTTCAATGTAGGAAATTCCCGGGTGTACCTGAGTTCGGCGTCTGCAGGGAGGGCTGCTGAAATTCAGCCCCTCACGACCTCGGGCAACAGCTGAAATTTTCTTCTGTGAGGGAGGGCTAACCGTCCCTTATTATATTATTTTGTACATTTTTAGGAGTTTAAAATACCAATGGTACCGCCTGCCCTTTGGAATTTGAGAACTGACAGAACTCGTTGCAGGAATGGGTTTGCTTATTTAGTACTAGAGGTAGCAGTAATGAGGTAAAACTTAATGTACTGTAGCTATATGTGTTATAGATGGAATTACTACTACTAAGCAAATGTTCCATCACATTTGCAAACCAATATAGCAAGGATATGTTTTTTGTATACATAGAAAGTTATAGTTAGCAGTTTTTAATATGTGACTCGAATGGGTTACTTTTAAAATATGTGGTTTAGATAACTGACTTTTTTCACAGCAAAATGTGCAGATAGCCACTTTATTTATACAGATAATATATATATTGTCACTATTTATGCAGTAAGTGTGCATTAATCTGATAACACACTGTCACTTTAAATCTTCCACCATTTAATGTTCTTGTACATGTGTGGTATCCACCTCCTGGTGACGTTCATGTAGAAGCGAAACCGGTAGAGGGTGTCCATTGCTGCATGTATGTCCTTGGCATTCTTGTGATTTTTTTTAATAAAAAAAACCCCCTTATTTCTTGAAGTTCTTGAGCAGTGCTGGCATTTACGGACTTGGACTAGTGACACAAATTGCAGAGACGTGAAAACAGGTTTAAGCAATGAGGCACAATGCAAATCATGGCTGGACCTTTGTGAAACACACACACACACACACACATATGAGCCAGGCAAAATCCTAAATAAGTTTTCAATATTACACAAGTTTTTTGTCAGGTGATCCATAGACGTTGTCTCTCACTCAGTTGGGCATTACAAATAAATTGAAGTGTTATTATAGTTCAAAGCAGTCTGTGTAACTAAAACCTGCAGATGAGTCAAGACATCTGTCAGTCATGGCTTCAGCATGTCACTAAATTCAAATGAGTGGATTTAAGATATCATGTTGCTGATTTCAAACAGACAACTGTTATGATGTTGCCATTAGCCTAATATATTTTACTTTCTCTTTTCCCCATTTTCCCCATCTGTTTTCTTCCCTCATCTGGTCTCCACCCAATGGCCCCCTTCAGATCCTCACCTTGCCACCCCTTCCCCATTTGGGACAATACTAGATTACCATGTTTTTTGTCCATCTACACCTTATGGTGCAGCTAGGGTCAGTGGTGGCTTCTTAATGCAGGTGCATGGGCTCTGGCAGGAGCACCCCTGCCCTTGCCCTACATCATCCATACAGGGCCTGAATACTGCCACCCTAGAGCTCTTCACTCGTAGAAACATAGACAATGATCACAGAAAAAGACCATTGATCCATCCAGTCTGCCCAATTTTACCCTACTCTACCCTATAACCTATTGTCTAGAGAGGGATTTTGCCCTCGCCTCCTTCCTTGCTCCCTGCCTTACTGCTACCCTCCTATTAACTATTAAGCCCTTTACTCTCTCCCAGCCATGACTGAACCCGTTAATGGTTTTTGCACTCATCATCTCTGCCAGTAGGTTGCTCCATGACTCAACCACTCTCTCTAGAAAGTAACACTTTCTTGCATCCCTCCTGAATCTGCCCCCACCAGCTTACATTCATGTCCCCTTGTTTTTGACCCTCCATTTCTGCTAAATAGTTCCTCACAATTTGCCTTGTTTATTACGTTCAAAAACGTTAAGATTTCTATAATGTTGCCCCTCTCCCTTCTGGCCTCCAGCGATTACATGTTTAGTGCCCTGAGCAGATCCTCATAGGGTCTGCCCTGTTGGTTTCAAATCATTTTGGTTATTGTACACAACACTGTCTCCAGCCTGTCTCTGTCCTTCCTCAGGTGAGGACTCCAGAACTGGCTACAATATTCCAGATGGGGTCTCACCAGTGATTTGTAGAGAGGTAGTATTACCTCTTTCCTATTGTTATCAAAACCCCTTCCAGTGCATTCCAATATTCAAGTTGCCTTGCTGTAGGCCTTGTTACATTGGCTAGTTTTTTTAGTGAGTCACTTATGATGTCCCCAGATCCCTTTCCTCTGAAGTAGAAGCCAGCTTAACCCCTCCCATCCAGTATTCCTTCCTGGGGTTCTTGGTCCCTATGTGTATCACCCCACACCTTTTGGCATTGAATTTCAACAGTCAGACCTTGGATCACCTCTCTAACCTTTGCAGGTCCCTCTGAAACACTCTCTCCCCCTCCCTGTTGGCTACCCTGACACAGAGCTTAGTGTCATCTGCAAAGACGCCCATCTTGCTTGTATCACTTCTTTAATGTCGCTGATGAACTTATCGAAAAGGTCTGGTCCCAGAACTGACTCCTGCAGTACCCCACTTGTGAGCTCCATGTCCCCTGATTTGACCCCGTTTACTACCGCCATCTGCAATCTCCCCCCAACCATCTTTCCACCCATATAACTAGGTCTTTTGTTGCTCCCAGATACTCTAATTTCTTCAACAGCTCTGTGTGACATGAAGTCAAGTGCCTTGCTGAAGTCAAAATAGAGTTAATCTACTGCTTGTCCCTTATCAACCACCTTTGTAACCCGGTCAAAGAACACTATCAGGTTGGTCTGACAAGACCTCCCTTCCACACACCCAGGCTGCTTAGTGTCCTGGAGCCCACTTCTAGCGAGTCCATTAGGTTCTCTTTGACTAGTGTCTCCATCAGTTTACCTACAATGGAGATAAGACTGACAGGCCTGTAATGATCCAGTTCCTCCCTATCCACTTCCTTGTGGAGCAGCACCAGGTCTACTTTCATTAAATCTCTTGGAACCACCACTGACTGCAGTCATCTATTGAATAACCCTGCCAGGGGTTCAGCCATTTCTCATGCCAGTCCCCTTAACGGCCTTGACCGCATCCCATCTAGCACTGGAGCCTTGTCCATTTTCAGGGCTGCAAGCCATTTTCTAACCCTTTCTTCTGTAATTACAGCCTGCCCCATTTCTGGGATCCCTGCAGCAGCAGCCTCTATGCTGCTTTCCAGTGGATGCTCACTATCCTTCACTGTGAATATTGAGCAGTAGTAGTCATTTAGAATGGCTGCCTGCAGCTCATCCTCTTCTACTTCCCTGCCCACCTTTCTCAGCTTAACAGTTCCCACTCTCGTCTTCTTTTTTCCATGATGTACGTGACTGTTTTTCCCCCTCCATTGACTTCCTCCACAATACATAGCTCTGTGTTAGCTTTTGTGTCCCTGACTGCCTTTTTGGCCTCCTTCATCTTTGCCTGGTCTTTGATCCATTCCTCATACCACTGTCTTTCCATGTAGCCAATGAAGGCCCTTTTTGACCCTAATTGCCTTCCAGATCTGGGGAGTCAGCATGGCTGAGTTGGAAGCACATCCACCTCTGGGCCAGAAGGTCATGAGTAGTAGTCCCACACCAGGATTGGTTCCATAACTTAAATGCTAGCACCCAAGCACAAGTGCTGGTGGGGGGTGCGCTGTACTGCTGGGGTGTGCCATCCTTCAGATGAGATGTTAAACCAAAGTTCATTTTATCCAACTTTACTGGTGTCCATGTGGAAATAAAACAACATGTGGTAGGTGTGACCCCCCCTTCTGTTTTACTTTATATTGAGGCACCACGGGACATTCCTTCTAATCTTTTCCTAAAACCCTTTCAAATCTACTTCAGTAGAAAAACCTTCACTGTCCTTTATCTTATTTCACATTTCTATCATAATGGGGTGACTTCCCATTATGGTATCTTACTCTGTTTGCCCCACTACATTTCCTTTTCTTGCCCTGTGGTGCATAGTTTTCCTAGTTGTAGAAAACTGGCCTTAGTTAGGCTGTGTAAAAAATTAGTAATACAGCATGTAGATAAGCTAGGAAATAAAAAACAGAAATGCCTCAAAAAGCCCTGTAGAAAGACACAACGATGGTAAATAAGTAAATACAGCCCTACCTAGACTGCATGGCAAGCAAGCCACACTACATTTAATTATGCTGTGACCCGGTAATGAGCAGGTTTAGTACGGGTACTTTCGTTGCACTCTAAAGAAACAGTCACCCATTTGAAATAATCTGTTCAAAAGTATAAATCCCCTTGTTAAGAGAGTTATTCTCCTATTGGGTAAATAAAAGGGGCTTAGGATGTCAGTAGCTACATGACAGATGTTTAAATTCACTGACCGAACTGCTTTTTGAATGGACAGTAAAATACAGTCTCTTCTTCGTTTCAAATCCTTCCGGCTGTAAGTAACTCTTGGTAAAGTGGGATTTCTTACTTAGACATATGGTATCGTTAAATAAAGAAATGCTTTCTTCTGCAAGGAGTTAGGTTTTATGCTGGAACTGTAAGTAGTTTCCCGGTGGAGAAATGTAGAGTGCTGGCATCCAAACTGAGTTGCAGATGAAGTTCCTTCTGCACATTTTGGACCCAGTCTATACATTTACCAAGTGTTGTTTTTTTTTTTAGAAATCTGGGGCACATACTACAAATAAAAAGGGAATAATTAAACCACAAGATTAATTGTTTTATGGGCCATCCAGGCAGAAAACCCATAATAGTTTGGTACAGACCATAATAATTTGAATGCCCGGATGAAGTGTTGTGTCCATAGTTTGAAAAATAAATAAAAACCCTGTAAATTGTTGAGTAAAACAAAGGACCATAAGAAAACGAGGTCCGCTTAAGAAGTAGATTTTAAGACAAATAACAGGTTTGTTTTGGTTTTTGTTCGTTTAGAGCTGAGAAATGAAGTCTTTAGCTGGCCCTCCTACTGAATCTTTAGTCTCAGGAATTGCTTTCTTAGAAGCCAGCGGCCCCCTTCTGGACTATGTTTCTAGAGCACCCTGATGTGATGTCAGCGCCAAGAAGGAGGGGCTAAATATTTTGATTCATAATTAAGCATTTATGTCTTCTGTTTAAATAAAAGAAAAAGTGTTTCTCCCAGAATAAATTAAAAGCTATTCATTGGATGCTGGAATGGTCATGCTGATCCCCCACCACTATGCATTCAATTTAATGTATTAGGATAGGGGCAGATCAGCTGCCCAATTATGTTAATGTGTCCACCTATATAAGGTGGAGGTCCCTTACAAAGAATCAGATAGCTTAGGAGCACAGAGGATGGTAGATGTGCTAAGGTGAACTCATCTACTCTGTGGCAGTACAATTGTTAAAGTACTGGTTGTCTCAAAGTGAGAACAGAAGCCATTTAGCATATTGCTCGCTTTGTTTATTATTTTGTTTATTTGGTTAAAAGAAGTTTATTTTTGATCTTTTTTAGTTAATAAAATTCACACAAAGTCTTGCGTGTTTTAAAAAAAACATCTGTGTTTGTCTTATCACTTCCCACACCCATTCACAGAACCCAAGGCACTTTTTGTAACAGTAGGGGAATTTTTATTGAGGACATGAATCTCATACAGCAACTGAAGACACTGAAATCAAATCTGGCATTACAACACTGGCAATAGACAGGGAACATGAAATGGAAACAAGTCTAGTCGAAACGATGAACAATCAGGGAGGGTCAAAACACCAGCCTGCGCAGCATTTCCAAAGAAGCCGAAACTGCAGTCTTGGAAATGTCTATAGTTCACTTGACATGCAAGGAATAACTGCTGTTTAACACAAGTAAACAATTCTAGATGAGACCATTGCTATTGATGGATTACCCACATACAATGAGCTTGCCAAATAAACTTCAAAAGGCCACACAACACATTCAGCATACTAGGGTGGTACTTGTTTCAGATCCCAGTATATATTCTCAGTACTAGGACTTCATAAGTAATAAAAGTGAAGTCAGAACAATGGAGCTGTGTGGCAGAAAACCCCCAAAAAGAGGATACATATGGACAATCAAAAAACAAATGGGAATGGGTTTCCACTTGATCACTGCAAGCATCCCTGGGACAGCATCTTTCCAAGAGTTGTTTATGTTTGTGAGTAATATGAACCCCCAGTCGACCATGGCAGGTAAACCAAACAATATCCCACACCTGGACTGGGAGTCTTGGGTTGGTCAATTGTTTTGGTGCTTGAGAAGTAGTCAAGGACCCCCCCCCCAGGGAAAACCAATGGTTCTGTAAAAAAAGTGCGTAATATATTCTGATACATCACTTTCCTAGGCAAAGCAGTAAAAAGGATATTTTTCAACCACCATTGCCTCACCATCTGCAGAGCCTGGCACATAAAGTCCAGTTGTTGAGGGATTTGCTCCCAAATCAGGAAAAGAGGGTTCAGCCATTCCTGAAGCCAATAAATTCAGTCCATATCCCTGGCCAACAGGTATTGCCGAAAGTAACAGAAAAAAAAGGTTGAATACAAACAAGTCACATGATTAACCATGTGCAAGCCTCTGCAATGTACTGGGAGGTATGTAAATTGCTGTTTTATCGGGTTTAAGTGACTGCCTCACAGGGCATGAAAAAAATAAGCTATACAACCGGGTATCTAGTTCTTGCTGTAGGGGAAAAACAAAGAAAAATGGACAATAACAAGGCTTTTATCCAATAAACTCACTTTCACTTGGAAATAGACATGGAGGACCAGGTAGTAATAAGCCATTCCCCCTTCTGTAGTGTCTGCTGCCAGTTACTAAGAGCCATGTTGCCATGACCAAAAGTAATTCCTAAAATTGGGATATTTTTATTTTTATTTATTTTGAAATCTTGGATAGCACCAGTGAGTGAATGCTTATTAATTGGTTCCACATCAGTTAACAAAGTACAGAATGATACATAAACATTCAAATACAGAGTGGTTCAGTAGCAAATATACAAACACATGTTATGGTACAACAATGCAGATAAAGTTCATGGTTACACTATACTAAGGCATTGTACAATGAAGCAGGGCACTGTCCTTGCGAAACGTTAGTTCTTTTTCTGTATGTAGCACTGCTTTCAAATAAATGGTTTAAACTAAAAGTTATGGATTCCGTTTGTTTTTCTTGGTCGGTGCTTTAAATTATTTATCTGTAACATTGTATGCCCGCATCAAGGAGAGACAAAAATCAGTAGAGTAGACAGGGAGGAGAAGGGGGAGAAGATGGAGAGGTAATGGTAAGAGGAACGGGTGGTTGGGGTAGGACGTGGAGGAGTAGGGGTAGGGAAGAGAGGTGGGGGGCATGGCAGTGCCATGGGAGAGGACAGTGGGTCACTGAAGTGCAAGGTTGGGGCTACCCAGTGGAACAGTGAAAGGGTTAAGAAGTGCTAGAGGGTAAGTGCAGGCTACGGCAATGGGATTACTGACTTGAGGCAGGATTTAGTGGGAGCAGACACAGGTACCTGTGGTGAGAAAGTGTCGGCGCAGTTTGTGTTTAAAAGAGCCAATTGCTGCTGCATGACAGATGTCCTGAGGTAGCGCATTTGTCCAGACGGGGGCTGGTATGAGAAACCCCGCTGAGTCAAGGTGGTGAGGCATCTTGGCACATGGAATTCCTGAGAGGCAGCACTTCTGGTTTGCTTTGTGCTCTGGGAAGGGGTCAGCAGGTTCCGTACTCCTGGTGGTAGAAGGTTTAAGGAGTTTTTTTTGGCAAGAAGGCAGGTTTGGTACCTGATTCTTCCACTGAGCTGTAGCTAGCCAGTCATGGTATAGAATCACAGGTCTGCATGAGGCTAGCAGCACCTGTGAGGAGATGGCAGGCTTTATACATTGCGGCAAAGAAGCAGTGGAGGGCTGTGTCGGTTGCAGATCCGTTGTTCATCAGCCCATAATCGATGAGTGAGACAATTGAGCTATTGATGGCAATGTTCAGGGCTTCGTGTGTGAGACAGTGCCTGTGCTGATACAGGATCCCAATTCTGGTATTAATGACCCTTGCAGTAATTTCGATGTGCTCAGCATATGATAGAGTGGAATTGAAAGTGATGCCTAGGTATTTGAAATGCTGAACAAGTTCGAGAGTGGCATCCCTAACATTCATAATTACAAGTGGTAAGGCTCTGTGTTTGCTTTGTGGGGTGGAGAACATCATGCTCTTGGTCTTTTTATAATTCAAGATTAGTCTATGGTCCTTAAACCACTGCTCCATGGATGCAAAGCCAGTTTGTAGATCTGCCTCCAGATGTTCAGGGTGTTGGCTGCTGGTGAATAAAATCACATCATCTGCGTAAAGGAGCATTTAACATAAGCTAGAGGTCGGGAGGTTATTTAAGAATAAGCTGAACAGCAGTGGTCCTAATATGGATCCTTGCAGTACACCAGATCTGACAGGTCTGCTGTCAGAGATCACATCCGCGATCCTAACCTGCTGATAGAGGTTGCTCAGGTAGCTAGTGAACCAGCCCAAAGTTTCAGAGGAGTGCCCAGTGTCAGCCAGTTGTTTGAGGAGGAGCACATGATGCACCGTATCAAATGCCTTTGATAGGTCGGTGGATGTGGCTCCTACCAGGAGATCTTGGTCTAATGCATGGTGGATGCATCCCGTAAAATCTAGCAAGGCCATGATGTGTGTGGCCATCCCGAACCTGTGCAGTTCAGGACACAGTAGATGATGGTGGTTGAGGTATTCCACAAGTTGATTGGCCACAATCTGCTCTAGGGCCTTGGAGAGTGGGGGGGGGGGTGCTATCAAGATTGCTCTATAGTTATTGTGCAGAGTCCGAACACCACTTTTGTGCACCGCGGTAACTGTTGCAGATTTCCAGCATTGAGGGAATTATGAGTGACAAAGGGAGAAGTTTATAATTTGCATCAGTGGGCTAAGAACTTCCTCAAGTGCCAGGCTAACAAATTTTAGGTCTAGGGAGTCCCCACTGCATCTTGACTTCCCTAGTACTTTTTCCAGGTATTTTTTGGCATCTGTTTCAGAGACTACTTTGAAGTGAAATAGTAGCTGGTCATGGGGAGGCAACTGTTTCTCTTGTGGGTCATTTGTGGTGCGGGGATTGAAGAAGTTAGCAGGGAGCTCGTTTCTTAGGTCCGTGAAGGAATGATTCAGGGAGTTGGCAATGAGAGAAGGGTCTAAGGATGGCACCCCATCAACCGTGAGCATAGTTGGAGCATTTTGGGGGTCTTTCCCAGTGATGTCATTGAGGTTGCCCAAAAGGATTTGTTGCTATTCCACGAACTGGTGGGAGCTTCTTTGTAGTAGGTGCTTTTTGCACGATGGATGGCTTTTGTGCAGTCATTTTGTACTTGTTTTTACCGCTGGATGTTTGCTGCTGAGCGATGTGCTCATGCCACTTGCCAGAGACGATCCTTGAGGAGAATTGCTTTAGCAGATCTGGAGTAATCCAGGGGCTGTAGTGTCCTTTGACCGATCTTGTTTTTATAGGGGCATGCTTGTCACAGACAAACTTGAATTTGGTTATGAAGAGGTCAAGGGCTACATCTGTCCTTGGTTTCATACAGATCAGACCAGTCTTGGTACTTGAGATCTGTTTTGAGTTGTAGATGGCCTTTTAGGAGTACACGGCTTGATATATTTCTGGCAGGAGGTTTGCTGTAGTTGTTGTTCCAAATGCATGTGACAGAGGAGTGGTCACTCAGAGAGTCCAGGAGTACAGTAATATTGTCGATATGTGCAAGATGGTTAGTGAGTATCCAATCCAGCAGGGTGCTGGTGCTGGTTTTGTAATTGACTCTTGTTGGAGATTCTATCATTTGGGCGAAAAGGATGGCAAACAAGGTGTCCTTGATACTGGCAGATGATGGGGAGAGGCTGAGGGTACAGATATAGTCCATAAGGTTGCTGGTGCTAGCTGTGGTCTATTTAGGTGGGATGTATGCTGAGAGCAGGGTGAGCACTCTGTTGTGTGCACCTAGGATCATTTTGACAGCCAGTGCTTGTAGGTTGTCACACCTGCTGGGGGGGGGGTTGGCCATGTCCCTGCGCATAGTCTTTGGTGTATATGACACAGCCACCACCTCTTTTTGAGAGGCGGGCCTGCCTAAACAGGGTATAGCCAGGTAGTGCGATGGCTGTATCTGGTATCTTAGGGGAAAGCCAGGATTCCACTACACACAGCACATCCAGGTTATGTTACGATATCCACACCTTCAGGTTGTCCATCTTGGGAAGAATGCTCCAGATGTTTATTGAGGCCAACCTAAACCCAGCTGATTTTTGTGACTGTGCACTCAAGCCATGGGGAGGACCCACGTTTGGTTGTATATTGCTTGATAGTAGCAGTAGGAGAAGAAGCAGTCGAGTGAGATTGTCCAGAAGATGTTTGTAAGTTCGGGACCGTGATCTCTTCCTTGGTGGTCTTGATAATGTGGATCCAAAGTGAGTGACATATCCGTGGAGGAAAGGAACTATATATAGGAGGGTCAGTGACTTGGTGTGATCTCTCCCAGGGTATGAAGGGTTTTTGCTGACTATAGCTGTTCTCCATGTGATAGGGTGAGGTCATGGATCCATAGGCATTTAACACTACTCTCAGGTGGTAGAAATTACCATTTTGGTTGGATACAGTACACGGGTGTTCCAGGAAGCAAATATGATAGAGTAGGATGATGCCCTGTACAATCCTGATGGCTGGAGGAGGCATTGTCGGGTACTTTGCTTGGCAATGTAATGCAATTGGCAGGGGTAAGGTAGCAGTTACTGCTTGGATTAATAGGGTTATTTTCAGAGATTATGGGTCTAGGCTGCCAATACAAGTAGGGGCAGGATGTTTTTGAATGGATCCAGTCAACAGAACAGTAGTTGAGGTAGTTATGAGCCCCTTGTGGCTGGTAGTAAAGTATAATCAGCAAGTGGAAAAAAACAACATCCGATATCCAAAGTCACTTTTGGAATGGACCCCAGATGTGTCTGACCAAGCCCCACCATTCATCCAAGATCCAGCACCGTGCTCTTAGAAATATTAATACGAACCCTGAGAGACCAGTAAAGCATTCCAATAGCAGCCAAGAGGCATTCCAGGAGGCTTCATCCACTAAAAAAGAACATCATCAGCATAGGCATTAACCGTTAAAGGCTCCGTTTGTGGCAAAGTTTGAATGCCATAGATGAGTGGGGAACTTGAAATACTCTGCAACAAAATATCTATGCAAAAAACATAAAGGAGAGGGCTTAATGGGACTTGTCACACCCCCTGTAAAACTGAGGCGCTGGTTCCCAGGAATCCATTAATCAAAGGAAAAAAGGAGCCCTTTAGTACAAAAATTGGATCCATGAAATAAACCGGTAGGGAACCCCATGAAAAGCAAGGGACTGGAATAAAAAATCATGGGAAACCTTGTCAAATGCCTTCTCCTGGTCTAAGGAGAACAGATACCCATGAGCTGTGTCCATTTTGCCCTGGTAACCAATTCCCAGAGTCCAATCAGGTTATCACTGATCTGTCTGCCAGGAATGGAACAAGACTGACATGGAAAGATAGTCTTAGCAGCTATCGGACTCTGCCGTTGCACCAGGATCTTTGCAAGGATCTTTAAGTCAGTGTTTAGAAGAGAAATTGGCCTCCAGTTACCTAAATGAGCTCTATCACCCTTCTTGTACAATAAAATTAAAATGGCTTGAAACATCTTGGGGGGAGTGGACAATGTATTCAATATAACATTGAAAACCTCCTGAAGAATCACAGAAAGAAGATAAGAAAAATAAACATAAAACTCGGACCCAAGGCCAGCAGGACCTGGGACTGTTTCGGTTTCTGGGATTTCAATGGCGAGTCTACCTCAGGTACACCAATAGGTGCAAAGAGTGTGAGTTGGTTCTCCTCAGTCACCAGGTCGGTCAGTGGAAGGCCTACAAAGTCTCTGAGTGAACCAATCATAGGGAGAGTGGTGCCAAAAGAGGGCCATAAATAACTGTCAACAGTTGCATGAATATGTGTTGAATCTGTGTGTACCATCCCCGAATCATCCCAGACTGAGGTAAAGATTTTGAAGTGGCCCCCCCCCTGCTGGCAATGTTTAAAAATACTTAGGGTCACCCTCGAACCTGTTGTGCTAATTTGTTGTTCTATACGTAGGGACCTTGTCCTATCATACAGATACTTATGCTTGTTAGCCTTCACAATGTCAATTTGGGACTTATAGGAAGTCCATTCAGTAGTTGGTAATGACAGAATGCGAAAGAGTTGAGCTCTCAATTGCAAATACTGAAAATACTCTGAGCGGCTTCTAGTAATCCCTGCTGTCCAAAAAAGCCTCCTAAAATCTGATTTTGTATCCACTCATCAATTCAATAAAGAGTCATAACAAGGCACCACCAGTCCCTGAGCTCAATCGAGCTCATTACATCGGGAAACCACTGAAGGATCATCCAGTAAGGTACTGTTCAACTTCCAAACCCCCTTCCCCAGTGATTGCCTAACCTCCAAGCCCAAAGTAATATGCACCTCAGAATGATTGGAAGTGGCAGAAGCCACCATCTGGGCTGATAGTAATTCACTTCCTAGAGAAGAAACAAAGAGAAAATCTATCTTGGTGGAAAGAGAACCCCTATGGTATGTATGACCCACTCGAAGATGCAAACTTCGCTAAGCATCTCGAAGACCAGTAATGGTAATCATCCAGTGCAAAAACATGGTATCAAAAAATGTTTTTGTGTTCTACCAGTCTTGTCCCGCAAATCACAGGGGCAATTAAAGTCACCACTTAGGATAAGAAATCATGCTGTAAGTAGGTAAACTTGTAAATGTAATAATGTAAATAAAGCTACTTTGGACGCCTTAGTTTGCGGTGTATAAACCACCCCAAGTCTCATGGGGTGATCATGCTGAAGGACATCCAAGAGTAGCACCCTATCAGGCTCCACATCCATCACAAGGACAATCTGAACAGAAAGGAAGTGGAATAAAATGCCCACCCCATTGCAGGATTCCTCCCCCATGGACCAGATCGACGGTCCCCAAAGACATGCCTTTCGTGCCTGATATACAGAAGCCATGGTATTCAGCTTGGTATCCTGCAGGAAAATTATCTGGGCACCTGAGGAACCCAGCGTCTCCTAAAATTCTTGATGCTGTTGACATTTAAGGTAAGAACTATCAGCATCATAGCAGGAGTAGAAGACATAACAAAAAAAAAAAAAAAAGAGAAGGAGCAAGGAAAACGTAAACGGAAATAACCCAGCAGAAAAAACATATCATTAAAGGCTTTTCTTTCTAGACTTTTGTGGGGCAAGCCGGATGTCCACAAGATCGATCTCAATATCAGAAAGTTCCTTCTGAGAAGAATGTACAGAGGAAGCTTCAGAATCCTCATCTTCCTTTGTAGCCTGTTCCTGCAGGACAGAGTAACTGTTCCAAGTTAACATGGAATTCTTCCACAGAACCTTGGATCAGGAAGCAAGGTGAGAACTCCTCCATTTCCTGGCAACTACCATAAAACCATCAGTAGGAGGTATAAGAGGAGGCATTTCCAGGGACAAGTGCTCAGTGGACACTACCATCAATGGAGATGGAGCAGAGTCAGGAAGGATAGGCTGAGGGACTGCAGTCAGACAAGCATCCGGGGTCACTGGAACAGCAGAAGGAGGCATTGCACTGGCTACAAGCACGGGGCAACTGGAGAGGAGTGTGATGGAACAGGTGGAATCTCAGCTGGTTGTTTGGGTGTGGGTAGGGCTGGGGCTGGGGGCTGGAGGCAGCACAGAATCAGACACCATACCAGTAGTAGCACAGGATTTTTGAGCTACGTGCACCATGTCCTCAGGATCATAATAGGTGCCCTTATTGGACAGCCCAGGGACAAGTCTGGAAGGATTGCCCTAGTTCATCACAGAAGTTGCATCTGACTGGGTTGGGACAGTATTGTCTGGTGTGACCAATACATAAACATAATTCACACACCAGTGTGTGTGTCGGTAACCAGTACACTACGTTGTACAGCAGGTGTCAACCCTTGCCCCCTGGTGCCCTTCTTAAATGCAGTCTTCTGAATCTCATGCACAAATGCATCCCAGTTTTGCAGATGCCCAGAATCAAAGAGTACAAGAAGAAACAAGATTAACAGTAACATACCTTGGAGTTGTTACAGCAGGTTCCTGGGAGTCAGTAAGTGGAGAAAATCTGTTGCTGGGCAATGAAGAAGCTCTGGAAACCGGCACTGGCAAAACAAGCCATGGGTGAAAAACAGGGCCAGCAAGTAGCGTGGAGGCCCCCAACTTAGCAAAAGAACTTAGATCCAGAGGCAGACTAGCTGCTGCCCAAAAAATACCATCAGGTGGCTGGGCAGGCTGAGCAACAGTCACAGGTCGGTGAGGCAAGGTTCCAGCTTTGTCATACGAACATACAAATTTGCCAGCAGAAATAGGCCACCTGGTCTATTAAGTCTGCTCGAACATGCAGCTAGCACCCTCACCTTGCAGCTGCCTCGCCCCCTCCCTTCCTAATTACCCCCTCTCACCTTGTCCCATCCCCTTTTGAAACTACCCACTGTCATACATGCTACCACCTCCTCCCATAGAGCATTCCATTCTGTCATGACCTTCTCCGTGAAAAAGTGTCTCCTCATTTCCATCCTAAATCTTCCCCCCTCCAATCTAAGGCCATGCCCTCTCGTGTCCCTCCCCCTCCTCAGCAAAAGTATCCCTTCAGTGCCTGCCTTGTTTATCCCCTTTACGTACTTAAAGATCTCATTCATATCCCCCGGTCCCTTCTCTCCTCCAAGGAGTACATGTTCAACTCTCTCAACCTCTCCTCGGATGATCTGTTCTCCAATCTCTGGATCATTCTTGTTGCCCTGCATTGCACCCTCTCCTGTTGTTTCACATCTTTCTTCAGATATGGGTGCCAGAATTGCACACAGTACTCCAGGTGCGGCCTGATCAGTGCCCTGTAGAGGCAGGATCACCTCCCTGCTCCTGGAGGATATCCCTCTCATTATACAACCCAGCATCCTGTTGGCTTTTGCTGCCGCCCTCCTACGCTGCTCTGTATTGTTCATCTTCCCTGTTACAACCACCCCTTGATCCTTCTCTTACTTGGTGGAACCTAGCTGCACCCCTCCCAGATGGTAACCCCCTAAGTTCTTTGCTACAAAGTGCAGAACTTTGCACTTTTTCACATTGAATCCCAACTGCTACACTTCCGACCATGCCAACAGTTTGGTCAGGTCATTCTGTAGCCCCTGCCAACCTGCTATTTCATCCACCACTGCCCCCAATTTGGTATCATCAGTGAATAGATTGATCTTATTCCTGATGTCATATGAGATTTCTGCTATAAATATTCCAAACAGCACTGGCCCCAGTACTGATCCCTGTGGCACCCTGCTCGTCACAGCCATTGTACATGAGAGTCCTCCCCCACTACCCTCTGCTGTCTCCCCTGCAGCCAGTTCTCAATCCATTTAACCATCTTAGTCCCCACCCCCACATGTCTAAACTTCCTTCCCAACCTCCTGCACTGAATCGAAGGCCTTACTGAAGTCCAAGTATATGACATCCACCGCATGACCATTGTCCAATTCCCTCATGATCCAGTCATAATACTCAACTAGTTTCATCTGGCAGGATTTTCCGGAGACAAACCCAAGCTGGTGACTGTCCTGGAGCCCATTGTCTTCCATAAAGGTCACCAGCCTTTCCCTAAGTATTGTCTCCATCAGCTTCCCCACGATATAAGTTAAGCTTACTGACCTGTAATTACCCGGCTCATCCTTTGGTCCACTTTTATGGATGGGTACCAAGTGGGCCATCCTCCAGTCATGTGGTATGCACCCTGTGTCCAGGAAGGCATTGAATAGTTTCACCAGCAGTCCAGCTAGGATCTTGGCCATTTCCTTCAACACCATGGGGTGTATGCCATCCAGTCCTGGTGCCTTATTCACCCTTATTCACCCTTAACCCCTCCAATACCCTACACTCAGTGATCACCCTGTCCATTTCCCCCTCTCCCCCCTCCCACCTTGCCAACCCCCTAAGGTAGCTGCTCTCCTTTCTCCCTCATGAATACAGAATAGAAGTACTCATTCAATGCTTCTGCCTGAACTACCTTTTTTTCTGCCCACCCCCTGTCCTTCCTGATCCTCACTATCTGGTCCTTGCAACTCCTTCTCTCCCGTATGTATCTGAAGAAGTCCTTTCCCCCATCCCTGACGCCCTGCGCCAGCCTCAATTTCCTGATGGCCTTAGCTGCTCTGATTCCCCTAGTAACTTCCTTGGATCTCTTTACATACTCCTCCCTATCCCCTCCTTCCCGGATGTCTTGTATTTCTTGAATGCTGCTTTTTTAGTCCTCACCATTTCTAAGACCCCTGTACTTGACCCGCTTGGTTTTTTAGCCCTTGCCTTTTTGCTCTGCACTCTGGTACATGTCTCAGTAGCCTCCAATATCCCCAATCAAAAAAAAATTGATTTTTTCCCATATCTGATATTCATCCCAGTGTGGTTGTGTTTCTTCCAGATGCACCCTTAAGATTTCACCCATTCTACCAAAGTCAGCCTGCATGAAGTCCACCTCCCTGGTCCCTGTACCCACTGTTTCTCTGCTCATATTAAGTGTGAACCACACCGAGTGGTGGTCACTCCCAGCCAGCAGGTCCTCCACCCCCACCTCCCTTTCAGCCTCACCATTGGACAGAACTAGATCCACTGTATTCCCCAGCCTAGTCAGCTCAGTGACCTTCTGTGCCAGAAAACAGTCCTGGAAGGCATCTGGGAGTATTTGCTCCCTAGCACTCGAGGTGGCTGGAGTACTCCAATCCACTCCTGGTAGACTGAAGTCCCCCACGATCACTGTGTTACCTTTCCCACACACCTTCCTAATTTGCTCTGCCAGCTCCCTGTCCAGGCTTTTTGCTTGAGTTGGTGGCCTGTATACCACCCCCATCCTGAGAATCCTATTCCTCATGTCCTGGAATTGCATCCACAAGGCCTCTGTCTTACCCTACTCCCCCTCCTCCCTTGCTCACTTTATCCTTTCCCTTATGCATACCTCTCAACTGCTATGAATTCCACATAGCGCTATGATTTTTACACTCAAATTTGCCCTTGCTCCTCACAAGATTACTGATGAACCTCATAATGTTAGAGCTATTTCTGGACACACAAACTATTAAATCATTGAATTAAGCTGATAGAAACATTCCTTATCACTTACTATATGGGGTCCACTATCTGTAAACATAATATTGTTTAAAATAACAAAATGCTCCACATTCTGACCCTTTGCTATATTTTTTGAAGGCCAGTGTTATGATTTTTAGTGCTGAGAGGTTGAGAGGTATGCCCTTATGTACATCACTACCCTTCCCCCTTTGCCCCTATCCTTCCTGTAAATCCTATACCCTGGGATCATCAGGTCCCAGTCCTGGTCTTGGTCGGCCCATGTTTCTGTGATAGCAGCTATGTCCACCATCCCCTCTGCCAACAGAGCCTGTAGTTCTGTGTTTTTGTTCCCCAGGCTCCTTGCATTCAAGGAGACAACCCTCCAAGATGTTCCCTTATGCTCCTTACCCAATTCCCACTCAGCTCAGCCCCACCCTTCGATCCTTCCCTGTTTCCAACCCAGTTTGTACTGGGGATAGGCTCGTTTGTCTCCCCTCTCCAGAGAGACTTCCCTTCAGCAACCTACTCACCACCCCCGCCTAGTTTAAATTATTCTAACCTCTGTTTTAGCACCCTTTCCCCTCCCTGCTCAAATGTAAGCTGTCCCCTGCGTACAGATCCCTATTGTCCCAGACTCTGCCCCAGCCTCCCACTAACTGGTACCCCTTGGATCAACACCAATTTACCAGCCAGCTGCTGATCTCATCTATCCTACCCTTCCTTACCACACTTGCACTGGGCACTGGGAGTACCTCAGAGAAGGCCACTGAGTTCCCTACCTCCTCACTCAACTTACCCAGTTCCATGAACCTCTCCCTAACCACCTCTACTGTTTCCTCTGCCAAGTCGTTTGTACACACCTGCATCACCACATGTGGTTTGTGCCTTTCCCTCTTTGCACTTGAGAATAGTCTGTCCTGCTTTATCTGCCGTCAGCCCAGGTACAGACTCTACCTATATACGACTATGTCTTTCCTCTTTACTCCCCCATCTGACCCCTTTAAGTATGGAATCACCCAGCTCTAGCAGGTTTCCCCCCTCATTTCTCATCCCTCCCCCAAACTCTCTTTCCTTGTGCTTGCCCCGAGAATCCACCCTGCCCTGCACATTTGTGTCCCTATCTATACCCTCAACTCCACCCCCAGCCACCTCCCCAGTCCTGCCCCTTCCACTAACACTCTCTTTACATGACTTGTCCCCCTTCCCACATGAAGCTCCCTCTTCCTCAATGTCAACCCTACCCTTTGCACTGAGTCCCCCTTTTCATCCCCCGTACTGTAACCTCCATGTCCAGCCCCACAGCCGGACTTTTTTTTATCTTAACCAGGATCCGCTCCCCCTCCCTCAGAGCTGTGCCTCCTGGGAGACACATAACCTTCCTCTCCTTCCCCCTCCTGATGCCTGATCCTATCTCCATATCCTGAACTATTGAGTCCCCCACTAGGAAAAGCTTCCTACTCCCCTGGGATTCTCTGGCCTCATCCAATGTACCCCCCTCCTGGTGGGTCTGTCCTTCACCTCTGGTCACAATCTTGTATTCCCTTTCAGGGCTCTCCCTCTCCTTGAGAACATCACATTTGTTCTTTAGTTGTACTGGGTTGTGAGGTGCTTGAGTTCCACCTTACACAACCTCCCTGAGCTCACCATAGTCCATCCAGGCCTCTGACTGAGTACCCTCTGTGGCAGTGACTGGTGGAATGGTGGTCCCTGAGTGGGGACAAAGGTCCCCAATACTCCTGCCAACTGTGCTCGAAGCATGGCAACCTTCTCCCTCAGTCGAGAGAGGAGCGTACAAATGGGGCAGCACCGCAGTTCCCAGAAAGTTCTTCTGAACACCGCTCTCCACATCCACTGCACTGTACCACTTCTTATGCCATCCTACATACTCCTTAAGTATACTTCTTCCCTCTTTTAGTGTTTTTTACAGTCTTTCTCCCTTTTACAGAGTTTCTTTGTTTATGACCCTGCTATGTTTCTGCAGCCCTTGCCCCTTTCTGGTCTGTGCCCCTGTCAAACTTATCCTATTCCTAACAGAGTGAAATTGACAAGCTCATGCAATTTAAATGTACAAATGTCCACTTACATGATATAATCAGCAGCTCCTCCTCCTTTTGATTTCATTTGCTCTTTAGCTATCAGCCTGCCCCTGGGCACAGCCTATATGCTCATCCCAACTAACTAAGCATTTAATAATGTGTGGATGTGGGTGTGTGTGGGAAGGTAAACAATATCAGACAAAAGGACTCTTTGACAGATTCAGACTCACACTCCTATATGTCCTAGCAGCATGTAGAATGAACAGACAAAGAATACCTTCCCCCAGCAACCAGCTAATCCTCCACCAGACAAAATGCCCCCTGGACAGTTGAAGAAAGATTCAAACTCACAAAAAATCTCAGAGATATAAAAAACAATCTCAGACAAAATGCCTCCTGGACAGATTCAAACTCACACTCCTACCTCTCTCAGCAGCAAGCAGAATGAACAGACAAAATGTCTCCCTAAACAGTTAAAGAGAGATTCAAACTAGCAACTGCTACTTGACTGGATTCTCTGTTACTGGGCAAAGAATCCCCTCCCTAACAGCCAGCAACAGTTAAACAGTTAAAGAAAGATTCAAGCTAATCCTCCTCCAGACAAAATGCTGCTTGGACAGTTGAAGAAATCTCAGAGATAAAAAAAAAATCTCAGACAAAATGCCTCCTGGACAGATTTAAACTCACACGTTTACCTCTCCCAGCAGCAAGCAGAAGTTGTCCATATCAAACTGTGGCAACACACTTATGGAGGAAACTTGTCAAGGAAAGAGTAGCATGGCGGGCTCATGTGAGCTAATTGCTGAATCATATTAACTAACAGTACTTCCCCAGCAGTCCGTAAGGTTCCATCTCATGAGGGTGTCCATTCAGCCTCCAAGACAGCCCGTGCTGGTGACCATGGAGCCCCATCTGCCAGGGGAGGTGGACCTAGGAAAGAGTGCTATGGCTCCAAAGGGAGAGACTGCATCTTAAAAAAGTTTTGTTGGGGTCCCAACAGAAGGAACAGTGTCTGGAACAGATGGGGTAGCCCCTGAAAATGTATATAGGGTGCAGTCTTCAATTGCCAACAGCTGCAAAAGCCTCTAGCAGTGCTGGTGAATCTTTACTAGAGTCACCCACACAGGTCTTTGATCCGGAGCCTTGAGCAGAGGGACCTGGTGTAAACCCCTCAGTAAAGGGGCAGCTTCCAAAACATCCGCCACAACCGATGGCTTGAGAACATCTGAATCATCCTGGACCTTTGGCTTGAGGACATCTGAGTCATCTGGGACCTTCATTCCAACTGTCTCCATAGCTGGAAGTGCCAAATCTGTGGATCAATCGACAGTCCAGGAAATATCCATAGGTGAGTCCATTGTTTTTAGCTAAATCCCCCTCCAAGGGGAGAACTGAGTTGGCAGGACACAAACAGTCAGCTGTAGGCATAATCATCCAAGGGGAGCCTCCTTCCCCTTCCTCCTTGACATTCCAGTCAGCCATCTTGCCAACCACTCCAATAGAATCTCCCCCTACTGGCAAGAGTAGGGGAATTTTTTATTCAAAACACAAAACAAAATATAGAAAATTGTATTACTGCATGCAAAATCATAAAGACAGAAAATCAAGAACACTGATAAGTATTACAGCATACAGTACATTAATTGAAAACTTAAATATTCATAGTAATAAATGACCTCCCCCACTAAAAGAGTAGGGGAATTTTTATGAATCTGCAAAAACAAATCTTGACAAGCAGAGTTACATCACTACGGAATAGAAAATAACTGGAAATTAAATGTCAACAATTTGTGTTTACCTCACACAAATCATAAAACAAAAATAAATAATAGAATGAAACAGTAAGTTGTGGGAACCTACAACCTACAAGTAAATGCACATATATAATCCCATACAAAATTAAAAAAGAAAGAAAATTCTAAACACTTGGCCTGGGGTTTTCAATTGTTGTTGTAGCATTAAGGCACATCTTGTTTGCCATAACTGGAATTTAATAAACAGCAAAATAATTTGTATAGTAGTAGCGTCATAAATCACCCACCTTACAGTAAATATAGAATGACTGAAGTTAAAGCCGAAAAAGCGGAAAAAGGACACCCATGCCAGTGGAATTGTATCAAACTCCAAAAGGATTTAGCAAATGCACATTCTAAAAATAAGTGATCCATCATTTCCAACAGATTAACACAATTTGCCAATCTCGGACAGTACCTATCTGATAAGTCTTTATGTTTTAAGTTGTTTTTTACCACTAATTTCTCATGAACACAAAGCCACATGAAATCTCACATATATTGTGGTCATCTTGTCGTAGTTAACATAGTTGAGATGGTTTTCTGATGCGTAGTAGACAGAATTTCATATCAAGGTGGAAGAATAAAATGTGTAATCATAACTCCATTATAGAGTTCTTTTTTAGATTTTGTTAATAAATCCATTTTTGTAATACCCCAAACTTTCATTTTCCACACTGCTTCACGAAAATATATTAATAATCCCAAAAGTCGGGTTTGTTTGGGAAGGAAAACATGCCAATCCCAATTTCGAAAGATAGCCTCTAAATAATCTTGAACCCAAGGTAACCAAACGTTTTCTATCTTAGTCAGCAGAGGTTTAAAATTATGAAACAAAATAGGTACTATAAAAAATACAATTGGGTTAATCATATTCGACCCCCCCCCGAGGGATTTGGAGGTATGTAATACCTCTCTTTAGGGGGTTCAACCGATTCCCCCAAAGTCCTTGAAAAAATAAACTATATAAGGTAGTTTCCATCATTTTGGAAGGTGGATAAATTACACTCAGAAATTGAAAGACTGAAAGTAAAAAGAACTTAATCATCAATTTTTTTTTTGACATTTTCCATTTATTTCAGGTAGTTATCTTTAGCCTAGCATCTTGTATTCTGAGTTCCCAATTATGTTTCTGTGGTTCTGGTCCTCCAAATTCTATGCTCAGGATCCTACGATGTTCTGTAGATGGTAATATTCCTAGAATGTCAGGAATATAGTCATCTCCCTGTCCCAGTTTGATGCAAAAGCTTTTATGAAAATTAATCTCCGACCCAGAGACCGCAGAAAATTCCATAATTATATCCATTGCAGTCCTGGCTGACTGCATTTCAGTTAAAATAAGACCTACATCATCCGCATATGCGATTGTGACTATTGGGGGGTCATCACTTCCCACAGTAACCCCAGTGATAGTAGGGGTGAAATTGAGTTTCCACAGAAGTGGATCAATTGTAAACAGATACAGCAAAGGGCTTAGAGGATATCCCTGCCTCACCCCTCTGGACATTTTACAACACTTTCCAATCCAACCATTTATATTTGGTATAACTTTGACATCTTTATAACATAATCGGATCCAAAAAATACATTTTTAGGAATTCCATTTTTTCCAACACCAGCCGTAAATATTCATACTCCACATGATCAAATGCTTTTTTTTTATCCAAACTGACAAATTATCCCATCAATTCTTCATCTGCCTCCTTTTGCATAATTTCCCCAATTAGAATAAGAGCATCCTGAATTTTGCAAGAAGGAACTCCAGAAAACTGAGAGAGATGGATCACAAATTCTAATATGACTGATAACCGCATGCTTAATAATTTGGTTAACATTTCACAATTTGCATTCAGCAATGTAATAGGCCTCCAATTTTTCAGATCGCCACATTCTCCAGATTTAAAGAGGAGTATTAACACTCCTTCATACATATGTTGTGGCAGTGAGCTATTTTGTAAGCAAGTGTTGAAAAAGGCCACTATTTCCTCTCCTAATGAATCAAAAAGCAATTTATAGATTTCATTAGTAATACCATCTGCCCCAGGGGAAGACCCAGTGGTTAGGGGCCAAATTACTTGTTTTAACTCCAATAAAGTGACTGGTCATGAGTCCAGCAAGAAGACTGGGGGGGTACTTTTGGTAAATGGCATGAATCAAGCCAGTTGGACATATGTATACCTCCTGAAATTTGACTGGTAAAACAGTCAGAAAAAAAAGTTTCAGCCTCATAAAATATGGCCTTTTGACCCACAATCTTGTGACCCTGGTGATTTATTAAAAAGGACATTACTTTATTATCATTATCTACTGTATAGTGTCGTAGGGGTATTGTTTCCCTTTTCTTTCCTTGTGTTCTATATTGTTGCTGTTTTTCCATCTGTTTCAATTTGTCTTGTTGCACATTAATTAAGGCTTTTTTTACTTCCTTTAATTGGGCAGAACAATTCCCTATCCCATCATTCTGCAAAATATTATATTCTATGTAGCTTATCCCACAGGTATCTATATTGATTTGTAAATATTTTACCATAAATTTTTCCCATAATTTGAAAATATTCTGTAACTTCTTTTTTTGTGTCTGTCCACCATGCATAGAGATCATCATAGAGACAGAAAACTGATTTACAGGCTTCTAACAAATATCTGAAACCTTCCAGAATGGGTGGTTGCTCAAGCAAACTACTATTTAACTTCTAAAACCCTTTCCCTCTACTAAGTTCAGGGATATCCCCTATCTAAATAGTTAGCAACACATGATCTGAAGTCAGAACATGGGATGCCGTGGCTTCGTGAATATCTAAGGCTTTAGAAATAAAAACATAGTCAAGTCGTGTGGAATGTGAGCCACAAAAATAAGTTTTAGGGACAGGGTTGTACTTTTGTGCAAAGACATCCACTAACCCCATGTCTTTGATCAAGTCGACTAAACAAATGTCATCACAAAACAGTTTTGTCGTTTGTAACCCTCTATCAGCTAAAGAAACATTGCAATTAAAATCCCCCCATTATAATATTAAAGGGACACTGTCAACCCCGTTAAGTCTCACAGTGTCCTTAGTTTAAAAAACACATTTTATGATTGCCAACATTCTGTAAAGATTGTTAATGTAGCTGGTAGTTTGATTCTGACTCTTATTTTCTTTAAAAAAGTAAAAAACAGACTGTTCAACATACTGGTGTTATCACACCAAAACAGGTTTGTTTACATTCCTTGATCAACTCCAAATGCATCTTTCCTGGACTTGGGAAAACCCACAAAACAGTCTAGCCCCTCATGATGCAGTAGGAGTTCAGGAGGCTACTGCCTTATGAGTGACTGCACTGTTTGGGTGTGTTTCTAATGCTCAGGAAGTATGCAGTAAGAACAGAACCAGGATTGTAAACAGAAACAAGGTTGTTTATAAATATACAATGCCTTGCATTTTAGTTCTACTAAGCAAGGAGACAGACAAAACAAACAGCAACATCAGTGAATTTTAGAGAGGATAAGCAATCATAAAATGTGGTGTTTCATCTAGAAATAATATGATGAAAAACAGGTTGACAGTGTCCCTTTAAATGACATAAACAAAAAAGGTTTCAGTTTACCTAGCAAAGCTACCCTATCAAAATGAGTCTGAGGCCTATAGATATTTAAGAATCTAAAATCCATTCCTTTCAGAGATATGTCTAGAAGAAAGGCACATCCAGGATGAATATCAATCAGATTTTTGACTATTATTTCAGTACAAAAACAAATACCCACCCCTGAGCACGAGTCATCCCTCACTGAACAAAAGCTCCCCCCTCCAAATCCAATTCTTTTTGGCTTCTGCAATATCTGAATTTTTATGTAGATGAGTGTCTTGAAACATTACCACCTCTACACCAAAAGCTGGAACAGAGAAAAAGTACTTAAATGTTTAGTTTCAGATAGAAGACTATTAGTTTTGAGGCAGGCTATTTTAAGCCAATATAGTGTTGGTGTGGCCAGTCAATACATTTCATCTTGGACATCACTTAATCTTGCTTGAGGCCCTTGTCACTCTCCCTATCTGTTGTTGAGTAGGCCGGGAAGGTTCTATAATATCTGGATCTGGAAGTGTCCCATGTTGCAAAAAATGGACAGAGACATTATCTGACTCCATCTCAATTTCAGATTCAATCCCTTGTAAATCAGAGAATCTATTCTTAGTGTCCCATGTTGCAAAAAATGGACAGAGATATTATCTGACTCCATCTCAATTTCAGATTCAATCCCTTGTAAATCAAAAAATCTTTTCTTAGTAGAGATTTCTACTTGCACATCAGATGGCTTATGTTTCGATGCACATTTTCTCTTTTTTTTTACCATTGTGAAAGCCTCATTTGTATCTTGTGAAGGAGGGAGTGGCATATCCGTCCTTATTGATTCATCCTCTGAATGTGATACAGGATGTTGAGATTGGCCTTCTATACTCAAGGGCCCCATCCTAGTAGTCAACAGTTTCTCCCCCCTGGTACGCCTCTCTGGGGGTACTGAAGTTTGTTTTGCCATGGACTATATATAGAAATCTTGGATGGCGAAATCCGAATTACCATTATTTTTCAAAGCTGGGGACAATCAGTAAAGCAATGCCCTGTATCATCACAAAGGTTGCATTTTGGCTCTTTAAAACAATATGCACTTGGGTGGCCTCATTCACCACAAAGTATGCATTTCAATAGGTCGCAGTTCATACTAATGTGTGTTTTTGAACCACATTTAAAACATGAACGTGGTTGGCCTGGATAAAACAAAAAGCCTTTATCCCTTCCTATAAAAAAACAATTAGGAAGATGGATAATGTCAGAGTCAGTTTGAGCCAATTTAACTTTTACTTTCCACCCCCCATTCCAGAATCCTTCATCATCTAAAATAGGGCTAGGATTCCCTTGAACATCACAGCTTTTCTCAAGCCAGTAAAGCACATCCATAATATTTACTCCTTCATTTCGGAATAGAATGGTGACCACCCAAAACGGCTTTTTTGTTAATGGTATTACCAAGAAATCAGACCTTAAAGGATTGGTTTTGAGGTTTGCATATTTGATCCAGAAGCATTCCAAAATGTCTGGGGATCTAAAACTGACATCATATGTGAATTCTCCTGAAGCATAAATGAGAGCATACACCTCAGTAGGGGTGAACCCCAGGGACTGTCGGAATAGAATGGTGACCACCCAAAACGGCTTTTATGTTAATGGTATTACCAAGAAATCAGACCTTAAAGGATTGGTTTTGAGGTTTGCATATTTGATCCAGAAGCATTCCAAAATGTCTGGGGATCTAAAACTGACATCATATGTGAATTCTCCTGAAGCATAAATGAGAGCATACACCTCAGTAGGGGTGAACCCCAGGGACTGTTTTAATAAGATTTTGCCTACATACTGTCTGTCCGGTATGTCAGCTCTGTTGCCTAGGAACCAGAGCCGAACAGCATTTCTCCTTTTAGCAAGCTCTACTGGCTTATGAAACAGGCTGGCATATAGAGGTGGAGTAGTTGGATTGGTTTCATTAGTAGGAATATTTGGCAGTCTATTATCCTCTAACTCGAGGTGTACAACAGGAGGTACAGGTGATTGCCTAAGCATAGGCCTATCAGGTAATATAGATTCATCACTCACCCAGTTTTCTGCATTAGTAATCAGCAGAATATGCTCTGGTTCTGCCATCCATTCCCTATTTGTGCCTTGTGTCCAGCCTGCATTTTGTAGCACCTATTCTTGGGACCAAGAATTTTGTTCGGTGCTTGAAGTAGCTCTTGGCATTTTGGGTGCAGTTTGTAGCTCGGCATCTGGGTTAGTAGACGAGTTTGATACAACTCGAATTTTAGACAGGCCTTGTGTGTCAGACAGAACAGGAAAAGAGATGGATCATTTCCTTTTTTTCTTCTTCATCGAGCTTAGTCTGTTCAATTAAGACATTTACTTTCTGTAGTTCAGATTCTAAGCATTGCTGTTTATCTAATAAGGTAAGATCAGTATGAAAAGCATTATCCTCTGTTGCTTTGGTTTCAGCCATAGTTTCCAGTGGTTTAGTTACTTCTGAGTCCAGGGCACTGTGCTGGCCAACCAGCGGATGCACCCCAGCTGCCCGTTCAGACTCCTCCACAAGCTGCACACCTCCGTCCTCTCGCAAAACGTCTGACCAACTGTCGGAATTCTTCATCCATGAAGTGGAAACAGCGCCCCCTCGAAAAGAGTAGGGGTGTTTTTTTATTAATGAATACAATACCATATACAGAGTAACAAATGATAATACAAAAAAGAAAAAGGAGTTTAAATAAGCATTCCAAAAAAATAAAGAACCAAAATAAGGAAAGAAAGAAGAAAACAAAAAGAGACTTTAAATCAACACAGCTTCATATATATGACTACAGTAAATTCTGAAAAAAAGAACATATATGAAAAACAAAACTTCACTACTTACTTCAATGATGAATTAACAGTCTTATATACATATGTCATGGCAAATCCAAGGGTACAGTTACTTAAACTTAATGAAGAAGGAGAGGCCCTTCCATCGTAACTTTGTCATAGCAGTTCCATACTGCTCTACTTCTCTATCCCAAATGGCTTGGAACGCATTTTCACAAATCACCTTAAAGACCATAAAGGGCATCTGTTGCTGACGTAGTACCCACTGAACCCTTGCATTCCATAAATAAAATTTTAACACTGCGAAAAATACAGATAAAGTCCCACAATTATATTTAGTCAGTGTGCCGGCATAATCCCCTAACACCAATGCTTCATATGTGACATTACGCAAACATGGTAGTTTCCAGATCATGGCTAAGAATGCCCAAAGGTTACGGGAAAAGATGCAATGTAAAGAAAAATGCTCCATTGTTTCCTCCGGGGCTCCACACCCTAGGAAAGGACATGTGCGTTCTGCCATTGGCTTATGTTTATGATTGCCTCTGACATACAATCTCCCATAGGCACTTAACCAGAGTGTCTCCCACATGTGGTCTGGGATTCAGTGTTCATTTAAAAGGACCAAAACGTTACCAATTTTATGAGATTGTCAATGTTTAAATTCTGGGGAGGGGGGACCTACATTGCCCAAAACATGGTGGTACAACCGTGCTCTAGATGAACCAAAAAACAAAGATTTTGGAATGTTCCATTTAACAAGCTTCTGTGTGGAAGATTTTAATGAGTCTGGAATCAATAGAAGTGCCAAAAATTTCAATGGGGGTTCAACCCATTTACCCATGAAGTGGGACCAATTATTACAAAACCATTTCTGAACCAAGGTACCAGGGGTTGTCCATGGACACTTGATAGAATGTATCCAAAATAAAGAGTGGAAAAAAATGACTGGGTCAATCATCCCCAAGCCTCCATTTTCCCATGAAAAATATGTAAAACCCCTCTTCACTGGGTTAAGGCGGCTTCCCCACAACATTGTAAAAAATATACTGTAGAGCTTGGTTTCCAAGGATATCGGGATTGGAAAGATTGTGCCGACATACGACAAGCTGGGGAGTAAAAATGTTTTCATAATAGAGATCCTTTTTAATTTGGACACTTTCCAACCTTTCCAGCTAGAGACTTTCACAGCACAATTCTGCAGGCCCAACATCCAATTCTTATATGCCATATCACATGATGAAAAAATTAATCCTAAAATAGTAGTCTGATCATGGGTCACTGAGAACTGTTCCACCATATCAGGAGGATTGGGCAGAGGGATAATTGGTATAGCCTTGCATTTGGACAAGTTCAAGTGGGCTCCAGAGGCCTTAGAATATTGTTTTATTTCATAGCAAGCTTCCCTAATGCTATGTAAATCCCGTAAAAGAAGGCAGGTATCATCAGCATATGCTAATATCTTAACTTCATCTCCAGGGGTATACCCAGTCAGACCCTGCACCCTCACATTCTTCATTAGTTTTTGTAGAAAAGGGTTGAGTGAAAAAATGTAGAGTAAGGTGCTCAAAGGACACCCCTGGTGCACCCCTCTTTGAACAGTACATTCTGGCCCTATGACCCCTCTTACATATGGACTGCAACAAGCCTGATCATAAAGCATACAGATTTTGTCAATAAAAGGGAGGGGAATACCATATACCTTTAACACATTAAACAGAAATGAATGATCTACAGCATCAAGTGCCTTCCGTTGATCCAAAGAGATCACCCACACCGAGAGTTGATTACGATGATGATAATTCCAACGTTCTCTCAAAATAATCAAAGGGTGAAAAATGGATCTATCCAGCAGGCTACAAAATTGCAAGGGGTGGATAATATGTACTGCCAGCTTTCTTAAGTGCAAATGTAGTATTTGTGCCAATATTTTAAAAGCTCCATTCAATAAGTTGATTGTCCTCCAACTCTGGAGCAAAGTCCAGTCACCAGACTTGTATAGACAGTCAAACTTTTAGAAAATTGAGGGGGGTCATTATTTTGAGAGAAAAAGAAATTAAAAACTACCTGCAAACATAATGCCAACTCAAGGGCAAAAGTTTTATTAAAAACTCATATGACAAACCATATAATCCGGGGCCCGCTCCTGATTTCCTGGATTGAATGAAAGCAAGAATTTTGTTAGAAGTAATTGCCGTGGTAAGAGAGGCTGAATCCTGGGAGGAAATACCTTGTTTCTGTAAAGTAGAAAGATAGTGGGTATAGTCTAGGGGCTCTGAGCGAATCATGTTGTGATCCTCCATAATCAATTCAAAAGTATCAGGAATTGTAGTCATTTCAACACCCTGACTGGATTTCAGGCTGTTGATTGAAGCTGCATGTCTGCATGATTTACAAGCAGCACATGGGTCAAAAACTGCTGCTTTTTGGGTCCCATATGATAATTCAGCTCTTATAGAACTAGCTCGATCATATTGTAAAGTTTGCATTTCAGTTTTAAGAGAGTTAATTTGGGACACTATGTCACCACTTACCAAATGTGGAGATGACAGGAGATGTTGAAACTTAGTCCTTAGGGTGAGATATTTAAAATATTGTGACTGCTTACCATGTTTCCCATAGGATTGAAAATACTGGAAAAGATCGTATTTAGTTTGGAGCCACCAGTCACTAAAATCATCATAAAGATCTAGTACTGAGGCTCGGGTAGCTAATATTCTTTTAACTGTTGCCTGTATCATGGGATCCTTAAGAATTTGAATATTCAATTTCCAACAAGTCTTAAAAATGGGGAAATATGTATCCGAATTAAAGATAGAAATAACCATTTGATGGTCAGAATACTCAATTGGACACAGTTTAGTAGTTGTAATTTTAAGATGTTGAGAGACAAATAAATAATCAATAATAGTAGTATAATGTGCCATTTTATAAGTAAAATATTTAGCCTGTAGAATATGTGCATTGCAGTTTTGAAGGTCCGCTGAAGCAATACATTTTTGGAATGTCAATGAATCACAATATATTTTTGTACATACAGAGGGGATCTTAGGAGAAGGCAAACTATAATTAAAATCACCTCCAAGGATAATGATTTTGGCTATGTGGCGATAGGGATTCATTTGCGAAAACAGGTCTGTTCTATCTGCTTTCAATTGTGGGGTATAGGCAGTGAACAACCTGCATGGTTCACCATCTAGAAAACCACCCAAAATGAGGACTCTTCCTGGAACAAGATCCAGGAGGCAGAAAAGGGTGAAACGGTTGCCATTAAAAAGGATACCCACTCCGTCAGCTTTGTCACACCCAAATGACCAATAAGATACTCCCCATGGCCACTTTGATTTAAAGGCCTGAAGCTGAAAAATCAAGGCCATCCAGGTTTCCTGCAGAAAAATGATATTAACATTTAAATCATAAAGTAACTGAAATACAGCCAATCATCGTTTATGGTTAAGCAGATTGTGGCAATTAAGAGTTGCCACAGAAGTGGTAGCAATAGTCAGTTTAGAAGTCTAAATATCAAATTTTCCATCTCTTTTTTTCTTCTTTCCAGAATATAGTTTTTCTGTTGGTTGAGACTGCGTGATGCCTGTCTCCATGGCATCCTTGGGATCTTCCTCAGGGTCTGACTCCCCCAGTCTTTTGGTTCCAGTAGTGTAAAGGAATTTGATGTTTCTATTGGAGGCCGCAGATCTTCTTTAGTCATTCTTCTAGTAGACCTTCGTTGTTTAGATACTGGAGGACTGGGGGGGGTTCTAGCTCCTTCTCCTCCATAGTACCACCAGGTGCTCCTGGATCATCATAGCAGACGGGCCGCAGTAAAGAATGTGATGCTGACATCTTTGAATGGTCTGAAATGATATCAGTCACTAATGGCTTTGTCTCAACAGCAGGAACTTGAGAGGCCAGTACTGTGATGGGTACTCTACCCATTTCCTGAGAACTCTGCTGAAGAGATGATGTGGAATCTTCATTATTAGCTGCTTGTGCCTTGTTGATTAAGACTTCAGGATCTAGGGATTACGTCTTGTTAACAGCTGCCCTGGGGCAATTTTTATAAAGATGTCCTTGTACTTTGCACAAATTACACCTGAGGTGATTTGTGCAGTTGGAATTGATATGGCCGACTTCATTACACAGACTGCAGCGCAGTTTATTGCACACACTAGACAACGAAGTGTGCGAGCTCTACATCAGTAACTGAGCCTGGGATTGGCCGGGATAATAACTTTGTTCCTCTGTCCGTCCAAGAAAAAAAACAGTTAGGATACGTAATCCTTCATCCGTCTGATGTAGTTTGACCTGAAATCTCCATCCCCCCATCCAGAACTGTTCATCGTTAAGAATAGCCACTGGGGGTGCTAGTATCTGACATTTCTGCTGTAGCCAATGGTATATATCACTAACTGGGACATTTTCATTACGGAACATAATGGTCACTGATTTTGTGAGGGGTTTAGTCAGAGGGATAGCCATGAAAGGGATCCACAAAGGGGAGGCTTTCAACTGATTATAACGAGTCCAGAAAAATTCTAACAGAGTAGCAGATCAAAAACTAATATCGAAGATGTCTTCTCCTGAGATGTGAATGAAAGCAAACACATCTGCAGGGTAAAATCGTAACATAACGAGTCCTTAATAAGCCTTTTCCCGACATATTGATGGTCCAGGTGGGTATCCAAATACCCTTTATACTTTAGATGGACTACATGCCATCGTGGCAATGGCTCAGAAGAATTCAATTTAAACAGATCAGATAGCAATGGTCACTGTTTTCCATCTGAGGTAATGTCATCAGTCACTGAGAGTGAAGGTCCAGGAATATCTTCCATATGTTCCAATGCCTTCCTTTGGGACCTGATTGGGGGGGGGGTGAGATTCAGTTTGAGACTGTATTCGGTGCAATTTTTGGGCAATCAACGTCGCACTTGCCTGAGGTTTTCGGCTTACCTCTAACTGAGCTACATCCAGTACATGCCCACCAGGGCATGTCTGAGTTACAGGGCAAAGCGGAGCTGCCTTTTCAATAGAGTGATCAGATGATGATGGAATTTCTTTCATTTTTGAAAGAGCAGGAGCTGCTTTCCCTATTTCAGGGCACCATTCTGGTTCTATAGAGGACCGGGAAAAAGATGTTGAATCCCATACAAGATCAGGGACCCACTGTCCGGTCTTATTCATGATCCAACCTGCTCATTTTAATGCTGACTCTGTCCATGGTTTGTCCCCACTTTCGTTAGAGTCAAGACCAAAGGCCTACTTAACGGCTGAAACTGTGGAGGTGGGAGGAGAAAATTCAAAGACATTCTGCGGCTGTAATGCACCACACCCATCATCCTGTACTATATTTCTGTTATGCAGTACCACATTCTCCCTTTTCTTCTTTGAATCTTCCATTTTCTGTTTCACCTCATATGAATCTCCCCCATCCATTTTGTAGAAAGGTTCTTTATTCCGTAGGTCTGTATTAGCACCCTGATCATCCCCATCCCCCTCTGTAAACTCCAAAGACACAACATCATTAACCCACATCTGGCACTTGGGTTAATATCCCAGTACTGACACTGTAGTGCAGCATGAGAGGGGTGCTGCACGTCTGAGGTGCCGTCTTTCGGATGAGACGTTAAACCAAGGTCCCATCTGCCTGGATTGGTGGTAGTTCAGGCGGATGTTAAAGATCCCATGGCACTTATCGAAAAGAGTTGGGGAATTTCCCCAGTGTCCTGGCCAAATTTCCCTCATTCACTTAAAAAAAATACCACTAACAGCTTAATCTGATTCAAGGTCAGTTGGCATTCATCTGTATCCCCCTCCCCTGGGTCATGCCTAAAAATAGGCATGATTTGTCTAGTGCACTTACCCGGTCAACAAAAACTAAATAAAAATAAATAAAACCTGTAATGGGTTTTTCACAGTACTTTCAGCATGATTCTGTACAGGATTAATATCACTAGAAATTGTATTCAGGTTCGGGGGTGTACACGAAGTGTCCGTATGTAACGTTCCCATGGCAACAGGGCTATTCATAGAGAAAGGAGGCCTGGTTTGAAAAGAAATCAAATCTTCAGGATTTTGTCCCGGACAATCCCCCTGCACTGAACCTTCATCCAATTTGTCCATAATCTGGCCCATTTTACCACTTCCCACCACCCATGGCTTTGTTGCAAATGACACTCTAGGCAAGTTAATGAAAGCATGAGAGGTTTTGTCAACATCATCAGAGTCTTGTTTACTAGTGAAAGTGAACACAGTAGCACTATCCTGGGTATTTGCAGAAGTCTGATAAATAGTGAAAGAATTTACCTGAGCCAGAGTGGGAAGAGCAGTAGCAGATGTGGATAAAGTCCCAACCTTAGAATTATCAATAGCCTTTTGCAATCACAATCGTCTTTCTTTAAACATAATTTCATCATCCTGTAGCATCCTTTGCAAATCCTCAGTAGTTTTCTCCATTAAAGGTACACACTCCATACGATTTTGTGTCTCCATATACTCAACCATATCAATAGAATTCTGAGACTCAAAAGGGTCTGGTGCATCAAAATAAATTTCAGGCTCAGTTTCATGAGATACTAGGGCTGGGCCTACACCCCTAGTCTCCACAACATCCTGCTCTATCAACTCCTTGGCTTGGACTGGCTCACAGGAAGTCAAGCCCCCTGCAGGCAGAGTAGGGGAATTTCCCTGGTGTCCTGGCCAACATTCCACTTCCCAAAAAAAAGTTAATGTAACTGTCCAAGGCTGTGTGTGGGTATTGATGTGTGAAATGGCTGCCACTAAATGCTCAGTCACTTCACTACCAGTCTAGCATTGCTAGTAAAGTGCTTTGGAATAAAATGTTTATGAAAAGCTCTATATAAATGCTCACAAAGCTGGACATAGTAGAGGCAACCAGAACCTGCATCAAGACCCAGATCAAGAAGGCTAGGGCAAAGAAGCCTAGCTGGGTGAGCAAGGAGTTAATGGAAAAGGTAAGGAGGAAAAGAGCTGACTTTAGGAGGTACGAAAAAAACAGGCAAGGGGAGGACAGGAAGGAGTACCTGAAGGAATCAAAGGAGGTGAAAAGGGCAGTAAGGACAGCCAAGGCATCTACGGAGCTTAGGCTGGCACAGGGCATTAAAAAGGGGGAGAAGGACTTCTTCATTCCTAACAGCCAGCTATTCTGGTGGTCAGACCCCTCAGGTTCATGCTGTGGCCCACGCAATCCCCTCTCTTCAGGTGCTCTTGGACACACTGCAGTAGTTGTCTGCTGAGCGTGCAGAGATAGCACCAGTCCAGGACTGAAGCCACCATAGGATCACACACTGGTGCTGCTGACGAATCTGAGGCCTGCCGAAGTAAAAAAAAAATAGATTCTGCCTCACCTGTCACCTGCCCAAATCAGGAGTTCCCGGCCATCCATGCCCACCAAAATCAGAACAGTATTGGCATTGCTTGCAAGCTGCAGCACAGAAGACCCTCCCCCAACCCAGCAGTACAGTCAACCTTAAAGGAGCTGTACTGACTCTGTTGTGCTTTTTTGACTAAAAGACTAGCAGCAGCTAGCTACCCTTCCCAGCCAGTAGCTGCAGTATAGAGTCAGTCCCTCAAGTTAAAGTCTAGTCAGCAACAACAATAGCCAAAAGAGAAGCTGCCTGCAGAACCAGAGAACATACGAATATATGATGATGCCAGCAGATACTGGCCTTACGGTCTATCAAGTCTGCTAAAATGTGCAGTCCTCAGTGTTGAGTTGGCAGTCACAGAAACATGGTACACAGAGAACCATGACTGGGATGTTAACATACCAGGGTACACAACTTACAGGAGAGACAGAAAGGGTAGAAGAGGTGGGGGAGGAGTAGCTCTCTATGCAAGGGAAGGGATAAAAGCAATGGAACAATTGAGTAAATGGGGAGGAGAGGAGGCACTGTGGGTCACCTTAGAGACTGGAAATAGCACCACAATCTGCACAGGGGTTGTATACAGACCCCCATCTCAGGGGGAAGGAATGGACAAGGATATGATAGAAGGCATCCTTAGGATGGCAGAGAAAGGGGAGATATTGTTGATGGGGGACCTGAATATGCCAGATGTTAACTGGAGCACCTTTGCTGCAGCCACATCCAAGAGCAGGGCCATTCTCTATGCCCTACAGGGGGCATGCCTCAGATAGCTAGTGTTGGAATCCACTTGGGAGGGAGCAATCTTAGACCTTGTACTCTCAAATGGGAACAGTGAGAGGATCTCAGATCTAGAAGTGGGTAGCCATCTGGGAACAAGTGACCACCAAACACTGTGGTTCACGTTAAACTCAGCTACAGAGTCAAGCCATACAAAAGTGAGGGTACTGGACCTCAGGATGGCTGACTTTGTCAGAAAGGGAGCATGCCTTAGAAAAGCACTGTCAAACAAGCCTTTGTGTGAAGCAAATAAACAAATCAAAATGAAAGAAAAAGCCACTATGGTTCTCAAAAGAGGTGGCGGGGAAGGTTAGGGAGAAAAAGATGGCATTTAGGAAGTATAAGGAAACACAGAAGGAGCAGGACAGAGAACTGTACCAGTTAAGGCAGAAGGAAGCAGGGAAGGCAGTCAGAATAGCAAAGGCCCAAACTGAGGAAAAGATAGCCAACTCAGTTAAGAAGGGGGATAAAACCTTTTATAGGTACATTAGGGAGTGTAGAAAGACCAAGGGAGGGATAGTGAGGCTGAATAGAATGGACGGTGGGTGGGCAGAAGGACAGTGAAAAAGCAGGGATACTGAACAAATACTTCTACTCAGTATTCACAAAAGAAGAGGAGAGGGAGGTACCTAATCCAATTATCAGAAGCACTCTGGATAGGGGGGTCGATCCCAGTCCTTTCACAGAAGAAAGGGTTTCGAAAGAACTCCTAAAACTGAAGGTGGACAAAACAATGGGGCCTGATGAGATTCACCCCAGATTTCTAAAAGAATTAAGGGGAGAACTAGTGACACCACTGGCTACCCTTTTTAACAAATCATGGGAGGATGGTGTAGTACCTGAGGACTGGAGGAGGGCAGATGTGATTCCCCTTCAGAAAAGTGGGAGTAAGATAGAGGCAGAAAACTACAGACCTGTCAGTTTGACCTCTGTGGTAGGGAAAATGATGGAATCACTTCTGAAGGAAAGAATTGTTGAGTACCTAGAGGCCAGTGGGGCACAGGACCCAAGGCAGCATGGATTCACAGTGGGAAGGTCATGTCAGATGAATCTAATCGATTTCTTTGACTGGATGACCAAAGTAGTAGACCAGGGAGGGGCTGTGGACATGGCCTACCTAGACTTTAGTAAGGCATTTGACAATGTCCCGCACAAAAGATAAATAAATAAATTAGCGAGCCTGGGAGTGGGTCCCAGGGTGATAGTCTGGATAAAACACTGGCTGGACAACAGGACACAGAAGGTAATAGTAAAAGGAGTCCACTCTGAAGAAAGGGGGGTTACTAGTGGGGTGCCACAGGGTTCAGTACTAGGTGCAGTCCTTTTAATGTCTTTATAAGTGACATTGCAGAGAGACTGGAAGGAAAAGTATGCCTCTTTGCAGATGACACAGAGATATGCAGCAGGGCTAATACACAAGGGGAGGGGGTGGAAAGGATGAGAAGGGACTTAGTAAGGTTGGAGGAATGGTCAGAAGTGTGGCAGCTTGGATTCAGTGCAAAGAAGTGCAAAATAATGCACCTGGGAAACAAAAACCCAAGGGAAGAGTACACAATGGGGGGGGAGGGGACAGTAACAACAACAAAAATGGAAAGGGACCTGGGGGTAATCATATCAGATGACTTTAAGGTTAACAAGCAACGTGAGAAGACAGTAGGGAAGGCTGGGGGGATAGTGGGATGTATAGGGAGAGGCATCACCAGCAGAAAACAGGAAGTTGTTATTCCTCTGTACAGACAGTTGGTGAGACCCCATCTGGAGTACTGCATCCAGTTCTGGAGACCCCATCTCTGCAAAGACATAGACAGGGTGGAGGCAGTCCAGAGGAGGGCAACTAAAATGGTGCAGGGTCTGCAAGAGAAGCCATAGGAGGAGAGACTAAAGGAGCTTAATATGTATACCCTTGAGGAAAGGAGGGAGAGGGGGGACATGATTGAAACTTTTAAGTACCTCAGTGGAATTAACAAAGTCCAAGAGGGTAGCATCTTTCAGAAAAAGAGATGTACAAGAACAAGGGGATACAATTTGAAGATAGAGGGGGAACGGCTCAGGGACAATGTGAGGAAGTATTTTTTCACAGAGAGGGTGGTAGACGGATGGAACCACCTTCCTGAGGAGGTTGTGGGGTCTAAAACTGTGGGAGAGTTTAAGAATGCATGGGACAGATATAAGGCAATTCTTGTGGGGGTTAGGAAGAAATAGGCTGTTGGTTAACTAGAATCTGAAGCTTACCTAGTAGGTAGAGAAATGGGCAGACTAGGTGGGCCAAGAGGCCCTTATCTGCTGTCAAAGCGTATGTTTCTATATTTGTATGAGTACTGATGCTGCCCCCATCACTTCCTCTCTCCATGTACCATGTACCATGTGAGTTATCACCATCCTCCCGCCCTTCCCGATTCTGATTTTGCCTTGACCCTACCCACCCCCTTTTAAATCCCTCTACAGTTGTTTGTGAAACCAGTTCTTCAGGCAGTGCATTCCAAGCTGTCACCATCTTCTCAATGAGAAAGTGCCTCCTTATCTTTCTCCTGAACCCCCTCCCTCCAATTTCAGACTATGCTCTTGTGTAATCCCTTCTTTTCTATACCTAAACAGACCCTCATGACTAACCCTGTTTATGCCCTTCAAGTATTTGAAGGTCTCAGTCATATCACCTCTATCTCTTCTGTTCTCCAGGGAGTACCTATTGAGCTTCCATAACCTATCATCATAGGGCTTATCCCTAATCCTGCTGATCACCTTGGTCACCCTTTTCTGTACCTCCTCCAACAGTCTGATGTCTTTTTAAGATGGGGCGCCAGCTGGCCGGCCCGGTGGCACTGAGGGTTGAGGAGCTGAATGCCTTACCTTGTGCTACACCGGAGACCTGTGTTTGGGAACAGGCACGGCTGCCGGGGGTCGGTAGGGGGAGAAGGGATCGAGCATCCATAGGACTGCTCTCCCTCTCCAGAGTGGGGGGGGGACACCAGTGGTCGCTGCATGACTGGTGCCTAGTGGAGGCTGGGTGCTGGTGCACCGAATCACTGCACAAGAAGGGGATAGGTGAGGCAGACATTTGGAGGAACGCTACGGGAGCATGCATTCACTCCTTCTGGCGTCTTTGCACGCCTCGCCTATGGGACAAACAAAAAACTCAAGTGGAAAAATCAGGGTACTGGCACGCGAGAGTATGACAGTTGGTCCCTCGAGGTGCCGCCTCCCACGATTGGGTATCCAACCTCCCAGCACCGAATCCTGAGTTATTGTGGGTTGAGGGATCCCCGCCTCCCTGCCACGGAAGGGCAAAGCCGTGGGGCAGTTGGATAAGGTCAGGCTGCGAGCGGGGGACGGGCCAGGGGGAGACAACAGGAGGCACTGTAGCCAGGGACCAGGCAGATAAAGAGAGTATTAAAAAAAAAAAGATGAGGTGCCAGTACTGCACACAGTACTTCAGGTGAGGCCTCACTAGTGCCCTGTACACTGGCAGAACCACCTCTTCACTCCTTTATGTAATTCCCCTTGCTATGCATCCCAGCATCCTGCTGGCTCTTGCTGCTGCCTTCCTACATCGTGCAGAATGATTCATATGGCCTGTGATCATATGAGAAACAGGTCCTGTGTGTATGTGCCTTTTTGTGGAGGTAAGAGGCTGGGTTTATTTGAAAATGTCTCAGTAACGTGGGGAGGGGAGGGACTCAAAGGAGAGAACGCATGGCCCTCTATCTCCTGGCCCTGCCACTGCAGGTAGGCAATCCATTAGGGACCTGTTTGGGAAGTGGTTACCTGCTGGAAAGGGATGGGATGGCCCTGCTTTTTCTGGCTTGGGGGCAATGGCCCTACTTCTCCTGGCTCGGGGGGATGTCCCTACTTCTGGCTCAAGAGATGGCCCTACTTCTTTTTTTTTTATAATAACATTTTTATTAGGCACGAGGTTCAGATACATTGACATAGACAATATTAATACAGATGTAGAATATTCAACTTACATAGATATACAGTAGATGTCACACTTTGCTAAATACATTTATGGTTAGAGGATTTTGGAGAACAGTATACAAATTGTCAATTACTTAATTTAATTTGAGTAAAATCAGGGTATGTGTTTAATTGGCATAAAACTCATTTTTTCCCTCTGATATCAAAGATTTTTACTCTATCCCTCACTCTGGCCGCCATCCTCTCTAGCCCATATATTCTCTCACCAAAGCCAACCAGGACCCCTTGGTGGGTAATTTCTCTGTGAGATGGCCCTACTTCTACTGGCTCAGGAGGGAAGACTCTGCTTCTCTTGACTCGGGGAGGATTGCCCTGCTTCTCCTGACTTGGGGATAGCCATGCATCCCTGGACTTGGGGGGGTGGGGATGGCCCTGCTTCTTCTGGCTTGGGGGGGCTAATTTTTCTGACTCAGGTGGCCCTGCTTCTCGTTCTAGAAGAAGCATGGCCATCCCCCCTGAGCCAGGACAGCAAGGGCCACCCCTGTAAAAATTAAAACGGGAATGGAATTTTATTTCAGATACAGCATTTATCATTTGTTCAAATACCCCAAGAGGCAGGTACGCATGAATATGCACGCATGCTTTCCATTCTGGTTTCTACAGGTACCCTTGGCTGCCAACTGCAGTGCCCACCCAGTACCCTGGTAACCAACAGAAGTTCTTGCCGCCACTGGAAGAGGGGGGTGACACCTAAGGGGAGAGGGAGGGCAGAAACCAAGAGGAAGGGGATGACTGATGGGGAAATCATGGAGGGCAGGGTTCTGGAGGGTTTGAGGACACTGAGGGTGGACAAGGCACCAGGCCCAGATGGCATCCACCCCAGGGTACTAAAGGAGCTGGCAGAGGGCTTGGTGGGACCTTTGGCAGACCTATTTAATGCCTCACTACACTCAGGGTGTGTACTTCAGGATTGGAGGATTGCTCATGTGGTGCCCCTCCACAAGAGCAGTCCCAAGGATGAACCAGGGAACTACAGACTGGTGAGCTTCACATCCATCGTGGGTAAGCTGATAGAGACTGTCCTGAAGGAGAGGCTGGTGGTCCTCCTGGAGGCCAAAGGACTACAGGACAGCAGACAGCATGGCTTCGTATGTGGCAGATTTTGCCAAACCAACCTGGTGGAGTTCTATGACTGGGTAACTAGGCAATTGGACAGGGGCCATGCAGTGGTTGTCCTGTACCTGGACTTCAGTAAGGCATTCAACTCAGTGTCACATGGGAGGCTGGGAAGTAAGTTAGAAGGCACAGGGGCTGGTGCAAAGCTGGTAAGATGGGTAGGGAACTTGCTTCAGAGAAGGCAACAGAGGGTGATGGTGGGTGGGGAGATCTCATCCTCAAGGGTACTGACGAGCAGTGTTCCGGAGGGCTCGGTGTTGGGACCAGTATTGTTTGGGATATACATTGCAGACATATCATTGGGCATAAAGAGCAAGATCAGTCTGTTTGCTGATGACACCAAGATGGGAGCGGTGGTGGACAACCTAGGGGATGGCAGGGGGTTGCAAGATGATCTGGCAAAGCTGGAAACCTGGTCAGACACCTGACAACTGGGGTTCAATGCCAAAAAGCACAAGGTGCTGCATTTGGGGATGAAAAACCCAAGGAGGAGTTACCAGCTGGGGAAGTGCAGCTAGCAGAGACAGAGGAGAAGGATCTGGGGGTGCTCATTACGGAGTCTATGAACAACTCAGCACAATGTAGGAAAGCAGCTGCAAAGGCCAACAAAATGATGGGTTGCATTGCAAGGGGTATATCCTCGAGGAGAGAGGAGGTTATTCTGCCACTGTATAGATCATTAGTTAGACCACACCTGGAGTACTGCATGCAGTACTGGCACCCATATCTGAAGAAGGACATTAAGTTACTGGAGGGGGTGCAGTGCAGGGTGACAAAGAAGATCAAGGGGCTGGGGGGACTTACCATATGAGAGGAGGCTGAGGGAGTTGAACATGTACTCGCTGGAAGAGAGGAGGGATGGGGGGATATGACTGAGACCTTCAATTACATGAAAGGAATAAACAAGACAGGTCCAGAGGGGCTGTTCAAAGTAAGGGAGGGGAGGGACACCTGGGTTCATGATATGAGACTTGAGGGAGGAAGGTTCAGGAAGGAGCTGAGGAGACACTTTTTTACGGAGAGGGTGGTAGCTGGGTGGAATGCGTTACCGTCAGAAGTGGTATCCAGTAGAACTGTGGTCTGCTTCAAAAGGGGCTGAGACAGGGCAAGGGGGAGGGTCAAGGGAGGGGAAGGGTGGGAGAGAAGGGCAGCTGCAGAATAAGGGGTGCTAGCTGCAAATTCGAGCAGACTTGATAGACCTCTAGGCCTTTATCTGCTGGCAAATTTCATATGTTCGTATGTCTCCTTCTCCTTCTCCTTCTCCTTCTTCTTCTTCTTCCTCCTCTTCTTCTTCTTAGAGAACCAGATTGGTTTCTTGTGCTTATTACCCTTGGTAACCATTCTCAGAAATGGTGTGGTTGCTTCGAGAATGGCCCCTTTAATTTCTCGGAACCTCTTCTCCACCCTCCTGATTTTGTCTATTCCAATAACTCGCCTTTGATTAATTCCCTCATGTGATCAAAATCTGCTTGTCTTAAATCAAAACTACAGCTTTTGACAAGGATATATGCTATCCAGGGTCAGGTCAAACCATATGGTGTTATGGTCACTTGACCGGCACTCTACCTGTCATTTTGATTAGTACTACTTCAAGAATGTCAGCCTGCCTTGTAAGTTCCCTGACCAGCTGCACCAGCAGACAGTCCTGCAACATATCTACCAGAGCCTGACTTCCGGTGCACTTAGCTAGTGGAATGTCAGAATCTATGGATAGCAGATGAGATCCCCACAACCACTACCTCCCCCTTTGTGGATCCCTTTTCAGTTTCTGCCCCTAGTTCCCCCATCCACCTTGTCTCCTGTCTCAGTGGTCTACAGACTACCCTCATGCTCAACTTCTTTCCTGATGCTGTCTTGAGCTGTTCTAACAGTGATTCTGTCTTCCAATTTCCTCCCAGATGGACCCATCTTGTACTGTCATGCCCTGCATCTGGACATTGGGAGAGCATTTGACAGCACAGCTTCATCCCCTTATGTCACTAGAGGAATCTGAGCAGGGCAAGGTGGTGACTTAATTTCCCTGGAGGCACTGTGAGTCAGTAGCATGCTAAGACTGTATGTATCTCTTACTTATTTATTTGTGTATCTCAAGATGCCCTCTTGTTTTTATTTTAGTGTTTATCCTGTATGCTGATATTTTATTGTTAAATGGATAATAATAACTGGTTAGCCTTGATTACACACTGAAATCAGTGTTTGAAATTCTCTGTTATATATGAGTGTGACATTACATTCGTGTATAACAGAAGATTAATCAGCTGCAATCACAACTGTCAAAAAACTACTTTCCTTTTTTTCTCAAAGCAGAGAAACTGCGATGTTTAAAACCAGTAATTATAAAAAGTTAAACAGGGATAGTACGATAATGTTTTTTTTCACACCCTCAGTTTGCGATGCATTGTTAAATCATTTGAGTTTTACTGTTGCGGTTTAAGTGGCTTCACACATACCAGCATACTAAGATGCCAGCAGAGTAGGCCCAAAGGTCTATCGAGTCTGCTCAAAAATCAGCACCTGGTAGATGCATCATTTACTGCCCCTCCTCCTCAACTCATCCCCCATCGGGGGGTGCATCTCCAGGTCTGGTATTATTCAGTTTAACTCACCTTGTTTGTGTAAAAAAAACATGTTGCACATTACTCCCAAGGTCATATTGTATATATCAAATTTTTTATTGTCTTTGTAACTACGTAGAAACATAGACTTTGATGGCAGATAAGGACCACTTGGCCCACCCAATCTACCCATTTCCTTACCTGCTGGATAAGCTGCACATCCTAGTTAACCAACAGCATACTTATTCCTAATCCCCACCAGAATTGCCTTATGTCTGTCCCATGTATTCTTGAATTCCCCCAACTTTTTTTGACCCCACAGCCTCCTCCAGAAGGCCATTCCATGTCCCCACCTTTCCATGAAAAATACTCACGCTGTTCTGCTCGCCCCCTCTATCTTCAAATTGTGCCCTTGTTCTGCACCCTTTTTCTGAAAGATTTTACCCTTGGACTTTGTTGATTCCCTTGAGGTACTTGAAAGTTTCTATCATGTCTCCCTCTCCCTCCTTTCCTCGAGGCTATACATATTAAGCTCCTCTAGTCTCTCTTTGCATGGCTTCTGGTGCAGACCCTGCACCATTTTAGTTGCCCTCCTCTGGATTGCCTCCATCCTGTCTGTGTCCTTGCAGAGATGGGGTCTCCAGAATTGCACGCACTGCTCCAGACCTCCCAGCTACCTTGGGTCCTTTCACCTCAGCAGCTACATCTCTCTTTTCTTATTGCCAGAACATTTTATAACATTAGTTACAGCATTTTAGGCCAGTTCAAAGAAAATCATGAAATGGTGTCACTGATGTCATGGAATGTCTTGGAATAAGAAAAAGAAATCTGCCGAGGAGAGGTGAACACACTGTAGATTTGAGGGCACTGCAGAGCAGGATTATTTAATTTGTCAGAATGTAGCCAAAAGCATACCAGAATACACCACTGGTATGTAAAAAAAAACCAGGAGGATATTTAATGGATAAAAGCAATTTATATACCAGTGGTGATACATTTTCCCTAATAAATGCATTTATTACACTATCTAACCTCCAGATAAACATTTATAAACATTTATCTGGCAGTTAGATATGTCACAGTCACTTTTCTTGATCTTTGCATGGAAGCAATCAAAAAGCAGCTAACACAACACTAATGACATCATAATATGGCTATGTGCAGCATGAAAGCCAGCAGTTCAAATCACAGAAAACCAGTAAAACCTCTACAGAAAAAGTGGATTCAAAAAATGTATACTTTTAAAGTGATGCTGTACAAATTGAATACTCAATGGCTTGACTCAGAATATACAATTTTTCGCCACTTGTAAGAGGACAAGACTTTCATAACTCACTCGTGGCTTTGTCACTGATAGTTATGGTCTTGTTTCCTTGTAATTGGAGATAAATTGCATATCTTGAGTCAGCCCATCGTGTATCCTCTATTTCTGATCACCTTTGACTGAGATGTATGTCACTCACTGAGACCTAAGGCCTCCTTTTCAGTAAAGTCCCATAGAGAAACAATCAAAACAAGTGCATAGTGGCATTAAGGAAGATTGAGAAGAGAATGGCCCCTTTAATTTCTCCGCACCTCTTCTCCACCCTCCTGATTTTGTCCATTCCAATAATTCGCATTTGATTAATTCCCTCATCTGATCAAAATCTGCTTGTCTTCAATCAAAACTACAGCTTTTGACAAGGATATATGATATCCAGGGCCAGGACAAACCCAGTTAGACCCAGTATAGAGCCTTGAGGATTCCTAGACTGTATACTCCTCCACCTATCACAGCTCCTGAATATCAAAACTCCTCCCTAATTCAGCCCACTCACCCTCTTGCTCCTCCATTTGTCTTTGAAGTCCTTGTCCAATCACAAGGCTGGAAAATGCAAGCTGCAAGGTTTTGTTGTGTAACTCCTAATTCCTGCTTGAAACCTGTCTCATGCTTTTGGTTTTGCTGCTCTGCTTTTACACAGGAACACTGTGACAGGGTAGTGATCCAGGCAGGTTCTTGTGGAACACTCCCTAAGAGAACACTTTGGGCATCAGTTTAAATTTAAGGAAAACAGCTTTATGTTTGGTAACATACAAAAAACAAACAGCTTGAATTCAGCTTTATAAAAAAGTTTCTTGCAATTCAGTCTCTAGTTGCCTTTCCGTAATAGAAATCAAAACCTCTTTTTTTTCCCCTTGTTCATCCTCCCCACTTATTTGGAAAGGGAAAGGGGAAATTGTTTAACCAGGAGAGGCACACTAAGCTGAAGCTTAATTCCAGGTGCGACCTGGGAGCACAAGGAAGTTAAGTGACTTGGTCAGGTCACACAGGTCTCCAGGTTTGCAGCTCAGAGCCTTAAACCACTGTGCTATACTGCCTCCTACAGGCTTGGGTGTTATTTGTTAACTGTCCCCCTGAGGGATAGCCAACAAGTAAAGCATGCAGTGCAGTAAGGTCTTAAAAGGCCAACTTTAAAGCGGGGGGGGGGGGTGATATAAATCCCCCCACAGCCACTGTCAAAACTTGTGTTGCAGAGTTGCGAAGTGGTTTACAGATGAAAGGAGCGTGACAAACATGCACTTCATCACAGGCACTGTCAGCTTTTAGCATTTATTTTCTGGCCCTACAGTAAAGGACTAGTGTGTACCTCAAAGGCTATATGCTTGCTGACTGTGTCTAGGCTGCCTGTTTTGCCTTATTCATTAGGTTTATTGTTGATGTACATGCTCTGAGTTACAGTTTGTTCCCATGCTTGTTCTTCAACATAAAATGTAATGCCATGTTCAGGACAAAGCCTTCTTTTGGCCCTATGTTTATCTCAGAGAGCATAAATGTGCATAACTCATGCATGCACAAGTTCACATCAGTTTGGGGCCACCTTCCTCAAATGGATGTTCTCTTGTCCTCAGGAATGCACAGAGGTATCGGACAGGTAAAACTTCATACGAGCTATGAGGTAAGAAGCTCAGGCCAAGTAAAATCACATTCTGATTGAAAAATAACAATAAACTAATGAATAAGGCAAAATGGGCAACCTAGATACAGTCAGCAAGCATGCAGTCTTTGACAGGCAGATTGGTCCCATAGGACCAAAAAAAATACTAAAAGCTGACAGTGTCCCAGTGTGAACAGAAAATATAGCCCTCCCCCCCAAAAAAAAACCCCAAAAAACCAGGTGGTACTTTTCCTGCTTTAGCAATTTGGTATAAAACCACAGTTGGGGCTGGCAGTATAGCCTGGTGGTTAAAGTAACAAGCTGTGAATGAGCTTGGTATATCCAGCAGACCTGGGTTTGGTTCCCACAACCTCCACTTTGCATACTGTGTGACTCTGAGCAAGTCACTTAACCACCCTTGTGCTCCCATGTCCCCAGTGGGCCTGACCTGGTTAACAAAAGAATAAAAAATAGAATAAAGTATGGGGTGGTGTGTGTAATGAGAATTTTACACACATCTGAGGGGTTAGATGCTACATAAACCCCGAGCTGAGCTTCGGCAGTTTGTTAAAGCATCTAACCCTGAGGACCTAATGTGTAAACTTCGGTTACACACAACACCCATATTTAGTTTTATATAATTGCTGGATCTTCCTTTTGGCCATAGCAATTATATAAAATAGCAGCTGTTCCCATGGCTATGCTCCAATTCGGTTTTCAGCCAGGGAATCTGTCGACAGATTTTCTTTTGTCAGCTTTTCATTTTGCTGAACATATATTTTTGCTAGCCCACATTTGGACAAAATATCACTTTTTTTGTTTTAAAAGTGACTTACCGCTGTGTTTCTCTTGCGGCTGGGTTGCAGGCGAGAAAGAGGTGATGAACCAGGAAGGGAGCCAGTGCAGCGCGGCGCCATACAATGACTGAGGGGACCCCGTGCGTGTTTGCCATTAAAAAGCTCCTTTGTAACGGCAAATTATGGCACAGTCTCCCTATGGTAAAAAGGGGAGACCCATTAATTATAAAGAGAATATTAAACATTAATAACAGTGTATACATATTTCAACATTGTTTCAAATGAGAAATTAAAATAAGTGACAATGTTAAAACTATCTGTATGCATCAAGTCCCATAGTCTTAGCACACGTTCCAAATGCATACATGACGTCTGTGCTATTGATGCCCGACAACTACGTAGCGAATACCAGCAAGCAAACAGGGATTGTGTTGGTCAACGTTCATTTAAAATAATTTGTTTACGGTAACAGTACTTAATGAGATTATTGAAAACCTATTAAGATTTTTACAGACATCACTGAGATTGTGCAATATTTGGGAGAAATCAATGACTGTTTAAAAGTCTGGACTAGGATGATATATACTAATTTGAGGAGCAATTTCACATTTTGTAAAATTCACAGCATTGTTACTTAATGACTCCCTGCACCTTCTCAGAGCCCACGCCTCACCCACAGAAGTGACTTGTACCCGCTCACGGGCTGGCTGGACCTCAAATCCAGAACTCGTTATCAAATCTTTCTCCTAGCAAAATAGGCTTCCCTGGGCCTGGACCCTGCTGAGATTCAGTCCCTGCTCTGCCCTGCTGCCCCAACTAGACTGACCAGAGGCACACAACTGAGCCACTTTAAGGTACCGTTCTGCCATACAATGCAAGGCTAGCATTCCTTTGGATTCTGTGACCCACATCTGCTCAACTCCCTCCCAAAGAACATACTTGCTGAGACCAAACTAGAACCATTTAAGGCCAACCTCCACTCCTACCTTTCAGGACTAAAGAAATGTTTCTGCGCATTATAACACCCCCTCATTATCATGGTCTACTCATATCATGCCTGCACTTACTCCCTACAAGAAAATCTCTGCCCTTTAAGCACTTCCTCCCCACTTTCCTCCCCAAGACAACCAATTTCACCCCTCTTCTCCTACCAGTCCTATTCCCCTTTCCTATATTACATCCTCAACTAATCCACCTCTCTTCTCATCTCACTTATTCCCACCCCATCATGCTCACTCTCCTATTATCCCCCTCACTCACTGCAACAACCCCCCTCTCTCTTAACCCCATACCCTAGCTTCCCTCCCTCACCTCTGCCTCCTTCATTACATCCTCATTCTATCACCCCCTCTTCCCTCCTATACCCCTCCTTACTCATTACCCATACCCAAGCTACCCTCCTCACCTCTGCCTCCTTCATTACATCCTCATTCTATCACCCCTCTTCCTCCTATACTCCCTCCTTACTCATTACCCCATACCCAAGCTCCTCCCTCACCTCTGCCTCCTTCATTACATCCTCATTCTATCACCCCTCTTCCTCCTATACTCCCTCCTTACTCATTACCCCATACCCAAGCTTCCCTCCTCACCTCTGCCTCCTTCATTACATCCTCATTCTATCACCCCTCTTCCTCCTATACTCCCTCCTACTCATTACCCCATACCCAAGCTTCCTCCCTCACCTCTGCCTCCTTCATTACATCCTCATTCTATCACCCCTCTTCCTCCTATACTCCCTCCTTACTCATTACCCCATACCCAAGCTACCCTCCCTCACCTCTGCCTCCTTCATCCTCATTCTATCACCCCTCTTCCTCCCTACTCCCTCCTACTCATTACCCCATACCCAAGCTTCCTCCCTCACCTCTGCCTCCTTCATTACATCCTCATTCTATCCCCTCTTCCTCCTATACTCCCTCCTTACTCATTACCCCATACCCAAGCTCCCTCCTCACCTCTGCCTCCTTCATTACATCCTCATTCTATCACCCCCCTCTTCCCTCCTATACTCCCCTCCTTACTCATTACCCCATACCCAAGCTTCCCTCCCTCACCTCTGCCTCCTTCATTACATCCTCATTCTATCACCCCCCTCTTCCCTCCTATACTCCCCTCCTTACTCATTACCCCATACCCAAGCTTCCCTCCCTCACCTCTGCCTCCTTCATTACATCCTCATTCTATCACCCCCCTCTTCCCTCCTATACTCCCCTCCTTACTCATTACCCCATACCCAAGCTACCCTCCCTCACCTCTGCCTCCTTCATTACATCCTCATTCTATCACCCCCCTCTTCCCTCCTATACTCCCCTCCTTACTCATTACCCCATACCCAAGCTTCCTCCTCACCTCTGCCTCCTTCATTACATCCTCATTCTATCACCCCTCTTCCTCCTATACTCCTCCTACTCATTACCCCATACCCAAGCTTCCTCCTCACCTCTGCCTCCTTCATTACATCCTCATTCTATCACCCCTCTTCCTCCTATACTCCCTCCCTACTCATTACCCCATACCCAAGCTTCCTCCCTCACCTCTGCCTCCTTCATTACATCCTCATTCTATCACCCCTCTTCCTCCATACTCCCTCCTCACTACATTACCCCATACCCAAGCTTCCTCCCTCACCTCTGCCTCCTTCATTACATCCTCATTCTATCACCCCTCTTCCTCCTATACTCCCCTCCTTACTCATTACCCCATACCCAAGCTACCCTCCCTCACCTCTGCCTCCTTCATTACATCCTCATTCTATCACCCCCCTCTTCCTCCTATACTCCCCTCCTTACTCATTACCCCATACCCAAGCTACCCTCCCTCACCTCTGCCTCCTTCATTACATCCTCATTCTCACCCCTCTTCCTCCTATACTCCCTCCTTACTCATTACCCCATACCCAAGCTCCTCCTCACCTCTGCCTCCTTCATTACATCCTCATTCTATCACCCCTCTTCCCTCCTATACTCCCCTCCTTACTCATTACCCCATACCCAAGCTACCCTCCCTCACCTCTGCCTCCTTCATTACATCCTCATTCTATCACCCCCCTCTTCCCTCCTATACTCCCCTCCTTACTCATTACCCCATACCCAAGCTTCCCTCCCTCACCTCTGCCTCCTTCATTACATCCTCATTCTATCACCCCCCTCTTCCCTCCTATACTCCCCTCCTTACTCATTACCCCATACCCAAGCTACCCTCCCTCACCTCTGCCTCCTTCATTACATCCTCATTCTATCACCCCCCTCTTCCCTCCTATACTCCCCTCCTTACTCATTACCCCATACCCAAGCTTCCCTCCCTCACCTCTGCCTCCTTCATTACATCCTCATTCTATCACCCCCCTCTTCCCTCCTATACTCCCCTCCTTACTCATTACCCCATACCCAAGCTTCCCTCCCTCACCTCTGCCTCCTTCATTACATCCTCATTCTATCACCCCTTCCCTCCTATACCCTCCTTACTCATTACCCCATACCCAAGCTACCCTCCCTCACCTCTGCCTCCTTCATTACATCCTCATTCTATCACCCCCTTCCTCCTATACTCCCCTCCTTACTCATTACCCCATACCCAAGCTTCCTTCCCTCACCTCTGCCTCCTTCATTACATCCTCATTCTATCACCCCCCTCTTCCCTCCTATACTCCCCTCCTTACTCATTACCCCATACCCAAGCTTCCCTCCCTCACCTCTGCCTCCCTTCATTACATCCTCATTCTATCACCCCTCTTCCTCCTATACTCCCTCCTTACTCATTACCCCATACCCAAGCTACCCTCCCTCACCTCTGCCTCCTTCATTACATCCTCATTCTATCACCCCTCTTCCCTCCTATACTCCCTCCTTACTCATTACCCCATACCCAAGCTTCCTCCCTCACCTCTGCCTCCTTCATTACATCCTCATTCTATCACCCCTCTTCCTCCTATACCCCTCCTTACTCATTACCCCATACCCAAGCTTCCTCCCTCACCTCTGCCTCCTTCATTACATCCTCATTCTATCACCCCCTCCTATACTCCCCTCCTTACTCATTACCCCATACCCAAGCTACCTCCCTCACCTCTGCCTCCTTCATTACATCCTCATTCTATCACCCCTCTTCCCTCCTATACTCCCTCCTTACTCATTACCCCATACCCAAGCTACCCTCCCTCACCTCTGCCTCCTTCATTACATCCTCATTCTATCACCCCTCTTCCTCCTATACTCCCTCCTTACTCATTACCCCATACCCAAGCTTCCTCCCTCACCTCTGCCTCCTTCATTACATCCTCATTCTATCACCCTCCTCCTCCCATACTCCTCCTTACTCATTACCCCATACCCAAGCTTCCTCCCTCACCTCTGCCTCCTTCATTACATCCTCATTCTATCACCCCCTCTTCCTCCTATACTCCCTCCTTACTCATTACCCCATACCCAAGCTACCCTCCCTCACCTCTGCCTCCTTCATTACATCCTCATTCTATCACCCCTCTTCCCTCCTATACTCCCTCCTTACTCATTACCCCATACCCAAGCTTCCTCCTCACCTCTGCCTCCTTCATTACATCCTCATTCTATCACCCTCTTCCCTCCTACTCCCTCCTTACTCATTACCCCATACCCAAGCTACCCTCCCTCACCTCTGCCTCCTTCATTACATCCTCATTCTATCACCCCTCTTCCCTCCTATACTCCCTCCTTACTCATTACCCCATACCCAAGCTTCCTCCTCACCTCTGCCTCCTTCATTACATCCTCATTCTATCACCCCTCTTCCCTCCTATACTCCCTCCTTACTCATTACCCCATACCCAAGCTACCCTCCCTCACCTCTGCCTCCTTCATTACATCCTCATTCTATCACCCCCCTTCCCTCCCTATACTCCCTCCTTACTCATTACCCCATACCCAAGCTTCCTCCCTCACCTCTGCCTCCTTCATTACATCCTCATTCTATCACCCCTCTTCCCTCCTATACTCCCCTCCTACTCATTACCCCATACCCAAGCTTCCCTCCCTCACCTCTCTTCTCTCCCCAATCCCCTCCCTCCTCTTCCCACCCCCACCCCAAATGACAATGGATTCCAATCCCTGCTTTACAGAGGTCTGCTCCAACTTATTCTCTCTATTTGTCTCTCCCTCTCTTGATCCACTGCCCTGTATTGTACTGTAACCCTTGTAATTTTTTGCTTGCCTGATTGTACCTAGCTGTATTCTGATAGCTAGTGTGTGTACTTCAGTGTCTGTACTGTACAAACTGACATGGAACCTCTGTAAATGAGCTCCCTGCTCAAAGGTTGTAAATCCGAGATCGCAATAAAATTAAATAATGAATCAATCATTTTAACACTACCCCATGCACTTTGCATGTCTGTACATAGTATCAGAATTGTCTGTTTTTAAAAAGAAAAGTGTGTTACCTAATAAAATTAATTTAATTTTAAACAACTAGCAAGTGCTATTGCTACAGTGAGGTTTCACTTCACTAACCCTCTGAGATCATCTGCTACACACCCAGCTCACAAGATAACATGATATCTTGTGAGTTGGGTGTAAGATACTACTTTTTGTCTTGTCACATTTATCTCCACTGTTGTTGTATAAATATATATTTTTTTTACATTTTCCAGCAATATATAAAAACATTCAGTGGTTTTCTAAAATGACCCAATTCTGTGCCAATTCCAGGAAGCAAGGTGTGGCTGTTCCAGTCCAATTAACTCTTTCCAAATGATAATGGATCCTGTGATAAGAACAGAGAGGGCAGTTCCCAGCTTCCCTATAAACATTTTGGGATGAATAAAATATGCTGTCGTTGCTGGGATGAGGTGTAAATTTGTCACATTTCAGAGACACTGAGAGAAGTAATGCCACACAGTGACCTGGGTAGACATGAAAGACTAAAGCCTTAAAGGAAAACACTGGTTATTATTAAAAGTGCTATAGCCACTGCAGAAACACGCAATTAGGGGTTTTATCAATAAAATAATTGTTTTCAGTACCTGTAAGATGTTCTATTTCCACTTGGTGTGCGTGAGTTGGCAGTGTGCTAGTCGGCAAACATGATGGTCGGTGCTGTTCTTATTAAATAAAGTAAAACATCTTACTGGTGCCATTTCTTCACTTTTGATGATAACCAGTGTTTTCCTTTCAAGTCATAGAAATGACTTGTTAACTTCAGTGAAACTGCAGACCCAGAAGGCAGAATTCTCAAAAGGATCCATCCATGATGCACCCACCACTATTTACAAACCGGAAATGTATCCAAACCTGTTAGGCCATCTGTTAGATGGTTTACAAGTGTCAGGTGATCCTGCCCAAAATAAGACACAAGCACACACAAACTGAATGCAGCTTGAAACTCCATCCATTTTCTACTGCAAATTATGTCTTTTTGTTGTAAATGGTTGCAACTTTTGAAAACTTGACACAGGCATGTGTACCTATACTCAAGTGTAGCATGTATTTGCAGCCATGTCCAACCCTTTTGAAAATCTCAAGCCCCTCCCCGAGTGCTTGATAAAATGTCAGACAAGACTCAAACTCAACAAAATGACTAGTTACAGTCAAAGAGAAATAACTGGTTGCAGTCACAGAGAGACTTTATGTGGAGCAATAGAAAACAAGCTGGCTTGAATAATTTAATAATGTGTAGCCTAGAGGTTAGAGTAATGAGCTGTGAATGAGCTTGGTACATCCAGTAGACCTGGGTTTGATCCTGGTGCTACCTGTTGCCCCTGAAAACAGGCCTTCAGCCTAGTGAACCTTATCAGATTACCAAAGAATAAATAAAAACAAAAAAATCTTGGGCCTTGTGCTAAAGAACGTCTGTTTGTACTGTGATTTGAAAATAGCCTGCTATTGGTCTGGAATTCTGTAAATATTCATCAATAAATATTTTGTTTCTATAATTACTGGCGAGCCCTTGTAATGCGCGACTTACTTTTCATTTTGAAATGCCTTAATTCACAGCTTTCACCATGATACATAGGTATGTATTATGGCAATCAGTCACCTCGCCTCCACCAGCTGTTCTAATCAACTATGCTTGTGCTTTTTTTCAACTGTGCTTTACCACGTATGATCATACTAATAAAACCTGAGTCAGCCTTTTCAATGAAAATCATCTGAACAAGACATCAAAGTAATTTTAAAAACCAAAAAGGCTTCTTACCTGGGGCCACCAACGTCTTCTGTCTGCCAGCCTCCTCGTAGGAAGCAGTCCTACTGTGAAGCTGAGGACACCAGCTGCATCAGTACTAGGAGCATCCACTGAGATCTTAGGACACTGGTATCCCAGATAAGATTGCAGTCTACAGTACCGTGTGTCATTTTGTCCTACTCTTTTTGTTAGTCTCCCAGAAATCAAACTAAATAAAATATGGGGGAGTTATAGTATTTGTTTTTTTAATACACTGTCAGTGTGCAATACATTTACAAATCACAATAATATCCTTTGTGTGGACTAAGATTCATATGCAGTGCAGTAGCGACCATTCTCAGTATGTACAGCAAAAATAATTTTTTGGGACTAAGTCAGCAGACTCAAAACAGATGTGTCACTATGGTGGGTGTGGAGGAGGAAGCAAACAGATAAGCAGAGAGAATAGTCTTCTAAACCAGTTCCTAGTATAAAATCCACTGGTGGCAACAAAATGAAGTTTTAAGCATATTTTATCAAGCACACACATTACAGTATGTTTTTGGCCATTTTTCTTTGGTCTGTGTAAGTCTGAGTCTATAGTTATAAAATGAGTGGTTTATATATTATTATAAAGTGGGTTCCAAAAATACTGTCTTCTGATTGGTCCAAACAGGTCACCTGACCATTGATTAATCCCTGATATACACACAGTTGCATGCTCACAGGGCTTTATTTTACTATTTCTTTAGGGAAAACTGCAATATAACATTACCCATGTTATAAGAGGATTAACCCACTCCAGGGTATGGGTTTACTGAGCATTAATCCACGTCTGGGTGGTTGAAGTCACTTGGCTTCACCTCGTGACTCCACCCCCCCCAAGGTGTTGATTAATGCTCAATAAACCCATATTCTGTTGTGGGTTAATCCCTCCTTATCTCACAGTGCTTTCGCAAGCAGAGCTGGTGTCATTTATATACTTATTCAGAAATGCTGACTAGGAAAAACACAATGGGTAGAGGCACATTTCTAGGTGGCTCCAGGGAAGGTGTCATGGGATTAAAAGTACATAAAACATTAAAAATAGGAATGCAGTTTACACAAAATAGAGGTGCACATATAGCAAAAAGCTGAAAAATCCATAGAAACATAATAAAGAGGTATAATAAAGAGCCGGCCCGTCGGCGGAGCGGTGGGATTTCCGCTTGACGGCCGCGGCGACCGGTTCGGAATGGACCCGATCGCCGGAGGGTCGGCCAGGGGAGTAGGATCGAGCATCCGGCTGGACAGCTCTCCTACTCCGGGGAGGTGGGCAGCGCTCGGGCGCTGAGGACTCCTGGCGGAGGCCAGGAGTTCAGCGCCCGCCCGGCAATGGTGTGGGGGAGGCGGGGCTGAGCAGCTGGCGTCGTTGCGTCCCACCTCCTCTGGGAGAAGAAAATTGGAAAAATGGCGGTGGGACCACCCGTAGGATGAAGCCCCTCCCGGAGAGCCTCGCCTCGCCACGCCCGCTGCGGGACCCCAACCAGTCCACAGTTCCGGGGTCACTGGTTGTGGCTCAGGGTCCAGCTCCGGAGGTAAGCCGGGGTGACGGGTCCTCAGCAGTTATAGGCGTGGTGGAGGTCTCCAGGGGCCGTGACCAGGGCGGAGGGCAGACGGTGGTACCGCCAGGAAAAAAGGGGAATAAAAAAAAAAAAGAGGTATAATAAAAAGGTTTTACACACACACACACACACACACACACACACACACACACATATACACACACACACACACATGCACATAGTCTTTGTAAAAAATTGCATTAAAGCACCAGATAGGGTTCAACTTAATGCAAGAAAACTAGGCAAATATGGTGTTAGGGTTTCCAACCCTAGCTCCCCCCAATGCAGCAAAAGGACTACACCACACAAGCAACTACAGACAAGGATCATCAGGTAAGATACATGACATGCAACTATTTCCGGATGACACAAATGCAGTAGCACTGGTGTACTACCTTTGTGGATTTGTATCTGTGGGTCCACGATACTGAAATCACAACACTGCTTCTGTGTACAGAAGCACAGGCCCCAGCAGCCAGGGATACAAATTGATGATACCCAAATTACAAGATTTCTTTTCTCTACAGAAGTGCATGCCCTTATGGGTGCAGAGGTTCTGTAGCCTCAGGTACTCATGCTCAAATATTTTACAGCAGTTAATTTCTTCCCTAATCTCTCTAGATTCAAATCTTTTTTTGCTACATTACTATGTAACTATATAATGATTATTTCCTTAATTTAAGCCCTATCGGTGAATGAGGAACCTGGGATCTCTAACTCTGCATAGCAAGGCTTTTTTTTTTTTACTTCCAGTTGCTGCTCTATATACTGCATAGGGATGAGAGGGGTATCATGTGTTACCTGATCAGTGGCTGAGCCTCTCTATAGTCCCACAAACACAGCAGATGAAAATTCTGGGAGACAGAATTTTTCTTTGTGAACTCCTGGGAAATACCTCCTGACCCTGCTCAGCCAGCTGCCCCTGGAGTTCGACTGCCGTTGAGCTGATGCAGATTTATGGGATCTCTGCCTCTTCGTGGGAGGGAGCACAGCTCAGCTGTTCCTCCTTACGATTTTGGGCCCCAGAAAAATCATTAATACTGCAGTGATTAAAACGATTGACCACTAATTTGGATTATTTTCACATTTTGCCTTCTCCCTATTGCCATCATGGACCTAAAAGTTTACAAGATACGGCAATTCCAATTACTCCAACAGCAGCTGGAACACATTTACTGTGTGTGTTATAAAAAAAAAGAGTGATACTCTTCCTGACAGCCTGTCTTTATTGTTCTAACTGAGAAATTTCCCTGCCGTGATTGTGAAAGGCAGCTTAGAACAAGAGAACAACGTGATCAAATTTTCATAGTACCATTTTCATAGCACAATTTTCAAACAGCCACCCACTCCGCTTCCTGGGGCTATGTGGGTGGCTGTTTGTGCTTGTCTGTCTGTAGGTTCGTTTTTATGGATTTACATGTTTTTCTGCTTGGAGTACCTATGCCATTCTTGCACACAACATCTATGAAAGTCTTCTGGACTGAATTTCTGCAAAAACTCACCACCAGGTATCAGCTTTTTCATTTTAAATCAACATTTTGGAAGCCATCCCAAGGAAAACTAAGTTTTGCAACTAGTCTGACAAGCTTGATGATGCTCCTAAAGGAGCTGTACTTGTGGATTTTGAAGAACAAAGGAAACATACAGACAAAAGGATTTTACATCTTGCATATGCCCAGGCCACGAATTTTAACACATTCTGTGATGCTGGACCTCAGCAGCTCATCATTTCCCTCATGTATCACCAGCTTTTTCATTTTAAATCAACTTTGTGGAAGCCATCGCAAGGAAAAATAAGCCTGGGAAATAAATCTGACAAACTTGGTGATGCTGGGTCCTGTGACTGAATCAACACTTTCATCTGTCCTGCTCCTAAAGGAACTGTACTTGTCTCTGAGGACTTTGAAGAACAAAGGAAACATACAGACAAAAGGATTTCACATCTTGCATATGCCCAGGCTACAGTTTATCACCTTTCAGGAATTTTAACACACGATGTGACGCTGGATCTCAACAGTTCATCATTTCCTCTGGATGTAATTTTCCATCAGCATTTTCATTTAAATCAACTTTAGACGTACTTTGTCTCCAAGGGCCTAAGTTAGCAGGGAAGCTACCTCAAAGGAACTGCCATCCTATCCTCCTCTCCTTCTTCATTATGCCAGTCAAATATGTTTTACCCAACTACTCTCATACCTTGTAGAACCACTGTATTAGCCCTGTTCACACTCTCAGGACTCCTAATTGCAGGAATGTGTCTACCTGCCACCTCAGGAGCAACCAGTTTCATGACTGATACCTATAGTACCACAACCTCCCCCCGACATTTTACCTCCTCCGCACATAAGCTACATGGGGGCTCACTCTATGTTGATGGGGATGGCAAAGCCGAGACCTGCTAACTTAGGCCCTTGGAGACAAAGTACATCTGAAGCCAGCTTGCCCCTGAACAAGTCTTGTCTCCCGGTAGGCTGGCACACCAGCAGCCGCTGACCGCGAACTGAAGTCCAGACCACCAGCTTGTCCTTGAACAGTGCTTGTCTTGCCCCACACCAGCAGCTACCGACCACAGCCTGAAGCCCGGACTGCCAGCTCTGAAGCCAGCTTGTCCTTAAATAGGGTTTTTCTTGCCCCCCCAGTTGGCCAGCACACCAGCAGCCGCCGACGACCACGACCTGAAGCCCGGACTGCCAGCTCTGAAGCCAGCTTGCCCTTGAACAAGGCTTGTCTTGTCCCTTGGTCAGCCAGCACATCAGCAGCCATTGACCGTGACCTGAAGCCCGGACTGCCAGCTCTGAAGTCAGCTTGCCTTAAAGCAAGGCTTGTCTTGCCCCTCGGGTTGCCTGGCACACTAGCAGCCGCCGACCACGACTTGAAGCCCAGGCCACCAGCTCTGAAGCCAACTTGCCCTTGAACAGGGCTTGTCTTACCTCACACCAGCAGCCGCCGACTATGACCTGAAGCCTGGACTGCCAACTCTGAAGCCAGCTTGTCTTTGAACAAGGCTTGTCTTGCCCCCCTGGTTGGCCAGCACACCGGCAGCGACCGACCGCGACCTGAAGCCCAAACTGCCAGCTCTGAAGCTAGCTTTCCCTTGAACAGGGCTTGTCTTGCCCCACACCAGCAGCCTCTGACTGTGACCTGAAGCCTGGACTGCCAGCTCTGAAGCCAGCTTCCCCTTGAACTGGGCTTGTCTTGCCCCCCCGGTTGTCCAGCACACCAGCAGCAGCCAACCATGACCTGAAGCATGGACTGCCAGCTCTGAATCCAGCTTGCCCTTGAACAGGGCATGTCTTGCCCCCCGATTGGTCGGCACACCAGCAGCCACCGACAGCGACCTTAAGCCTGGACTGCCAGCTCTGAAGGTACTGCCTCTGCACCAGCCAATTGGATCCTGGGTGCCTCTCCAAGTGCACTTCCGATTGGACAAACCCTCGCTACTCTGCTTTTGCCTCCTGGTGCTTCTGAAACTGAACAAAATAGACAAACTCTTTTCAGAAAAAATAGAAAGTTCAATATTTTTTTGCTAAAACTGTTGTGTGAAATTTGTAGAAGTGATACAGCTCTCTTAGGATTCTGTAACTCTACCCTCCCTAGCTAATCCCATGCCCAGACCTTTTGGCATCCAAACTTAGCTGCCTTGTCTTGCTAATTTATTTTCTGATCCCTGCTGGTTCCGCCCCACCCCCACCCAGGCCTCCTTTAAATGCACCTTAGTCCTGCCTCCTGGGAGGGACAATTAGTCTCTACTGGTGCTAACCATCCTTACCAAGCCTAGGCAGTACTAACACTACTTACTCCCTAGTGCTGTTGGTTCCAACCCCTTGCAGCACACACTCTCTCTTACCCATGCTATGTTGTGTACTAAAGCTTTAGTTTCTCCCCTTGGACTTAGTACACAGGGATCATTCTCTGGCTACGCTGCTGAGTGCACACCAAGGGCACTAAGGCATTCTTAGGACTCCTAGTGACATGCCGGAGTCATCTTCTGTCCCTTAGCCCCACTCCTCAGCTTGAAATAGTACACTGGATCACCCAGAGGGTACCGAGCAAATTAAAATCCTCAAGGCTGCCGCCTCCCCTGTTAGCAGCTGAACATGAGTCTGTACCTAAGAGTTCTTCTTATCCTGGTGCTGCTCACTATCATTTGCCTGAGTCCAGACATGGAGGGTCCTGAGCAGGATGCAGACCCCCATTACACACAGGTTCTGCACCGGCCAGAAATGAGAGGCAGGAGTGCAGGGTTTTAAATAATTGATTAGCAGTTTTTTTCTTGGGACTATACTAACTGTACAGAAAGTATTTATATAGATTTTCTAGAAGTGCTGTGTTTGTTAAACACAGTGAGGCAAGAACTATGCATTTTCACAAAGATTTAGTACTTTTATGAACAAAACGCTAATCAATTTTTAGAGTTAAATAAATCCCTGGAGTGGAACCAACCCGGAACAAGCCTACCCTCCCCAACACTTGGTTACCACCTATGAATTACAGAGGAAATACATCTGCAAATTTTCACTAGCTGCCCTGATTAACCTTCTGCCTACAGTTTAACTCCATCTCAAGAGTACCCCTCTCGAAGAAACATCGTTCCTGCTTTCGCTTGTTTCCTATATGTCAGCTTCTCCACTCTCTTATCCTGTTACTCCTGCTAATATCAGGGAATGTACACCCAAACCCTGGACTTCCTCACTCTAGACTGCCTAAGCTAGAAGATCAACTGACTATTGTATCAATAAATATCAACAATCTCCTCACCAAGTTCACACAGTTCCAGGCATGGGTGCAGGTGATTAACCCAGACATTATAGCACTCACGGAAACCTGGCTCTCCCCCAAAACACCGGATGCATCTATCTCACTTGAAGGCTACAACTTGTTCTGACAAGATAGGATAGGTAAATGCGGGGGTGGATGCCTAGCATATACCACATCTGGAATTAAGGTGCAGGCCCTTGATCACAGTCTTATTACAAAAGAGGCCCAAATTCTGAACCTCAAATTAAGTATAGGACTACAGAACAATGTCCTGCTGCTCTCTACAGTATACATACCACCAGGGCACCAATCTATCTGGTTTAACCAAGTTGTAACAAACCTAGAGCAGCTAGACAACCAAAGGGAGAAGGTCATTGTGGGTGATTTCAACATTAACTGGCACTCACAAAATGAAGCAAAATCCAAGGATCTAATATCCAACCTTTTTCTAACACAGATGGTCACTGCGGACACCAGGCTTAACTACAAAACAGGGAGCAGTTCTCTCATTGACTGGCTCCTGACCACTCATCCTGAGCATATAACTGATGTTGCTGTCCTGCCTGACAGCCTCAGTGACCTCTTCCCTGTGAAGTGTACCTGGTCGAACAATTTCACGAAGAGCCCACCCAAGGTCTGCAAAAACCACTGCTTGAGGCCAGGGCTACTTGAACACGTTAAACTGTATGTCATACAGCTGGATTGGTCCCCATTGGCTGGGGATAAGGATGGCAATGAGGCTCTTAACTACTTCATAATGGTCTTCAACCGAGCCTGTGATATTTCTGCACCGTACAGAATTAAAACGATTAGGGGGACCACCAGTCCCTGGCTTTCCCACAGCCTTATTGGACTCATGAAGAACAGAGACAACCTTTGGCATATAGCAAAGGCAGCTGGTACACCTGCAGCAATAAACACCTACGAGGCAGCCAGAAATACCTGCACCAAACTCATTCGGCAGGCTAAAGCCTCCTACTATAAGGACCTACTAAACAAAACTTGGGGTTCTGGCAGAGACTTTTGGTGTTCTCTGAAATCCTTGACAGGCAAGGCCCCCAAGGCTCCTCCTGACCTACTAGTGACTGCAAAGGGGCCCCTTCAAGAGCCCATGGATATTGCCAATGAGCTCAACAATGCCTTCACTGACCTTTCAAGTGTACTCCCTGGTGAATATCTCAAGGACACGCATGCCCAGCAATGCCAAACTGCCCCTCAGGTTCCGCTGAGCAAAGATCTACCTTCTTTTTACAATAGACATGTCACCAAGACTAAAATCATTAAATACACTAAAGAGGCCCTTGGCAAGACCAGGATGGGAGTGGATTTGCTTGACATGAAGTTGGTCGTCTTCTCCTAAATGAACTTGCTGGTCCTCTTACCTTGGTGTTAAATGCCTCTCTAAAATCAGGCATGTTCTCAGATTTATGGAAGTCAGCAAACATCATGCCTGTCTTTAAAGTGGGGACAAGACCCTAACATCCAACTGCAGACCAATATCCATCCTCCTTCCCCTATCGAAAATACTTGAAAGAATGGTCTCTGATCAACTTACTGAATATCTAGATAACCATAATCTACTCTGTCCGCAGCAACATGACTTCCAAAAAAAGCACTCTACACTCACCACACTTACTGACTACTCATCCCAACTATATGATGCCTTGGACAGCAGATGGGCAGTTGGTTTGGTCTTCATTGACCTTATGAAGGCCTTTGACTGTAAATCACAACCTCCTTCTAAGTTGCCTTCTGTCAACAGGTTTATCCCCTGTTATGGTACACTGGTTTGACAGCTACCTCTCTAACAGGTCACAAAGAGTCAAAATTGGTGATACCCTATCTGCAGATAAGGAGGTGCTCCTTGGGGTCCCACAGGGGTCAGTCCTTGGTCTGCTGCTCTTCAGCCTTTTCATCAACTCCGTGCCTACAGCTTGCTCAGCAAATGTAGTTTTCTATGCTGATGATGCAGTAATATCAGTTGCTGGTAAAGACCTCCACTCTATCACAACAGAACTCCAAAGCAGCTTCCTTAAACTTGAATTGTGTTTCACCAAAAACAAACTACTATTAAATGTCAAAAAAAACAAAGAGTATGTTCTTCACCACCTCCCACAGTAAAAAGAAATACCTGCCCTTGCTTATACATAGCCAAAAGAGTGAGCTTCTAGACCAAGTAACTGAGTTCAAATATCTCGGCATCAACTTTGATGACACCCTCACCTTCTCAAGCCACATAAACTCTGTTATCAAGACTGCAAATATAAAGCTTGGTGTGCTTTACCATCACAGATATTCAAAGACTCCCAATGCTCTCAGACTTGCCACAAGTAGTGCTATACTTTCTACCATAGACTATGGGTTGCCTATTTATGGGGCTGGCACAAAAAAAACCTAAACAGGATCAGCACACTCCTCAACAAGGCCTGCCGTCTTACTCTGGGGGCTGCCTTTGACACCCACACCTGCTCACTCCACACCGAAACTGGATGGTTCCCACTCCACCTTCAAGGGCAATACCAAACCTGCCTGCTTTTAAAAAAAGTGCTGCTTGGACTGACATCTCCCACCCTGGGTGGCCACTTTAGGCTGGCTGCCCCTGTGAAATTGAACCAAAGTGGGGCCACTGACAGGATGGTGATTCCCTTCAAAAGGACGAAACTTGCCCAAAACTCCATCCTGTATCAAGGACCTAAATGTTACAATGAACTACCCTCTGCCCTCTCTGAGACACCCAAGATTGGTACATTGAAAACTCTTGGCTCTAAAATGACCTGCACCTGTCTGCGCTAATGTGATATTACCTTAGCCCTACAGTTTCCCAGTAACTACCCCCCTCAATACCTCTACAATTATTACCACCTTTCCTCCTAATCCCCTCCCCATCCCCTGATACTTAATGTTGGCCTCACGTGGCTGATTACTTCTCCACCCCCCATCTCCTACCACTGACGATGCCACCATTGGCTGACCCACCACCCCGCTCTTAATCTAATCAAGCCTGAGTTAAAACGTACTAAATAGATGTGCATAACTTCACATTTTTTACTGTTATTGCTTGTGTATATGCCTCAATGTTCTTCACTGTTAAAATTGTACTTTGTAATGTCTGTTCAACAAGGACGTGGAACCTTTGAAAATGAGTCCTTGACTCAAAGGTATCAATCCCAAACTGAAATAAATAAATAAATAAACAAATAGATAAATAAATAAATAAATAAATCCATTCTGCTAAAAGTCAGTATTTCAAAGAAGCCCTTTCCACCTCCTGGAATGATAGCAGGACATTCTGGAAGAACATCCAAGACATCATTGCTAAAGACCCCAAAACTACCCCGAACATGCTGAACATCGATGGCACTCCTACCATGGACCCAAAAGCCATCGCAAATGCTTTCAACAAAGCATTTACAGACCTTAGCAATGTTCTTTCCCCCAACTACTTCATGGTTACCTCCTCGGGTATGAACACTGCAGTCCGGAATCCACCCCAAGACCACCCACCATTTTACTTCAGAGCAGTGTCTATAAATGAAGCCAGACATTATCTTAAGAAGGTACTGGGGAAAGCTAGATTCAGTGGGGACTCCTTGGACTTAAAGTTTGTTGCCCTTACCCTCAAGGAAATCCTCACACCTCCTACCAATATAAGCTACCTGTCACTCTCTCAGTCACAATTTCCATATCTTTGGAAATCAGCAGTGGTCACAAGAGTGGTGACTGAGCACTGCAGGGAAATTACCACCTGATCTCTATTCTTCCCCCAATCTCTAAGGCCCTGGAGTGCATCGTGGCTTACCAACTCATAGAGTATCTAGAGCTTGGGAGCTCAAGCAGCAGGCTGATAGGACAGAGGTCTGGGGTTATATTCTGTTTAAACTGAAATATTTGAATAGTTTGTAAGTGAAATTAGCTCTATGTGTTAAAAATTATTACCTTGAATTAGAACTGTTACTTGGGCTGTGATATTGTAACTTTGGAGGCTTGGGGACTGTTGTTTGTCAGGGTTAATTAGAGGGAAATTTAAATGTGTTGTTTGCCTGGTGTTTGGTAGAGGCCTCCCACCCACCCTGTTTTGTGGCTTTCTTAAATACCGAAAAGCCACTGGGGGTTGGGATTGAAGGGTTGAGTATTTCTGTTTTGGGACTGAAATTCGAAGCAACAGAAGCTGGTGGGCCTGTGACATCATATGGTACCTGATGTCTGCTTACACACACTGTTAGTGGGACCGAACACACACTGGACTGTATGTGTTTGTGAGACTTGGGAACTTTATTGGTGGGGTTGAAATTGGGTTTGTAAATAACTACAGTCAGTATAGAGAGAAACTGTATTCTAGAGGAAAGGGACTGAGAAAAGGGGAAGTGCCATTATAAACAGAGGGGGATAAACAGGGTGGCCATATTCCACCATTGCAGGCATGGTGGAATGGTTGTAGGCTGCAGAGGCTGTGGAATGGCAATAATTCTAAATTGGGCCTGGAGAGAGGGAGGCTGCCCACTCTGTAGACAGCTATCTTGTATCAGGAGTGAGGTATATTGGTTAAGGAGTAAGCTGGGGGGGTGTCCAAGGATAAGGGGTGTGGATATGGGCAGCAGAAGGGTGGGGCTGAGGGGAGGCTGAACCAATGCTCTGAAATTACAGGACATTATGTTACAGCAAGCAGGAGGGGGGATATTAGGTACAGAGGACCCTTAGATAGGGAAGTTGATGCTAAGGGGAAAGCGTACGGGGTGAACATTCTGAATACAAAGAGAGTGGAGGGGGAAGAGTCAGGAGGGGCTGTTGTGCGGAAGCCTAAAACAGCAGACTGTGGGAAGGGAGCTCCTAAGGTGAACAGAGCAAGAGGGGAAGAAGAGATGCAGTTTAGAGGTGCAGTCAGGGGAAACTCGGGTTACTTGATGGAGGCTGACATAGAGTGTCACAATAAATTTGAGCTACTAAGCAACCTAGAGGGGGAGGAAGGGATTGGTGGAAATGAGGAAACTTATACAGAGGCTGGGGGGAGGGAATCGGATACCCATAGGGCATCACAGACCGGCTATGGAAAGGATAGAAATGGTCCCAGAGGGAGTAGGGGAAATATATATGTTAAGCAAATGGGGGAGATGCAACATATTCCAGACATGAGGGAGGAGAGCATGATTGGAGAGAAACTGGGAGACAAGGAGGTGGGAGAGGAGCCCACCTTCAGCAGGGGAGTCACTACCAAGGATGGGGCCCTAGCTAAAGGGGACCCACAGAGAGCCTCTGGAGGCAGGGGTACTATTACAAGGGAGGAGGATGGTGGTGTGGGGAAGGGAAACCATCAGGCCAGGATAAATGGTTCAGATAAGAGAGGGTTAAAGGGACACCTATTCAGAGGGGTTTGAGTTAAGTGGGCAAAATAGCAAGGGAGGCAGAAAGGGAGGGTGACAAGGGGTCTCTAATAAGGCAGGAAGACTCCCACGAAATTGAGATCATGAATAAAGGGGGGGAAGGGGGGATGAGAGGGCATAGTGGAGGTAACTATAAGGATGATGGCGGTGTTAAGGTTCTGTTATTGGGAGACTCGATGATTAGGGGTATCCAGTGGGATGGAAAGGGGGGTGGATGCCATAGCCAGGTGAAGGTAGTGAGTGTCTCTGGGCTGACAGTGCACAGAGCAAAGTTCATGGTGTATGAAATGGTTAGGGATTGTGGAGGGAAACCGAATTTCCTGGTGCATTTGGGAACTAATGATCTAGAGGGAAATAGCATTTTGGAAATCCAAGCAAGGTTCCAAGAACTTGCCAGAGTCTGTCGGGATAATGGATGCAACATTTCCTTTTCGGAGATATTGCCAGTACCAAAGGCCTCAGTGGAGAAAAAAATGAAGCTCACAGAGGTTAACGACTGGCTCAGGAAGTGGGGTGAAGAGAGTGGGTTGGGGGTGTTAGGGAACTGGAATGGAGTTTGGGAGGATAAGGGACTATATGCCAAGGACAGGTTTCATCTTGCCCCATTAGGGAAGGAAGTCCTTAAACAGGGGATGACTGACTACATTCAAGAAAGGTGGGGTTTAAACTTGTGAGGGGGGAAGGGATAAGGAGGGGCTGACCAAAGCCCTCTCCTCCAGATGAGGGAGCAGCCTTCAAGCTCAAGGGGAGGGAAACAGACTGGGGTGGAGGTTTCAGGAGGAGCAGAGGAGGATGGAAGTATAAGGAATCTGGGTGGGGTTCGACAAAGAGGATCAGGGATAAGGGGTGGGGGTTGGTGTTAGTAAATGCCAGGAGCTTGGGAAACAAGTTGCCAGAGTTCCAGGCCATGCTGTTGGGGGTGGATGTGGCGGCGGTCACGGAAACGTGGGCCAACAAAAACCATGACTGGGACCTAAACGTACGGGGGTACACTATGCTTAGGAAGGATAGAAAGGAGGGCAGAGGGGGTGGAGTGGCTATGTTCATTAGAGATGACATAGAAATTGCAAGGTGTAGAAGAGGCAGAGGGAAACGTGGAGGCCTTATGGGTCACCCACGATCCCCAGCAGGAGATAAGGTCAAGCTGGGTGTAGCATATAGGTCCCCGGGATGAGTGATGTTCTAGAGGATGGTTTGCTGGACAACATCATTGCCCAGTGTGGACCAAAGGGGAAGGAGTGGTGTTGATGGGGACCTTAATATGCCAGGTACAAACTGGGGAACCATGTCCTCTAAGGTGGCCAAGGAGCAGAGGCTGCTGGATGGCTTCAGGATGTGTTCTTAACACAGCATGTGATGGAGCCCACAAGGAGGGCATATCCTGGATGTGGTTCTGGCAGATGGGGATCTGGTAAGGACATGGTTGTACAAGACCCCTGACTTGGGGCGACCACAATACTGTCTGGTTTCAAATAAGCATGGGGAGGGGTGAGATCTAGGACACTGGCAGTGGACTTCAGGGGGCAGACTTTATGGGCATGGGAAATATTCTCAAGGATCACTTGAAGGGATTACCTCAATGACAAGTGTGGAAAGGAGATGGGAGGTCATAAGCGGGGACTTCATGAGGCAGTCAGGATCTGCGCTAAGTTGAAGCGTAAAGGAGCAAGGTCACATAAACCATGCTGGTGGTCCAGTGAGGTACAGGTAGCAGTCAGAGAAAAGAAGGCGGCCTACAAAAAATATAAAACAACAAGAGGGGATAGGGATAAGGAAATGTACCAGCTTGCATCTAGAAAAGTCACCCGTATGGTGAGGGGAGCAAAGTCCAGTAAGGAGCAGCGGCTGGCACAGGGGATACATGGAGGGGAAAAGGGGTTCTTCCGGTACATCGGGGAGCAGAGAAAACTAAGGGCCATCTCAGCAGATTGAGATCAGAAGGAGGGTGGGTGGAAGAGGTGAGGGACCAGGCAGAGGTATTTAACGAGTACTTTGCCTCTGTGTTCACTAGGAGGAATGGGATATCTACAAAGCAAGGCACGAAGGGATAGAAGCGTCAGTAAGTGGGATCAGGGGAGCAACAGAAATGGAGCAAGAGGAAGGGAGAGGTACCCCAGGGGTGTCACATCTGGGTAAGAATAAAAAGGCCAGTAAGGTGGAGGGGACGGATGATTCTATCTCCGCCAAAAGGGTGTGGTTAGCCCTCAAGACCCTAAAGAAAGACAGATCTCCTGGGCCAGATGGCATTCATCCAAGAGTACTATGGGAATTGGCGGACATACTGGCTGCACCCCTGGCGGGGCTTTTCAGCAGGTAACTTGAGACAGGGAGGGTACCTAGGGATTGGCGAGAGGCACATGTGGTACCAATCCATAAAGGGGGGTCGAGAGAAGTACCAGGTAACTATAGACCCATCAGTTTGACCTCGGTGGTGGGAAAATTAATGGCGAGTATACTAAAGGAACGATTGGGGGTGTACTTGGAGGAGGTGGGAGGTCTGGATAGTCGGCAACATGGGTTTGTGCCAGGTAGATCATGTCAAACCAACCTTGTGGAGTTCTATGAATGGGTAACATCAGAACTGGACAGGGGTAAGCCTGTGGATGTATTATTCTTGGACTTCAGCAAGGCGTTTGACTCTGTCCCCACAATGGTCTGGTGGAGAAACTGATGGGGTTAGAAGTAGGCCCTTTGATGGTCAGATGGATTGAAAACTGGCTAGCTGAGCGCACTCAGAAAGTAGTGGTCTGTGGGGAGCTCTCGAACCCTAGAGAGGTTGGTAGTGGGGTACCGAAGGGCTCGGTCCTGGGTCCGATCCTGTTTAATGCATACATATCAGACATCAGGGAGGGTATAGGGTGTGAAATGAGTATCTTCACGGATGACTCCAAGATGGGAGCAGTAGTTGAGGGAGAAGAGGGGACGTTGGCCCTGCAAAGGGACCTGGACACCCTGGAAAGCTGGGCTCACACATGGAAATTAAATTTCAATATCACAAAGTGCAAGGTGTTGCATCTTGGTCGGGGAAACCCTAAACACAGGTACACCCTGGGAGGGGGCTGAAGGCCTCAATAGGGAAAAAGAACCTAGCGGTCATGGTGGATGCATGTATGAATAACTCTGAGCAGTGCAGGAGAGTGGCTAGCAAGGCAAACAGGATGTTGGGATGCATCGTAAGGGGGATCACCTCTAGGAGCAAGGAAGTGATTCTGCCGCTGTACAATGGACTGGTTAGACCACACCTTGAGTACTGTGTACAGTACTGGAGACCACACTTGAAGAGGGACATACAGCTCCTGGATAGGATACAGAGGAGGGCAACAAAGATGATACGAGGGCTAGGGGATTTGACGTATGAGGACAGACTTAAGGAGCTCTGCCTGTTTTCATAGGAGGAGAGGAGAGACAGGGGGGACATGATTGAGGTCTTCAAGTACCTCAAGGGAATAAACAGGGTAAACATGGAGGGGATCTTTAGACTAAAGCAGGGAGGTATCACCAGAGGGCATGGTTTGAAGCTGGAAGGTGGAAGGGTGAGGGGGGAAAAGAGGAGGAGGTTTTTCACTGAGAGGGTGGTGGACCCTTGGAATGCACTGCATGGTGGGCTGGTTCAGAGATCCACAGTGGAGGGCTTCAAGAGAGGGTGGGACAGACACAGAAAGTGGATGTATCAGATGATGGCCTGTCCAAGGGGGGTGGGGATGGATGATAGGGGTTTCTGGAGCACAAGGGATGGGAGGGTCTCGGCACCCAACTAAGGATCTAAGGTTCGAGCAGACTCGATAGACCGTAAGGCCTAATCTGCTGGCAAATAGTATGTTAGTATGTTAACTCTAATGTCCCCAACAGCATGGGTTCAGGCTTGGGCATAATACCATCACTGCGCTCCTGGAGTTTACAGTCTTTATCAATAACTCTCTGGAACAAGGGCTCTTGGCAGGGGCAACTTTCATAGACCTTACCAAGGCCTTTGACACTGTCAACCATGATCTCCTCATCAGACAACTCTCTTTCATTGGTCTTGCCTCTGACAGTACAACTCCAGCTACTTAAGCAGTCGAACGCAGCAGATAAAAATTGGTAATGCCCTGTTTGATAGTAGGCCTGTATGCTCTAGAGTCCCGCAGGGATCTGTCTTGGGTCCGTTGCTTTTTAGCATCTTCCTCAGTTCACTACCAGGAGCTTGCAGTGACAATATACTTCTATACGCTGATGACACTGTACTTTTTACCAGCAACATGGACCCTCACCTTCTCCAGGACTAACTTCAGCAATCCTTTACATCTGCAGAGAAATGGTTTCGGGATAATGGGCTCATCCTTAATTATAACAAGACTAAGACAATGTTGTTTTCAATCTCCCAAAGCAGACACAAAATCTTGCCGCTTACCATCATTAATGACACTGCCTCCCCTCTTGAACTGGTACACCATTTTAAGTAGTTGAGTAAAACTATTGACTCTACCCTGTCTTTCACCCAACACATCGACCGAACTGCCAACACTATTAACCAGTATTTAGGAGTTCTATACAGGGACAAACATAATCTAAATCCAGAAGCACTGAACACGGCCGTCCACAGTTCTGTGGTCTCTCTCACGGACTATGGTCTTGTCATTTATGGTGAGGCTACAGAAACTGCCCTCCAATGTATCAAAATGGCTTTAAAGAAAGCATGCTGCCTTCTTACTGGTGCCGCACAGATTTCATAGATTTCATAGATTTATTCAAGCAATGAGACTTGCATCCTTAATGCTTGCCCTTTTTTAATTTTTTTGTTTATTTATTGATTTAGAACTTATATACTGCATCACCAATATGTAAATCCAGATTATCCTTAAACTGTTTCATAGTCTCACTATTAACTACTGTTGCCAGTAAAGTATTCCATGGTGTTACCACTCTTTAGCTGAACCAGTGCCGTCTCAAATTATGTTTCCAACTAGATAGTATCAACTGTTTATTATGTCTTCTACTTCCATAGTCATCTATTCTTAGATTAATTCCCAATTCAGTTAATCTATTAGCATCTCTCATTTCTTTGAACAGTAGGCACATAGCTCCCCTAAATCTCCTGTATCCCAACAAATATAATTTTAGGGAGCTCAATCTGTCTTGATATGTTTTCATTTTTAACCCATCTATTGATTTAACGAATCTCCTTTGGACAGACTCCAACCTAGTTATGTACTCCCTGTTTTGAGGTGCCCATACCTGGACCACATACTGTAAATGTGGTCTCACCAGTGCTATATAAAGTGGGATCATTACCTTTGCATCCCTGCTGAAATATATCTCAATATGCAATTCAAATTTTGGTTGGGCTTTTTCATTTGTTGCTTACAGTGGGAACTAAATTTGAATTCAGAGCTAATTATTATACCCAGGTCACTTTCTTCATTGGTGACTATTAGTTGTGAATTAGCAAGTGTGTAGTTACTATGTATGTTTGATTTTCCCTTATGCATTATTTTACATTTACTAATATTAAGCAACTATTTACTGCTAATAGTCCAATCTGAAATGTCATTTATTATATTTTGTAAATCATTTATTTCTTCTGAGTATCACTGCCCCCACTCTGCAGTCATCAGCAAACTTATACAACCATATTCTAGGATTGTTTACTTGTAGGGAAGCTACTGGGTCCCAAGATGGAACCCTGGGGCACACCACTAGTGTGATAGTTGACCATTTAGACAGTGTACCCAGAATGGAGACCCTTTGTTGTCTTCCTTGTAACCATTCTGCCACCCAGTTACAAAAGTTTGAATTTAAATTGATCTCCTCCAATGATTTTATTAATTCTGTATGAGGCAGTTTGTCGAATGCCTTTGCAAAGTCTAAATAAATCACATCAACTGATTTTCCCTTGTCCAGTTCCCTATTAACCCTTTCATAGAAAACCAATAAGTTTGTCTGGCAAGATCTGGCTTTGGTGAACCCATGTTGTGATTGATCCACTAGACCATTATCCTCCAAATGATTTATAACCAAATCCTTGATTACCCCTTCCAAAATCTTACCCATCAATGATGTTAAACTCACAGGTCTAAAATTTTCAGGTTTGGATCTAGCCACCTTTTATAATATAGGAACTACTGTAGCTGTTTTCCAATCCTGGGGTACTTTTCCTTGATCCAATGAGGTCTGAAAAATATGGGTTAGTGGTGGGGCCAAAACACATGCCATTTCCCTTAACACTCTTGGATGGACATCATCAGGACATAGTGATATGGTTACAGATAAGGAGGCAGTATGGTGCAGTGGGTTAAGGCTCTGAGCTGCAAATCTGGAGACCTGAGTTTGAGTCCCGCAGCCCCCTAGGAGCATACTGTGTGACCCTGAGCAAGTCACTTAACTTCCTTGTGCTCTCAGGTTGCACCTGCAAACAAGTTTTCAGCTTAGTGTGTCTCACCTGGTAAAATAATTGGTAAAAAATAAATAAATCTAATTTTGATAACCTATCCTGTATATATTCTTGACATTGATGGTAATTTGTCCTGCACTTGAACTGTATTTCTTACCATATGGATTTATATTACCAATGTGAAAAACTGAACAAAAATAATTATTCTGAATAGCAGCCATTTCCGTGGGAGTGGCTATCTGTTCCTTAGTACTTATAAAGGGTCCTATCATATTATTTCCTTTTCTTTTATTATTTACATATGAATAAAAATATTCTTACTGTCTTTAACTCTATCTGCCAGAGTCAATTAAAAATGTGCTTTTGCTTTCCTAATTTTATGTTTAGTCTGTTTGAAGCATTCTCTATACAATTTATAATGTAATGGTGATCCATAGCTCATACTTTTTAAACAGTCTGTTTTTCCCTATTTATAATTTTTTTAATAGGTCTATTCATCCATACTGGCTTGTTCCTTTTGGAATTAACATATTTAAGTTTGGTTGGTATGAATTTCTTAACTAACTGTTTTAACTTGGTTATCAATAGATCCCACATATCTTGAATAGATGTAATATTTAATTCACTTTGCCAATCCCAATGAGCAAATTCACTTGTAAGATGCTTGACACACACACCTGCAATCTTTATGTCCAGGTTAGCTGGTTATAATTTGACATCAGGCTCAAATATCAATCATGCCTGCTTGCAAAAAAAGTCACCTTGGGACTGTTACCCCCTGGCGTAATCACCCTTCTTTCACCTGCAAGTAACCTACACAGTACCAGAAGCTCTGGCAAACAGGCTTTCAGAATCCCATGGTGCAGCACTGCCTTTGGACAACGTGCATTCACATACAGAGCTCCACTGTGGTATAACTTCCTACCTCCTGACATAGCCAGTGCTACTTTGCTGGGCTCCTTTAAGAAAAATCTCCATCAGCATCTAATCTCACTGGTGGTTTCATGTTGCTGTGGTGACAGGAATGTTGGCAATCACCCCCTACAGTGACATATGGTCGCCAACATCCCTGATGCCACCCACTGACTCCGGTTCCCAACCGGAAAATGCACCGACACACTATCTGGTGTTCATGTTGGGGGGGAGCTGTGCCCCCTCTGGAACCCCCCATGTGGGGGGCTCAGCCCCACCTGGACATAAGGCTTCTAATTCCAGAGGGGGGCCGGATCTCAGGAAGGAGTGACCAAACTCTGGAGTTGATGACTCTGGCATCGCTCCAGCAACTCGGTTGACACTGTGGGTGTTGGCCGGTTGCTGTGGCTGTAAAAGCATTGCTGTTACAATGGTATACTCTCACTGGCAACTTGTGACTGCTACCGCTAATTTGACTTTACCTTGTTCCTACCATTTGCAGTCTCTGTGATCTCTGTTGATTAGTACAATGTTATGCTTCATGTCCATTTCTTGGGCCCCAGTCAAGTTAACACTTTCATGGACTTTCTTCCCCCACCTAAATTATTTATTTTCCCTCCTACCTCCCACCACCTCCTCTTGCCTTTTTTGCCCTTCCATCATTCCATATCTCTTTCCTCCCTACCACGTTAATTACATCTTCATCATCACCACACTACCTACACCACCTCTTCCTCCCTACTGTTCTCCACCCTCTTTCCCCCCACCCTCCTCCCCTTTACTCCACTTTAACTACATGCTATTCTTCCCTTTCCCTCCTATCTATCCCCTTCCTACCTACCACCTCAGCTTGCCTTATTCCTCCCTGCCCTTTCCTCCTTTCTCCCCTGTCCATCTCTAGTGGTATGAGACCTTCCTCCTTTCTTTGACTCAAGCACAATCCAATTATCTGCCTATGTTGTTAGTTGTACAATTCTCCTTTTTAAACAAGCATCCTCATGTTATGTTACCATTGCCTAGTGAAACGTTAGCCTTTGTTTTGACTTTGCACCCTCTACATGCTTAGACTGTGTAACTATTGTTAGAGTTTATGCCTGGAGAAAGTTTTCAATTATTTCTTGCTGTATCTGTATCTGTGGAACATATCTGTATTCTTGTTTGTGTCGTACTTGATGTAGAACCATTGAAAGAGCTTTCTGCTCAAAAGTGTTAATCCAAGATTTCAATAAATAAATAAATAAAACCATTGTGTCATTTTTCTGCATTTGCTGTGTGTTTGGAAGCCAGTACAGTCTGTTTTTCGTTGTTTGCTTACCTATAAACATGTTTTCAGTAGAAGTAACACAGAGCCATTCTATTTGTCTGCTGTTTCAGTGTGTGTCACTGTTTTGCTGGAGACCCTGCTAAAAGATCTGGTCAGCAGTCTCTGTCCTGCCCTCAACCCCCCCAGCAAATCTATCAACTTCAGTGGACATGAACACTTCCTTCTTCATGCTTAATTGGGTATGGCACTAATCAGAAATGTATAGCCCTTCCTAACTTTTTCCATATATATAAACATTACTACATGCACTTTAGCTCAGAACTTTTTTTTTAACAATGAGATAGATTTATGCTCCCATATACAGCAAATTATGAAAAACTGCATTGTGGGATTCACATCATACAGTATCCAGTAGCAAATGATTCAATACCTTTTAATGGACCAACATAGATGTAACAACAAGAACAAAGTGCTCTAGCTTTTGGACCAACAAGTCCTTAGTCAGAAGCATAATGACAGTTATTTAGAAAAAACAATACTTTAACACCCAGATCATGCAGAAAAAACAGAAAAAAATCCCCACTGGTTTAAAATACTCATTTAAAAAAAACAGAAGATGATGTCAGAGAAGTTAAACAGTACCATGTCACCTTCAGCTGGGAGAGTCTCCGGGTCAGAGGTGCTTAGTGCAGAAGGCATACAAAGAACTGTACTGCATATAAATTAAATTGACATATGAGATAACAACTACTTGAGTAGATGCCTCTTTAATTAAATTATGCATGTCACAATGTGTATAAGAATGAAATTACTGAAAAACAACCCCCACCCGGATTAAAGCCATACTAAGATTGTCTTAGCACTACAAGAAGCATCTATGTATGTATTACAGACAAAGAGTAACCAATAAAGCCTCCTTAAAAAGATCAGTAGTTACACACTGTATGAGGTGTAACACTTAACTGGACCCATTACCAAGCTATACTCTCCAGCTGGATATTATGCCCCATTAACTTCAAAAGCCTATAGTGTAGTAACAGGACTTTATAAATGATGATATAAATATAAATTGACATTATAAGAGTCAAACAAAAAACTCTTGTCAAGGACCACCAAGGAATTAAAACCACGCAGCCTGATATGTACTGATGTCAATAAATTCTCAGTGTATAACAACCTGATGTACCAAAAATGTGTCAGGAATCTGAATAAGAAATAAAAATTAAATTCTTTCCTCCCCTCCACACACACATACAACACACCCTACCCCACCTGACACCCACATAACGTTGGGGGGGATTAACTAGTTTTAAGGAGACACACACACACTCCTAATGCACCATTATTCACATCAATCACTGCAACTGTTACACAAAGGAATTCAACTTGACATGAAATCCCAAGTAAAAGGGATCATGTATCCTAATATCTACAGAGTAAAAATGTGACACTATTTAACCTTACTTCTATCTGAACAGTAACATCTCCAAGGATTCTGGATAGAACCACAATGAAATAAAACATCCACCCTCCTCAGGGCAAGGTAACTAGAAGTAAATATAAAGTATGTGTGTAAGACAAGAGTCCTAATATACCTACATTTCCACAAATCACTACAATATTAGCCTAATGTATATAGATCTGTCAAGGATCCCCATGCAAATGACATCTCGCACCCCAATATGTTCAGAGTTAAAAAATGTTACAGTCTATAATAACACTACTGTATGTACAGTAACAGGCTATGCCTGAATATGGTGCAATGGAATCAACCCCACTCCCGGGTGAGGGTAAATAGTAAGAAGGAATTAATATTCAATATATGTGTGAAGTAAGAGTAATAACACACTGTGACTCCACGAGCCCAATTCTCAAAACCCTGCATCTGACACAAGGGGCTTGCACCAAACAGATATGGTGCAAGGTGCACCTTGCATCTAGGGCTGCCTCCATGCAATTCATGAAGGTGGCCTGCATCGACCACAGGCTGTCTACCCCAAACAGGTCCTGTGCCAGCCCTGCACAGCACTGCAACAGGGTGCTAGGTGGGTGCTAGACAGCACCCAGTAAGAGATATTCTAAGTGTCCTTAGACCAGCCAGGGCTGGCATAGTGGGACTTAGAATATGTCCCACTGGGGCAGTCATCCTATGACTGTATGCTGTGGTATCCCCCCAGTTCGCTGATGGTGAACCATCAAGCCAGATAGTGTCACCCATCCCCAATGCCACCACCCCATCCCCGATGCTGCCTGGCCTGCCTGTATGTGGGATGGGCATGTGCCCCCAATTACTGCAGTGCCCAATACCTGGTGGTCTAATGGAAGCCATCCCTTGGTGCCCCGTCCAGACACCGACTGTGGTCTGCATCAACACGGTACTGTACATATGCGTTCAGTGTCTGAGACTGGTGGTAGTCACTGTGCACATATGTACAGTAGACACCATTTCCTATGCTGCACCAGTCTTGTGACAGACACCTCCCATGTGCCAGGTGTTCGCTGCATGGGAAGGAATGCCAAATGTGTGGGGACTTAGGCTCCAGAACCCCTCTCATACCTGAACTGGGTGCAGGGTCTGTGGCGCATGGGGCTTTGATGCAAGCTGCTGTTGGGTGCAGCTTGTGTCATTTTAAGCAGCCTTTGAGAATCGGGCCTCATGTATCTAAATAGAAGTCTTCCTCAATGTGACAGCAAGCCCCACACCTGCTATGTTCACATACCCCCCAACACATACACACACACACACACACACACACACACCACATGTGCTGAAGTCCTATAATATACCAGTCCAAAGATGAAGAGGTCTGTGGATGTTAACTTCTGCAATGTCCCGCGAAACACAGATCTATGTTCATCCACCTGCTACTATATTGAGATGTAAAATAAGTTTCATCGCAAAAGCTCATCTCTGTTGTGTGCTTTTGAGATTTCCTTTTAAGATCATTACTGACATATTTGAAATTGAGTGGAACGGCTAGGAGAAGTGTTGTCCCACTGTTTTTTCAGTCTTCTTTGTTTTACTAGCATGTCTGTGCGAGTTCATCCTAGTGCAGAGCTGTTGGCTTGTCTCTCCAACATAACCTGTTTGTGGACATCTCTCGCATTGAATGAAATAAACAACATGTTGTGATGTACATCTATAACTCCCATGTACCTTGAATTGTCTGTTTTGTGATGTAACCACACAGCTCAAAGTGGAAATGAGCTCACAAGTCTTGCAGTTGCATTGATTGCAGGGTCATGTACCATTTAGTGTCATGGTATTCTGTTCTGGTGAAAGCTTGCTCCTAATAATCAGGCTGTCCAGGTGTGGTGGTTGTTTAAAAGATAGTAGCGGTAGTTCCTTAAAAATGCAATTAAGGGTCTCATCCTCACTAAATATTGGGTGGAGGTCATTAATAAGTGTACGTAGAAGTTCAAGGTCTATATGATATGTGACTATTAAGGGTATTCTGTCTGCAGCTGTCTTTTCTTTATACTGAAGTAGTTATTGTCTTGGTACTTGTGCTGCATGTTCTGTTGTCCTGTCAATTTCCCTGGAAGAGTGTCCCTGCTCAATAAAGGTGTTTTTCAACACAGCCAAATGTGTATCTCTGTCCTCCTCATTTGAACAAATACGGTGACACTGGAGTGCTTGACTGTACATGACAGATTTTTTAATATTTTAAATTTTAATATATTTTTATTAATTCGTTTATTCTTATTTTATTTTTTTTATAGGTTCTGTTTGTTTTAGCATAATATTATCTTTTGTTTGAGGGTAGGTTGGTTTTTAAGTTGAGATAGTTTTGTTAGACACTGATTGTTTAAGATGTGTCGGATAGGTTTTTCGACGGTCAGGCGCTATTCTCCCGCTCTGCTCTGGAACTTCCATCCTTTTCACTGTCCCCACCTGTCTGCTGATGTCTTTGATAAGTGTCGTGCAGCGGGGATAGTGAGAAGGCACTTGAAGGATGGTTGGACTGGACAGAGTGGGAAATTGGAAAGGAGTGGGCAGATAGGGGTAGTTGGGATGAGGAGATGCCCTGGGGAAAAATGGGATCAGGAGAGGGGTCCTCCATGCCTGATTCCCATACCCAAGGGCTCCGCAGATTGTGGGCAGGTACTGCGCTCCTCTCCAAAAACCCATCCAACCCGGGCAGTGCTATGTAATGCCAGGTCCATTAGGAACAAGACTGCAATTATTGCAGATCTTGTTGCAACATCTGACCTGGCATGTATCATCGAGACCTGGCAGGATGAGAATGCAGGTCCTATATTAGACTCTGCTGCTCCAGCTGGGTTCTCGGTGATACACCGCCTGAGATTGGATCGTAGGGTTGGGGGAGTAGCCATCTTTTTTAGAACAGATCTGAATCTTGTGGATGTGCCAGTGGGTAACACTAGATCCTTTGAGTGTATCCTGGCTGCAGGTGCAGGGTTCAGGATTCTCCTCATCTACCATCCACCCGGTGATGGTGGAGAATTCCTGAAGGAGTTCGTGGACTTCATCGTCGACATGGCATGGGGGTCACCCAGATGGTTAATACTGGGTGACTTCAATGCCTGGGTCGATGATGAACTCTCACACTTTGGAAGGAACTTCCTCCAACTTATGACTATGTTGGGCATGTCACAGGTAGTTACCTCTGTTACCCATATAGGGAGGTCACTCATTGGATCTAGTGTTCCTACTGGATTTGGAGGCTACGCATTTGAGGGTGGAACCGAATGAGTGGACGGACCATCACACCATAAGATTCAGTTTTGAGGCACCCCCTAATAGGCCTGCCTCTACGGAGATGGTCCAGTATCGCCCTTTAAGAGGAGTTACCCCAGAGGGTCTACTAGCGTTACTGGACCTATCGGGTATTTCAGGTGAGAGCATGGGTCCAGGGGACCTCGTTCTTGCCTATAATAAGGTGGTGAGTGAGACTCTGGACCTAGTTGCTCCTGTCCGTGTTCGCCCACTCACTCAGCGCCCAAGGACTCCATGGTTTGATGAGTCTTTGAAGGAACTGAGGAGAGTGGGGCGAAGGCTAGAGAGGGCCTGGCGGAAATCCGGCCTGGATGCTGACAGACTTAGGTTGATGGATCATTATGGTATCTATCAATCAGCAATCACCCGTAAGAAGGCAGAATTCCTGTCCAGGGAGATTGCTGCTGCGCGGAACCGACCAGCTCAACTCTTTCAGACTGTCGACAGACTGTGCAAGCCACTCTGTCTACAGTCTGGAAGAGATTTTTCACAAATAAAATGTGATGAGCTTGCTCGGTTCTTCACTGATAAGATTGCTAGCATTAGGTCGGATATCAGCCAGGCTCACTCTTTAAGGGTTTGCGGTGATCGGCGAGGGGAAACAAACACCTGTGTCACCTGGTCTGACTTTGGTAAGCCGGAATTTATGGATATTGTGAGGATTATCCAGACTGTACGCCCCCAACCAGCTGTAGTTTGGATCCAGGCCCTACATCACTATTATTAGGTTGCGGAGATACTATCTGCCCGATCCTTGCTGAAATTGTCTGGAAATCTTTGGAGCAGGGGGTCTTTCCTGATCCCCTAAAGGAGGCAGTCATTCGACCACTCCCGAAAAAGCCTTCACTGAATCCGGACTGTCTAGCTAACTACAGACCTGTCTCTACCCTGCCCTTTGTGGGTAAGGTTATTGAAAAGGTGGTTGTGCTACAACTGGATGACCATCTTACAAATCACAGTATCTATGATACTCTTCAATCAGGATTTAGGAAAAGACGTAGCACTGAGACTGCCCTTGTCTGGGTTTTAAATGATCTCCTGATTGCGAAGATCGAAAGGCTCGTACTATTTTAGTCCTTCTTGATCTCTCTGCAGCATTTGATACTGTGGACCATGGTGTGCTTTTGGAATGCCTACGGCTTTATTGCGGACTGTCTGGTACAGTTCTGCATTGGTTTCGATCTTTCCTCACGGGACGGAGACAGAGGGTTGTCACCGGAATTTATTCCTCTGATGCCATCTTCCTGTCCTGTGGGGTACCGCAGGGCTCCATTTTGGCACCCATGTTGTTTGCTATCTATATGCTGCCATTGGGAGACATTATTAGGCGATACAGTTTGGGTTTTCACTGCTATGCAGATGATACCCAGCTGTATTTGTCCTTTAATCCCCGGACAGAAAGATGCAGTCTCTATGCTTAACAGCTGTCTATCCGAGATTAAGGATTGGATGAGTGCCAGCTGGCTGAGGTTAAACCCAGATAAGACTGAGTTGTTGGCGGTGGACCCAGGTCACCTTGAGGCGGGTTGCAGGGCTGGGCTTCCATCGGGCATATGGCTCGATGGTGCCCAGCTCCCAACCTCAGACCGGGTGTGTAATCTGGGCGTTATTATTGACGACGGTTTGACCCCAAAATTGCAGGTGTCATCCATTGTCAAATCTTCCTTTTACCATCTTAGGAATATCACCCGGGTGAAACACCTAGTTCCTCCGGATGACCTTCCTACATTGGTCCATGCCTTTGTGACCTCTCGCCTTGATTACTGCAATGCCCTGTACCTAGGGCTACCGGGGGTTGATACCCGCCGCTTGCAGCTGCTGCAGAACACAGCAGCCAGGCTTTTGACTGGGACATCCAGAAGCAGTCATATTATGCCTGTGCTGCGCGGACTGCACTGGCTGCTGGTTCAGTGGTGGATCACCTTCAAGGTCGGGTTACTGGCCTACAAAGCCCTACATGAACAGGGACCGCAGTACCTACAAGATCTCCTTACTCCCTACTGTCCCTTTCATTCACTCCAATCCGCTGATGAGGGATTGCTAGAGATTCCCAGGGTTCATTTAAAAACATCTGGGGCACGTGCATTTTCTTACGCTGCCCCCACCCTGTGGAATTCTCTACCTCATTGGATACGATGCTGCCTGACCATCGAGAGTTTTAAGTCAGAGTTAAAAACTTATTTATTCCTGAAAGCATTTGGAGAGTGATTTTTACTGTGATTTTATTGTCATTATTGTTGTTATTGTTATAGTTTGTAATTTAATGTCTGTTCACTTGTACAGCGCTTTGGTTTTTGAAAAGTGCTTAAAAAATAAATTTTACTTACTTTAGTGTGGTCAGGGCAATTACTTTTCTTATGTAAGTATCTCTGTCTGTCTGTTGGCTTCTTGTAAATACATGTATGCAAGGTTCCATCCTTAATGGTGACTGTGGTGTCCAGAAAATTAACACTGGTGGTAGAATACTCCAGGGTAAGCGATATGGTAGGGTGGAGGTTATTAAGTTCCTGATGAAAATCTTTAAGTGCATCTGTGCCCTCCATCCAAATGAAAAACAAATCATCAATGCAATGGAAATAAGCTAGTGGTTTGTGGGGACAGTGCCTTAAAAAGTCCTCCTCCAAGTCTGCCATAAAGAGGGTAGCATACTGTGGAGCCATCTTGATGCCCATGCTGTTCCCATAGTTTGAACATAATGTTTACCATTGAAGTTGAAGTTATGTGTCAAAATGAATTCCTTAAGTTTCCCCATAACTTCAGGGTTGATGTTTTGGTCCAGTCATTTCTCCTGTATGAATTTAAGGCAGGCTGAAATGCCGTCCGTATGTGCAATATTAGTGTAGAGGGTGTTACATCCATTGTCACTAAAATGGTATCAGGTGGTAAGTCCTTATAACCAGAAAGTACACGCAGAAAGTGCGTAGTGTCCTGGATACAACTGTCTCCTTCCATAACCAGTGGTTTCAAAATGGTTTCTACAAACCCTGAGATCTCCTCAGTCAGGGTACCATTACCAGAGACTATGGGTCTTCCCGGATTGCTAGGTTTATGTATTTTAGGCAGCATGTAGAATGTCCCTGGGCCTGGCCTGAGTTCAGCAGGGATGAGGTCAGTTAGTTTTTTTTGGACATTGTCTGGAAAAGTTCCAATTAAGTCACATAGTTGTTTATTATATCTTGTAGTGGGGTCACTCTCCAGTTCTCTGTAGTAGGTATGATCAGTTAGCTGTCTGTTAGCTTCATTAATATAATCATCTCTGTTAAAGATCACCACTGCAGAGCCTTTATCAGCTTTTTTGAAGACAATGTTGTGGTGTGATTCCAATGTCTGTATAGCTCTCCGTTCCAGTGGAGAGAGGTTATAACTGGCCTATTTTTGCCTAGTAAGGATCTGCCCACTGACTTGCTGGCAGAAACAATGAATGTAATTGTCTAGCTTTTTGTTACGTCCACTTGAGGGGATAAATTCAGATTTCTTTTTCTTATCCATTAAATTGTTACTGATTGTGATGTCTTCACTACCAGTGATTCTTCCTTGCTGTGAAAGAATTCTTTAAGTCTCAATCAATGGAAGGATTGCTCCAGTTCACCAAAATACTGTATTTTGTCCAGTGGTTTTGTTGGGCAGAAAGTGAGGCCCTTTGAAAGTACATTTATTTCATTAGTAGTCAGTGTGTGGTTGGACAAATTAACAACTGAAAGGTGCCCATCTGTGTGGTGTTGTTGTTCAGACACTCCATTATGTTCTTCATGGTGGTTAGGAAGTATGGTATGGTGAAGGACATCCAATTTCCTGCTTTTCATAAGCATGTCTTTTCTTAAGGTCCTTTGGTAGTTAATGTGTATCTTTTGCAAGATGTCCTGAATAGGTTCCCCAGACATCCTCTGCAGTGTGGTAACAATTTCAGTGAACTCTTTGTTCAGTACCACTTTCTTGGCATATGACATGTGAATCCTGTGATTTCTCAATTTCTCAAGGCCCTACGACAGAGTTGTTCTGCATATATAGAATTGTCTGTGTTTTTTTAATGGATTCCACATAGTAAGACCTTTAGGGGTTTTGTTGCTCCTCTTGCACTGTGCTAGAAAATCGATGTCACTGTCTAGCTGTTCCAGTTTCTTCTTGATGTTATGTAACTGCCATATTCTATGGCGAATTCTGGTATCTTCCATGTTGAAATTTAGATTTCGTATTTGCCATATTGGTCCTTGTAAGAAAAGATCCAGAAGCAAATGATTTGATACCTTTTAATGGACCAAAATATATGTAACAACAAGAACAAAGTGCTCTAGCTTTTAGACCAACAAGTCCTTCGTCAGAAGTGTAATGAGAGTTATTTAGGAAAAACAATACTTTTAACACCCAGATCATGCAGAAAAAAACGGAAAAAATCCCAACTGGTTTAAAATACTCATTTAAAAAAAAGATGATGTCAGAGAAGCTAAACAGTATCATGTCACCTTCAGCTGGGAGAGTCTCTGGGTCAGAGGTGCTTAGTGCAGAAGACTCACAAAGAAATGTACTGCATATAAATTAAATTGACATATGAAATAACAACTACTTGAGCAGATGGCTATTAAATCAAATTATAAGTGTCACAATGTGTATAATAATGCAATTACTGAAAAACAATCCCCACCTGGATTAAAGACATACTAAGATTGTCTTAGCACTACAAGAAGCATATATGTATATATTACAGACAAAGAGTAACCAATAAAGCTTCCTTAAAAAGATCAGTAGTTATGCACTGTATGATGTGTAAAACTTAGCTGGACCCATTACCCAGCTATACTCTGCAGCTAGACATTATGCCCCATTAACTTCAAAAGCCTGTAGTGTAGTAACAGGACTTCATAAATGATAATATAAATATATGTTGACAGTATAAGTGTCAAACAAATAACTCTTGTCAAGGACCACCAAGGAATTAAGACCATGCAGCCAGATATGTACTGATGTCAATAAATTATCAGTGTACAACAACTTGATGTACCAAAGATGTCTAAGAAATATGAATAACAAATAAAAAATAAATTCTCTCCTCCCCTCCACACAAACAACACACCCTACCCAACCCCACACCCCCCATAATATGGGGTGGGGGTATAACTAGTTTTAAGGAGATATACACACACACACACACACACTCTCTCCTAATGCACCATGATGATTTACAGCAATCACTGCAATTGTTATCCAAAGGAATTCAACTTGTCATGAAATCCCAAGTAAAAGGGATCACATATCTTAATATCTACAGAGTAAACATGTGACACTATTTAACCTTACTCCTATCTGCGCAGTAACATCTTCAAGGATTCTGGATAGAACCACAATGAAATAAAACTTCCACCCTCCCCAGGGCAAGGTAACTAGAAGTAAATATAAAGTATGTGTGTAAGACAAGAGTCCTAACATACCTGCATTTCCAACAAATCACTACAATATTAGTCTAATATAAATAGATCTGTCAATGACCCCCATGCAAATGGGATCACACACCAATATGTTCAGAGTTAAAAAATGCTACAGTCTATAATAACACTACTGTACGTACAGTAACAGGCTAGGTCTGAATACAGTGCAATGGACTCAACCCCACTCCCAGGTGAAAGTAAATAGTAAAAAGGAATTAATATTCATTGTGTGTGTGAAGTAAGAGTAATAACAAACTGTGACTCCATGTATCTAAATAGACGCCTGCCTCAATGTGACAGCAAGCCCCACACCTGCCATATTCACATACCTCCCAAAACATACAGACACAAACATACACACACCACACACACACCACACACACACACACACATACATACACACACACATACACACATATGCACACATACATACATACACACACACACACACATATGCATACACACATACACACACACATATACATACACACACACACACACACACACACATATAGACACACACACACACATGCTGAAGTCCTATAATATGTCAGTCCGAAGAAGAAGAGGTCTGTGGATGTTAACTTCTGTAATGTCCCATGAAACCCAGATCTATGTTCATCCCATCTGCTACCATATTGTGATGTAAAATAAGTTTAATCTCAAAATTTCATCTCTGTTGTGTGCTTTTGTGATTTCCTTTTAAGACCACTACTGACATATCTGAAATTGAGTGGTCAGGCTGGGAGTAGTGTTGCCCCACTGGTTTTTCAGTCTTCCTTGTTTTAATAGTATATCTGTACAAGTTCATCCTAGTGCGGAGCTGTTGGCTTGTCTCTCCAACATAACCTGTTTGTGGACATCTCTTGCACTGAATGAAATAAACAACATGTTATGATGTACTTGTATAACTCCCATATACCTTGAATTGTCTGTTTTGTGATGTAACCACACAGTTCGAAGTGGAAATGAGCTCACAAATCTTACAGGTGCATTGATTGCAGGGTCGTGTACCGTTTAGTTTCATGGTATTCTGTTCTGGCAAAAGCTTGCTCCTAATAATGAGGGTGGATGGGTTTGGTGGTTGTTTAAAATATAGTAGTAGTAGTAGTTCCTTAAAAATACAATTAAGGGTCTCATCATCACCAAATATTGGGTGGAGGTCTTTAATAATCTGACGTAGAAGTTCAAGGTCTGGATGATATGTGACTACTAAGGGTATTCTGTCTGCAGCTGTCTTTACTTTATACTGAAGTACTGTAGTTATGGTCTTGGTACTTGTGCTGCATGTTCTATTGTCCTGTCAATTTCCCTGGAAGAGTGTCCCTGCTCAATAAAGGTGTTTTTCAACATAGCCAAATGTGTATCTCTGTACTCCTCATTTGAACAAATATGGTGACATTGGAGTGCTTGACTGTACATGACAGATTTTTTTGTGTGGTTTGGGTGATTACTTTTCTTGTGTAAGTATCTATGTCTGTCTGTTGGCTTCCTGTAAATACATGTATGTACGGTTCTATCCTTAATGGTGACTGTGGTGTCCAGAAAATTAACATTGGTGGTAGAATACTCCAGGGTAAGCTTTATGGTAGGGTGAAGGTTATTAAGTTTCTGATGAAAATCTTTAAGTGCATCTGTGGCCTCCATCCAAATGATAAACAAATCATCAATGTAATGGAAATAAGCTAGTGGTTTGTGGGGATAGTGCCTGACAAAGGACTTGTTGGTCTGAAAGCTAGAGCACTTTGTTCTTGTTGTTACATCTATGTTGGTCCATTAAAAGGTATCAAATCATTTGCTTCTGGATCTGTTCTTACAAGGACCAATACGGCAAATACTAAATCTTGATTTTATCATGCAGTATGTCATGCCACGTTATTGTGACTTTTAGTGAAGCTAAACAGTGGTGAAAAGTCACATTAATAAACCTACAGAAGTCTATAAATTCCACAGTAAACCTGGTCATTAGGTTAAGGAATAAAAAAATGCAACAGCAGCTTTGGCAGTGCTGATGCCATTTGCTACTTTGATATTGTAGTGCTTTCAAAGCAGTTGAATTTAGAGCTACAAATGTAGTAATAGGAACCATCATATACTAGGCTAGCCTATAATTCTATCAAGGGTTTTGGGGACATCATAACCATGAAAGCAAAGTTCAAGTGGTTTTATGTTCTTAGAACCCCAAAATGGATCATTATTTATTTATTTGTTTGTTTGCTATTGTAGAAGGAGTGGTGGGGTGGCCTAAATCAGTCCACGGGTTGCTGACTCAGTGGATGCAAACTACAGAAAAGCTATAATGCAGTGCTATAGATCATAAAAAGATCCTGGTGTTGGTGAAGGACAAAGGACCAGCATTAACAGCATAGCATTGTGTTATGCTTCGCTATTTGCACTACTTAGTTAAAACTGTTAACGCATGCATGTACTATTATGGTTACAGTGTTTCTTTTTAAGTTGGGGGGCCTGTCCATGCAACCCCCTTTCTTTTTAGTTTTAAGTGGGGAGAAGGGTTGGTGGTGGAGCACTCCAACTTAAGCAAGTTAAAGGAAAGGCAACACGATCTCCTAAATCTGTCATTGACCGTAAGTAGTGCAAATAGTGTAGCACTATGCTACACTATTAATGCTGGTCCGTAGTCTTCCACTAACAGCAAGATCTTAACATTATATAGTAGGAAGTAAAGAAAGTCAGTGGTTTTAAGTAAGAAAGCCCCTCAAGGGCATGTGACACCACACAGAGTGGCTGTAAGTAAGGAAGCTGTCTGGGGTTAGAGATGCCATACCAACCGGCTATTAAAAGCAAAGTCCCTCTGGGGTGAGACGCACCACACTGCTGTGATTCACACTAGTCTAATGTAAGAGAACCATACACAAGTTATTATCATTGACTCTGAAGGGCCCTTACATGCAATAAATATTAAAAGGCATGATGAGGGCTATTATTTGATTCAGCTTGATGACTTCTCTGTTTTTGTTCCTATTGTTTTAAAAGATTCTTGATAACAATTTATAATTTAGTCAATAACGCATGAGAGAGCTTGGCCTGTGTCATGCTGGGATAACATCTCATCTTGGATGAATTGGCGTGAAGCTGCAGGCATTGTGCATCCAACACTCGAGAAGTGACGTTATCCTCATGACACACACCCTGGCCTGAAATGCATTATTGCAATTATAAAATGTCTCGTTTGTATACAGAAAAATAAAAAATATTTATAACAAAATATTTTAAGTTGATTTTTGAATTTGTATTAAAGAAAAAGGCTCCTGCTTTAGTTTTAGCCAGTAGGTGGTGTTGCAGGTGCACTATTGTTTTTAATGTGTCTCTCCCCACCCCCTTCTCTCACTTGTTCTCTTCACAGTGCCCTGTCGAGTATGCTGTGCCCCCACCATATGGTAAACTGTGGTTGAGTTCTGTATTTTGGACCAGCACGAAGCCAGCTGGGACCACTCAGTAACTGTAGCAGAGAGCAGAGCTAGGCTGCACACTCTGCTGATCACCAGTGTATGTGCTCCTGGTGCTTGCTCTGTGACCCTGTGAAGTCACTCACAAATGACGTATGAAACAAAAAGACAAGGCTACCTGATGACCCAGGGGGTAACGCATCGCATTCCTGTACATTGCCTTTATAAACCAACCCCCGTCCTAATCATCTTTTCACCACTGTTCCCTTCTCATTAGAAGTCTCCTACCCTTGCATCAGTGAAAAGGGTTCAGTTTACTGCAGTACTGTACAAGTCCTGGGAAACATACTGTATTTAAAAACTCAAAGAAATGATAAATCTTAGGGGCAGCAGATTTGTGTGGCCCACATCCCCCACCCCCGAGTCCTGTTAGCTACTCCCCAGAAACTGCATTACATGGGGCCAGATGCATGCTTCTCATCATACTGCTTCTCACACTTAATTGGGCATCTGAGGAGCAGCAAACAGGACTGGGGAAGTAGAGTTACAGTTAATGGGGAGGGAGGGAGGGAGGGAGAGGGGTAGATAACTGTGGCATGAAAATTAAACCCAGGTGTTGCCTTGTTTTTTTTTTTCAAATATGGCACACAAGACATGACGAGTTTTGTAATACAGCAGTGCCAGGCACACAATGCAATGCAGTAACCTGTAAGCAGGTGAACTGCAAGCTTGGGATTGCCTACTGGACTAGTTAAGCTCTCACTCCCTCAGCTAGACTTTCCATTGCCTGTGGTATATTACTTCCCTCTCTCACTTACGGGGTTGCTACATATGCGACAGCCAGCAACTCATGTCTTTGTAAGTGGCATGTTACTTATAATAACATCTGTCGTTTTGCCTCCAGCTCCCCAAGGCTGAAACATCACTGCCTTCTCTATTCAGATCTTGGTTGGCTCCTGCGTAAAGAACTAATGTCCTTTGCACTTGGATCCATCACAAATAACATTATCAGATTTCTCACGCCCAAACCTCTGGCCTGTCTCCTTCCCTACCAGAAAACCAATTATGCATTACGCTCTGCAGAAAATGCTCCTGTCCTTATCCTGAGACATCGTACAAAAAAGTAGTAGTGCCTTTGCCTATCATGCATCCCAATTCTGGAATTCACTGCCTCTAACACTTCGTCAATCTGCTTCCCATATCTCCTTTAAGAGAGAACTTAGACACTATCTCATCTCATCCCATATATGCTCCTGTTTTAAACCACCTTAGTCCTTACTCTATAAACCCACCCCTCCCAGTTATCACCTTGGGTGCTGGGTCTACCCCACTTGGCACTTCCTCTCAACTTCACCTCCTATCTCTTACTTTCTCATCCTCTATTTTCCCCTTCCCTCTCCAGCATAAGCATAGTTACTCCCCCTCTTCAAAACTCTATATCTCTCTTTGTCTATACCATTGCCACTGCTGTCTCCCTACTCCTCTTGCCTCTCTCTCTAGCTCCACCTCATCTACTTCTGCCAAACTGGTATCACTCCTTGGCACTTTATATTACTTTTTAAAAAAGTGTCTGTATGCTGTAATTTGCCTGATTTATTGCCTTATGTAACCTAAATTCTGTATTTTGTTGTTTGTTTTTTTGCTACCTAAAATTCCTTTGTCAAAATTTCCATTGTTATGCTCAAATATCTACATGTAACTTGTGTTTTGTATTCATGATTATTCTCTTGAAGTTTGTCTCTGTACTCTCCCGGGTCGTGCCTGAAAATTGTCTTTCTGGCTAGTGTACTTACCTGGTAAACAAAAAATAAATAAATAAATAAATACATGCTGCAGTATATCACAAAATGCTGCAGTATACCGAAGGGAGCGGTGTAATTCAATGCCAATTAAGTCTTTTTGTCATGCAGTGTTGTATGGCATGCCATTTACTGCAAGTTACTGTGTTGCATCATGGCTGGCTCCGTTGTATATCGAATTTTTGAAAACCTGTGAACACATATGCATTTCCCCCTAATTTCAAATGCATATTAAAGTAAACATTTCTGGCTCTCATACTAGGGCTCAATCCGCAGATATGGGCTTGATATGCATGAATCAACATGCTTGCAGATTCAGCCACACACGGCCAAATCCACAACCCCTGGATACCTGGATCCATGCAGACAGAGGGCCGCGAGAATGCAGGGGTGGGGGGCATTCAGGGGACAGAGATAGGGTGGATTCTCGGCATCAGATGTGATACTTTGGTCAGCATCTATATGGATTCTAGGCACCTTATAGAATTTGAAGGCTTTGCCTGTTGTTTGGAGGGACAGTGGGCGACATGCCACACCACCCTCTGCACGGTATATAATCACGTATGTCCAAGCATCCTTTGGGCACTTTCTTCATTGTTCTGCAGGACTGCTCTTTTCCATCCCACCCCTCATACCTTTGCTGCCATGTGGCTTCCCTATAGGGGCATCCTCCAGCTGGGCTTCTACCTGTTTCCCCTATGCTGTGTGCAGCCTGCTGGCCATTCCTCTCTGCTTCCTTGTGGTGTTTTGGTTCTCAAGTGTTTGCAGCATGGCATACGGTGCATCCCATTCAGCTAGCCCAGTTACTTCAGCTGTCCTATTTTAGCTGGTTACTGGTGCACTGCCCCTATCAGTGCTATGTGCTAGATCCCATTCGAAAACAGGATTTTTTTTGAGGTGCAAATTAGAAACAGAAATGGATCTCTCACTCCTTAGTCAGAGCACAGAATCAGGAACTTGGAAATCCCAGGTTTGTTTCCCCGACACAGTTACTGGTTTTCTAAGGAGTAAGTGTCTTGACTTCACTGTGCTTCAGTCCCCCTAGCTATAAAACTGGGTAGAAACTACATGGTGGCTCCAATCAGCAATATGAGCTCTCCTGTTTGGCCATACTGCTCTGGCAGTCTGCTTCACCGGATGCTGCCAGCCTGGGTCCTAGTGCCTTTCTAATATTGCAACATGCTATACCTAAAGTTATCTGGAGTTTTGTTGTGATGGCTGCAGTTAGTCCAGAATGATACAGCCTGGCTGATTGTGTGCTTCTGTCATAGGGACCCCATTACACTGGTGATGTGCGTGCTCCACTGGCCGCTTATGCGGTGGTGCATAACTTTCAGGATATGCTTGATAACTTTCAAGGCCCTACACAGTTTGGGACCAGACTAGTTAAACAACCTTCTAGCACCCTACCACTCAGCTCACTCACTTTGCTCTTCCTTTGCTGGTCTGTTCCCTGTCCCTATTTTAAGCTTTGACAAACTGGGGATTTATGGAATGCTTTGCCAGAATATATCAGATCTGCCTGCATAATAGAAGCCGTTTAGTCTAATTTAATAAACTTCCTCTTTGCTGAGGCTTTTCCCTGAATTTTAATTATTGTTAATTATGATCTTACACATTGCCTGTTTTAATCGAGAGTTTGTAGTTGCTTTTATTGTAAGGCGCCCTGAGCCTTTGGGAAAGGGCACTAGAGAAATAAAGTTGCCTTGCCTTGTCTTGCCTCCTTACTGGATTCCTATTCTCCCACTAGCAGCAACACTTCTGCTGTTTTACTCTGTTCTAACCCTGTCTGTGCTGTTCAGTCTGCCTTAGTCTTATTTTCATCACAACACTTGAGCAACACACTGCTCTACAAATTCCATTGCAGCCAGCTAAACTCCATGCTCTGCTTTCAGAAGTGCCTCGTTTTCAGTTTATTCTGCCTCAGCACAACTGGCCTTATCACAGCTTTCTCTGGGAGTGGCTAGCATGTGTCTGTCTTTGTGGTCATTTTGTCACCTTATCGTTTAAGTTTCATTTAACCTTAGTCTCATACCACACTCAATCAGTCATTCTAGACTGCATCATTCATTCTCTTACCTGTCTGTATGTCAACAGCTGTCAGGCTTTGCCATCAGTCACCTGCAACAGTCATGCACTTGTACTAGTTCTCGGATGCATGCTAACCATGACTATATTCATGGCTTCTAGGGTTACCCTGCCATGTAAGCCATCAGTGCTCCCTTTATGTGCACATCTTGAGAGCGGGTATCTCAACTCAGTGGGGTGCTTCCCTTTCTGCCCACTGGGTGAGAATGTCCTATGCTCTGGGACAAACTTTAGCCATGCAAATCAACTCAGCAGTACCACTTGATGTAGCAATTAAGATTTCTGATATTGGAGGATGGGGCCTCTAAGTCCTTGGGGGCTCCTTCTGTGTAGACCATTTTGGCAGCATCTTGGAGAGCTGTTCTCTGCACTACCACCTAAGCTTCACCTGGTCTCTCTTCCTCTGATCCTCAAAGGTGAAGATCATACAACTACTCAAACGCTCTGCTTCATGGGCTCAACCCTGATGCCTTTCCCCTCAAGTACTTTGCTTCCTATTTAGGCCTCTCCTCAGTTCAGAGGCCAGGTGAGTGCTTTTCATTGGCCGTTGCTCTCCTTTTCCCACCTTGGGCCGTGGTGGGTCCCTGTATGTCTCTTTGGTAGATGATACCCGCATTCCTGCATTAGCCAAAGGGCATAGGTTTTGCATTTTTTTTTTGTAGATTCTGTTTTTGTGCCTATTTTCTGGGGCATCTCTCAGGCTAGCTCACACAACCTTCGGCCCTTAACCACCCACCTGAACCATGCTCCCCGACAGCAGTGTCTGGTTCAGGACCCTCGACTCTTCTGGACCCCTTGGAGAGGCCGATGATCCACAGGGTAGAGTTGGGGATTGTGGCCAGCTTGGACGTGTAGGACCTCAACTACTGGAGATTCGCCATCACCTCACCTGGCTGATAGGGTTTTTTCTGTCTTTTAAACCCCTCCCTGGAGCTCCGACGTGCACTGACATCACCCAGCATCTGCTGTTGCTCCATCCCTTTACCTGCAGTCCTGCCATGCACAATACCTCCGGCTTCTGCCGGGAGCTGCTGCTGATGTGTGCAGATCCTGGATCCCCCCTGAAAGAAGAGAGCTATCTACAGATGCTCAATCCCTATCTCTCCCCTGCTGTCCCCCGATGACCCTGGCTCGGTCCCAAACCCGGGTTTCCGGCGTGGTGCGAGGTGTGGCATCCGGTGCCTTAATGCTAGTGCCACCAGGCCGAGGTTTTGCATTTTTAAAATTCGCCATTAAATAAAAAGATTTAATTTAAACAGCCAGCAAACCAGGAAGAATTGTAACTGTGCAGTGAGTCAATCAGGTCAGTGACTGCACAGTGCAGAATGTGACATGTGCTCCTGATCCTGTATTGTAAAGTCCTGCCCTGCACACATCAGTCCCCCTACTGAATGAATTATTCCGTAGTTTCTAGTGACCCTCCATCCTCTGATCACTGTCCCTGTTCTAAAGTACTTATTCCCTGGTGTCCAGTGGCACCTCCCACCCTCTGATCACTTGCTGATGTCAAAATCCCTGGTGTCCAGTGGCACCTCCCACCCTCTGATCACTCGCTGATGTCAAAATCCCTGGTGTCTAGTGGCCCCCCCATCCTCTGATCACCATCCCTGTAGTAAAGTGATCATTGCCTGGTGTCTTGTGGCATATCCCACCCTCTGATTACTTGCTGTGTCAAATTCCCTGGTGTTCTGTACTCCCCCGTCCTCTGATCACAGTTCCCGTAATGAAGTACTTCTTCCCTTATGTCTAGTGGCACCCCCCTGTCCTCCAATCACTGTTCCCACAATGAAGTAATTCTTCTCTGATATCTAGTTGCACCCCCATCCTCTGATCACTGTTCCCGTAATGAAGTAACTCTTCCCTGGTGTCTAGTGGCAGCCCCCCAACCCCTACCTTCCAATCGCTTGCCACTATTGCCTAAGAGAAGTCCTTAGTGTCAAGTGGAACTTCCCACTCATGAGCATCCATCCCACAACAGAACTGGCATTCCCTGGTGTCTAGCGGCCCCAACAGCACCGGATGTACCTCACTGCCACCCCCTCAACTTAGTCGTCTGTGCTACGGGGTGAGGATACAGCAATCAGCACAGCCCTCCTCTCACCACCTCGGCTGGCTGCTGTATGCAAGAACAGGGAGTATGCTTACTAGTACGTGCATTCCCTGTCCTTGCATACAGCAGCCAGTCAAGGTGGTGAGAGGAGAATTGTGCCAGTCGCTGTATCATCATCCTGTGATACCAGTGACTAAAGGTGGGGGGGTGACTGTGATGTATACTCAGTGCTGGGTGGGTCACTAGATGCCAGGAAATGCTGTCTGTTGTGGGATGGGTACATGGGGCCGGGGAGTTCCACTTAACACTAGGGACTTCTCTTAGGCAATAGCAGCAAGGGTGGGGTTGGGGGTGCCACTAGACACCAGGGAAATAATTACTTAATTTCAGGAACCATGATCGGAGGATGGGGGGGGGGGTGGCATTAAACATAAGGGAAGAATTTTTGAAATCCCACTGAAATTCCATTTCATTTTTGTTGAAACAGAGTGGCAGAATTCTGCAGCAGAAAAATACGGAATTAATTTTTCTGTAGCATTTCTGTTGCATTTTATTCCTCAGATCTCAATATTTTCCACTTAGTTGTGGAATGATGGAAAAAATGGTGGTCCATGTAATATTATTCGGCGGATCACAGCAGGTGGAATTCTGCAGAAGAACCAGTGAAATTCCTGCAGAAATTCCGCTGGCAAAATGGTCATGCCATGCTAATTTCATCGGCAGAATTCCATATTTCAAACAGCACTGTTAAATATAATTCTATGATGACCATTGTGGACTATGCTCTGACCACGTTAGTCTGGCAACAATTTACAACAATGGTCATCAACTACAGTCAAAGCATGTCAGGCAATTTCCACCATGATCGAATGTGACTCTATGGTCAAATCCTTGGCTGGGCTATTCACAGGATCATAGGATTATAGGATTTATACAAGTCCAATAGGGCTAGCGATAGTGACTTGATTTTATTTTATTTTATTATTGAGACTAGGGAGGTCAGTGAGTGAGCGTCTGAGTGGGTCAGTCTCTGAGTGAGTGTGTCAGTCAGTGAGCTATTAGGTTGGTCAGTGACTGAGTGAGAGAGTTGGTCAGTCTTTGAGTGCCTTGCCCCATTGTGCTGTGTCTAATGAGACAGGCAAGATTACCAGCATTTGGGTTTGGTGGTCAGAAAAGAAAGCTGAGGACCAGTGCACAGTAGGGGACATTAAGCTATGTATAAAAATTAAGGAGAGGATCTTAAAATCAGTAATGAAGGGTTGAGTGAGAATGCTGTGGTGTGGAAGTCCTGGTCAGTGACCCCTGCTTGTTGAGGATGCACATCATTCACAAACACCCATTCCGAACTTCTCACTGGGTGTAAAGGGTGTGGATATCTGTGTTCCTGACACCCCTGATATTTGTCATAAGTGGGGATGTCACTGGATACCAGGGAGTGTTAATCATAAGAGGGAATGCCACTGGATACTAGGGAGTGCTTAACACCTGGGTAGGATGAATCAGGGGGTGCCACCAGGCCAAGAGAGTTCATGGCATGGGGCAGGATGAGGGAAGGGGTGCACTTGGTATAGGATGGGGTAAGGGAGGAGGTTCCATTGGAAACCATGGAAGGTTCAGCATGGTATAGGATTAACAAAAGCAGTGCCACTGGGACACTTAGCTCAGGATGGGATGAAGGAGAGGGCTACCACAAGATATCAGGATGTGCTTGGCATGAAACAGTGTTAGGGAGGAGCCCTTGGACACCAGCGAGTGGTTGGCAGAGAATACAAAGAGGGAGGTGGTGTTACTGGAAACCATGGACTAGCTGAAGCAAGGTGGAGTTGTTGTACTGGAGGATGCCACAGGCACATGGAATTGCATGGCATGGAGTTAGGGTAATGACGGGGGTGCCACTGGACATGAGGAAATAATTAGCTTAAAGAACTCAGAAAGGTGGTGGCTGAACCTCTGGCTATCCTGTTTAGCCAATCACTGGAAACAGGGGAGGTACCCAAAGACTGGAGGACAGCAGATGTAGTCCCCTTATACAAAAGTGGGAACAAAGAGGAAGCAGGGAACTACAGACCAGTCAGCCTCACCTCGGTAGTGGGGAAGATCATGGAAGCACTACTGAAGGAGAGATTGGTGGAACATCTGGTTGTCAATGGACTGCAGGATCCAAGGCAGCATGGTTTCACCAGGGGGAGGTCATGTCAGACCAACCTCGTTGAATTTTTTGACTGGGTGACTAGGGAGGTGGATCAGGGGAGGGCAGTGGACATGGCCTATCTGGACTTCAGCAAGGCCTTTGACACTGTGCCACATAGAAGACTATTACACAAACTGGGGAATATGGGTGTGGGCAGGACAGTAGTGTGGTGGGTAGGTAACTGGCAGGCGGAAGGACACAGAGGGTGGTGGTAAATGGCTGTCACTCCACAGAGGGAAGAGTGACCAGTGGGGTACCACAGGGATCAGTGCTGGGACCGGGTCCTATTCAACATCTTCATCAGTGACATTGCGCAGCACCTAGAAGGCAGAATTTCACTGTTCGCTGATGACACAAAGTTCTGTAACAGAGTAGACACACTAGAGGGTGTAGACAGAATGAGAAGGGACCTGCAGAAACTTGAAGAATGGTCAGGGGTTTGGCAGTTGAAATTCAATGCAAAGAAGTGCAAGATAATGCATGTGGGGCACAAAAACCCTGGCACAATATATCAGTTGGGGGGGGGGAGGATATAGCATGCACCAAGCAGGAAAGGGATCTTGGGGTTATCATCTCTGATGACCTCAAGGTAGGGAAACAGTGTGGCAAAGCAGCAGGTAAAGCAAATAGGATGCTGGGATGCATAGGTGCACCACCAGCAGGAAAAGAGAGGTCATGATTCCACTGTACAAGACACTAGTGAGGCCCCATCTGGAGTACAGTGTACAGTTCTGGAGACCTTACCTACGTAAGGACATAGACAGGGTAGAGAAGATTCAGAGGAGGGCAACAAGGATGGTACATGGATTGCATTACAAGTCTGATGAGGACAGGTTGAAGGAATTAAATGTGTATTCCTTGGAGGAGAGGAGGGAGAGATGGAACATGATAGACAATACAAGTATCTTACAGGGAGGAACAGGGTGCAAGAATACAATATTTTTAATCAAAAAAGATATTCCAGGACTAGAGGGCATGGGATGAAGTTGGAGGGAGGACAATTCAGAGGAAATGTGAGGAAGAATTTCTTCACTGAACGGGTGTTGGACAAGTGGAACACCCTGCCAGAGGAAGTGGTGGGGGGCTGAAACAATCACGGGATTTAAGAATGCATGGGATAGACATAAAGGAATTCTGGAGATCAGGGGTAAGGGGCAACAGAGTTCTAGGAAAACATAAACTGAAGTTACAAACTCAAATGGGCAGACTAGGTGAGCCATAGGCCCTTATCTGCCGACATTGTCTATGTATCTATGTGGCTTAAGAAAGGAGCATATTGCCTCTGGATGCTAGGGAGTCCTTGGCAAGTAGAGAGTACTTAGCAAGGAATGTGATAAGGGTGGAGGATGGCAATGGACACCAGGGAAAACTTGCCATAGGATGTATTCATTTGCAGTTAATATTTCAGAGCAGCTATTTGAAAAGCCAGCTAGTTCTTGGATTTTTAGTTCTTCGCTTTTTTTGTTTGCAAAACATGCTTTTTTGTTGCTATTCACTTTTTAATTATGCTGTACTTTTTTATATGCACTCACTTTGTAGTTGTACTTTTTTTTTGTTTGCTTTCACGTTTCAGTTGCTTTGTGCTTTTTTATTTGCATTCACTTTTTTTGTTGCATTATGCTTTTCTGCTTGCGCTCCCTTTTTTGTTGTTTTGTGCTTTTTTGTTTGCACTAATTTTTTATTGTGTTGTGCTTTTTGTTTGCATTCACGTTTTGGTTGTGCTGTACATTTTCGGTTGCATTCATTTTTGTGTCGTGCTGTGCTTCTTTGAGATACATTCACTTTTGTGTTGTGCAGTGTCTTTTTTGATTGCATTCACTGTTTGCAGTGCTGTGCCTTTTTTGGAATGCATTCACTTTTTGCTGTGCTGTGCCTTTTTTGGATTGAATTCACTTTTTTGGTTGTGCTGTGCTTTTTTGTTTTTTGTTGCTTTACTGTTTTTGTTTGCATCTTATGTTTTTTTGGTTGTTGCCTTACTTGTTTAATTGATTGCATTTTACGTTTTTTGTTTGTGTTTTACACTTCAGGGCCACCGTACATATCCATATCGACCTGACCCTAAGCTTTCATTTAAAACAATTTAAGTTCTTAGCTATAACAGTTATAAAGTTAGCCCTATATAAGATAATTTCTTTGAAAAAGTCTTATGGCCTGATTCACAAATGTATCCCAGCCATCCCACAGGTACAGAGGTCTGGGAAGAGCTGAAGGTTGCCCCTCCCCATAAGCAGTGCACATTTGGAGCACTCAGTAGCATCCACTGTGCTGGAAACAAGCCCTCTCTGCATCTGATCTGTCTTTACAGCTACATGGAAAGCTGAGTCAGGGATGTGCACCAGAGGGTGGCTATGCCTTCATATGATCTATAACCTGTTTTCTGTGGCAGTGGGGTGCACAGTGACTGGCAGTGTTATGTGGCCTGCAGTAACACCAGCCCACTTGGCTCAAATGCCCCATTGGTTCTACCAGACATTTCCATGGTACAACGGGCAGTTGTCTTCATTTTTCCCCAGTTCTCAGAGCTTGAATGGAGGGTTAGAGGCTGTCAGTGTAACTTTTTGTTTTTTCAGTATGCCACCTACCTCAAAGGACTGTAATACCGATCCATGGCCCATGCAGCTTCAGGTCACATTTTTATAGCGCAACGCATGCAAATGAGGGCAGACACAACTGTAATGGGATGCAAATGCAGTGGATGCACCATGGAATGGCTCATGAGCTGATTTGCATAACCTGGCTGAATATCACGCTGTTGCGCCTTGCGCAATGGTGTTGAGCATGCTCAGGCTGTGACGCACCACTGTGATGTGCACAATTGGCACCGCACCACACATGCCCATGGTGCTGACGCCGACGCTAGTGGTGCTGCTGACGTGTTGTGTGCAGGAAGCAGTATGGGGCACGGCCACTATTGTGCCTGTGGTGCTCGTGTGCTATATGCCCAGAGGGGTGCTCATACCATGGTGCACTGTGGGCACCATGGTGCCACAGTGCAGTAGGCCACTGCTTGGTGACACACAGATGCACCTTACTGCGCTACATGCAGGGCTTCCCAAAAGCACTGCGGTGCTCTGTGCGCGGACAGACCTTTGACCCTGTGGCTCACCTTTGCCTTCTAGGCTCCATGCATATGCATGGCTGCCCCCCTATTGCGCAGTCTGGTGACAGCGCGATTGTGACTGGCAGCACAGTACCACGCTGCCTCCGTACGTGGGGCATGTGCACTAGACAGCACCATTTTGTGCTTGCCATTGACAGCACCATGCTGCTCACCAGAGTGCCAATGTGGACAGCAGTGGAACTGGCTAACTTGGTGGCACTAGCGGAGCTCCATGCAGATGCCCTCTTTAGCAAGGTATGCCTCCTGAGGCCATGGACAGTGGTGAGGCAGGAGGTGGCAGAGGGCCTTGAGGAGGCCACAGGAAGCAGCAGGACCGCTGAGCAGTGTTGCCACCACTATGGGGACCTCCAGCGGTGGGACTCCAACCGCCAAGGGTGACTGCAGGTGTGTGCCTGGCGGGGCGCCATGCCACAGCCAGGTAGGTGCTCCTTCACAACACTAGTAGTATCTGTCTGTCCTGGTATCACGGTGGTCGTCAGGCCATGCCGTGGGGGGGGCCGTACCTGTGTTGCCAGTGTTGGGAGTGCTTCGTGTACACCCTGCGCCACCATGTCATGGCTGGGCTGTGTGGGTATGCACACAGCAAAGGGGGGGGCTATGGTTCTGACGTGTACTGATGGGACTCTCTCCATGTTTACACTCTAGACCCAGAGGATCGCAGTAGGACCCGGTTGGCCCGGGAGCAAGAATGGCAAGTTAGCAATGGAGGTGTGGCCTTGCAGGCAGGGCAAGTGGTGGTGCCGGGGGTCAGCAGCACCCTGCTGACCTGGACGCAGGTGAGTGCCGTGTTTCCCCTTACATCTGTGCATGGTGGGTTGTAGGGGTGGTGGTGGAGCATGGCCCCCTGCACATGGCCCCTACTGCTGTGCACATCCCGCGGTGCCCTCCGCACTGTCCTGTGCGTCTACACGTGTGGGTGGGTGTTGCAGGTGGGCTGTGCATGCACTGGGCACCTGGCTGTGCCACTGCCATCACACTGCATAGCCATGACGCTGTACAGCCACGATGGTGCTGTGCAGTGCATGGGCGGTGGGGGTGTGCAGCGGTTTACATGGCTTTGGGTGCCTGTGTAGGCAGGTCATGTGGGTGCATTCACTGTGGGTGGTCGCATGCCATCCCTGGGGCACAGGCCACAGCTGTATGCCATGCACATTGGGTGGGCTGCGGTAGTCTGGCCAGTCACACGTACTGATTCTGCTCCCTTATCCTAGGTGGACAACACTGGACGACCCTGGAGTGTCACATTCAGGAGATCCTGCAGATCACCCAGGCCACACTGGAGCTGCTGCAGGGTATGGAGAGGAGTGAATGACGGTGGCACAGAAGGTACCACAGGGAGCGCAGGGATGAGAGGGTCCGCCAGTAGGGCCTGCGGCACCCACACTGTTCCTTTCCCTCCCTGGACTGTACCTCACACCCTTTTGTCCCCCTCCTTGCTATTCCCTTTGCTCCCTGCCTGTCCCCCCAAGTTGTAGCCCTGTTCGTCCCCTCCCCCACTTTGTATATAGCATTGTAAATAGTTCCTGTTGTTTATGTTACCTGTTGCAATATACATGCTTTTCATACTACAACTGTGTTGGTCTCTGATTTGCAGCGGGCATCTGGTGCCTTGCTGCAGTGGTGTGTATGGCGACTGAGGGGTGGTGCTGGCCTGGCCGTAGGTGTATCCACCAGGGATCCTCCACTGGTGTGGGTGGGAGCCATGGTCACTGTCTGGGGTATGTGTGGTGTGCCCTGTGTACTGTTTGCCTGTGTGCAGCGGTCTCTGGTGCATGTGCTATGTCCCAGTTGCCCCTGGCAGTGTGTGCCGGGCCCGTGCAGCTGTGCCCCTTGCGTGACTGTGGTACACATGGTCATGCCGACCCCACCACCACATGCATGGCTGCTGACATGACATTGGTGGCAGTCCATGCCAGCTACCCTCCAGGCACGGTGCCCTGGCAGCTGGCGTCCTGACTCCCGGTCTATTGCACGTCTGCCTCTGGTGACATTGTGGGCGGTGCTATTGGTGTCCCCCTCCATGCTGTCTATGGTGTCTGGGGCAGTGCCTGTGGTCTGGTGACTGTCACATGGGATCCAGCTGCATGCTGGCGGTGGCCTGGTTCGAGTTGCGCACACCACATGGCTGGCTCACCAGCGCCATGGTGGTGTGCAGGCTGTGGGTACATGGCACCATTGGACTCGTGACAGCGGCATCTGTTGCCCTGCCATGTGTGGCTATTTAACGGGGTACCCTTGGGACCAGGGGGGTTTGTTTGTGCCCTGGGTTGCCTCTTGTGTGGCGCATGCCTCCATGCTGCTGTGCTGTCTCATGGGGCCAGTGCTGGGACACAGTGTGTGCATGGGTGGGTCTGTGGGATGCCGTCCTGCTGGTGGTGACATCCATGGTGGGCCTTGACACGTGCGGGGTCCCTCGGGTACTGATGCCAGGTCGACCTCCTTGCTGTGCCACTATGGGGGCCATGCAGGGGGGCCTTGTGTATGCTGTGGTGGCGTCTGTGGCTGGTGTCACCTGCTGTGGGGGGGTCATGGTGGGGCTGTCATGCATGGTGCCATGGGGCACCACGTTGCATTGTCACGGTGGCGGTGATGGCATACCTCCGGCGCCATGCACTGTTTGGTCATGCTTCTGGGCTGTGTATCTCAGGTTTGCTGTACAGGGGATGGTCAGCATTGGTGTGGTGCCATGGCATGTGAGGGTCCTGTCCCTCCTTGTGTTGTGGTCACTGTTTGCTGGGGGACAGTGCTGGGGCACCTTGCCCTGCGGTGTTTACTACTGGCCCGCGTCTGCTGTTGGATCGGTGCTGGGGTACATGGGGTGGTGGTCCATTCAGCTCATCTCTGGTTGTGCTGCTCATGGGGGGGGGCCTTGCCCTGGGGGGGGGCTGGTCTGTCTGGCCTGCTGCATGCTCCTCCACGCATGGCGCATCCATGGCTAGTGCACTCTTGTTTCCTGTCCTTGTCCCTGTGCATCCCTGGGTGTGCTACTGTGCATCAGCCCAGCTCCACTGCGCATCCCTAGTTGTGCCATGGTGCATCAGGCATGATATTCAGCTGTGTTGTGCAGGCGCACCTTGGCCTGCGCTTGGTTTGAATATCGCACCCATTACGCAATGGCGCACTGCTCTTTCACCTGCTCCCGCTATTGCGCATATTTTTGGAGCAGTCTGAATATCCCACCCCGGTGTATAAGAAAGCCATCTTTGTGGATCAGGCCCTACCTTTGGAATTATAAGTGCGAGGAACTTACCTGTCCTGTTGATGAGTATTGATACAAAGCAATATAACAAAACATTTTAATATATTAATATAGGAAAGTGTGCATTCACAGTGTATCAATACATCGGAAGTATATCCTGAGGGTATCAATAGAACTCATCTCTACTGACCTGACCACAAACTATCATTTAAAAATAATTACGTTTCTAAAGCTTATAGTTACAAAGATAGATACTCCTGAAGATAATTTCTCTGACAAAGGTTAACTTTGCAAATATAAGTGCAGGAAGAATAATTAATAAAAATGGAAAGTTGGGAACCTATTGATATGTCCAAGTGATCTAGTTTCCTTGTTCTGATACATAATGATACAAGGCAATATTGTAAAACCCCTTCTCTGTTACCCTGTTGATGGGAGACTTTATAAGGCTCCCAATCGGTTCTTTGCTAGAGTCATATGATTTGGCACAATTGGCTGACCAGTCTGAAAGATGGGATGCAATTCTAATTCCTCTTCTTTCTAATCGAAATAATTTTACCTGAAAGTAGAGTTAGTGCCTCTTGTTGACACCTTCCTCTTGGATACCTTCAATACCTCAAAAAAATAAATGCATGGTCTAAAACTGTGCAGTCAAAACAGCATGTGTGGTTTGGAGTTCATTTACATTAGCATGGTTTTTGACTGCACACTTTTGGGGTGTCTGTGCAGTGCACTTTTTTCGCAGTTTCTCAGACCATAGGGTTATAATCTGCAACCCGCACAATATTTAAATGCTCTGTTATGTCAGTCCAGAGGGTACAGAGGCAGAAGGAGGCTAGCAATGTTATTGTGAGACAAACTGACTCCATTTTTATGGAACAACATGCTTTAGATTTCCAGCACACAGCTAATGACCACAGTTATGAAATTAAACTTTAGGTACAGAAAAGTGACTCTCACTCTATTTATTCAGTTTTTATTGACTGGGAAAGGAGGGCTAGGAAATACTTTCTGTTTTCAGCCTCATGGGGGGGAGGCAAATGAAAACCGATTTATAGTGACCCAAGTTAAGGTGTTGGTGATTTTAATGAATTGAGGAAATCTGGCCAAGACTCTGGGGAAATTCTCCTTCTCTTTTAGAGAAGTGCCATAAGAATTTTAACATTGACCTTAACAACCACCAGAATAGACGGGACTGCAGTTTAATGCCTCATATAAGAAATGGCACCCCTGAGTGCACAGTATCCCCTAAACACCAAGTAAGGGCATTGGTATGGTTACTTTTTTATTTTCATTCTATTGTTTCAACTCCTTACTGGTGACCTGCCCTCCTCTGCACTGGTTCCCCCCAGTCTCATCATCCAACATCTCTGGGACTTGCTCTAACATCCTCCACCGCATACTCTCCATGGGGGGGGGGGCTGCTGGAGTGGCCAACCCCCCTCCAAAGCAGTATTCAGCATCAGAGGTGCCCAGTTACTGTTGGGGAGCCTTCGGAGGACTAAGGTATCATCCAGCTGTGTTTTCCTACCTGTTTTGTCCTTCCCTATGGGGTCACAAGCATGCAGAAATGCAAGGCCAGCAATAGAGTAGTAGGTCAGCACAGTTCAAAAAACAGGATAAAAAACAAGCAAACAAGACCTTACCAGGTGTCAGCTTTAATGATAATCTCTGTGCAACACAGTGGGCAATTAAAAGCTGGCGTACCCCACACACTACTTCCAACAAGAGCTGAAGCGGCTTCAGTTGCAGGAGGAGGAGGACTGTTAACTTGGTATTTGCCAAGTTCACATGTGCTACACTCGCAGCTTCACAATCAGCAGTAAAGAGGCAGACTATAGCAACTCAGAAAATAATAAACCAAAGTACCCCCACACATCCATGCATGCCAGCCAGTGCCACAGAGGTAGTGCCTGTGCCAAAAGTTTTGACGTGTGACTGAGACATCCTCAGAGCGTTAAGTGCCACAGTGCAGACACTGTTGACCAAAGTCATGGCACTCCCCACTCATGTCCATAAATAAGGTAGTATAGGAAAAAACGAGCTTAACTTGACCTTATTTTATTCAGTGCAGAACATACACAGCAACCATCCCAACTCAGAGCAGGTACAATTCTGTCGTTTCACCAGTTGGCTCTCTCAAAAGGATTCTTTCAATCTAGAACTTTTTCTCACTTATAACTGTGGACACCTATCCACCCAGTCAGTGCAAACTATTTCATTAACTTAACTGGCAATTTACTGTATATGGAAATTGGGCTTCTGCTTTTCCATGGTTTGGTCCATTTCTGAGTTTGGATTCTGCACATCACGCTTTATGCACACTAGCACTTTGTTTAAACACAGCAAGCAGCTTTGTCAAAGGGTATTTTTGTTCATTAGAATGATAAAAGCACACATCGGGCAGGATTTTCAAAGCATGGCACAGGGCTCGAGACAAGCCCTGTACCATGGCACTTACGTTTTGGCAGTGCGCCAAACCCATTCACCACAACTGCACCCGATTTTATAATCTCTGGCACAGTTGCGACTGTTTTCACTATTTATGGCAGCTAGCACCAAATATCTGGTGCAAGCTCTGTTAAAAAAGCCATTGGGATTGCTGCAAGCTAGATCACAAAAATGTGGTCTAACATGTGGCAATCAGTGCACGGGATATAAAATCCCGACTGCCAGCCAGGAGCGCCATATGTTCAGTGCAGCTGAGGCTTGAGGCATTCTCACTGCTTTGAAAATCCTGCCCAGTATTTTCAAGGATCACAGGTATGCCATTTTTTGAGCAGGGTATATCCTAGCAGGCTAGAGATATATCCCTGTAGCCCTCTAATTAGTCTGTGAATCTCTTTTCTATTACACTAGTATGCTCATTTTTGACACCTGATCTCCTTATTTCATAGTGGTATACTGGTAACATTTGAAACTTGGCATATTTATCATTCAAACAAAGCACAGAGCTGGGTAAGTCCTAGCAGACGGGAGGTATAGCCCCATGTAAAATCTAATTGGTCACCCACCCTGCAGATTGGTTATATGCACTTTGTTCCATAATATCTTTAGCATGCTCTCTTTAAGGACATTACTAGCTGAGTTATGTCCTGTTTTTAAACCTTCCCAGTAATATGGTTATTAGTACAGTTCATACAGGGGGCTCGATTTTCAAAGGGTGCTTGCATCAATCCCTACGTCAAACCTGCTTTTGGTGCAGCTGCGCCAAACTCCTTTGACACAGCTGCACCCAATTTGCATATATCGGGCACAGTTCTGACAGTTTCCTCAGTTTACGGCAGCTTGTGCCAAAGATTTGGTGCAAGCCCCATAAAAAGGGTCCCCCAAATGGCGCATGTCAGGTCAGGGAAAAGCTGGTCTAACTCACGGCATTTGGCCCCCTGGTGCCAAACGATCAATGCACCAAGGGCTTGCAGCATTCTCTAGGCTTTGAAAATTGAGTCCAAGATGTTTTTAGCCACAAGTTCTACATTTTATAGTGGATTTCCTGACTGGGCAGTTTAATATTGTATTTGCACTAGACCGGGAATTTAAGCAGAATCGAGGCGTTATGTGAAGTTTGCATATGTCTCTTAGTTGCTCAGGAAGAACTGCTGCTGATTTACTACAATAGAAAAGACTGTTTATACCATTAACCTCAAGCTAGGATGTTGGCACGTCACTGCAACTGTGGTATTTACTAATGCCTGAATTTATTGTATTTTTGAGAAATTACGTGTTCTCTCATACATTTTCTTTCTACAACTTTCTGAATTTTTGGCACTGTCTCTTATCAGTGCTACTTGATTGAACTGGATGAGCCTGCATGTTTAATTTTTCACACATGCTGGTAGCCACGCCATTACATTCTACCTGGGTGACCATGAGATTTATTATGCATATTTGAGAAAGTCAGTATCACACTTTGATCTGTTGCTAGCCCTGCTGAAGGGAACGCCACCTGTTTTTTTTAACTACCCTAGTTAACATTTTGTATCCCATTGGAGCAAGTGCTCAGATCACTGTGCCCTGGGAGCTTGACCAGCCTTGTTGTCCTTACAGGTATAAAGTGCCAGAAAATGCAGATAGATGTGAAAAAGAACATCACTCAAAAAGCTTGCAGCATCAGATCTAGGTACATAATCAGGGGGAAATGAGGGGTGTATGGAGGGGGAGATGGATAAGTGTAAATGGATAGGAACAAAAAACCCCATATAAAACAGCATGAGTCCAGTGTAACTGTCAATCATCAGATAAATGCACAAAGAAGAATCTCATCATTTAGTCTTTGCGGAGACAAAGTATTTCAAAGTGGCAATCCAAACCGCTTCACACTGGTGAAGTCTCTTTCTGAGGTCACTTCCATGAATTCCCAACTGAACTTTTTCTATTCCCAGAAACTGAGGGTTGCTGCAGACTGCTGTACCACCTCCAGATATTGCCTGTCTATTGCATATTCCTGGCTGCCTATTCGAATAACAGGTTTACGTTCCCTCGCTCTCATTTTCAGTGCTCTTTTTGTATGGTCTACATATCCTATATCACAAGATCAAGTCAACAAGTACACCACCCCAACTTAACTACAATTAAAGAATTGTTTAATCTCAAATTTTGCAGCTAATCTTGGGTGGTTAACAGTCTTCATATTAATGGTATTGGTGCAGTATACACAGTGTCTGTACTTATACTTTCTGACCAGTGGTTTAGGAAGCCAGTTATAGGGGGATGCTGATTTCCATAAAGTGGCACGTACCAGTGTGTCTTGAAGACTTGTTTCCCTTGTGTACATAATCTGTGGTGGTTGTGTGATTGCATCAAATTACCAGTCTGTTTTAAGAATGCCCCGATGCTTCTTAATAATGCTGCCAATTTTTGGAGCCACTAGATTGTATTCAGTTATGAAGGTGGGTACATTATTCTCCGCTTGTTCCTCTCACCCCTTCAGTAGTGTACCTCTGTCTCTTTGTTTGGCACTTATCTGGGCAGCATGGATTTCTGTGATGAAGTAACATCTGTCTAAACTGTGTCACCATATCTTTACATGAGGCTTGAAAATCTGTTTGTTCAGAGCAGGTTAATTTGGCCCTCAAAAACTGTCCTTTCAGTATATTTTTTTACCAAACATGGCGAATGACAGCTACCATGTACTAACAAAGTATTATGTGCCATAACCTTCTGAAAGACATTTGTACTGAGTGTGCTATTCTGCCTAAAAAGAACAACTATTATTGACACCCTGACTTTTTGAAACAGATGCACTACTGAGGGGATGAGAAGAATTTACATGGTCAGTTAGTTCCTAAAATTTCTCTGATATCTCTGGAGAAATTCCTTGCTAGCTGACAGTACCACTGAAGTGCCACCAGACATACTCTCTTCAGAGATACTGTGAAATATCTGGAACTGTCTAATCATATATTTGGCTGCAACTGTAATGCTAGTAAGTTGTTCTAAGCCCACTTTAACAGAAAGGCAGTTATCTAGTATACCATCCAGTCACCAGTCCTGCTGTGTCTCCACCATGGGCGCATAGATAGTTGAGCAGCAATAAAGAGTCCATCCAGTTTGCCCTGTTTTACCTAACTAGGCTTACTTGATCATTTTAAATCTCCCAGTTCTCTCTTCAGCTTTCCACTTGTTTTTAGTTACCTGTATAGTAGCTATCCCATTGGAGTTTGAGCCCCGAGATCATACTGGCATTGACTATGTTGTTGAGCACCTTGTTCCATCTATAGCCAACTCTTTCTGTAAAGAAATGCCTCTTTATGCTTTTCTTGAAATTACCCCCTCTAGTTGGAGGTTGTGACCATTGGTGGACATCTGCCCCTTTATCTTAAATGAATCTATTGTATCTACATTGTCATGTACTTTTATATACTTGTATATTTCTAACTTATTTCCCTTTCCCTCATATTCTCCGATGAGTAAATATTTTTGCTCTTCAGTGTCTTGTCCTACCCTGTGACTATGAATCACTTTTGTTGCCCTCCGTTACATATTTTCCAACCTCACTTTATCCTTTTGCAGTCAAAGGTTCCAAAGCTGTACAGAGCCTCAAGGTGTGATCTAACCATTGCCCTAAACAGTGGCAAGAGAGTTAAACACACCCTAATATCCTACTTACCTTTCCATGCACTTTCTGAGAGTGCAATGATTTCATACAGTTCCATGTCAAAATAGCCAGGCAATATAAGTGAAAGTCAAAATAGCGAATCAATAATAGCGACCGCATTTTGAGCGACTACCAATAATAGCGCAGCACAAAACAGCTATTATATTGCTCAGACCAAATGGCAATAGACCTTCTCTCCCACCTCCTTATCCTGTCTGTGGATGAAACCTCCATAGAGTGCAAGGGGAATTCCCTTCTGGCTATGAAGGAACTTAACTGCCATCCTCTCAGCAAACGGAACAGATAGACAGAGCACCCCATCACATCCCACTGTTCTTCCCCATTGCCCGGTGTTGTGAATTGTTTCTTATGTGTGGAAACCACTTCCTGCACCCCCACGTGGGGCTACTTCCCCTACCCCCTATCTTTAGGATTACAAAACCGTGACGCTCATTGATAGTGGGGGGTATCAGCATGTCTTGCTCGCTGTGTGTTCGCTGTAATGTGCTGTTCACCTTTATGTGCCATTTCATTAATCTGTGCCATTCACCGTTATGTGCTTCGCTATATACTCGCTATATTGACATGATACCATTTCATATTGCTATTTATTACCCTCAGATCTCTTTCTTTTGCTGAGGGTTCCACCATGACCCCATTAATTCTGTATTCTGTTCACAGATTCCCATTGTCTGTATGTCTCACCTTGCAGTTTTTGGCATTGAGCTGTAATTACCATGTTCCTGACCACTGCTCCTGTCTCTCCTTATTGCTCTTGAAGTTGTTTATCCCCTCATTAGTGTATATCCTTCTTTTTTTTCTGTATTTGTAATTTACCATTTTTCCCCTGTTTTTCTCCCTCATATCTTCGGACCCCAGCACACGGCAGTGTATGCATGTGGGCTGTGTGGTGCTGGTTCCTGTCCCTTCTGCCTCCCTCATGACGATCACCTGGCTCCCCCGTAGCTTGACACTGCCATCCATCCTCCACTGGGTGGCAGCCAAGGGCTGGGGGAAACCCCTCATCCCTCCCCGGGAGAGGACAGCCACCTCATGGCAGCTCAGTTCTGCTCCTCACCTTCCCCTTCGCTGACCCCTGACAACTCAGACTTGTTTCTGAACCCAGTTTGCTGGCATGGCGTGAGGTGTGGCATCCAGTGCCTCAACCCTCAGTGCTACTGAGCTGGCTCAGTGTCTACTCTTCTGCAGAGCTTTGTGTCATTTACAATAAACCCACCTTGCCATACAATCTTGCTCCTTTGTCACATAAACATATTGAACAGTACCAGTCCAGTCCCACTACTGGCCCTGGATCACCACACTAGTAACCTTCCTGAAATTGGAGAATTTTCCATTTTGGACTACTCTCTGGGTCATGTCAGGCAACCAGTTATCAATTCACTTAGTTAATACAATTCCAAGACCTTATTTCCCCTATTTTTGCTTAGTCTTCTATGCAGCACTGAATGGAAGGCTGAAGGTATAGGACAACTACTGCTTGCTTCTTATCTAACATATATGTCACCATGTCCAAGAAGTTAATCAGATTGATTTGACATGACCTCTGCTTTGTAAACATATGCTGATTTTGTTTCCAGGAGTACATTTTCTTCCAGGAAGTCCACTATCTGCTCTTTGATGATTGGCTCCAGCAAGTTTCCCATTGTGGTTGGCAAACTCCCCAGCCTATAGTTACTTGTCTTGTCCCTGACCCACTCTTATGTAGGGGAACCACTTTTGCTACTCTTCAGTCCTTCGGACACTGTCCCAGACATGAATGAGTCTGTAAATAGGTTTGCCTGAGGCCTGCTAATGACTTGCTCATCCCTTTTAGTACCTTGGGTGCAACCTGTGTGGCCAGGGAGATTTGATCAAATGTAACGCTTGTAGATACTCCAGAACCCTTTTCTTAGTAACTATTGCTAACCTTTTATTCTCACTATCCAAAAAAATAGTTTTTGCTTTCAGGTTGTGGCCCTATGCTTTTTATTGTGAACACAAAGCTGAAATAGTCACTTAATATGTTTGCCTTTTTTATATTGTCCTCTAAGCTTATCTCATCCTTTCTGATCCTCCAAGCATTCCACATTGCACTCATTTCCCCCTTATATATCTGCAGAATGTCATATCCTTATTTTTGACTCCTCCACTATCCTCAGTTCTGTGCTTGCTTTAGTTCTGCTTACCATGTCTTTAGTAATAACCAATTTTTCTATGTGGCCTGTTGATCTCATTTGGTTCCTTAGTGCTGCACATAAATCAGCACAAAACACTGTTTTGGTGTCCTGATATTCAGCATCTTTTTTGGCTTTTTTCTAATCCTGTGGCAGCTCATCTTTAAAAGTTAATGTTTCATACCCCACACAGAGGAAAAAGACACCCATCTCATCTGCATTAAAAATGTTAGATGGTGCATATCCAGTCAAAAGTCTGGGAAGCACATCCTGATTCCAGCCACTAGTCCCTGAACTATCCGTACCTAACTTTTCCCCATGGGCACGTCTATAACAAATATTGTGCCTAATCTTCCACCTCTGTGTTGGGTTAAAGTCATATTTCCGCAAGCCTTCAGTGAGTTGCTTTGCCTTCTGGAACACAAGGGGGTCACTAATCAATGCCTCCCACTCCCACACGCTGCAGAACCAATGCAGCAGTGCTTCCTCGACCTCTGCGTCCTTCCCTTCTCACTTTCGTTTGCTAGATGGATTTTGATTGGAATGCCATTTGCCCAGAATCTTTTCTTTCCCATGGATTAAGTCTGACACTGTGGACTTAGGGAGGGAAAGGTGAACTGCCAAGTCCCTTATGCTCATCTTGGGCAGGGACTCGATTGCTAGAGCAGTTCCACCTTCCTGAACAACAGAATAGCCAATCGCTTAGTCACCATCATGAACAGGTAAGGCTCACACAATGCAGGAGAACATCTGAAACGTAGGCGCTAATTGCTGTACTTATGCCACAGAAGGCCCCAGCATGTGTTAGCCATTGATGTTAATTGGTGCTAACTGGTGTCCGGGACTTAACTGCCTAGTAGGGCTTAATCGATAACTGCCAGGTGGAGGTGATAACAGCAGCAATTAAGGCATACAAGGGCCTCCTTAAATGCATATTTTTGAATAGGGAACATAGGTTTTGAATCGGGACCAGGAGAAACGTCTGTATAAGCCAATTATCCGTGATAGCTGCGGATGCACTAAGTGGCTTGCACTGTACCCTGAAAGCTTTTCTTTTGGCCCATACTACTTCACCTGCTTGTTTACTGAGCCAAAGTTGTTTATTTTGTTTCTCATCCATTTCACAAATATCCAATACAGCATTTTTACATTTTTGCCTTTTATTCTCTGCCCCTACTGCTGTGTGCAGGACAAATTTGTATCTATCACTGAACTCATTTTATAATAGTCTACCTTTCTAAAGTCAGGAACCACTGTACTGGAATTTTTTCAGCTCATTCCCAAGCACTATGTTGAATCTGATAGTTTTATGGCCACACTGACCTATCGGATCCTCATTAGTGATGCTTTTTTATGATAAAGTGGTTAGAAAAAATGCTGAAAACTAATTGGTGGACAGCCAGTTCCACTCGTAATGTCGTCCCAGCATAACGTCACAGGTGAAACTAGTGGCAACAAAATAGCCTTCTTAGGACCATAAACACATAAATGGATTCATATTATAATCACAATAAGGCACGTCAGATTGCTTATCACTGGGATAATGTAATTTCTCAGGTATCTGAAGGCACTCAGCCTGTGGCTTCATGCCTCACAATGCAACTGAGAAGTGACTTGATCCATGCATAACACATACACCTTATGCCTTACTGCTTAATTATGTCCTGGTTGTTCAGTATCAGGTCTAATGCTGTCTACTGAATGAATTTCCTATTTAATGTCAGAGAGGTTAAAATCCTCCATGAGCACCATTCTGGCCTGGTAGAGCACTACTCAGAGCATATTGACAGGAGAAAAAATAAAGCAAAAAGGTTGTGAATGCAAGTAAAAAGGTTTTTTTTTATTGGAAAACCAGGTGAAATCATCAAATCACAGCTATGGGGAGCAAAGCACAAACTCCAGTGCTTCAAGTCAAAGTGACATTTCATTAGGAGACAGGGTCTAGCACTGAATTCAGCTAATCCTCACAAAACATTACTGTGATGACATAAAGCGTTGGGATTTGTGTGGTGCTCCCTATCATTGTGAAGTGCTGATGTTCTGACTTCATTTCATTTTACAGTAAAAAAAACCTTTTTACTTGCATTTACTGTCATTTCGTTTTATTTTTTTCCACCTGTCGTCGTGTTCCAAGTTGTGTTCTGCCTGGATGTTTACTGCTTGCGGCACCCATTCCTGTATGTTAACACGTGGCTATGTGTGCTTCAGTGTTCTGGCCTAGCCTGCTGCTTTTGATATTTTCATTCCCACTACCTCATCTTTATCTACCTCTGATTTGGTTGGCTATAGAGCACTCCGATTGTATACGTCCTCCTACATTGTCTGTTAGCTGTAGTCAGAGTGAATCCAACCCCTCACCCTGTATGACTGGCTTGCCCTAAATTACCCATATGCCTTCCTTTACATAGATTGCCACCTTGCCTCCCCTGGCATCATCCAGGTCTTTTCTCAATGGACAGTAGTCATGGACCAACTGTTCTGATTTGCTCAAGTCTCTGTCATAATGATTATATGTAGATTTTCTGCTGTAAATATTGCAAGCAGTTCAGTTCATTTTATTGCAAATGATTCTTGCCTTGGTGTACAGAACCTTCCACATATTTTGATATTTTCATGCAAAGAAGTCAGTGTGTGTCCTTGGCCTCTTTATTTTAATGCTACTAATCTGGTGTGTATCCTTGTGTCACATTAGCCTACATGTGGTGGGGGAGAGACAGCACGGTTTAACTTGGCTGTGCTCCCATAGCAGTGTTATCTAGCAGCTTGCTTTAACCCTGTGTTCCCCAATCTAGTTTAATAGCTGGCTAGCTAGGACATGTAGCTTTTGTCCCAGTGCACCTGTACCCCACTGGGTAAGATGCATACCGCTACTTACAAATAATTGCTATGGACTTTTATGGGTAATACATTTTAAAGGTAAGTCTTTCCAGTTTCCAGGATGTTAAAAATGAAGTTAGCAGGCACAAATGCCCTAGGTAAGATAGATAGATAGATAGATAGATAGATAGATAGATAGATAGATAGATAGACACTTAGCTAGCTAGCTAGATATTTAAATATGCCTTTCTAAAAATCAAAACATACTACATAAACAATAATGAAACAAAGAAAAAGCAACAATAAATACATAAAGATAATAAACCAGCATAAAAGACATCATGGTGCCAAATAATGACATAAAGCTCTGTGGCAGGATAGACAAGGAGGGAGTTAGAGAGATGCAGACAGACTTGCAAAGACTAGAGAGGTGGTCAAAGATTTGGCAGTTGAAATTCAATGCCAAACAGTGCAAGGTGATGCACACTGGGAACAAGAACTCCAGGACAGAGTACTGGATGGGGAGAGTAAAGCTAGGCATGACCTTTGAAAAAAGAGACCTAGGGGCCATCATCAGTGACTCCCTAAAACAGTCATGCCAGTGTAATAAGACCTAGATTAAGGCAAACAGGATGCTGGGGTGTGTAGGAAGGGGTACTGACAGCTAAAGGAAGGAGGTATTACTACCTCTGTATAGATCACTGCTGAGGCCCCACCTGAAGTACTGTGCCCAGTTCTGGAGTCCTCACCTGATGAAAGATAATGGCAGGCTGGAAGCAATGCAATGTAGAGTGACCAAAATGATTCTGGGCCAAAAGGGCAGATCTTACAAGGACCAGCTCAAGGCACTAAACTTGTACTCAGTGGAGGCCAGATGAGAGAGGGGGATATAGTAGAAACCTTTATGTTTCTGAAAAGAATAAACAAGGTAAACTGTGAGGGACTATTTAGCATGCGTGGTGTATCAAGAGCACGAGGGCACAAGTGGAAACTGATAGGGGTCAAGAGGGATGTAAGAATGTTTTATTTTACAGAAAGGGTGGTAGAGTCATGGAACAATCTATCAGCTGATGTGGTGGGTGCCAAAAACCATCAATGGTTTCTGACATGGCTAGGACAGACTGAAGGGCTTAGTGATTGCTCAGGGTGGTAGTGGCATTGCAGGGAGAATGGGGGTTAGAATAGGTTGGGTTATAACCCTGCATAAACAGTAGGTCCTAGGTTTGTTACGGTTTTAAGGGCAGATGGGATGGACCAATGGTCTTTTTCTGCCATCAATGTCTATATTTCTGTTTCTGTATAACATAAAAATATTATTCTTCTAGTAACTTGAAGGTCCACAGAAAGGACTTACTTTTAGATGTAGGCTTATCTAGCAGACACTGATGAGCAGAAATAGTGGTCCAAATTCTGGCAAGATAGGCAAGCAATTTAGCCAGTATTGACTACAGTGGATTTGTATATTCTTGGATGCCCTCCAACATCAGTTGCTTTGGGAAGATGTTTAAGCACAACTGGGGCCACTGCCTCACCACGTCACAATAGACTGGATCTTGAGAATCTGAAATTCTAAGTCTTGCTCAGACTCAGTTTACCAAGGATCACCTAACTGTCCATATGATTATTCACATGTTGAACAAGTGATCTCTACCACTATTTCTACCTCTATCCCTACACCTCCTTGTATCAAGGCTTCCCGGACTTCTCCCATTGGTTATGGCACCACATTCTGGCTCACCATTTCCAGCAGTAGGAACACAACCTCTCCTGGTACTGATGACATTACAACAACACACACGTTGTCACCACCAACAAGCTCAATATGATAAGGTGTGCCACTGATCACACAGAATTGGTGTCAGTTAAGTAAGACCATCACCCTGTCCAGAGCGAACTAGATGGTGACAGAATGAATCACCTGTCCAGCTACATACAGGTAGACACAGTTCTTCAGACTGATCTCTAGTCAGTAGTTAACTGTTGCAGCTTTGCATGCCAGCATGCAAGGTCTGGGTTCAAACTAAGCTCAATTCATGTAAAAATGTTAACTATAAAAAGGAAAAAATATATCCCTCCATGGATAGAAAATACTGTGAAGGGCAGTTTCATGCCCTACATTTAATGTATTTTAATTTTTTTTGTTCTGTGATGCATAACTGTTTCTTCTGTGAGGGATATTATTATATAATTTGAAAATCAATACAGCCATAGGCATATAGTACTTGGCACAGAGTAATACAAAGACTATGGAGGAGGAGGGTATGCACCTTAAGGTGAGCAATGAATAGTAACTAGTACTGTAGCTTGCACTGGACTATGGTGGTCTTAGTGAGTTTTGCAGACTCTGTGTCAGCACCACAAACAGTAATTCGCAGCAGATGCATGCACACAGCATCAGCCACAAGTCAGATACAGTATTTAGTATTCTTTGCTGACAGCAAGGCTTTTTACCCCTCTATTTGTAAGCTGCTTTACCACATGCCACAATGTAAAACTTGATTTGTTGAACACTCAGCTTTGTTGCAATTGTTTTGAAACTCAAAACATGTAATCTGTGCTGGCTCAGCAGTATGGTACTATTTTGCATGTTTGGTACTTCTCTAACAAGGGACATTCTGTAATGAGATTTGTTTCTTGTAGAACTTATCCCATTTAAATAAACTTAAAAAAACACACATACCAGTTACTACACTGGGAGCTGAAGTGGCTTGGCCAAACTCTCAAAGCTGAACTGAATTTATGGGCCCCAAATCAAAGCTGAACCAAAGTTGCCAATGGCCCACTTCTTTCTCCCTTCATGGATACTCAGTAAAGCACTGGGAACTCTCTAAGGGACTTGGGATATTAAGGCAGCTGACTGGTAAGGGGTCATCGAGTGAGGAATAAATCATGTACAGTGTGGGGGTGGGAAGAAGTGAAGAGTGTGGGGTGGGCCTTGTGAGAAGCATTACCATAGTCAAGTATATAATGTGATTACCTCAGCTAATTACTGCTGACATAGTGTTTGCATTTCTGCATGAACCCCTTTCCTTCCCTTAGAACTGTGTAAATAAAATCACTTTTGTTGCTGGCATTTTACTTGAGTAATTTTCTGCTGTTTGCAACTTGTGTTAAACTGTTATTGCACTGCATGGGAAGTAGGTGGGTTTAACCCATGGGATCGCAGGGGATTGAGATTATTACCTGAGGGGAAAAATATTAGTCTTTTTCCCTAGCTTATTTAACTTTTCCTGGGTAGAGACACCATGCAAATAATTATTTCAGCTTGGACCACAATCCTTAACAAGGGTTTAACAACTCAGGTCCCTTAACACTATATGATGCCATAAGGGCATGAACACTGGCAAGTGGCACAGCTGAAGGCATCTCCCTTGGATGCACTATACATACAGCAATTTTTCCTTTTTTTATTACTATTTTTTTGTGTGTTGAACTTAGAGAAGGGTGTAACTACTTCATTTCTTGTGTATCACTATAAATTAAAGGACATGAAACTAGTGGCCTTCTGTCAAATTTCAAAGATAATGGTCTGACACTCTTCCTTCAGGAAGTCTGCAAGCTAAACCCATTGTTTAAGGAACAGTACAGTCTGTCATTATGTCCTCAAGTTGGACCGTTGTCAAAAACTTTACAGAACTCTATTGTTATGATGTCTGACATAGTGATGTGACACACAGCGTGCTACAATGGTGTTATTAACTGGACTGTCTGAATACATTATTTTAATATTTGTTAATTTGTTTTGGGTTACTCAAAGCAGTGCTTTTTAAAAGTGGGAGATATGTATTATATCATTTTTTAAACCTTAGTATGCTTCATTGATTTCATACTCAAAACATGCACACAACAATAAGAAAAACAAACCATAACAAACAAATACAAACAAACCTGGCTTCTCGTCACCATTCCAGGAAGTCACGTGTGACTTTTTGATACCATGTTCATGTAAAGCTAATTTGAAACTCTATTTAGCTTGACTTACTCATTTCATGTTCATAAAACATACATAATGGGTACTTAAACATAATGCTGCTCAGTCAACCAATTGTAATGTTTCCCAGCGTTTGCTGAAGCCTTTTAACCTACAGTACGTCTAACACAAGCTATAGCTTTTTTCCATTCTCATCATCTCCAGGACTGTGGAGTGCCATTTTCTGAATAAAGGCACTGAGTTATCAAGCCAGTTCCTTAGTATTGCACTTCTAGCTGCGGTCATGATTAGTGCCATATGATACCATTGTGGCCCCACCAAGGTTTCTATACCAAAACCTGTTACGCAAATTATTTTTATTTATTTTTATTTTAGTCTTTGGTAACTGGTTAAGGCCCACTAGGCACAAGTGCCTGTTTTCAGGGGCAACCTGGGAGCACTGGCCGGTTAAGTGACTTGCTCAGAGTCACACAGTATGCAAGTGGAGGTTGTGAGAATCAAACTCAGATCTGGTCTGCTAGATGTATCAAGCTCATTTACATCTCATTCCTCTAACCTCTAGGCTATACTGCTAGCCCAATTATAGCAGTGATGACCTCCTGTAGACCTAGTAATGGGTCAAGATTGTTTCTGATTTCTTCCCATAGTGGTCTTCATTTGCGGTGCTCCTAAAATATATGCCTGAGTGTACCCCTGTGTATTTGCACCTAGTGCACAGCTCTAATACCAGTTTTTGCATTCGAAAGAGTTTCACCTTGTGAAGAACATTTTATTTAGTATCTTATAGTGAGCCAGTCTGAGCATATCAAATTTCAAGTACTTATGTAAGTTACCCTGTATGTTGGCACTATTCTTTGGGTCTCTAATTTCCGGGAACTCTGTCTGCCAGTAATTCAGCCATAGGTGGATTTTGTCAGTGGCAATGTCTCTCAGTTTGTTACTGTATATAGGAAAGAGATAGTGTGCCTCTACTCTGCCCATTTATTCCATTCTTCACATGTTCCTCCCTGGTTAAAAAGCCATGAGCAGGGGCCCAAAGTAAGATGGATCAGGTGTTGCATCTGCATAAATGGGGAAGCACCATTTTGGCCTAGATTACTTTGCCTCTTAAATGTGTCATATGTTATCACTGTGCCTCTGTCTACCATATGTTCCAGGGTACTTAAATTGGCCTTGGGCAGAAAAGGTTCTGTTATCATTTTGCTTCCAGTTTTAAAATCTGGGTTCTGTCTTAAAGGTTGACTTAGGTCAAAAAGGAGCTTTGTCCCTAGAACATTGTGTAGCTGCTTGCATGCCAAAACTGAGATCCCTATCAAGCTGTTTTTGATGCTTGGGGGTAGGATTCCATGGGGGCAACACTGCAGGGGCTGGATATTACCCTGCCTGTCTATGCAGGTCAAGCTCTATCACTCTGTGAACAGGCATGTAGCCTAATCCCTCTCTCACCACCTCTACTACACAACACCATAAGAAATGACAGACCTGGCTCTCTAGATAGTATAAAAGGAAGTCTGGGAGTTGCAGACCCCTAGCATCTTAGCAGGTGTCAGTTTGCAATATGCACTTTGAAGAGGCTCTCCACCTCACAGAAAAGATGAGAGGAGAGCCCGCAGCCTATTGAACCATTTTCTGGGCAACAGTAGACCATACATGCTCATCAGGTATAGCACCCTCAGTTTTCAGGGTACCCTGCAGTTCTGTGAGATTACATTCTACAATGAGCTGCTTTTTTTGCTCATCTCCACCCAGAGATATTTGATGGAATGAAGTGCCCAAGTCCCCCTTTCACCCATTGCGTAACATCTGTTCACATGGCATGTACATTAAGAGGTATGATCATTGTTCTGGAAATGTTTAATCTGTATCCCAACAACCCCCAAAAAAAATAAAAATTTCTAAAACCTCAAATATAGCCTGGATTGAAACAGTGAGCTGCTCTAGATATAGGGGCCTATCATCCGTGTACGTGAACAATTTATATCTATGTTTTCCCACCTTGATGCCCTTGATTCTGTCATCTAGAAGTATGGTGCAGGATAGGTGTTCCAAGTATGAAGGGGAGAGGGGACATCCCAGCCTTGTCCCCATCCCCAGTTTGCAGGCTGTGGACGGCAATGAGTTACAGACAACTCTGGCAGTTGGGTGGGAATAAAGACGCTTGACCCAGTCAATGAATGTGAGGGGAAAGCCAAACACCTCAAGGGTGTGGAAGAGATAATCCTGTACTACCCTGTCAAAAGCTCTCTTCACGACCAAGGACACCAGACTGCAGGGGCTCCGGCATCCCCAGATGTGGAGCTGATGTGCCCCAGCTTCCTCATATGGTACCATGACAGCCTCTCCTGCATAAATCTCACTTGTTCCAGGCCCATTTGGGATCTCCAAACTCTGCTCACTTATAATGTCAGGATCTTAATATACAGAGTTAATTGTGAGATAGGCCTATAATTACCCGCCATTCCCTGATATTTTCCTGGCTTGAGGAACAGTGTGATGAGCACCTCTGGCATCCTTGATTCCAGATGTCTCTCCCCATAGGCATAGTTGAAAAATGCGGCTAAATGAGGTGTTAAGTTCATTTTTGGAAAGCCTAAAAAAATCATGAAGAAGCCATCTGGGCCCAATGCTTTCTCAAGCTTCAGATCCTGTATTGCCCATGCCACCTCCCTTCTGTAACAGAGCCCCCCAACATCTCTATGTGGCCATCTGATACGTGTGGAAGAGCTTCTGCACGCAGAAAGGCCTGCATATCTCTGTGCTTCTAATGGGGAGCCTACCAGATGTAGAGCCCTATAAAAATCACCAAGACGCGCAATCTCCATTGGATTTGTTAACAGGGGTCTTCTTATGGTTTTCTGGCTGCTGTTACTGATTGAAGAGCCTCTTGCTGTTTCAGCCTCAGTGTCAGATGTCCATCAATCTTTTCCCCTTGGTCCACATAATTTATCTAAGCTCTAAATATTGGCTGTCCTGCTCCTTCCCAGAGAGTCTCAGCATATTTTTTCCCACAAGGTGTTTAACTTCAGCCACTCAGAGTTTAAGGACTTGCTGCTTATCCACTTTTCTATCTTGGTAATTTCCTTCAGGAATTTAATGCATTCCCCCTCCCTTTTTTGCTTCCTGCTGGCTGCCAGCCTCATGAGCGCCATGTAACCACATACTTGTAAACCCCCACTGGTGGTTAAGCAGTAAGCCATGAGGGTGTGGGTATAGAGTTACTGCTGGCTGTGTGGTTTGCCCACGAGGCACAGCCAGTGGGTAAATCTCACCAGCCATGGTAAACTCTAATAACCCACATCCCCAGAAGCCGTTGCGATTAGCAATTAATCGAAAGGAAGCAAAGGATTAGAAAAATATTTAAAAGTTTAAAAAGTTTGTTTATTGATTTTAATGTGAGGTATTCTTCCTGCATAGTAAATAGTGCCCTGTTGCTAGGCAGAAGATGTGTGTGCGTTTCACCCCCTCTCCCCCCCTTTCAGCCGCTGCACAGTTTCTAACACAGGCTCTCCCTCCTGTGTACACACAAAGCCACGTAGTGTGCTGTTTGGGTTTTTGCCTGCAGTTTGTGATGGAGACAGCATGATATTATGTAGGAGCAGGCAGTTTGTGTGGAACGTGCAGGAGCGCTAACGCTAAGATCTGCCACCTCAGAGTACAAGCTTCTGGCAGGAAAAAAACAAACAAACCCTTGAGACATGTGGAATCTATTTATTTTTTGTTATGTGGGAATGGGGAGTTTTGTCGGTAACATTGTGAAGGTGGTGTGGACGTGGTGCTACGGCGTGTAGCTAATATTGGGAATGGAGCATGGTTTCTGACATGAGTCAGGTAACAGTTTTTGTGTCATTATTTATTGGTATGAGTTGAAAAAACTGCTACTTGGTGTGTCGCTGCTACAGCCCGTGTGTTCTCTGTGAGTTCAACGTTGCTTGACTTCGATGTGTGGAGGTGTAGTTTTGTGATGCTCGCTTAGCAGGCAAACAAGATGGCGGTCGGACATCAGTGATTTTGGGGTCGGATGTTTTTTTTAAACATGTGGCAGACCGGCACCTTTGCCAGTGATTATCATAGGATTTACAACAGGACTAAGGTGCAAGTCTGCATATGTGATTGGCTGTCAGTTTATGTACATGGTATAATAAATATTATTCATCATGCCCATGTTTTCTGCAAAGAACAAATAAGTGCTTTCCCCTAATTATTATGTGCTCAGTCATAACTCAGGCACTCAGCAGCTGGCTGCAGAGGTGAGTGGTGAGCTGAGCCAGTCACCAGCTCCATTCTGGGATGGGGGGAATGGGGGTGGTGGGCTAACCCGGGTAGGGGTTGGGGGCACTAGGCTACCAGGGAAATTAATGAGTTTATCAGAATGGGTGTCAGGGATTGTGAGGGGGGGTCACTAGACTACAGGGGAAATTAATGACTTTATCAGAACAGATGTCAGGAATCATGATGGGGCATGGGGGGGCATTAGACTACTGGGAAACTTACTGCAATTATCACAAAGGGTGTCAGGGATCATGATGGGGGGGCACTAGACTAGCAGGGATCAGACCTGTCAAAGTTTATCACTGACTTGAAGGACGTGGACTCTCAACATGAGGGTCAGTGAGGGACACTGACACCCATAATGGAAGACACATCTTCACACATGGAGATACATGTTCAGAACACTGGACAACATTGCCTTTACTTATACAAAGTGTATTTGTGATGTAGTATCTTTGAATATTCTTCATGTCTGCATTAATGTCTGCATTTACAGCATATTCTGTGTGTGTGTGGCACCTTTTCCATGAGGGAAAATGAGGGATAGGGCAATACTGAAGGGTAACATGAGGGATGTCCCTCATAATGAGGGACACTTGAGAGGTATGGCAGAGATTGGGATGGGGTTCTCATTACTGGTGTTGGGGATCATGCCTGGGAAGGGGGGAGCACTACACAACTAGGGCAAATGTGGACCTACCAAACAGTGCTATATATATTTATCTATATATCTGTCTATGTATCTCTCTCTCTCTCTCTCTCTATATATATATATATATAGAGAGAGAGAGAGAGAGAGAGAGAGATGGCTAGATAGATACTGTAGATACATACAGTGTCCCTCAGTACAGGGGACATCCTTCTGTGTACCCTTTACTATAGCCCTGGCCTGCATTTGTCCCTCATGGGAACAGTAGTGCACACACAGAGACTGTGCTGTACATCTAGACTTGCAACCAGAGAGTTTTAATATTCTATGGTGTTACTTAACTCTTACCCTGTGTATATACGAAGGTATGGGATTCCATTATGTTCTGTGTTTGTGTCTCCATGTTTGAGGATGTGCCTCTCATTATGGGGGTCAGTGGCCCTCATTGTTCCTCATTCAGAGTGTCTGTGTCCCTCATTTCTGTGCTGCATGGATGGGAGGTATGCACTGAGTATGCCTGCTGACACCATGGCCTGCAGTTAACAAACTGTTTCCCAGGTCTGACATACAGGTGGAGCTGTGTGCACCTCCCAGTCTGCAGCCACTGACCTGTAGTTCCAGTCAGTCCTACAGGCGGAGCTGTGTGCAACATGGAATAACACCATGTGTAAGGAGTGGAAGCTTAAAAGTCCACGTATTAAATGTATTGTCCAACTGTGGAGCTAAGGCACTGAGGCTGGCTGTGTATGCTAAGGCAACGAATAAAGATTTAAAATGTTAAACTATAAAGCACTGCTTTTACTTAAGGCACCTGCTGGAAGTCGCATAAGATTTAAAATATACAATATAAAGCACTGCATCTACTTAAGGCTCCTACCAGAAGTTGCATACTTATTTGGATTAGAATCTTAAAGTCCATGTAAAAAACAACTATCTGCATTGCTGCGGCAAAATAAATTCAATTTAAAAATGGTGCCAAAGAAACAACTCCTGAGTTTGAAATACTGTAGCCATGTGGAGGAAAAGCAGCTGCGGAGATTACCGTACCTTCTGGTCAGGGGTGGGGTGGGAGGGCAGTTCCTGCGCAGCCCTCGCGACTCTCGGAGGATCCTTTACAGCTTCTGATTCCGGGGGTGTGGGTGAGAGCAGTTCCTGTGCAGCCCTCGCGACCCTCAGAGAATCCTTTACAGCTTTTGATTCAGGGGGTAGGAGTGGAGGGGGGTGTTGCTCAGTTGTGCTATTCACCTGAAGACGGGACCTGTGAGGTCCCGAAAACTTGTGTATCATTCCATCTTTGTACAAGACACCTGTTGATCCAATAAAAGGTATCAGACCTTCCATCATTTCCCGTATACCACACTGAAAGTATACCAATCTGTATACTCTGATCCCGCTGGCCTCTCGCCACATCACCACTGGCGAAGCCACAAGCCCTGTGGCTAAACGTTTTGACTCCTGCCACACCACAGAGGCAAAAATAAACAGCCACAGCCTTTTTTTGCTACTGTCTTGCCATGGAGTGAAAAACTAAAGAGCAAGTGGCCAGAAAACTACAAGGTGCAACCACCATGATGGATCTCATGGAACTACATGAGAGAAAGCTGTGGTGACCTCCAGGAGTGCCGTACTGCACATGACCAGGTCACCGGCAACCACCTGACTGGATTCTGTGCATGGAGGCAACCACCTGATTGAATTCTTGGTGTGGAGGAGTTATGTCTGATTGGAGATATTTACTAGACACATCTCCTCTGGCCAATCAGTGGGATTTGATATTCTGGGGCGGGCTCTCACTGTGGAGCGAGTCGCTCAGACTGTGGTGGTAAAAGGGAGTGGGTGCTCCATTGGTTTTGGCGATCACTGGTGCATAAAATAATTATATTTGCTGGCATTAGTTTTCTGGTTAAGTAGGGAGGGCACTAGAAAAACTCAAGAGGCAAGAAAGAAATGACAGCAGTGCATAAAAACGTGAGAATAGAACATAAAACTTTGAGTGCAGAGCGACTCGCGCTGACAATAAAAAAGGAGGAGACAGGGAAAAACACATTTTAAATCTCAGTTTGCATGTGATGTGAAAGGTGGAGAAAAGAACGAGGGATACAAGAAAAGCAGTGTGCCTTAAAAACTACAGTAAAGAGAGTGAAAGATGCAGGCAGCTCCCTACTGAAACATAATTTAGAAATAAAAATGTGATAAGATAAAAGGCAGACTGTCAGAACTGGGAAAGCTTAGCTAGGAGAAAAGAAAGCAGTGGAATATTTGGGCACAAATCAATTGCTGTGGGCAGATACTGAAAGAAAATTAGGAGACACAGAGATATGCACATTTGAATAACCAAGCCTGAATGTAAAAGGGCTTGAACCAAGATAAGAAAACAAAGAAGCAGGGGCATAAATACATTAATTAAATGCACACTCCCCATCTTTATAATGGAAATGGAAAACAAATGTACTAGAGAGGACCAACTAAGCTACTGAAACAAAAAAGAGCATGGATAAATTATAAAGCAAGGGCACATTTTTTTAGAAATAGAAAATAAGTAGAGAAATTAAATGAGCAGTGAATCTGGAAACAATTTACTGAAGAATCTACTGAGAAATCGTTATTGATTGAAGCATGCCACTGCAGAGTAAAACAATAAGGGTCATGGTGGGTTTAAAGAACTAGGCTCAGAACTGCAACATAGGTATTTTCAAGAAAGCATTCTAAAATATTAAAGTAATAAGTTATCAAGAAGCAGGACAGACAAGCTGAGAGGGGGAATAGCACTGTGCACAGTACATGCCTGTGCATGAAAGAGCCAGAAACTGAGCAGTCACAGTCTAGGCTTTCTAAAGGAAGGAGAGGCACAAGTTACTGTAAATAAAGTGGAGGAGCAGGTTTTAAGGACAGAAACAGAAAAGGCAACGGCTGGAGGCAGGGAGCTGGGAGGAGAACATAACAGCCAGAGAACCGAAAAAATTATAAAAAGGTTTACACAGCTGCAAACACATAATCTACCAGAAAGAAACTAAGCCAAGGCAAAATAATTATTTTATAAGTGATTACCAGTTGTGTGACTACACTGCTGTTACTGTGTGTACACACTGGTGGTAGTTTTATTTTTTGTACTACTGTACTGAGAAACAAACAACTAAGTGTACCTAAGTGCTGAAGCATACTCAGTATTATACATACAGTATAACCCTGTGCATAATAAATATGTGCCCACCCCCCACATATGCTGCCCATGAACATTTGTGTGTATGTACTAGGGTGCTTGTGTGAGTGTAAAGAAATTCTGTAGTGTTGTTCCATAAAATAAAACTCTCACAGATCAAAGTTTGTTTTCAAGAACTTTATTACACAATTCAAAAAGACATTTCTGATGGTGCACACTAGTACATCTCATTTTATTTACACAAATCGAGAGACAGAGCAACTCTGAGTGTCACATATATTCTTGTGCCATCAAACTGTCTAAATAAGTAAAGCAAGAGACACTATGTACATTCCTTGTGCAAACAACTCTGTCTTGAGTGTAACATGTAGCATAGTGGATGGGCGACCATCCACAACAAGGCTGTGTTTCCCTTAAGGGAGTTGATGACATCATAGAGACCTTGAGAGCGAAACTCGAGAGGTCTCACTGATGTCATCAGCTCCTGAAAGGGAAACACAGCCTTAGTTGTGGATGGGTGACCATCCACTGTTTTATGAAGTATATGGTTAGGGCTTATTTCCTTTTTTACATTGTTGGTTACCTCATGTGTATTTTATTTGGTGTTCCTGATCCTGCTCTACGTCTCGCTGCTGCCACTTGTTTCTGCTTCACTGTGCTCCAGCTGTCTGGGGCTTCTCCCCACTCACGCTCACTATCTCTTACAGTGGCACTGTTTATTTGTTAAAATTAAACAAAAAAAAGTAGTTTCATGACACAAAACTGTCTGAGGCTATTTGTGTCAGATGAAGGAGGATCCACTGCTCTGCTGCTCTGCGCCTGCTTAATCGCGCCACCATGTTTTTACTTTTTTTTCCTCCGATGCAGCCAGTCGAGTCAGCCAATCAGGAGGTAGGACAAGGCTGAAAATGTGTTGTACTATCGATGTGACATCAGAACGATAATACAACTTTTCTGACCTTTGAACTGTCCTACAACAAGATTTGAAAAGTCACTGATTTCAATCTACCATAATCCCTAACCATATACTATACATATTCTTGTGCCATCAAACTGTCTTAATAAAAATGACGGAACCAGCAACTGATCCTGAAACAGCTAAACAGACTACCAGTACTAGCCAGGCAGCCGCAGTAAAACAAAGCAAGATAACAAATATTTTCAAAATACCCAGATCAACAAGTCCTGTCCCAGAAACTGGGACAGACCTTGGTGCAGAATGTCACAGCACCTTTGTAGCAATGGAAAGCAGCCACTCTCAAATTGCAAGCCAGAAAACCAGAGTTTATGATAAAGACAGTCATAGGGAAATTAAGGATTCATGGTTTAAAACCTACCCATGGCTCATTCACGACAAAGAAGCTGCATTATTCTGCTGCAGAATTTGCAAAGTATCTGGCTGAAGAAATATTTTCACAGAAGGAAAACCAATCAATAAGTCAAAGACTGACGATTTCAATAAACATCAGGCGTCCACGGATCACAAGTGAGTTTCATTACAGAAGCCCCACCAATTTACCATTCTTGTTGTCTTCTGAATCTGTTAATTGTCATGGTTTTAAAAACTATTTTCTCTGTTTTAATAAGGCTTGAAGTTGAGGCAGAAAGAGGGAAAAAAGGAATGACAAAAGCTATGAGCACAGCTTATTCATCAGTGAAAAGTGTCATCATAGCAGAGATGTGAAACATTTATTACATGGGCAAAACTTTGACAGCAAATCATAACATACAGAAACTTTCAGAACTGCAGGTTCACAATTTAAGTATTTTTACTTCCCATAAATATCTCGAATAAACAAAACAAAGTCTCGCTTCCCAAAAAAATAAAGTCTCACTTCACGTATATATTAAAATAAGTCATGGGGGTGGGGCCAACAGGGTGACTGCAAATCTTAAGGTCATGAACTCCAAGTCCAACAGTACTTTACTTGCCATTTCTATTCTAATAAAAAAAAATTAAAAGCTGCACCCTGCTGCAGCAGAGTCTCACTAAAAGTCATGTGTGGGAGGTCACGTTAATGAGTAACTCACTGACAAGTCTGTTCAATTCCTTTCTTCTCTTTTTCCATGCAGAAGTCCACTATGCTTGCACCTATAAAGCAATCAGTTCTCCAAGGAACAGGCATCTACACTTATTCTAAATTCATCAATGACTTTTACAAAGCAATTTCTAAGACTGTGCAGGATGCTTTTTTAAAGCAATTGGAGGATTCTCCATATAACATTTTTTCTTTACAAATTGATGAGGGAACAGATGTGGCCAACAAGAGTACACTGATGGTATACATCAGATTAATTGACAGCAAGTGTTATGTTCAGTATAAATTTTTATGATTTAACAAGTTTTATTAGTTTAAGCACCAGTCAAAATACATTAGATAGTACATGAACACACCAAAGTAATAGGCGCTAAATACATACCTCAAATTAAAACCCAATCCCTACCCCACTCCATGACTACACACTATCCAATATCTTTAGTATATCTCACCTATAATATAACTACTCGCTACTATGGCTTCCAAACTATCAGTAGAGTTTCTAGGCTACCCCAGAGAGACAAATAAGCTTCTAATCTATTTTGCATAGATGCAATGTGTCTTTCCAATTGTAATGCCTGGCCAATTTCTTTGTACCACTCCATTACATTAGGGGACTTATCTTCTATCCAGTGCCTCATAATTATCAGCTTAGCTATCGCAGAGATAAGTATCATATGTGCTTTCCTAACTTTGGGAATTTCACATGAGAAATAATTTATTAAACAGACTTCAGGGGTAAATAAGGTCTTCAAACCAAGGATAGGATCTAAAGCTCTATTAACGGATTGCCAGAAGGTCTGCACGTAGGGGCACAACCACATCATATGATAAAGGGAGCCAGTGTCCCCCTTGCATTTGTTGCATATGGAAGTATTTAATGTCCCATACTTCAAGAGCTTAGCTGGCGTGAATGTACATTGATAACCAGAGTTTCCTCCATAGATCAGGGTCCTCTGGGACTCCTAGCTCTCTTGCCCAATAAAAACAAACTCCTGATGGTAACCTGCTGTCCCATGCCTGGAAAGTTTTGTATATATTAGAAACTGCATGTGATTGGGAGGCTACCTTAAAAAGCGTAGCTAGTTCTTTTCCCTCTGGGTCCATTGGCGGGAACCGGGAGAAAAAGGATGCAAGGGCCTTACTTACTTGAATATATTTAAAGGCTTCTTTATCTAATGCCTCATTGAATTTCCGGAATTGATCAAAAGAAAGTGGTTTTCCATCCGACCATATGTCTGAAGCTTTGCATTGGCTTAGCCGAGGCCAGAAATTGAGGATATTGGCACATTATTAATCTTAAAATGAGGGTTGTCAATAACTGGTTGATCTATAGACTGATACCACTTCACTGCTAAGTATTTTGGGCCTGATGAGAAACCTTCAAAGACCAACCCATGGGATTATTCTTAATTGACTTAGGGATATGAGATGGTGAGGCATATAAGAGCGCCCCCAACGAACAATTCGCTTGGGAGGCTAAGTATTTTTCTATAGAGAGCCACAAAGGGAGATATTCTGAATTCCCACTCTCCTTACTCCAAAAGGCCAGCTTGCTCATATGTTGTGCTAAATAATATAGAAAGAAAGAGGGGGCCGCAAGACCTCCTCTGTGTTTTGGGGCTGTCAACTTGAGATAGGATCTGTGAATACCTTTCTTGTTCCATAAGAAAGTATTTACTATCCTTTGTAATTTAAGGAACCATGCTTTTGGCAATTAAGTGCCCAGTATACCCAATGGGTATAGCATCCTTGGTAGGATGTTCATTTTAATTGTACTTAGCCTACCCCATAAAGAAAAAGGAAGCAATCGCCATCTTTCCATATCCTGGACTATCGTTTTGACTAAGCTATCAAGGTTGTCTCTTATTATAGTACCAAGATCTCTAAAAATCTTGATTCCTAAGTATACTATATGCTTCGCCTCCCAAGAGAGGCCGAGGAATGAGAGTTCTACCTTATTTACTCTACTATTTAAAGGCAAGACCTTAGTTTTAGCCCAATTTAGTTTATAAAATGAGATTTTAGCATATTCCTCTATCTCGCTTAGAATAGCTGGGACTGAAAGGCCTGGCCTCTCCACATGTAATAATATGTCATCTGCATAGGCCGAGATGGAATATCTTGCAGTACCTATTTGGATCCCTTTAATATTGATATTGCCTGCCAGTCTAAGGATCAGAGGCTCCAAGTATATGTTAAACAGCAGGGGGGACAATGGACATCCCTGCCTTGTGCCCCGAGCTAGGTTGAAGGAGGGGGAAAATAAGCCATTGCACTTGACTCTGGCCATGGGGGAGGAGTATAGGAGTTGTATCCATCTTAGAAATTCTTTGGGTAGTCCAATTGAGATTAGGGTAGCAAACAGAAAGTCCCAAGAGACTCTGTCAATGCCTTTTTCGGCATCCAGGGAGACCAACACCATTGGCGTGCTGGAGTCCCTGGCCACCGAAAGGAGATGCAACAATTTCCTCATATGATCTTGAGATGATCTTCCCACCATGAATCCGACTTGCTCGTGGCTTATGAGAGTACCCATAACTTTTGAGAGTCTGTTTGCTAACACTTTGGCTAAAATTTTAATATCCGTGTTCAATAAAGATATAGGGCGGTAACTACTAAGACTTAGTGGATCTTTCCCTGGTTTTAAAATCAGGGATATTACAGCCTCCTGAAAACCTGGGTCTGATATCCCATTATCATACCAATAACTATACACATCTTTTAATACCGGTATTATTATAGACTGGCAGGCTTTATAGAAGTTGCTCGGTAATCCATCCGGCCCGGGTGATTTATCTGGAGGTAGCTTCTGAACTGCCTGCTGAATTTCTGCTAGGGATATTGGGGCACCTAAGAGGGCCGCTTCTGCAGCTGTAATCTTAGGCAGACTTACAGAGCTAAGATAAGAGTTTATTCCTTCGTTAGTGGGACGCAGGACTGGGTCTACTGTGTAAAGATCTTGAAAATAAGATCCAAACAATTTCGCAGTTTCCTGAGGGTCAGTGCAAACTTTACCATTTTGCCCTGTATAAATTCCTGCAATAAATTGTGAAGCCTCCACTTGATGGATACGCATAGCTAGTAACTTACTTGCCCTTTCCCCCATCTCTAGGTATTTAAATTTGGTTCTTTGCAGGGCCAACTCTGCTTTTTGAGATACCAGCCCTGTGTACTGAGCTTGCAGTTGATGAAGTCTAGTCCACATCTCTACCGGTGATGAACGGGATAGACTGTGTTCCAGGCTTTTAATGGATGCAAGAAGATCCTCCATCTGTGCCCTCTGATGCCTAACTCTATTGGAAGCCATTTTTATGAATTCCCCCCTCAAAGAGCATTTCAAAGCTGCCCAAATGAAGTCATATTTAGTCACTGATCCTTGATTTCTACTAAGGAAAGAAGCAATGAAATCCACAATGTATTCTAAAGAGGTTTTGTCTCGCAGTAATTGGCTATTCAACCGCCATTGTGGAGATCTCTTACCTCCTGCACTTAGTCGATATTCCATGCTGACTGGTGCATGATCAGACAACACTCTAGCTGATATTTCTGCCTGAGAGACTCCAGGCAATGCAAAAGAGCTTATGACAGTATACAATTTTAGGTGTGACTGAGCTTGCAGAATGCAATTCAGAAATTGTATACAATGCTGTGAAGTACATGATCTCTGATAAAAATCTAGCAGATAAAGAGCTGATAGGACTTGCAACTGATGGAGCATCTGTAATGACAGGATGCAAAAAAGGTTTGACCAGTCTTGCCAAACTTGATCATCCATATTTAGTTGCCACTCACTGTCTCGCACACAGACCCGCCTAAACATAAGAGAAAGCAGCCAACCAACAGCAGTATCTGGCCAGTTATATCTACACAGTGAATCAGCTTGGGAAACTGATAAAGTACTCTCCCAAATTTTGTCGCATACTTGATCTCAACAAAGGCAAAACAGCTAAAACAGATTTTCTTCACTAGATGGCTTTCATTTTCTGATTCTGTATATGCATTACAAGCATGCATAGCCTCACTTATTTCTGCTTTGTCACAAATGGCAGAGGATAACTATCAGTGAAACCTTGCTATGGGGTGCCTTAAAAAAAATGGTGACTTTCAAATTTGTTACCACTGCTTTCTTTCTGGCTGATGCAGTAGGTCTTCTTGCAATTCTCTTGAAACATTTCCAAAAACATGCTGTTATCTTCTCGGAAGCAAGGCAACAGCTCATTAGCACCACTGATGCACTTCGTGCACTGCCTGAAAATCCAGGACCACACTTAAAAGTTTTTTTATCGGAGATGCCAAGTGTACCTCCAGAGGAGGGAAAATCTATATTTAGAACACATTCACTGCTAGATACATGGGATCAAATAGAGCAGTTCAAAAATCTGCAGACTTCTTATATACAGTCAACAGCTGAGCAACTTGAAAGTTACTTTCCAGAAGGGACATTGTTGGACAACTGGACGGTATTAGACCCACGCAGTGCACCTGATGAAAACATTGATATCTATGGAGAACAGAAGATTGAAAATATTTTTGCTCACTACGGTATCCTTAAAGAAGGACTCAGTACTAACATCCTGCCAGTTAACCAAGATGAAACCAAACTGGAATGGTCTTTATTATGTAGATTATTTTCGGCACACAAAGAGTCCACTATTGAAGAATTCAGTGTCAAAGTGGTAGTCCCAAACAAGGAATCTTGGCCAAATGTCCAAACAATATTCAGTATGTCTTGCAACCCCATCAGCTTCAGTGAAGTGTGAATGTGGGTTTAGTGCATACAACAACATTAAGACTGCTGAGAGGAACTGTCTTAAAATCTGGAATGTGAACTATCTAATGACTCTTCTGGTCGAGGCTCCTGATGACATGGGAAAGTTTGATTTTGAAATGGCATTTGACATCTGGGCATCGGAGAAGGACAGGTGCGGTTTCCTTCAAACTGTCAAAACAACTGAAGATGCACCTCCAAGTTGCTCTCAAGACCTGCTGCAGCACTGCATAAACCTAACAGAATAAGCAAAATAAAGCAGTTCCTGCGCTGTGCTTGTTCCTTATGAGATTTATTTTGTTGTTTTGTATGTACAGCAAAATGTGTTCTTACCAGATTTCTCCACTGCTTGAATCTTGTGTGGTCTTCATGAAGCTCAGACAAGTCACACAGAAAAAAACAAACGCTGTTGGTTGGCAGCATCTCATTGTAATTAAATGTCATGATAGTCTGGCACGTAGCCAGCTTTGCTTAATGTCTTCAAACAAAAAAATGTTCATATTAGACACTAATAATAGTTTTTCTGCTTTTACCATAAATGTAGTTTCACTGCCACCATGCTTACGAACCTGGCCTGGCACTGATCTACCTGGGCAGAGATTCAAAACTTACTGTACTTCTAGGCATGATTGGTGCTGTCATTTATTTCACGAAATAACTAGTTACTGTTTCACTGGTGTCACATATATTTTTGTGCCATCAAACTGTCTAAGCAAGATCACTGTTTCTGTTTTACTCCACTGCTTTTCCTGCTTGAAAAATGTACTGACTGGGATGCCTTGCCTTTACTGACTTTTTTGTAATGGCACAGATTCCTCTTCAACAATGTGATTTTAATAATTGTTAACACATGATTGCTTGTTAAAATGTGAACATGTATTTGCCTTGTATTTCTGTCTGCCTTGGCCTTTCAGGCTTTACTGAGCCTTACGCTGGCATTTTTTTGCAGTAACTTGGGGGGGGGTAGAGAGTGGGTACTAGTAGGCATGACTCAGGGGCTGTCATTTTCACAAAATAACTACTTCTACTGTTTGACTGATGCCACATACATTCTTGTGCCATCAAACTGTCGAAGCAAGAGCATTGTTTACTGCTTGCTTTTCCTGCTTTAATGTACTGACTGGGATGCCTTGCCTTTACTTCATTTTTGTATTGGGCACATATTCCGCTTACAATGTGATTTTAATAATTAAAACATGATTGCCTGTTATCATGTGAACATAATCTGGCTGCCTTGCCTGTCAGGCTTTACTGAGCCCGACAAGTCCCTGTCATTTTTTTGCAGTTTATGAGGAGGAGGGGGACAGAGATGGCATATACACACACAAATGCACACACATGCCTCAAGTGGAGCCAGAACCTCAGTTTTATCTTTTGCAGGGTAAGGAGCAGGGAGTTCACTGGCAAACTGGTAGGTATAGGAGGGAATTTTTTATGGTCATCAAAGAAACAACAGCAATGGAAACTCTGAATAGTACTTAATTTTTTAAATTTGTGTATGTGTGTAAGGGGGGGCTCTTGAGTAAAAATAATATTAAATTATTTACTTTATTTAATTTAATGGACTTTTATTTTTAGTACCTAGGTAAAGTTGACTATATAGTCCTGCTGTAGATTATAAATGAAGGTATCCAGTAAACATGGTGACTGCAATTGAGTGCTTGCAAAAACGGCAACTCAATTACAGCACCTGTGTTCAGAGCTACCTGGCAGGGTGACGACCAGATACCTGGGTGGGCGAGGTAGGGCGACAGGAAGCGTATGCACGAGTGCACATGTGAGGAGGTATGTGGGAGGAAGTGTGGCAGACAACTGCTGAGCTGGTCAGCTAGCGTGGTGGGGAGGGTGGTCGGTTGGGGTGTGCCGGGTTCGGGTCCGGAGCGGTGCATTTTTTTTTTGTCCCAGTAGGTGGCTTGTTTTTTTAAAGAATTTGGCCCCCTCCAACATGCACCCCCCTGGAGTTGAGAATCCTTAAGTAGGGTGGTGCGGGGGGTGCAGGGGGCACAACCCCAACATACATGTAAATTTGGTCACCTACTTGCAGTTTGCCATGAGTGTACTTCGCTGTAATTCATTTTTGGCGATGTACACTCACCCAAATGGCGATCACTATTCTGAGATTGCCATTATGATGTAGAACCATAAATGAATGATTTTATGTATTTTAGTGTAAATGATTTTAAGATTGTATGTTTATTTATGTATATGTACAGCACCTTGATCTGCTAGAAAGGTGCTTTTATAAATAAAGTTGTATGTATTATTATTAAAGTTTTTTTATATATGAGTAAAGGTTGAAATCATGTTTGTTTGGGTTTTTTTTTTGTATTTATTTATCTCCTGCCTGGCTACCCCCATCAGCCCAACCAGCTCCCCCAGCCCTGACATCCCAGAATTACTGGGGCTTACCTTAAGTCCGGCCTGGGAGCGGAGCCTGTGGGGGGTCAGGCATCATCCTGCTGCTGGCTCATTTTTCTGTTTTTCCTGAAGTCCTCCCAGTTTTAACCCCAGGACCTCAGGAGTAGAGACGAATGTATGTAGAGGTGTGCATGCATACTACAGCCTCAGTGATGGCCCCATCCACTCACCCATTAGCCTAATGCCTGGCACTCCCTCTGGCCTGCACTGCCCCCTGGCCTCCACCACAGGGCAGTCAAGCACTGAGGGATACCACCAACCCTCCCTGGAGAGGAGAGCTGCCTTTCGGCAGCTCCATCCAGCTCTGTGCCCTCCCCCCTGCTGACCTCCGATGATCCATGCTCGTTCCTGAACACGGGTCATCATTGTGGCACGAGGTTAGGCGTCCAGTGCCGTTAGCCCTCAGTGCCACCAGGCCAGCTTGAAACCATGTTTGTGATGGAAATTAGAAAGTAAGTGGCTTATGAATTCTGTGAATTGTTCTGTTTTTAACCATTGGTGGTGCTCTCTTACTGCCATGGCTAGAACTCTGTCTCAGCCAGTCAGGACGCAGGGATTTCCTTGCCCATTTTATATAGGAACAGGAAAAAACACAGGAGAAGAGCACTCAGCCACTGTCAGCATGATGATGTCATGTCGAATGGTGGCTCTGTACTATGGCATACCACGACATGCCCTGGTGAAAATACGCAGTGCCCCAGTTTTTGCACCATGTGGTGCTGAACTACACCCGTAGCAAGAATTAATAGGTGCTCTGGCAACCAGTTGTTGTGCCTCCCTGAAGAAGTCACTGAGGGTAAATCCCTGATCCAGGATATAGTACTGTAAGATGGGTGGCTGGTTTGGGATACAAATCTAATAAAAAAGAATGAGGGGAAGTGAATACAGAAAATGAAATAAATATACATTGAACTGTGTCTGAATAATCTTCTTTGTAAAGTTTTAATGGATACTGGGAAACATGCTTTAAGGGGAAACTATACAATAAGACTAGTTTGTAAACATGACATCATGTAGAGTAATTACTGATTGTACATATTAAGGGGGCATTCAGTTCTGTCATGGGGATGACCTCACTGTCTTGAGTCAGTGCTGACTTTGCCGTAGGATACAAATCACTCGCATAGATACAAAAAGCTCATTTATTGTCCGTCTTGTGTTCTCCTCTTAATAAATCTCCCTCAACATGTCCTTTGTGAAGGATAAAGATAGTTCAATAGCCCTTGTCCTTGTATCTCGAATGGTTGTTGGGTAGCTGATAAGAAGATTACTGCTCTGTTTTAGCATCTTGTTTCTGATGACATTCTCATACACTTCACATACTGCAAACATAATTATTATTTACCATCACTCTGTGAAAAACTGCTATGATATTTCAAGTGTGCAGAAAGAGAGAGCAGAGGTGTAGCTTCGAGGGTAACATTTATGCATGATAACCTTGCTTACATGTTACACCCAGTTGTTTATATAACCCTATTTCTTGCCCCCCCCAGCTGTATGCATCAATGCTGTGTAAAGTATGGAAAGTAACTATTGCCACATTCAGTGTTACGCATTTACACTTTGTCTTGCTCAGTATACACAAATCCAAATATAGCATCAGAAGGAAGGAAAAAATGGCACCACTCAGATTGGGGAGAATGGTGCCCCTCTAATAACAAACTCTGGCCAGAGCCCACATGGTTGCACCTGTGCCGCTGAGCTCACAGCAAAATAGTCCATGGTGCCCAAGATTGCCATGGTGTAGTCATGCATGTGCTGCTAATTGTGCATATGCACTAAACATTGGTGGCCATCTTGAGCATGGTGGGCAACTAGCAACTGAAATAGTGAGCCCATGGGGGGGGGGGAGTGAATGGACTCTTTTGGAGCTGTGGAATAATCATACTGTAACTCCAAAATGGAACTGCTCTTCAGTGTCAGTCTGGTGGTTGGTTTTTAGATCTACTGCAGGATGGCTGCAGGCTCTGCCCACTACAGCCATAAAAACATTAACACAGTGATGTGCATGGTGTATGTGTTCCTATGCTTATGAGACAGAAAAAAAGAAAGGGGAGAAAGTGATATAGGTAGATATTTCCTAAAAGTTATTTTTTTAATCAAGGGATAGAGGTGCATTATACAGTATACCTTTAACGTTTCTTGATGGGTTGCATGTGTGCTGCTAGATCCAGTACAACACTTTGTAAAAACTGTGTCTAAGACTTAAAACTCAGTTTTGCATTGCAGACAGAACTGCAAATATGTACTTCAGTTGCATTGCACAAAAATGTTATGAGTTGCTCTTGAGCTGATTAAGTGTTGAAAACACATTGTAAGTTGCCAATGCATTTTCTACTTAAAAAACAAAACAAAACAAAAAAATCAACTGACTGACATCACAGTTCAATGCAAACTGTACTGTACTTTGGTTAGAAGGGATGTTTGTGCAGAATGTCTCTTTATGTGCATCTCTCTCACACACACACACACACACACACACACACACACACACACACACACACACACAGACTGTAAGCATTCAGGCATGCTGTAACTGCCCCCTCACATATGTAAAGTTCTCATTATCATGACTGTCTTTCATACAGGATAGACAATGTAACTGATCTCAGACAGTTTACAAAGAGGCAACAACAAAAAAGTACTGGTACCACTGCATGCTGCAAAAATCAACAATATTTACTGTGTAAATTTCAAAGTGCAGAAAAAACTCCCAGAGTAGAGCTCAATTAGCATTATGGCTGCAGCAACAGCAGGGCAAGAGGATTGCCTCCTGTCCTGCTGTTGCTGCTGCTGCCATACCGCCAGATGAGTTCTGCTCTGTGAGTTTTTTCTGCACTTTGCAATTTACACAATAAATATTGTTGATTTTTGCAGCTTACACTGGTGCCAGTTCTTTTCTGTTGCTGCTGCTAATTTGATTTGGGCACAGTGTGTAGTTATCTGTGGAGTGCTTTGTTTTAAATTAAAAGTTTACAAAGAGGCCCATTTTCAAGACCTTAAGTAAGCAGTGACACACAACTGGGTGTGGGCTGCGTTGTAATAACTCACGTCACCAGTTGTTATACGGCCGGAAGCATAATCAGTTGTCTTCAGCCACTTGGAGTATGTTTTTGCACTAACAAAATGGGTGTTAGAAATAATAAGAAAAGACAAAGTATTTTTAAAGTTGAATGTGGAACAGTTTTAATTGTTCTATACACAGTACAAAAGAAGGTTCAACTGTTGTATAATCCAATTTTTTTTGTATTTATCTTCCACCAAATAAATCTACATTTCATGGCAATGTTGCTTCTTCAGAAATAGTGGATTCTCACAACAATAACTTGCTAGGTGCTCAAGAAAAACATTTCAGTTGTTACTTACACTATTTGGTAATTTAGCTTGTGTGAACTATGCACTGCAGTTTAGCTGGCACAAACCGTGCTTCAAGGTAAAGATTCAAAGTATGCCCAGCATCAGCTGACTTCTTGCTGTCAGTTTTAATTGTTGCAAGTGTAAGGTATAGGGATTTAATGATGTAATGTGGTTGGCTGCTAAAAGACGTGCCAACATATGGGTGATTGTGGCATGAACACATTCAGTTAAGGCACCAACAGCCAATCACATGATAGCAATTTCCCAACCCATTTTTTCAAAAGGATATCAAAGACGTATGGCACAGTGTAAGGTTTCAAGGGTGCAGCAGATCCTAAACAGGACCTCTTTAGATGTGTTTACCTTTGCCTTGATGCACCATTGTGAGCAGTGCACAGTGGTTTCTCTGTTGCTGCCTTCAGCATTCAGAAAATATAAGGAACCACAGAAGGAGCAGGACAGAGAACTATATCAGTTAAAGCAGAAAGAGGCAGGGAAGGCAGTTAGAATAGCAAAAGGCCCACACTGAGGAAAAGATAGCCAACTCTGTTAAGAAGGGTGATGAAACCTTTTATAGGTACATTAGGGAGTGAAGAAAGTCCAAGGGAGGGATACTGAGGCTTAATAAAGGGGAGGGAATGTGGGCAGAAGGTGAAAGTGAAAAAGCAGGGATATTGAACAAATACTTCTGTTCAGTATTCACAAAAGAAGAGGAGGGGGAAGTATCTAAAACAAACAATAGAAACACTCTGGATAGGGGGGTTGATACCAATCCATTCACAGAAGAAAGGATTCTGAAAGAACTCTTAAAACTGAAGGTGGACAAAGCAATGGGGCCTGACAGGATTCACCCCAGAATTCTAAAATAACTAAGGGGGAGAACCTGTGACACCATTGACTATCCTATTTAACAAATCATGGAGGATGGTGTGGTACTGGAGGACTGGAGGAAGGTGGATGTGATTCCACTTCACAAAAGTGGGCGCAAGCCAGAGGCAGGAAACTATAGACCTGTTAGTTTGACCTCAGTGGTACGGAAAATGATGGAATCACTTCTGAAGGAAGGAATTGTTGAGCACCTAGAGGCCAGCGGGGCACAGGAACCAAGGCAGCATCGATTCACAGTGGGAAGGTCATGTCAGATGAATCTAATTGATTACTTTGACTGGGTGACCAATGTAGTAGACCAGGAAGGGGCTGTGGATATGACCTACCTAGACTTTAGCAAGACATTTGACACAGTCCCACACAAAAGATTAATAAACAAGTTAGCCAGCCTTGGAGTGGGTCCCAAGGTGGTAGCTTGGGTAAAAAAATTGGCTGGACAACAGGATGCAGAGGCTAATAGTAAACGGAGTCCACTCTGAAGAAAGGGGGGTTACTAGCAGGGTTCAGTACTGGGACCGGTCCTCTTTAATGTCTTTATAAGTGACATTGTGGAGGGACTGGAAGGAAAAATTATGTCTCTGCAGATGACACAAAGATCTGCAACAGGGTTGATACACAAGGTGGGGTGGAAAGGATGAACAGGGACTTGGCAAGGCTGGAGAAATGGTCAAATTATGGCAGCTTAGATTCAATGCAAAGAAGTACAAAGTAATGCACCAGGGAAACAAAAATCCAGGGAAAGAGTACACAATGGGGAAGGGGGGGAGATACTAACAACAATAAAAATGGAAAGAGACCAGAGGGTAGTCATATCTGATGACCTAAAGGTGGGTAATCAGTGTGAGAAGGCAGTAAGGAGGGCTGGGGGATACTGGAATGCATAGGGAGAGGAATCACCAGTAGAAAACAGGAAGTTGTTATCCCTCTGTACACAGTTGGTAAGACCCCATCTGGAGTACTACATGCAGTTCTGGAGACTTCATCTCTGCAAGGACATAGACAGCATGAAGGCTGTCCAGAGGAGGGTAAATAAAATGATGCAGGGTCTGCACCAGAAGCCATGCGAAGAGAGACTAAAAGAGCTTAATATGTATACATCTGAGGAAAGAGGGTGGGGGAGACATGATAGAAGTTTTCAAGTACCACAGGGGAATCAACAAAGTCCAAGAGGGTTGCATCTTTCAGCAAAAGAGATGTACAAGAACAAGAGGGCACAATTTGAAGATGAAGGGGACAGCTCAGAGGTAACGTGAGGAAGTATTTTTTCACAGAGAGGGTTGTAGATGCATGGAAGAGCCTTCCTGAGGAGGCCGTGGGGTCAAAAACAATGGAGGAATTCAAGAATGCCTGGGACAGAAATAAGGCAATTCTAGTGGGGGGTAGAAGGAAGTAGGCTGTTGGTTAACTAGGATCTACAGCTTATCCATTAGATAGGGAAATGGGCAGACTAGGTGGGCCGAGCGGTTCTCATCTGCCATCAAATTCTATGTTTCTATATTTCTATGCCTCAGTTGCATTGACATGTCCAGGGAGATCCTTGAGTGAATCTGGTTTTACTTTTCTATGGTGATAGTGGGAAGATGAAATGCTACAAGCATTTTCTGTTGCATTTCTGGGAAGGGAGACTGCCTGATTGATCGTCTTTGTAACACCACTGCTGACATAGAGGGTTGAGCAGTCTAGAGCTCTATTGATTCTGTCATGTAAGGCCAGATCATCAGCGATCCCAGAGTGCTTGTGCACCGTGGCACGAGTGCAATGGTGCAGGTGTGTGGTATCTGACCTGGGGACTGTCACAAACCCACTCAGCAGGTCAGGCTCTCTACTCCCAAAATGCCAACCTCCGAGCATAGTCTTGTGAACTGTTAACAGAACAAGGTAACCCTCTTGTCTGTTTTGTGAGTTCGGATCAACCTTTGGTCTCAAGTCTTGGAGGGATTCAAACTGTGAACCTCTTGCTAGCGTACCCAATGCACAAGCTCAGATAATTCTGTCTTCAGGGGGCCAGATATCTTTGCCTATGGGCACCTAACCAGGTGTACAAAAATGAACCCTTAAACTTTAATAAAGACCTCAGACTATTCTTATCTTTTTCCAGTTTGGTATCACCATTCAAGCTTATGCCAAGTGTCTGCTGTGACCAAATATACTCTACTTGTAAAAGGAAAGAAATAAAAGACAGACTAAGTAAGCTGTAAAAAGAGTTTTACTAAAATATATAAAAATATGTAAAACACAAAATACAGAACTATTATATCACAAGTTATACAAATCTTTTAAAAGAACAAGGTTTACACAGTGCAGTTCCTAATACAGTACTTAGATTCGTCTCTCTTACTAAATACCTGCTTAAAATGCTCACAGATGTTTCTTTGTCAGAGTCTAGATAAAAGTGTCTCTGAAGGAAAACAGAATAATCTTTAAAAGCTGGTTTTCCCCACCTATTTTGCATGAGGTCACCTAGCTCCTCCCTGTCAGAATATATACAAAAAAATATCTATATAAAAACAGGATGTCTTTTCCAAGTATTACATTCTGCAAACTCAGCATGACTCATGTTCTTCAAATGACATTTCTTTGATCTGTTGATCAGTTTCCCCTCTCACACAGACATCAGCGTTTATGATTTCACACTAGTTTACTAAACCTGGTTTCCTCTTGAAATGTCATACAATGGATATGCTCAACTCAAGCCTCTTCCAGCCTGTAATTAGCTTCAGGCCTTCCGGGTAACACCTTGTACCTAAAACCTGTGTGTGTGTGTGTGTGTGTGTGTGTGTGTGTGATCTCACATGCTGTTTCAGCATTTTCTCATGGTTTTTATCTTTCATCTGAGACCTGGGGTGTGGTTGAGGTCACTCCAAGAGCACCAGATTTCTTAGCATCTCTCATGACAGACAGTCCATAACCCATTTTTATTTTACAAAAAATGATACGGTGATCAGAACTAGCTGTCCAAGCGTCACATTCCTCCCCACCTAGACTGAATTTGGGGGCTCTATCCCCTGCATGGGATGAGCTTCCCAAATCAGTTTACTCCTCATAGACCATAGACAGCAAATCTGAGTTCTGATTTTTTTGCTCCAGCCCTACGTATGATTGTCAGATCATACCCTTGCAAAGCAAGACTCCGTCTTAGCAATCTACCATTGTTTTTCCCCATCTGTGTCAGCCAAACCAGGGGTTGTGATCAGTGTGCACCACAAAATGCTGCCCATATAAGTGTGACTCTAATTTCTTTAGGGCCCACACTATGGCAAGACACTCTTTTTCCACCGTGGGTATGCCTGCTCCCTGAGAAGTAACTTCCTACTCAGGTATACTACTGGGTGATCTGTCCCTTGGCTGGATGTCTGACTCAGTACTGCCCCAATATCCACGTCTGAGGTGTCAGTCTAAAATATAAAGGTTTTGCTATAGTCAGGACTAGTCAAAACAGGAGCACTGCACAGTACATCCTTTAGTTTGGAAAAGGCTTCCTCACAGGCTGGGCCCCAGGTAATTTTCTTGGGCATCCTTTTCTTTGTCAGGTCAGATATGGGAGCAGCCAGGGCACTGTAATTGGGTACAAATTTTCTATAGTACCCTGCTGTCCCTAGAAAACCCCTGATCTGCTTCTGTGTTTCTGGTCTGGGCCATGCCTGGATTACCTCTATTTTTATTTGGTTAGGTTGGAGCCATCCCCAGCCTACCACATGCTTGAGATATGCCACTTCTCTCATGGCCACCTGGCACTTCTTGGCTTTGACAGTGAGCCTGGCCCTCTGTATCCTGTCCAGCACTTCCCTAAGGTGGGATAGGTGTTCCTTCCAGCTGGTACTAAAGATGGCAATGTCATACAGGTATGCCACGGCGTACTCCTCAGCACCATTTAACACCTGGTTCACCAACCTCTGGAAAGTGGCTGAGGTGTTCTTCATTCCAAAAGGCATTACTTTAAACTCAAATAAGCCTACTGGAGTGATGAAGGCCGACCTCTCCCTAGCTCTGTCTGTCAACTCTACCTGCCACTACCCCTGTGTCAGGTCAGTAGTTGTAAGGCAGGTCACCCCTCCCAACTTGTCCAGGAGTTCATCCGTCTGGGGCATTGGGTGGCTGTCTGACTTTGTGACTACATTCAGTCCATGATAGTCCACACAGAAATGAGTAGAGCCATCTGGCTTAGGCACAAGGACTACGGATGAGGCCCAGGGGCTGTGGGATCTCTGGATTACCCCTAAATCCAGCATCTCCTCCACTTCCCTCCTAATGTCCTTTTGGACAGCCTCTGACACTTGATTTACTGTCTGCTGTATGGGTTTTCTGTGTCCCTGTCTACACATTGTGCGTCGCTAAGGGGGGTTAGTCCAGGCTTGGCGCTAAACAATGGGCAAAGTCTGCTAAAAACTCCCCTACTTTCTGGATCTGGTCTGGGGCTAGCTGGGGAGACAATTTTACTGCCGCTTACTCTCTTTCAGCAAATCCAGAAGGGGCTCTCCTCCATCCATCCCCGCCTCATGACTACACACTGCAAACACCATGTCAGCTCTATTTGCATATAGCTTCATCATGTTGACATGGTACATGCTTTCTGTCTGTCTTCTGTCAGGTAACTCCACAATGTAGTTCACGTCATTTACCTTTCTAACCACTTTGTACGGTCCTGCCCACTCAGCCTGCAGCTTGTCTTTTCGGACCGGAGAAAGGACCATGACTTCCTGACCCACCATGTACAAGCGAGCTCTGGCTCTGTGGTCGTACCACACTTTTTGTTTCTGTTGGGCAGCTACCAGCTTGCTTTGGGCTGTCCCCATAAGCTCCTTCAGCTGTTCCCTAAACCTTAGGATGTAATCCACAATGGGAGTTCCCTGGGTGGTGTGCTTGCCTTCCCACTCCTCCCAGATCAAGTCTAGGGGCCCATGTACCGGCGTCCATATAAGAGTTTGAAGGGGGAAAATCCTGTTGACTCTTGGGGCACCTCCCTGTGTGCAAACAACAGGTGGGGAAGGTATTTCTCCCAGTTCCTCCCATGCTGTTCAGCAAACACCTGGAGCATTGACTTTAGGGTACCACTGAATCATTCCACAAGTTCTTTGGCTTGTGGGCGATACAGTGTTGTGCATCTCTGCACCACCCCACACTTCTTCCATAAACATTTCATCAGGTCCAACATGAAGGAACCCCCTCGATCAGTGATTACCTCCTGCGGAAACCCAACATGGGAGAATATCCCAAGTAAGGCATCTGCCACTTTATCTGTCCTCAGTGAGGATAGGGCGACTGCCTCTGGGTACCGGGTGGCATAATCAACTACAGTCAGGATGAATTTCTTCTCTGAGGTGCTGGGAGTATTTAAAGGCCCTACAATATCCATTCCCACCCTCTGGAATGGCTCCTCCACTATGGGCAATGTAATCAGGGCAGCTTGGGTTTTCTTGCCAGCCTTCCCTATTTCTTGGCACCAGTGACAAGACCTGCAATACTCCTTCACCTTCTGGGTGAAGTTAGGCCAGTAGAAATTCTGGGATAACTGCTGTATAGTGCGCACAATTCCCAGATGACCAGACAAGGGAATATCATGTGCAATTTTGAGCAACTGCTCATGATACCCCTGGGGAACGACAAGCTGCCTGCCTAGCATTCCTCCTTCTGTCTGTACTGCCTGAGTATACATAAGTCCATTTTCCCAATAAACCTTATGTTTGCCATCATCTCCCTGTGTGCCATCCAAGTCTGCCCAAGCCCTCAGCATCTCTAAACTAGGATCACTTCTCTGAGCAGCAGCAAACTCCTCACACATTCCCAAGGCATGGGACAGGTTCCCTTCAGTTGCTAAACTAGGGTCTCTAGCACTAGCATCAGGGCACTCAGGATCACTGTCAATCCCAACCCTCTGACAGTGGGTCACCCTTCCCTCTTTGGAGTAACCCTCTGTAGCTGTGTGGTTACTTGCTACTGGGGACATTTCTAACCCCTCTTCATTAATCTCCATATCAGGAGACACAGGCTGGGAAACCAGCCTCTCAGTGGTTTCCACAATGGTTTCTGTGGGGTTCAGGGAACTACAATTTTCCCTTGCCACTTGGCTACGGGTAACTGCATACACCATCCCCTGTTTTAGATTGTCACCGAGGATCACATCCACTGCTAAGGTTTTGGCTACAGCCACCTGTTGCACAGTTCCCCTGTTTCACCCCAGTCTAAGAGAACACTAGTGAGGGGTAATGTTCTCTCCCCTCCTGCAAAGTCCTGTACAATGACATATTTATTGGGTATAAGCTGACCAGGCTGTACCAGATCCCCCTTTACCAAGGTCAGGGATGCCCCTGTGTCACTTAACCCCTGTGTCTGTACACCATTCACTATGACTGGGTGCATGTGTTCCCTCATGTTCACTGGCATGCTTCCAGGGACACACAAACAACCCATTTCTTTTCTAGCACCCAGTTGTGTATTATTGTTCACCTTTTTGGGACACTGTTTGGCAATATGCCCAGTTTCTTTATACAACCAACATTCATTTCTTCTCTCAGAGAAATCTTTTCTATGAAACCTGGGGCTAACTGGTTTCAGTGGAGGCAGTGAGGGTTGTAGCTGCCCTGAAGGTGCACTTTTCCCTTTCTGTGCTGCCACACCCACCCCATTCGCTCTCAGGGCAGGTCTGCTCTTGGCATAGCAGTCCAAGAGTTCTGCAGTCTCTTACACTGTTTTGGGATCTCGGTCCTCCAGCCAGGTTTTCAGCTCTGCTGGGCACACCCAGAAAAACTGTTCTAATAAAATCAAATTTTCAATTTTATCAACAGAGTTTGCCTCAATTCCTTCCCACCAACATTTTAAAAACTGACGTTGTTTTGTGGCTAGCTCCTTGTAGCTCATGTCAGGGCTTCTCCTGAGCTTACGGAATTTAGCTGTGTATGATTCAGCAGTTAATTCAAACTTTTTAAAAGTGCAGCTTTAAGTTTGCTGTAATCATCATTGTCCTCATTGTCCATTTGACCCAATGCATCCAAAGCTTTCCTGGTAAGTAGCAAGGATAGCTGGAAGCTCCAGGACTCTCTAGGAATTTTAGCCTGAATACAAACTTTTTCAAAAGAATTTAAAAAACATCTATATCCTCCCCCTCTTTAAATTTCGCTATTAATTTGGAATTCAATTTGTAACCCAGTCCTGCAGTCTGAGTTAAACATAAGCCACTTACCTTCTCTGGTGCTGCTGATCGGAGTCGTAGCTTCTCCAGTTCGTGTTGCCTCTGGCGTGCCTCTCTCTTCTCCTCCTCCTCTGCAGCTCGGTGGTGCTCATGCTCCTCACGGTCTGAGTCTCTCTGTTCTCATTCTGCCTGTCATTGTTCCCACTTTCTCTTCCCCTGGAACTCCAGCTCCATTCTGTGCAACTCAATTTGCAGCCTGAGTACCTCTGGATTCAGGATACTGGTGACCTTCCTCTGCTGCTGTGGCCCTTCACTGGCAGTGGCCCTGTTGCCCTCCTCATCAGATCTTGACACTGCACTGGCCGCTATCCCTGCCACACTCGAGGTCTGGTCCTTTTCAGTCATGGTCTGTGACTCGCTCCTCTGGGTATCTGCTACCATCAGGGCATCTATGAGGTTCTGCTTTTTGGCTGTCACCTCGAACAGGACTCCTCTGTCCCCACACAACTGCTTTAAGTAATCTACAGTGTGCCTGCTGTAGTCGGAAGCCATCTTCTTCCCTGACTACTGCTATTCTAACTTGCACTTTAGGAAAAAAAAATAAAACAGGTAGGAACTTGACTATACTCCAAGTGATATAATTCTGTTTCCTTTTAAAATAAAACTCTGCCATTTTCTTTCTTTGCAAGTGAGCTAACAGTCTCAAGCTGACACACTGAACAATAAAAGCTAGTGATACCAAAATTATGCCACCTCTGCCAACCAATCTGGCATAAACCCATTCAGCAGGTCAGGCCCTCTACTCCCAAAGTGCCAACTTCTGAGCATAGTCTTGTGAACATTTAACAGAACAAGGTAACTCTTGTCTGTTTTGTGAGTTTGGATCAGCCTTTGGTCTCAAGTCTTCGAGCGATTCAAACTGTGACCCTCTTGCTGGTGTACCCAATGCACAGGCTTAGATAATTCTGTCTTCGGGGGTCCAGATATCTTTGCCTATGGGCACCTAACCAGGTGTACAAAAATGAACCCTTAAACTTTAATAAAGACCTCAGATTATTTTTACCTTTTTCCAGTTTGGTATCACCATTCAAGCTTATGCACAGTGTCTGCTGTAACCATATATACTCTACTTGTAAGGGAAAGAAATCAAAGACAGACTAAGTAAGCTCTAAAAAGAGTTTTACTAAAATAGATACAAATTTGTAAAACACAAAATACAGAACTATTATATCACAAGTCATACAAATCTTTTAAAAAAACAAGGTTTAAACAGTGCAATTCCTAATACAGTACTTAGATTTGTCTCTCTTTCTAAATACCTGCTTAAAGTGCTCACAGATGTTTCTTTGCCAGACTGTAGATAAAAGTGTCTCTGAAGGAAAACAGAATAATCTTTAAAAGCTGGTTTTCCCCACCTGTTTTGCATGAGGTCACCTAGCTCCTCCCTGTCAGAATATATGAAAAAATATATCTATATAAAAACAGGATGTCTTTTCCAAGTATTACATTCTGCAACCTCAGCATACTCATGTTCTTTGAATGACATTTTTTTGATCTATTGATCAGTTCCCCCTCTCACACAGACATCAGCATTTATGTTTTCACACCAGTTTACTAAACCTGGTTTCCTCTTCTTGAAACATCATAAAATGAATATGCTCAACTTAAGCCTCTTCCAGCCTGTAATTAGCTTCAGGCCTTCCAGGTAACACCTTGTTTCTAAAACCTGTGTGTGTGTGTGTGTGTGTGTGTGTGTGTGTGTGTGTGTGTTGCTCACATGCTGTTTCAGCATTTTCTCATGGCTTTTATCTTTCAGCTGAGACCTCGGGAAGGGGGGTGAGTGAGGTCACTACAAGAGCACCAGATTTCTCAGCATCTCTCATGACAGACAGTCCATAACACATTTTTATTTTACAAAAATGATACCGTGATCAGAATCAGCTATCCAAGCATCACAGGGATGTCTGAAGGTCTTTTGCATGATGATTGTAAGCTCACAGGGGATTCTGGAGGTCAGTACAGGTACCTGATAGGCACTGGGCAAGGAAATCTAAGAATTCTCTATCTTGGGTAGCCCAATATAGTGCATTATGTACTGTAGGTGAATCTGTCTACATTATCCAGGGAAGGGTGTTTTATGACATAGTTAAAGGGGTTTCAGGCAGGTAGAGTTCAGTACAGTTAGTACCAGAGTATAGTTATTTTTTTTCTTAGGAGTCAAGACGGTACTGTGGGATGGGAACAGTTAGACAAAATGGAGCACAGGTACAGCAGGAACATAGTCCTCTGTGGGGACTGTAAGTTGCTCATCTCCTGGGCTACACTCTAGTGGAAAGGACATTTCCCAATGTGAAGGGCATTTGCAGAGCTCCAGGCACAGCTGGTAGCAGCCTGAGAGGAGATATCCTGGCTGCATCACAAGCTGAGTTGGTACCCTCATTAGTACCCAGCACCTATACTGCCCCAGAGGCTCACTGGCCTGGGGTGGTGAGGGCAGCAGGGAGAGGAAGGGGTGTCAGGGGAAGCCACGAGGAAGTCATCATCCAGGCTTCCTGTATCCTGACAGAAAAATGATTTGCACCACTTGAGGGAGAGTGGGTACCAGATTCCTTCAGTGGGGGCTCAGAGTCAGTAAAGAGAGATGAACAGGATAACTTGGTGGCACCCAGTGGAAAGATCAGGAGCAAGGCAGCAAGAAGTATCTTGAAGGTGGGAGCCTCAATGATTAGAGGGGTGGAGAAGTTGGTGGGAAGAGGGGGAAGGGCAGGGGGTGGTCAGATGCCAGTCAGGTGCATCAGACTTCTGGGACATGAACAGGATAGGGAGGATGGTAGAGGAGAGGGGAGGACAGCATGGAGTGCTAGTACACTTTGGTACCAAGGATCTGGTGAACCAGCTAATTGAGATGCTGAATTGAGAGGGAGGGTCAGGAGAGGGGAGGAAGGGGTAGCTGCAGTATAAGGGTTGCTAGCTGCACACTTGAGCATACTCGATAGACCATAAGGTCTTTATCAGCTGGCAGGCAAATTTTTATGTTCATATGAAGCACAACTTTCTTTCAAAATCCAAGGGACAGACTGAAGGTATACTTGGACCCCTAGCCTTTTCTGAGGTCGTTCCTGTGTTGGGGGAGGAGAAGAAGAAGGTAAGAGTGAGGAAGGAGGAGCTTAATGGGTAGCTGAATGGATGGTGTAGAGAGGAGGGGTACCAATCTGTGGGAGACTGGAGGGGTCTTCTGGGACAGGAGTCTCTTCATGGGTAATGGCCTTCATCTAATACGAGGAGGATAGTGTACTGGGGCAGAAGTTTGTAATCTATGTTGGTGGACATTTAAACTAAGTGTGGGGGAACCATAGAGGAAGGAGAACAAAAGGGGAACCTAGCTAGGACTTCCTTAGAAATTGGAGCTGGAAACAGTGGAGATGTAGGCATCCAGACAGGGTTCTATAATAAAGTAACAAAAGGAGTCAGAGGGCAGGGACACACAGAACAAGCAAAGAACAGGCAATTAAAGGGGAAGGTGGAGGACAAGGGGAAGGGGTGCTAACAAGGGTAGGCTTATAGGCACATGCCGGAAGGTGGTGTGCCAAAATGTCTGGAGCCTTGGGAAAAAAATGAGTGAGCTCCAGGTGATGGTGACAGATGGAGGATTAGACCACATAGCCATCACAGAAACATGAGCCAGCTGAGCAGGGGTTGATAGAAACAGAAATTGTTGGCAGATAAGGACAGCCTGGCCCATCCAGTCTGCCAATTTACCCTACCTGTTGAATGTGTCTGCTGACTGTTCTTAGTCATTGGCCTTTGCTGATCTTCCCCTTCCCTGTGATTCCTTTGTGCCAGAAAGGGGGAGATACAATTGCTGTGGGTATATCCCATGACCACACTGGATAATAAGCTTCACATAGGGTGATCTACAGACTGCTGAGACAGGGAAACAAGGGAGACAGGGAACAAGGAGGTAGCAAAGGGAGAGGTAGTGGGTGGTCAAAGCAGCTAAGAGCACCAGGAGTCAGGCTCTGCTAAATATGTTGCAGGACTGCATGCTGGCGCAGCTGGTCAGAGAACCCACAAAACAAACTGACATTCTCAATGTGGGTCTCACAAATATGGAAATGGAAGGTGGGGTGAAGATTGTGGAGCCACTGCAGTCCAGTGATTACAACACCTTGTGGTCTGAACTGGCCCTGGTAATCAGTATACCCTTGTCAAAACTGTGGTTCTGAATTTTAAAGAGTGGACTTTGATCAGATGAGGGAACTAACCAAGAATAAAATGAGGGGAGTGGACAAAATCTGGGGAAGGGAGTGAAAGAAAGGTGGGTAATAATTAAAGGGGCCACTCTAGAAGCAAGTAAGTCATGCCTGAGAGAGTAAAATGGCTAGCAGCCCTGAAAATAGATTAGGCTTCAGGGCTGGATGGGACGTACCCGAGGGTGCTCAGGGAACTGGCATCAGAACTAGGTAAATCCCTGGTAGAGCTATTCAATAACTTCTGACAGTCAGGTATGGTTCTGTTAGACTGGAGGGTAGCAGATGTAGTACCACTCCACAAGGGAGGAGACTAATAGCAACCAGGAAAAAACAGACCTGTAGTCACCTCCATAGCAGGTAAACTAATGGAGACATTAGTCCAAGAGGACCTAGAAGACTACTTTGATAGAAATGAGCTCCAGGATAGCAAGCAGTACAGGTTCATGGCAGGAAAGCCTTGTCAGACCAACCTGACAGTGTTCTCTGACTGGGTAACTAGGGCTGTGGACAAGGAAGAAACAATGGATTTGTTCTGCTTCAGCAAGGCAAGGAATTCAACTCTGTGCCACACAGAAGGCTGCTGAAGAAGTTATAGAATCTGGGAACAATGAAGGATCTAGTTAGATGGGTGGGAAGCTGGCTGGGGGATAGCAGTGGATCGTGGTAAGCAGGGTCAAGTCATGAGAGAGGATGGTCATGAGTGGCATGCCCCAGGGTTCAGTCTAGGAGCTGTTCTTCCTTGATATGTTCTTCAGTGGCATAGAAAAAGGAGTACAAGGCAAGATGTGTCTCTTCTCAGATGAAACTAAGCTCTGTGGCAAGGTAGACAGCAAGAAACCCCTTTGCAGATGGACCTGTAAAGGTTAGAGAAGTGGTCCAAAGTTTGGCAGTTGAAATTTAATGCCAATAAATTCATGGGGATGCACATAGTGAAGACGAACCCCATGACGGAATACTGGATGGGAGGAGTTAAGGTAGACACTATCACTGAAGAAAAGGACCTGGAATTCATCATAAGCAAATCCCTAAAACAATCTTGTCAATGTAACAAAGCTTATAGCAAGGTAACCAGGATGTTGGGGATGTATAGGGAGAGGGGTCAGACAGCAGGAGGAAGGAGATAATACTACCTCTCTATAGATCACTGGTGTGGAAGCAGCTGGAATATGGTACCCAGTCCTGGAAACCCCACCTAAGATAACCAAAATGTTTCAGATCCAGCAGAGCAGATCCCATGAGGATCAGCATAAGGCCCTGAACACCTACTCCCTGGAGATCAGAAGGGAGAGGGGAGATATGATAGAGACCTTCAAGTTCCAGAAAGAAACACGGAAACATAGAAACATAGACTTTGATGAGAAGATAAGGACCACTTGGCCCACCTAGTCTGCCTATTTCCCTACCTATTGGATAATCTGCAGATCCTAGTTAAGCAACAGCCTACTTCTTCCTACCCCCCACCAGAATTGCCTTATGTCTGTCCCATGCATTCTTGAATTCCCCCACTGTTTTGACCCCATGACCTCCTCAGGAAGGTCATTTCATGTGTCAACCACCCTCTCTGTGAAAAAATACTTCCTCACATTACCACTGAGCCGTCCCCATCTATCTTCAAATTGTGTCCCCTTGTTCTTGCACATCTCTTTTTCTGAAAGATGCAACCCTTTTGGACTTTGTTGATTCCCTTGAGTTGCTTAAATGTTTCTATTATGTTCCCCCTCTCCCTCCTTTCCTCAAGGGTATACATATTAAGATCCTTTAGTTTCTGTTCGTATGGCTTCTGTTGCAGACCCTGCACCATTTTTGTTACCCTCCTCTGGACTGCCTCTATCCTGTCTATGTCCTTGCAGAGATTGGGTCTCCAGAACTGCACACTGTACTCCAAATGGTTCCTGCTTTTTACTGGTGATGCCTCTCCCTATACATCCTAGTGTCCCTCAGCCATCATTACTGCCTTCTCACATTGCTTGCTTACCTTTAGGTCATCTGATATGACTACCCCCAGGTCCCTTTCCATTTGTATTGTTGTTAATACATCCACCCCATTGTGCACTCTTTCCTTGAGTTTTTGTTTCCCAGGTGCATTACTTTGCACTTCTCTGCATTGAATCTAAGCTGCCATACGTTTGACCATTCCTCCAACCTTGCCAAGTCCCTTCTCATCCTTTCCACCACCCAACTTGTGTATCAACCTTGTTGCAGATCTTTGTGTTGTCTGCAAAGAGGCATACTTTTCCTTCTAGTCCCTCTGCAATGTCACCTATAAAGACATTAAAAAGGACCGGACCCAGTACTAAACCCTGCGGTGCCCAACTAGTAACCCCCTTTCTTCAAAGCGGACTCCTTTTACTATTACCCTTTGTGTCCTGTTGTCCAGCTAATTTTTAACCCAGGCTATCACCCTGAGACCCACTCCCAGGCTGGCTAATTTGTTTATTAATATTTTGTTTGGGACTGTGTCAAATGTCTTGCTAAAGTCTTGGTAGGCCATGTCCACAGCCCCTTCCTGGTCTACTACTTTGGCCACCCAGTCAAAGAAATCTATTAGATTTGTCTGACATGACCTTCCCGCTGTGAATCCATGCTGCCTTGTGTCCTGTGCCCCGCTGGCCCCTAGGTACTCAACAATTCTTTCTTTCAGAAGTGATTCCATCATTTTCCCTACCACTGAGGTCAAGCTAACAGGTCTGTAGTTTCCTGCCTCTGCTTTGCTCCCACTTTTGTGAAGGGGAATCACATCCACCCTTCTCCAGTCCTCAGGTACCACACCATCTTCCCATGATTTGTTAAAAAGGGTAGTCAGTGGCGTCAGTAGTTCTCCCCTTAGTTCTTTTAGAATTCTGGGGTGAATCCTGTCAGGCCCCATCGCTTTGTCCACCTTCAGTTTTAGGAGTTCTTTCAGAACCCTTTCTTCTGTGAAAGGACTGGTATCGACCCTCCTATCCAGAGTGCGTCTATTGATTGGATTAGGTACCTCCCCCTCCTCTTCTTTTGTGAATACTGAGCAGAAGTATCCATTCAGTATCCCTGCTTTTTCACTGTCCCTCTCTGCCCACCCACCCTCCCTTTATTAAGCCTCACTATCCCTCCTTGGTCTTTCTTCACTCTGTAATGTACCTATAAAAGGGTTTATTCCCCTTCTTAACTAAGTTGGCTACCTTTTCCTCGGTTTGGGCCTTTGCTATTCTGACTGCCTTCCCCACTTTCTTCTGCTTTAACTGATACAGTTCTCTGTTCTGCTCCTTCTGTGTTTCCTTATACTTCCTGACTGTTATCTTTTTCTTCCTAACCTTCCCTGCCACCTCTTTTTGAGAACCATAGTGCTTTTTTCTTTCACAAAAGCTTGTTGCCTCCGTGATGACAGTTTTGATGTTTCTTCATTGTTCTTCCACCCCTCCTTCTTGCCTGTTTGCTAGTGCTTTTCTGAGGCACTCTCCCATCTTGACAAAGTCAGCCCTCCTAAAGTCCAGTACCTTCACTTTTGTATGGCTTGACTCTGCGGCTGTGTTTATCATGAATCACACTGTTTGGTGGTCACTTGTTCTCTGATGGCTACCCACTTCTAGATCTGAGATCCTCTCTCCATTCCCATTTGAGAGTACCAGATCTAAGATTGCTCCCTTCCGAGTGGGTCCCAACACTAGCTGTCTGAGGCATGCCCCCTGTAGGGCATCGAAAATGACCCTGCTCTTGGATGTGGCTTCAGGAAAGGAATGAGCAAGGTAGACTATGAGGAAATATTTAGCAGGACTGGTGAATCAAGGACAGGGGGACACAGGGTCTCTAGCGTGATGCTGGCAGCGTGAAAATTTAGGAGGGATGTGATAAAGTTTTATTTTACAGAGAGAGTGGCTTAGCCGTGGAACAGCCTACCAGTAGAGGTGGTGGGTGCAAGAGCCATTAATTGTTTCAAACACATCTGAGAATGAGTAAAGGCTTATATTTACATGACAGACAATCAGCAGAGCAGGAGGGAAGGGGGGAGGTTAGGGTAATAATCCTGACTAGACATTAGGTCCCGAGGTAGGCTGGGTAAAAAAGGGCAGACTGGATGGACCAATGATCTTTTTCTGCCAACATTTTCTATGCTTTTATGTTCCTGTGTGGATGTTGCACAGCACCTGCAGCACTGCCAGGGTCAGGTTTCCTGTGTCTGGGGAGGCAACCAGCCGAGGTAGGGATGGCAAAGAAAGTTTAAAACTAAACATTTACATCAGGATCAATGCAGAGAGGGATGGAACTATCTGAGGTGATGCCAGGTAGCTACTGTCAGTGGCTGCTGCCTATCACCCCTTGGGAACATGCCCGAAGGGTGGGCACTGATGCCCACACACACCCAACATTCAACCACTGGGCATGTGTGGGCATCAGTGCCCAGTGGCATTCTGTCACTAGGTACTGCCCACAAATTCCCAGTGTTGGAATGCTGGATTACCTGCCAGAGGCTGTACCGGTGCCCTCTTGTGACAGTGCATGCCTCTGAACCAAGGGGGTTGGCATGGATTGTTTTAATTCTTGGGGTGGAGGGAGGAAACAAAACATACAACTAGTGTGATGCCTTCACCTGGGAAAATTATAGAGAGTGCCCTAAGACACTGTAGCACTAACCACTGAATGGAAACATTTACTCAAACAGCCCATTTTGACCAAGTTGGATCTCAGAGGCAGAGAGTGCATAAAGACTGGGGGACTCTGGGATAACTCGCCGTCTCTACACTGTAGCTGTATCCTACAAACATAGCCACTCATTTGTATAGCTGGTGGTTAACAACAGGAAGTTAGACTTCTGAGACTTTGCTTGCACAGGGCACTCATACTTAAAGTTGTTTAAACCAGGAAATTTAATTGCACAAGCATGTGCACAACCTAGCACTAGTAGACAGAATGGCATTTCTATTAGACTTTTGTGCCAGTTAATCCTGAATATCTCTTACATGTAAATACCTAATGGCAGTGGGCATATACACTCAACCCTCCCCTTAGCGGATCTACATGTAGTCACAAAAGAGCACGGTTCCTCATGGGTGTACCCACAGACCTGCCACAAATGTTTCAATATTTACACAGTCATACAAATTTCTAAGGGAGGTATCCTCTTATGCAACATTCTGAGCACTGCCCCTCTGTGGGTACCAACTGTGAGATAGTGCTGTATGGGCTGCACCTTATCTGTGTTCATGATCTACACAGACCTGGCGTGCTTGCCACTCCAGAAATATTTCTTGGCCTGGAACCTCTTCCATTGTGGACCTATTGCTGAGTGGGATTTCATGAAGAACCAGCAGGAGTCCATCAGGTGGTACATCTTGAGGGGGAACCCCCAACAGGCCATCACCATCCCTGCTGAATCCACTCTGGAATCCTGCTGCTAGAGACTTAGCCTGGATAGAGGACACACCACTCTAGATTTGTGACCCTGCCAGAAGCCCAACTCTGGCAAGCCCCCTCTAGGTGATCACAGCGGAGCTATGATGGGGAAAGCATCTCCTGAAGTTGAACCTTCATCTTGACTCAGGACCTTCCCTTGGTCTCTCTTGGAACTGTCTCTTCTTGGGCACTGGCCCCCAGATTTATACTGTGGGGGCAGGCAACCCCATACAGTACAGGGCCAGGGATAGGAACATATGGACAGAGTGTTCAAGAAAATGTACAACCCTTAATTATAAGGCAATAAACTACTTTTAGATTTTATGATGGGTTAGATTTTTAACCCTTTAGAGTGTTTTAGGGACGGACCAACAGCAGAGTCCAAAGCTAAACAAGTAATTCCCCAATGCCAGCCACAGGGAGGTTATAAAGGGAAAGAGTAGGAGGGATTTTTATATTTTAAAAAAGCAGTACCAAGATCAGTATTGGGGAAGTCATCAGCATCTGGAGCAGTTTAGATACTGTCCTTCTGTGTAGTCTCACAGCACACACTGCAGCATGAGGGGCATGCAGGATTGAGTTGTGGTTGAGTGGCTCCAGTTTCTTCAATGGCTTCACCCCACATGAGGATGTCTTCACCACATGGTGGGGATTTTTTCTCTTCCTCTTCTCCCCTACATGGGGTTTTGCTTAATGAAAGGCTTGATGACAAAGGTCAGTCACTTTTACCCTGTCTCACCCCCAGATGTACTGCAGCCGGAACACACTTTCAGCAGGCTTTGACTCAACTTCAGCTTCTGGCAGTTTAAAGAAATGCCCTGCTTGGAGAGAGTCTCTTTGGAAAACCTGGCTAGCTCCAAACAAGTTATCCTTTCCCATTTTCACCTCCAGAACATAGCTGCTTCCCCCAAAATAACCACTTGTGCCCACTGTGTCTGGCCTGCAAGCCCCTGGTGGGATGCTGACAACACATCTAGCTCCCCTCAGATTATAGCAGCAACATCCCAGATTCTCTGGTTCCATAAGCTGTTATAACCTTAGATTGGTGGTTCCTGATTAACCAAAATTTGCTGGCAAACTGTCCATGCTTATACGTGATGCACATATGACCTGGCTGCAAATCCCCTGAGCTCTTTATTGGTTATTTGCTGCTGGCTGTGCCTTTTGACCCCAGTCCCATAGTTACTGTGTAGTCAAGGGGCAAGTGGTATGGGCACCACAACATTTGTTTACATTTTTCTCTCTCTCTTGCAAGCAGCTCTGACTGCTTTCTTAGTGCCCCTAAAAGCACCAATTTTGCAAATACCAGCTCTGCTGCTTGCTTGGGGGATGGGAAAATGTCACCTGCCATGCACAAATCCCTATCAGGCATCACTAAGCCCTTTTAATGAGTTTGCCCAGTGGCACTGACTTCAATGGTGCCGTCACACCAAATGCTCTGCTGTGCCTCTGCCCAGTCCCTAATGCTGTAAATCACTGAGATAGGGATTGGGTGAAGATAAAAGGATTGCTGGTGATGTGCTTATAGTTAGCTCCCCAGCTTGGTGGGGGTGGGAGCTACATGTGCAGCAGGCAGGGTACTAGGGGGTTTAAGGGCGTTGAGGGTGGATAGGCGTCAGGCCCGGAGAGTGTACTCCCCCGGGAACTGAAGGAACTGGCAGTGGTCCTGGCACAGCCATTAGCAGATTTGTTCAATACCTCTCTGAGAACAGGGTCCATACCCCAGGACTGGAGGATGACTTACGTGGCACCCCTCCACAAAAGTGGACTCAAGGATGAACCAGGCAACTATAGACCAGTAAGCCTTACATCCATTGTGGGAAACTTAATGGAGACAATCCTTAAGGAGAGGTTGGTAACCTTTCCAGGAAATAATGGTCTCCAGGATGGAAAGCAACATGGATTTGTCTTTCAGATCCTGCCAGACCAACCTGGTTGACTATTATGACTGGGCGACTAGAGCACTTGACAAGGGCCATGCGGTGGATATCCTGTATCTGCATTTCAGCAAGGTGTTCGATTCAGTGCCACATGGGAGGCTGATTAGTAAGTTGGGATACCAGGGAGCAGGGACAAAGATGGTAAATTGGATCAAGAACTGGCTGCAAGGGACACAACAGAGGGTAGTGGTGGAAGAGGAACTCTCATCTCCAAGGGCTGTAATGAGTGATGTACCACAGGGCTCGGTACTGGGCCCGGTGTCGTTTGGCATTTTCCTCGCCAACATCTCGCATGGCATTAAGAACAAGATTAGTCTTTTTGCAGATAACATGAAGATCGGTGCGGTGGTGAATGACACAGTAGGGTGAAAGGGGCTGCAGGATGATCTGGCTAAACTCAAGCACTGGTCAGACACATGGCAGCTGGAGTTCAGTGTTAAGAAGTGCAAAGTTGTGCACTTGGGAACAAGGAACCCAAGGAGGTGTTATCAGTTGGAAGGGTACAGATGACCACTGCAGAGGAGGAGAAAGATCTAGGGGTGATAATAACAGGGCAAATGAACCACTCAGCACAGTGCAGAAAAACAGCAGCTAAAGCCAATAAGATGCTGGGGTGTACTGCTAGAGGAATCACCTCCAGGAGAGGGGAGGTGATCCTGCCACTGTAGAGGTCGTTGGTGAGGTCGCACCTGGAGTACTGTGTGCAGTACTGGCACGTGTCTTGGAGAAGGATGTGAAGTTACTGGAGGGCGTCCAGCACAGAGCAACAAGGATGATCCTGGGATTGGAAGACAAACCCTATGAGGAGAGGCTTAGGGAGCTTAACATGTATTCCTTGCAGAAAATGAGGGATAGGGTGATATGATTAAGACCTTTAAATATATGGAGGGTATAAACAAAACTGATACAGAGGGGTGTTTTAAATTTAAGCATGGCAGGGACACGAGGGGACATGGTCTGAGATTGGAGGGTGGAAGATTCAGGAGAAAAATGAGGAGACAATTCTTCACAGAAAGGGTGGTGTTTATGTGGAAGGCGTTGCCTGGGAGGTGGTATCCTATAAGTCAGTGGACAGTTTTAAAAGGGGATGGGACAAAGTAAGAGGGAGGGTCACCATTATGGGGGTAGGAGATGGAGGGGCAGCTGCAGCATAACAATTGCTAGCTGCACACTTGAGCAGACTTGATAGACCATATGGTCTATATCTGCTGGCAGTTTTGCATGTTCATATGCTCATATGTGCACTAAGCAAAACAAGCGTCCCTTACATTATGCACATTATAAAAAGGGTTGCAGAAACAAAGCTTTCTGATCATCCTTCAAGTATTCTATCAGCTTTATGTTAATCTTGGGTAAACATACATGTGCAACCTAGGCACATGCTGCACAAAATGCAATTCTTTAAAAATGTATCATAATAAAAATAAGAAACTCAGAAGGGTTATGTTAATGGTCAGATACGAATCAACTAGGAGCATGTTGCACCTCATAAAGGGTGATTAACAGAACTTTAACATAACCCTTGGTTTTGCCTTCTTTTTTGAATGTGAATAGCTCTTGTAATCTGTTGGGGAGCCAACACTGATTCAATTCCACTGATGCTGTTTCAGTGCTATTCTCTTATTGCATTCAAACACAGAGTCTTGTTGATCACTCTGGTTTCAGGCCCAATGATGTAGTGTCAGCTGGTGTGCAGAGCAGCTTTTTTCTAAAGAATATTGCCAGCAAGTGTTCTTAAGCAGAGCACTGCTGGATGGCTTGTTGTGCAGCCTGCTCCTGCATTAGTGACAGCTTAAGTCTTGAAGTGGAGTAGGCCTCCCGACAGTCTCGTTGCATGCTCTGATGATAACCCTCAGGGAAGAGCATGACTACCACGTGCAGAGAAGGGGAACACACACAGGGTCATCTGCATTAAACACAATGACTGTAGTCATGGCATATTACTGTGGGATATACTGAGTTCCTAGTTCTGAACTATCTGACTATCATTCTAAATATAGACACTAGCTGACCTTGGCCTGTGAGTTCAACAATAATGATTTGCCTACTATCATACAGTGGCACTAGAGTTTATGTTCACAATGGAAACAGGGGAAAATACATGCAGCAACAGGAATTTAATGTTTAATGAGAATGGTTGGCTAAAATCCACAAACTGAAAAGTGAGGAACCTCAGTAGCAAATTACTGTACAGCACAGAAACCAGAAAAGATAGGAGCCATTCTGGTATTGTGGACCCTGTTATGTAATTATAAGCAATACCCATGTTAACATAATGCATTGGGATGTTCTACTTTTGACACACACTGGAATCCCCTTCCACCAATCATCTGTCCAAGAAAGGGGCAATGGATGATCATCTGTCTGAGCAGTCAACGTAAGTGCTCTTCCTTAGTGAGCTAGTGGGGAAGGGGGTCCACTTCCCATATATTAGTGTAGCTCTGGCTATTGATATTTTTTTAATTATTTTTCTTTATTCTGTTTCTCCATCTACCCACATTGCCTTCCCCGTGTCTGCAGCCTGATAGCTCTGGTCTCATTGCAGTACTGGACGTGACTGTAAGGACACAGACAGCAGTCTTCTCTGTGAAAACACCAAGTCCCTCTCATTGCTTGGCCATAGGGGATGATACATTTATTTCCACATTCATGAGAGGGACTTGGAAATTCCAAGCTATGAGAGGGACTCCAAGGGGCTAAGTTATGAGGAGAACTCTGAGGGGCCAAGCTATGACAGAGACTCCAAGGGACCAAGCTATGAGAGAGATTCTTGGGGTAAAGCTTTGAGAGGTACTCCAAAGGTCCAAGTTATGAGAAAGACTCAGAGGGGCAAAGCTTTGAGAGGGACTTGGAACTGAGGAGCTATGAGAAAGGCTCTGGGGCAAAGTTTTGATAGGGACTCTAAGGGGCCAAACTTTGAGAGAGACTTGAAGGGGCCAAGCTATGAGAGGGACTCTGAGAAGCAAAGCTATGAGGGGGCTTGGAAGGGCCAAGCTATGAGAAAGACTCAGAAGGACCAAGTTTTGAGAGAGACTTGCAGGACCAAGCTATGAGTGGGACTCTGAGGGACCAGGCTATGAGAGACACTCAGAAGGGATCAAGATATGACAGGGCTCAAAGGGGCTAAGCTATGAGAGTCACTAGGAGGGGCCATGCTATGAGAAAGACCTCAGGGGACTAAGCTTTGAGAGGTACTTTAAGGGGGTCAAGATATGAGAAGGCCTTGAGGGGCCATATTATAAGAGGGACTGAAAGGAATAGTGAGCATGTGTCAGTCATAAGCACAGAGACACACACACACACATGATAATCAGTTTAAAACATCAGAATTAGCTTACTCCTATGCTTATCTTAGATTTAGAAAAATGGAAACAGAAAATGACGGCAGATAAAGACCACTGGTCCATCCAGTCTGCCATAAAACCCTAACAAACCCAGGACCTATTCTCCATATAGGGTTCTAACCCACACTATCCAACCCAATGCTCCCTGCCCTACTGCTACTACCCTGAGAAACCAATAAGCCTTTCACTCTGTCCCAGCCGTGTTTCAAACTATTGAAAGTTTTGGCACTCACCACTTCAGTTAGCAGATTGTTTCACAGCTCCGCCACACTTTCTTTAAAATAAAACTTTCTCATTTCCCTCTTGAACCTCCTCCCCATCAGTTTCCACTCATGCCCCCATGTTCTTGATCCACTACTTATGCTAAACAGTTCCTCATAATTTACCTTGTTCATTCCTTTCAGGAACTTAAAGGTCTCCATCTTATCTCCCCTCTCTTGTCTGGCCTCCAGCGAGTACATTTTCAGTGCCTTGAGCTGATCCTTGTACGATCTGCTCTGCTGTCCCTGAATCATTTTGATCACCCTACATTGTACTCTCTCCAGCCTGTCCTTATCTTTTCTTAGGCAAGGACTCCAGAACTAGGCACAGCACTCCAGCATCCTGTTTGCCTTACTCTAGGCATTGTTACACTGTTAATTGTTTTAGGGAGTCACTGATGATGGCCCCCTAGGTCTCTTTCCTCAGAGGTCATGCCCAGCTTTACCCCACCCACCCCTCCAGTACTCTGTCCTGGGGTTCTTGTGCCTTATGTTCATCACCTTGCACTTTTTGGCACTGAATTTCAACTGCCAAACCTTTGACCACCTCTCTAGTCTTTGCAAGTCTCTTTGCAGTTCCCTAATCCCCACCTTACTGTCTTCTCTGCCAGAACTTAAGTTTTGTTTGTAAAGAGACACATGTTGCTCTGGATTCCTTCTCTCATGTCACTGATGAATTTATTGAAAAGGTCTGGACCCAGGACGGATCCTTGTGGCCCCCCTTTAGTGACCTCTCTCTGTTCTGATTTGGTACCAGGTTAAGATAGCATGGACAAAACCGTGCATAAAATAAAGTGCAGTAAGAAGTGCTAATGGCTCTACAGTGACAGTTTTTTTTACAGCGTGTGGTAGAAACTGCTACCCCTGTCACTGTGGCTGCCAGCAGGGAAGGTGAAGGATGCCAATTGGGGTCATGCCTGACTGAGCTACTCCCATGGTGCTGCAGCTAGAGCACCTGCTTCCGGCGGCATCGGGGACCTGGGGCTGCAGTTTGGTTCTCCCCAGGTCCCACTCTGCTGTGGCTTTTTTTGGCTGAAAAACAAAAATTTACCCAATCTGAGTTTTTTATTACCCCCGATGTCTGCGACCCTCCGGAGTTGATTATAATTAGTCTGGGGGGGGGCGAAGCCCACATGTCGGGGAGTGCAGGAGTTGGAGCCCCCCGTAAAAACTAAGTTGTTGCTACAGTGTGCGTTGGTCAGCATATTGTGCCACAATTATTTTGCCACATGCTGCTTTGCATGTGGCATTGTTGCAGTGCAGTTTTTCCCTCAACATTATGACCCTGTGCTTCTGATTTGACTCCTTTAACTACAACCTTCTGCTGTCTGCCTTCCGACCAATTTCTCACCCTTCTAACTGTGTCCTTCACTGCACCCAGATCTTCTAGCTTCTTCAGCAAACTTCTGTGAGGCACTGAGTTGAAAGCCTTGCTGAAATCAAAGTAGCGTAAATCCACAGCATGGCCATTATTCAGTACCCTCATTACCCAGTCAAAGGATACTACCAAGATGACCTGACAAGATCTCCATCCCACAACCCATACTGTTTACTGTTGTGGAACACATTGCTCTCCAGGAAGTCCATGAAGTCCTCTTTAACTAATGTCTCCATCAGCTTATTCAAAATAGAGGTAAGACTGACAGGTCTGTAGTTACCCGGTTGCTCCTTCTCCCCCCTTATGGAGTGGGACTATATCTGCTACCCTCCAATCTTTTGCAACTACCCCTGTCTCAAATGCACTATTGAGCAGTCCTACCAGAGGTTCAGTTAGTTCCGTTGCCAATTCCTTGGGCACCCTCAGATGCATCCTGTCTGGCCTTGAGGCCTTATCTATCTTTAGGGCTGCTAGTCCTTTCAGGAACTCTTCCACTGGTAAATACTTGCTTCCACATCTCAGGCATTCCCCTTACAGCTGACCTAGTGTCACTCTCTGACAAAGGCCCTCTGTCTTCCCTTGTGAATACAGAGCAGAAATAGTTGTTAAGAATGGCTGCTTCAAATCCCAGGAATCCCTCACTTACGCCTAACAACTGTAATCATTCCCCTGGAATGAGCCACACCAAAGCTTTTAGAATTTTATGTTAATTATGGAACTTAGAATGAAATTCAAATTCTGCTGTGTGATTATGCTCACTCCTATACTCTAACATCAGATTTATTTCTCCATTAAAGAAACCAATCATCCTGAAGTCTTTGCTTCAACTTTTTACTGGTTTATGGTTTATTATTTTAAAAATGTATAGTATCTTCTGTGTTTAGTTATTTTATCAATACTCTACATTAAAGCTGTTATTGTGATTTTCTGTATAATTTCTACTTTTCTCCAGTGCCTCACGGGCTCCCAAGAACTGGAGAAGGCTATTTTTTGGTGCAGTTCCCACTTTTCGGGAACTGCTCTATTTTTCTGTTTCTTACATTTTAAATCACTTTATTTTAAATTGCTTTACAACTTCTCTTTGAATTATTCATGGCTTCTCATTTTTGGGGGAACCAAGGTGATATTTGGCTGTTTAACCAAACAAAACATCATTTAGGTGAATTTCAATTATGGTTTGAATTTAAAAGGAACCAAACCACAGTTCTCCTATTTCAAACCAAGTTTAACCATTATAGAGTTTTTAATAATTTAAAAAATTTTTATATTGGGAACCAATAATGTCTTCCCAGGGTCGTCAGCATTTGTCAGGGCTGACAGACCCAAAAAAGAAGACAGAACCTACAGGCTTTAACAATTTAAGATTTGTTTTCAACTCCTGGCAAAAGCAGACTGCCAAAAGTTGTGTTTAAAGTGCCTGGGCCCAGACCACAATTTTGTCAGTTGTGAGCTTTATAGTAAGTTTTGCCCTAAAACACAAAAGAAAAGGGCTACAAAATTGGAAGACCTTATGGCTTTTCAGTCTGCCTCCACATCAGGTTCAGCTGAGAGTCCAGCCCCTCAAAATAAGCAGGGAACCCTATCAAAGGGGACAGAAAAGAAAGGTAAGGCTGCAAGAGATGGTTCTGAAATCAGGGTGTCTGAAAGAGGGAACTACGAAACCAGCAAAAATAAAAGACCCTTAGAGCACACACCAGAAATGATACCTGCCAAGAAAAACCAAAAAGAAAAACATGTCACTGTTCCTCCTCCTGAAGAAGGAAAGCAGCAGTCAGTGGACACAAAGAAAATGCCCTCAATAGAGGACATGGCAAAGACATGGCGATTCCTCCAGGCATTCCAGGCTATGGAAAATTTCACTAATATGACTGTTCCCCCTCCCTAGTCTCCGATTCCATTTCCCATGCTTGTGGATGAGGAGCTTGGAATGTACTATCATAGCTTTGGTTTGGTCCCTGTGTTCTGAGGGTCTATTGGAGTGATAGTGTCACATTTAAAGGTAGCAGTCTGGGACAGATAAACGCACATGGCTGATAAGGGATGCATCTCTTTAAGGTGGGAAGGGACAGGGGAGAGGTGGACAGAAGGAGGGAGATTACACAGGAGGCAAAAATGGAGTTGAAAGATGAGATGACTGTTACATGGTCAGAGACAGGGGTTTCACCCACCTTGAGGACAGAGAAGGTTTGGGTCAGGGGGGAGAAGAGGGTGTGAATGACCTCCAGAATTTGGAGGGGTGGTTAAGGTTGTTCTGGAGTGTGGATGCAAAGTATTTTGCCTTCGTAAGTCTAGTAGCTCTGGTACAGGCATTGCAAAGAGCCTTGTAACTAGTAAGGTGAAAAGGTGATCAGTGGATATGTAGGTCTGCCAGGCACGGTCACTTGCTTGATGACAGGCCAACAACTCAGCTGAGATCCAGGAAAGGTGAGTACCTCAGACCCTAGTTTTTCTCAGGAGAGCATGGTCATCCCAGACAGACAAGAAACTGGAGCTAAAGAATTCAAGGGCTATGTTGATGTTACTGGGAGCTGAAATGGAAGACCAGCTGGTAGCCATTAGGTCAGCATGAATGGAGGACAGGTCCCGAGAGCAGAAGGATTGGATCTGGATGAATTTGGGGTGAGCTTTGGGGCAATGTACCTTGTACACACAGTAGACCATATGGTGGTCACTGACGGCATTGGTTAGGGTACTAGTGTCCACAATACAATAAGGGTGAGAGGAGAGGAGAGGATCCAGTCCAGGAGTATGTGGTTTAGGGATTTGTGATTGAGCTGAGTGGGATTAGAGATTAGCTGTGAGATCTGGAGGGACTTTATATTTTGGCATAATTTTTAAAGGGAGGGAGAGAGCCAATTAAAATTGAAGTGAATGTTTATTAGAAGTGCCATTCACCAGTAAGAAGTCTCCCTGGTGCTTCAAGGATGCACTGCCTTTTCATCAGGGGGCAGAGTTACACATTTTCTTCTTACATTTTTATAGTCTGAGCTACCTTAAAGTCACAAACATGACTAAACATATCGAACAGTGACATACTGTAAGTACATAAATATTACAAAAATACACTCAAGACACATAAAATTTATCTGTGAATATACTTGTTATGGTTAATGCTGGACTATAGATTTCTTATAAACGTATTGTATTTAAGATGCTTTATTAATATTCTAGCCAACTAAGTTCATAGATCTGAAATCTTTGTGACATAATATTGTGCTTTCATTAGACAGCATCTATGTACATTTAGATATACAAGGACCTCCTTGCAACTAAGATGCACTGTGAGAGATGTTTAAGTTTATGCTCATAGAGCTGAAACCTTTGTGATATTTATAACTGTATCTATGCTGTTAGAATGGATTAAGCATATTCACAGATTAATTTTGTGTGTTTTGAGTGCATTGTTGGACTATTTATGTACTTACGTCACTCTTCAGTATGTTTAGTCATGTCTGTGACTTTAAAGGGACACTGTCAGCCCCCTTAGGTCTCAAATTGTTCCTAGTTTAAAAAACACATTTTATGATTGCCAACATTCTGTAAAGATTGCTGATGTAGCTGGTAGTTTGACTTGGACTCTTTTGTTCTTTAAAAAAGTGAAAAACAGACTGCCCACCATACTGGTGTTACGACATAAACACATGTTTGTTTACATTCTTTGATCATCTCCAACTGCATCTTTCCTGGACTTGGGAACACCCACAATACAGTCTAGCCCCTCATGATGCAATGGGAGTTTAGGAGACTACAGCCTCATGTGTGACTGTACTGTTTGGGTGTGTTTCTAATGCTCAGTAAGTATGCAGTAAGAACAGATCCAGGATTGTAAACAAAACAAGGTTGTTTATAAATATACATTAGCATGCATTTCAGTTCTACTAAACAAGGAGACAGACAAAACAAACAGCAACAACAATGAATTTTAGAGAAGGTAAGCAATCATGAAATGTGGGTTTTTAACTAGAAATAATATGATAAAAAACAGGTTGACAGTGTCCCTTTAAGGTAGCTCAGACTATAAATAAGTAAGCAGCAAATGTGTAACCCTGCCTCCTGATGAAGAGGCAGTGCATCCTCGAAGTGTCGGGGAGACTTCTTGCTGGTGTATTGCACTTCTGATACATATTCAGTGTTACTTTGTCGAAGTGAGCGTTGTTTTTTCTGTGTGTTTCAGTGGACTTTCAACCTTTAACTACAGCTGCACACTTTCGGCTTCAAGCTCTTGTGTAGTGCACAGTTGGTGGTTTGTTAAGACTGAAATCACCTAAGATGAGCAACTCACCAGAGAAGGGATGAGAAGGAAGGGTGGTGAGGAGTTCAGTGAATGATAAGGGAGATATGCCAGCACAGCAATACATTCCAGCAATGAATAAGGGGACTAAAAAGAGGAGGTAAAGTTTAAGGAGGAGCATCTCATAGACAGAAGAGGAGGAAAAGGACAGCACAGGTTCAGACTGGATGCAAGAGGAAAGGTAGAGGGCAACATCACCACCACTCTTCGCATGATCCTGTCTGAGGATGGAGAAACCTGGAATTGTAACAGCAGTATCTGGGATCATGGATGATAGCCAAGACTCTGAGAGCACCAGTACATCAGATTTAAGGTTAACCATGAGTGTTTCTAATAGGTCAGTTTTTGGATGGAGACAGCAGAGGTTTGCATGAGCCACTTTTAACCCTTTTGGGAAGGGGGATGGGGAAGAACCAGGATTGAGCTTGATGTTGCCTGCTATAATAAGCGTACATGAGTGGGTACTATGGCAGCCCCTAGGGATGAGTAGTGGCTGCCTTCTCTACCGACCACGTTCATTGCCCTGGCAGCACTCTGGAATGGATGGTCGTCTGCTCCTGCCCCTTTGCCTGCCCCAACCCAAGCCTGGCACGCAGATGGTCACGAAGCTGGGGACTGGCATAGATCCAGCATGCAGCCACATCTGTGGATGCTGCAGAGTACCCCAAACGTACACATCCTGCACATAGGGGGCACTCAGTGTCATTCCGAGGCACTCCACAGGTATGAGGCGTCTGTGTGTCCATTGAGGATCAGGCTCTAGCAAAGAATTAAACATCATGCAAATTATTGAGTTATTTGTTTATTTGAGTTTTTGTAACTGGGTAAGTCCACTGAGACAATTACAGTCCCTTCCTCAGGGTTGACCCGGGAGTGCAGCAAAAGACAATACAGTACAGTGCAGAATCAGCAAGTAAGTGCAGTTACAGCGCTAAACAGAAAGGGTTAACAGTACATTCAGAAATGTAAACTTAACAGGAAAAAATAACAAGAAGAAATATTTACATGCTGGAAATAGCATGTTGTGAGTCAGTTACAGATTGTAGGCAGGCAGGCAGCAAAACAGAGAAAGAAACATCCAGGAAAACCACAGTAAATTAATACTAGGCAAGATCAAATAGTAAGTCGGCTTCAGTTAGTGCAGAGGCAGCGAAATCCAAAGACAGGATATTGACTAGTACTAGTAATAAAGGACAAAGGGAAGAGAAATGCAGACAATGGGCTGGATATTCAAAAGGGTTGTGCCATGCGCAATAGGGTTGCGCCTGCTCAAGTCCGAAATTGTGCCATTCTGCGATATTCAGCAGGAGGCAGTTGCACCCCCCCAAGTCATGCTGAGCAACAGCGCAATGCTAATGAAGGCATGCTCAACCAGAGGAGAGGAACCATGCATAAACTGCACAGCCGATATTCAGCGGGCTGTGCAGAGTTTGCAGGTGCAACCCCTACCTGTGCCTGCACAACTTTGAGCCCAAAAACACAGCAGCTGCCACCTGTGGTGGCCCTCCACTTGTTCCCTGTGCTCCCCTGAGCCCAATCATAGGCATAATAGTAACTCCCCATAGCCCGATCGCGGGCAGAACACCCCCTCGACTGGCCCGCGATCAGGCATAATGTAAAAAGACCCCCGACTGGGTCTGATTATGGGAAAATGTGAAAGAACCCCCTAACTGGCCCGACCACGGCCAGAAAGGAGTTCACCCCTGACTAGTCCGATCGGGCAGAACGGAGTTCACCCCTCAAAGACCAATATCTCTGGTGGTCAAGTGGCCCCCCCACTCACCCATGGAGCCCCACCACCCCGCTCCCCCCCCCGTCAGCTGGCTGGCGGCAGCACCCCACTCACCTGCCACCCTGCTGCCTGCCGACTGACAGCTCAGTAGAACTGCATGCCCATTGGTTCAGAGCAAGAGCCAATGGGTGTGCAGCCTATACCGTGCAAGGCAGTCCAGATATGTGAATGAATTAATTCATTTACATATCTGGACTGCCTTGTATAGTATGGGCCTCCGTACACCTTGCATGAATTATGGCCCCATTTGCATGTCACCTTTTGAATATCGGAAATTTTTGCATGGCGCAATGGAACTTGTGCCACCGCATCTGAATGCTCCACTCTGACCACTTGCAGTGGCGCAAGTTCCACTGCGCCATGCACAGTGGCTGTGGCCGGGGGTCCATATTCAAAGGAGTTGCTCAATAGTGCAACTCCATTGAATATCGCCCTGGCCACACCCTTGCGCAACTTTTTTGAGCAATGCAAGGGCTTGTGCCACAGAATGGCGCAGTTTGAATATCCAGCCCAATATATATAACATATGCTGAACTGTGTCTAAACATTATGGTTTTCAACTTTTGTTACTTCATGACAAACATTCAGCGGTGTATTCATTTTAAGGGAGATCTTACTGAGGCTGGAACACACCCCACAAAACAGTTATTTTTTAAAAAAAGATCTGAATGACATCAGCTACTGTATGGAGAGCTGTGATGATACTTTATCAAATGAACACATGGCATTTTTTCCCTTGATGGGAACCATCACCTTCACTGCTCCTGCCCTAACCATGCTGAACTATACTGCAGTATCCATCCCCAACTTGGTAACACATTTCCCAACCAGATGTGCCTGGAAAGCAAAGTTGTTCAGGTGTCATCCATCCCTGTCTTGCCATGTTTTAAGTAGATGAAGGGCACAGTCCTGCCCACCAGAATGAAGCATGCTGTGATTAAAATATCACACTTTCCGGCATGTAAAATGTTGACATTGCCAGTTAATTACATTGTGTTCCTACAGGATCCAATGATCTCACTAGCAGAAATTGTGATAAGAGAGTTTTATCCTGGTGGGCGGCATGGTAGCTCACAGTCACAGATTTAAGTTAAAATTTGACTAGATGGCGGGGTGAATTGTGATAATTCGGCATTCTCTCAAAGGCAACAAGCATTTGTCAATGCCGAACATTCGCTTGCAGGTATTTGCATTATTTTTTGGCATTTATGCAGGGCCCCTCCCCCAGTTCTATCCATGTCCCTTTGGCATCCATATCGCAACAGAATACCTCTCTGCAACTCCTCTTGCATTGGATCAACATTTCACCCTCATGCTTCTTAAGTGTCTGTCTTAGGAACCCTAACTCCCCAGGTGTGCTCAAGGGTACAAGCTTACTTGGTAACTGTGCAACCCATGCTCGTAACACAGTCATTCAGTGGAATTATTTCACCAAATTTTTAACATAGGCATTTTGTCACCTCTGATCACGAACACTGTCACTATGATTTTCTTACTATGTGCCGAACACTGATTTCCCACAGCAATTGCGCTACTCTGCACTGGAAGTGTGAAAACACATTTCGGCCAGGATGTGCAAAATGACAGCTGTACTGTTCATAAGGAGGTGTGGGAAAATGTAAATGTTGAAAACCTGGAGTGAAAATATGACAAATTCGCGAAGTTACAAGTGCACGTGGAAACTGTGCAAGTCACGCTCATAAAACAGTCATGTTTTGGAATTTTGCACTGAATTTTCAACATAGGTATTTTAGGATGTCTGCTAATGAACAGTGTCACTGTGGTTTTCTTACTCTGTACTGAACATGATTTCCCACAGCGGCCGTGCTATTGTACGCTGGAAGTACAAAAACACATTTCAGCCAGGATGTGAAAAATGACAGCTGTACTGGTCATAAGAAAATATGGGAAAATGGCAATGTTGAAAATCTGGTGTGGAAATATTAGAAATTCACAAAATTATGAGTGTGTGTGGAAACTGTGCAACACACGCTCATGAAACAGTGATTTTTTTGGATTTTTTTCACCAAATTTGCAACACAGGCTTTTTGACAGCCCACCTCATGAACACCAACACTGTCATTTCATTAATCAGTCCCGAAAGGTGATTCCATGCAGTGACTGCGAAATCACCTTTCGGGACCAAATAATGTCATGACAGTGACTGAATTCATGAGGAGTAGTCTCAATAATCCCATGCACCAAAGTTGAAAAAACCCTATTTATGCCATTATGCAGCTTACCTGCATTTCTTCTTGAAGAGTGCAGATGTGTTCCCAGTCCACTAATGATCGTCGCGCCGGGCTCCAGAGATAAGTATAGGTGAGGGGTTGTGTGAGGAGCTGGGTGCACCGATGGTGGGTGCGGGTTGATGGGGGCCCAAGGATTCACTGAGGGACCATTTCTTGTTTTACAGGATGTTAAAAAAAAAAAAAAACTGAGGCTTTTGGTACACTGGGGTGGGCTCCCAGCGTGCCACCTAGGTGAGGGTGTGTGTGTGTGTGTGTGTGTGTGGGAAGGTGGGAGTACAGAGGGCGGACAAGGGTTGGCGGGTGGGGCGAGGGGAAAAAACTGGACACTGCTGGCATGCTGGGGTAGGCTCCCAGTGTGCCACCTACGTGTTTGCTGAGGTGGGGACTGCAGCCAGTAGGGACTGGGCACCGCCACTGGCCATACAGTTTGTGTGTGGGTGGGGAAGCATGAGCACGCTGGGGTGGGCTCCCAGTGTAACAACTGGTTGCTTGTTTTTTGGGGGTGGGGGGGCTGCAGCTGATGGGGATTGGGCACCTCTGTCGGCCACACAGTGTGCTGAGGGGCACATGAGCTGAGGAGGATTGGGCACCCCCCTCGGCACACAAGCTAGGGGCTGGGGAGAACAGGAAGGGGGAGGACATTAGCAGAGGGAGGAAGCGGGAAGGCTTTGAAGCTGAGCTGTGCATGACAGCAGTTCAGATGATGTGTATACTAATTGCATACACGTTACCACCACTGATTGCAGTGGACCTTTTGTTAGAAGTGAAGACCAACACAGCCAAACTGCTGTCATACACAGCTCGACATGTATTGGTCCCCTAGGGTCGCACCTCCTACACTGAGCACTGCATTGTGGAGGTGGGTCACACACTTCCAAAAGGCACACTGTTGCAAGATGTTCCTTGCGCATGCGTGCAAGGGAATGTAAAAAGCAACCTGTGTAGTCCCAGTTTCTCCAGTCTTTTGTCCTAACTTAAATCTCTCATACCTCCCTGGTTTCATCCTGGTAAAGCACTTTCTCCAGTGGTATTATATCCTTTCTATAGTGAGTCCACAGTTGCATACAATATTCCTGCTGTGGTTTTCCTCGTATTTTGTACAGCATTGTTCATAACCTATTTAATTTTATGTAGAGTACCTGATGATTTAAACCCCGACATCTCACATTTGCCTTCTTTATAGCTTTTTTTACATGTATTCCTACTCCTAAAAACTTATGTATCCTCACACCAAGATAGGATATATAACATAGAACACAGGGATTTAGGACAAAAATAGATCTACATGGCTCATTGTGTCCACCCCCTGCTGTCCCAGCAGTTGAAGCCATGTGTTCCTTTCAAATCTATCCAGTCCTTTCCTTTAAATTGTGCAATCCAGTATTTCCTGCCTCTGCCATGCTGGTAGGCAGCTTGTTCCATCAGTCTGCAGCATGACATTCCATGAAACAATGCTTCCTAACCTCTTTCATGATTCTGCCTCCCTTCAGCCTGTTTATGTGCCCTCTTGCCTTTGGTCCTGTTGGACCCTGGAGCAGATTGTTGTCCTCAGTTTTACTTTTCCAACTGTGCCTTTTGTACAGTATTATCAAGTCTTCTCTTAGCATTCCTTTTAATGTGAATATTTCCATTTCTTCAGAGCTTTACCCCCAGATCATCTCTTATTTTGGATGCTTTTTTTTAACAGTGCCAGTTTATTTACTTACTAGGAGTTATTCTAGGAGTTATATAGTAGGATGTGTTAGATGTACAGAAGATGGATTACCCCTGTGAGTACATCTTCCAGAGTGCTGGAATAGGTTACTGTGGTTGCAATAGGTGGATGTCCAAATCTTTTAAAGTCTCAATATTATTTATGTTTACTAGGTGATTTGGCAGTGAATTCCATAATGGAATAATTCCTTGTGTGAAGAAGAATATTCTATAATTATTTTTGGGATAGGTTAGAGGTAGTTGGAATTTATGACTTCTAAGATTACATGGTCTGGAAATGAATGTCATGCCCAGCTCAGTCATTAGTTCTGGGTCTCCTGAAATATTGTACATTAATAATAAGTCACCCCTTGTTCTACATTGTTCCAAGGTGTGCATATTTAAATCCCTCAACTGTTGGTCGTAGGTTTTATTTTGCATGTTGTCCACCATTTGGTAATCCGTCTCTGAACCCCCTTATGTCTCGATATGTTCTTCCTTAGATATGGACTTCATAGTTGGAAACAATAGTCAAGGCAAGGTCGTACGTAGGATCTATATAGAGGGAGTACACAGTCCCTGTTTCTGGATACAAATGATTTTCTAATGCAACCTATTATTCTGTTTGTTTTGGTTGCCAAATGACCACAGTGTTTTCCAAAACTTAAATTGGAAGATATAATTATCCCTAGGTCTTTTTCTTCAGTGACTGTACTTAATGTTATGTCATTTAATGTATAATGGTGATTGGTGTTATTTTCACCAAGGTGCATGACGACACATTCTTCAATTTTAAATGACATGCCGTTATTTTGTTTCCAGACTTCCAGTGTATTTAGGTCCTGTTTTATGTGTTCTATGTCATCTTTAGTTTTGACTTTGGATAGTATTTTAGTGTCATCAGCAAACTTTATGGCAAAATGATGTAAGTTTGAAGTCATATCCGAAATGAACATATTGAACAGCACCAGCTCCAAGACTGAACCCTGTGGCACACCACTGGTCACGTGTCCCAAGGATGATTGGTATCCCCTAATACAGATGGTTTGGGTATGGTTATTCAACCATTCATTTACCCAGTTCACCAGTAAGCTGTTTATCCTGACTTTGTGCATTTTGTTAATTAGAATTTGGTGAGGCACTTTATCAAATGCTTTTGAGAGGTCTAAGTAGAGTAGGTCTACTGGTATTTTGTTGTTACTGTGTTTACTTTCATTTTTGTAAAATATTAAGTTACTCGTAAGACATGATCTTGAGTTTTTAAAGCTATGTTGTGATGGATCTGATATTGCTTTTTTCGCCATGTCCTCATCTAACTTTTTTTTAAGGATGGTTTCGAATAGTTTCCCCAATATACTGGTTAAGCTAATAGGTCTGTAGTTTGCCATGTCACTAGGGGACCCCTTCTTAAATATGGGGGTGACCATTGCTGATTTCCAGTCACTTGGGTTAATTACAGTGGATAAGAACATAGTAAATATCTTATGCAATGGGTCAATTAGCCAATTTGAAATTGTCTTAATCAATATAGGGTGCAATTTGTCTGGTCCTGGTGATTTGTTGGTGTTTAGCTTATCTTACTGTGTTTTGATCTCTGTTTTGGTTATTTCTATCATATTATCATCTGATGTGGTTGATTTCACAGTTGGTTTTGTGTTTAAAGGGCTGGCTTTATTGTACACTGAACAGAAATATGTGTTTAATTCCTCTGCCATTTCTGAGGGGGTAGTGACTTCCACATGACCAGTTTTGAGGGGACCAATAGGTTTTTGGGTAGATTTTTATGTTGCTTGCATGCATGTTCAAGAAACATAGTGCCATCATTGGAGATTTCGGAGGTGTGTCACCTCCTCCTCCAATTCAGTCAGTGTGCTGGCAGGCGCGGCCCCTGTAAACCAATGCATTTTGGAGCTGTCTATGACACGCTCCAAAATGCAGTGGCATACAGTTGAAAGGGGAGTTACGCTGAGTGAGCACCGATAAGATATCGCTGCTCACGCCGCAGCTCCCACACGCCAAGTTGCAGCACGCACTGTATAGCCGACGGGGTGCCCAATCCGTTGGCTGAGCTGCGACCCTGCCCCCAGTAGCAGGTGCCATGCTGGGAGCCCACCCCAGCATGGCAAAGCAATCCTTTGCCCACGAGGTGCCCAATCCCCGTCGGATGAGCGCCCGCCCGTCCTTGTGCCACGCGAGGGCCCCAGCGTGGCAGCAACTTCCATGGCCGACGGGGTGCCCAATCCCCGCCGGCTGAATGACCCCCAACATCATTGTGCTACGCTGAGCCCACCCCAGTGTGGCAAACGTCCACGACGTCTTTTTTTCCTGAAAAGCGAAAATGGTCAGCGGTGCGTCTCGACCCCCCACAACCCACACCCACCCACTGCGCACCCAGCCTCCCCGCCCCATACTTACCTCCGGACTCCGCGCGATGATCTTCGTGGACCGGAACATGTCTGCACTCTTCAAAGCCGACCATGAATTGAGGAAATGCCGTATGCTGTATAATGGGCTAGATAGGGGTTTCAACTTTGTTGCATATCTCAGGCATTTTGGGAATTTTTACCAAATTTTCAACATGGGCTTTGGACCCTTCTCATGAATAATGTCACTGTCATGGTGTTATTCAGGCCCGAAGGGTGATTCGCGCAGTGACTGCGCGAGACTACGAAAATCACCCTTGGGCTGAATACCCTCACTGTTTTGATCATTGACATCATTCATGAAGGGAGATCCCCACTTCATGTTAAGGCTGGTGCCAAAACTCAAAAATGACTTGTTCTGGCGTCGCGTTGCGAAGTTCCTACGTGAGCTCGTAAGTTCGCGAAATTTCAATATTTTCACTCCAGATTTTCAACATTGCCATTTTATCACACCTTCGTATGATTAGTACAGCTTTCATTTTTCATATCTCACCCAAAATGTGTTTCCATCCATGTAGCGCAGAATGGCGCAGTCGGTGTGCGAAATCAATGTACGGGACAAATTAAGAAAATCACAGTGACACTGTTCATGAGCAGAGGTCTTAAAATGGCTATATTGAAAATTTGGTGAAAAAATTCCTAAAAAGGACTGTTTTACGTGCGTTGCGCAGTTCATCGAGCTTGTAAGTTCACAAATTTTCAATATTTTCACTCCAGATTTTCCAACATTGCCATTTTACCACACCTCCTGTGAGCAGTATAGCTGTCATTTTTCACATCCTGCCCAAAACGTGTTTCCGCCCATGTAGCGCACAATGGCAGTCGGTATGCGAAATCAATGTATGGGACACATTAAGAAAATCACAGTGTCACTGTTCATTAGCAGAGGTCTTAAAATGGCTATGTTGAAAATTTGGTGAAAAAATTCCTAAAAATGACTGTTTTACGAGTGTGCGTTGCACAGTTCCCACGCACGCTCGTAGGTTTGCGAATTTTCAATATTTCCACTACAGATTTTCAACATTGCCATTTTACCACACCTCCTTATGAGCAGTACAGCTGTCATTTTTCACATCCTGCCCAAAACGTGTTTCCGCCCATGTAGTGCACAATGGCGCAGTCAGTGTGCAAACTCAATGTATGGGACACATTAACAAAATCACAGTGACACTGTTCATGAGCAGAGGTCTTAAAATGGCTATTTTGAAAATTTGGTGAAAAAAATTCCTAAAAATGACTGTTTTACGAGCGTGCATTGCGCAGTTCCTATGCACGCACGTAAGTTGGCAAATTTTCAATATTTGCACTCCAATGACTTCCAAATACCTAAACAGCACATAGAAGCAAGCAAGATTCGGCATTGACAAATGCTTGTTTGTTGTTAACATAAGAGTAAAAACTCTTCCTCCCATTCTTTTATATAGGGTAGTTTGAATTCAATTTTTTTCTTTTCAGTTCTAATTTTGTTTTTACACTGCCTAAGGATTACTTTGTATTTATCTTGGTTATAGGTATTATTGTCTCCTGATAAGGCTCTATTGCCCTTCTTTTTCTTTTTATTAATTTGGAAATTGTTGGTGTTAACCAAATGAGTACTTTGTCCTTTTTGTTGTATGTAGTTTTGTCAGGGACAAAGTTTGCTTCTATTTCAAGAATTTTGTTTTCAAAAAATTGTCCGTAGGATTTCAGAGTTGGTGTGACCGTTGTCCCAATCCTAGTTATATAGGGCCTTCATGATTTGTTCAGTGTTGGCTAGATTATAGTTTTTAAATATTGTCTTTCTGACTATTTTATGGACTGTAAAATTAGTTGCAAAAGTTATTATGGTCAGAATTTATTAAGGGGTTGGTTATAAAAATATTGTAAATATGGTCAGAAATGTTGGTTAGTAGTAAATTCAGAATGTTTGAATTTCTGGTAGGTTCAGAAATTAACTGATTTAGGCTATTAAACTCACACATTTCAGGAAATGTACTTTCCTGGAGGGTTTTAGTCATACCATTAATCCAGTTTATCCCAGGAAGGTTAAAATCCCTCAATATGATAATATGTTTGTTTGTTTTGTCTGTAATATATTTTAGTAGAGTCTGATGGGTTGTGATATCTGTATCGAGCGGTCTATAACATATACCGACTATTAGTTTTTTTTGTTTATTATTTAGAATTTCAACCCATATAGTTTCGAGAGTGTTGTCAGTCAAGTCATTGATGGATCTGTATGTTATATTCCCTTTTATAAATAAGGCTATCTCCCACTTCTTTTTGTTATTCTACTTTTGTAGTAAGTGTTGTAGCCTTTTATTTTAGTGTTCCAGCTAGAGGAATCCCCCACCATGTTTTAGTTACTGCCCCATGTCAGTATTGTCTCATATTAAGGTTAGTTCAAGCTCATCTATTTTTACATGATGTAAGTTCTGTACATTTGTAAGCAAAACAGTAAGACCCGTGTTGTGATTTATTAAATGTAGTTTTTTTTGTTCTGGTTTTGTTTGAGGTTTGTTCATACTATAGTTTGATCTTTCCCCTTGCCCCTTAGAATCTAGTTTTTTACCGTTATATATTTTTGTAGTGTTTTATGGAAGATACATCCTAGGAGTCTAGAGCCCTGTTTGAGTAGATGTAGACCGTCATACCCATATAAATTGGGACTGTTGTCAAGTAATTCCCAGGTCCTAATACAACTGATGTTGTTTTCCAAGCACCATCTTCGCAACCAGTCGTTGTATGATTTGACATTTTTTTGTTTTTTGTAACTTGCCCTAGGTACTGGTAATGTTTCAGAAATGATTGGTACTACATTCAAATCCTGAAGAGTTCTAATAGCTAGTTTAGTATCTTTGATAATACTATCAACCTCGTGCCTCCCGATATTGTTTGTTCCCATGTGTAAGATTGCTATTTTTGAATTTGTTATTACTTGAAAAATTACAGGCAGCATGGAGGTTATGTCACTGATTTTTGCCCCACCATAACTACAACTAGCTGTGTTCTCTTTATTGCCCCTAGTTGAGTACCTATCTGGTCATAGAATCCCCTAATATGAATATTTGCTCCAGCAATGATTCATTTGCAGTGGTTGGAGGATCATTTATGTTATAATCTGTAGGGGTGATCTTTTGTGGTGAAAATGGTGTTTCATTTTTTTTTCAGTGGTGTTATCCAATGGTACTAGAGGGGGATAGTAATGTTGCGATCTAGGGAAGTAGCTTGAGGGTCCTCCAAAATTTGTATTAGTGGGTCAGAACTATTATGGAGTGGTAATATGAATCTTTCAGCCTTTCTTCCTTTTTTGTTGGTCTCAGACTTTGAATTTGGTACCAGTTTTCTTCTGAACAGTCATCCCCTTCCTCATCCCTTGTTTTTTTCTTATTATGTATTGGTAGGTCTGAGGAACCTTTATCGGGGAGGCCATGCTGGGTGTACTTTGTAAACTGCTTGGTTTCAGAACTGCATATTGAATATTAATTTCACCCACGTCTACTATATTTTGTGTTAATGTTTGTTCAGTTTCTTTATTATTAATTCTTTGATACATGCACTGCTGACTGATTTCAAGTGTCTTTAGTCTGGTATTAGATAAGGATACCTCAGCCATTAGTTCCTTATTTTGTTTACATTTAAGACATGTAAATGATTCTTCTAAGTTAGGAACATCACTGATTAGATACATTTCACATATCGTACATTTGGTGTCCAACTTCCTTTTTAAAAGTTCACTACAGTCCATGTTCTAACAATGGAATGTGTATTTCAATTAGTTACAGTTGTAACAGCTGTTTGTGGCAGTAAGACAGGATATATTAGATTCAAATGTCTACTATTTGAGTTATGAAGGCCTACCTGTCAGTCCGTTGCTGTTAGTGGTGTGCACTAGTAAACCTGCTATGCTTCCTATGCTTAACATGTGTAACACGCGCAGATGTACATGTCTCTGTGTGCATCTCCACACGTGGTATGCATGCCCTGCCCATGTTCACCCTGCTCGCAGCAGTGCTGTAATTTACACAATCTTGTAACCCAGAAGTAACATCCCAGGATTATGAGATTCTTGCACACCAAAGTTGGTTAACAAAGTTAAAAAAGCACAGCGTCAGCCACTCATGTGTGGCATAAGCTTAAACATAGTGGTGAACCCAAAGAAAACCTATTTTGTAGCAGAAATAGTTAGGTTTGGTGGTTGTGGCTGTCAAAGTGTCTCCACCTCACCTCTCTACCTACATCCTATCAAGATAGTAGGGCTCCCTTTCGCTAAGCGCTAAAACAAGAAACAAAATACACAGTAAGCACAAATATAATGTTCAATCAAAATAGCAACTATTACTGCTGTCAGGCACAGCAATGACAAGTAATGTTTTGTTCTGGACTTCCTACAATGTGGGGATCAAAGATGCACACAGTTTTCCAAATAAGATCTTGCCAGGTCCCTATGCAAGGACCCATTATATTGTTACTACAAAAACCAGTGTGAGTGAGTGTGTGTGTGTGTGTGTGTGTGTGTGTGTCTACTGTAAAAGTGTCTGTTTTTTTTATTTGCTGGTGTCTATTTCTCTATGTATTTTTAAATATAGAATCTTCTGCTGGTGGCACCAGTAAACTCACTTACACTGCTCTACAATTTTGAAGAATAATGTGCCACAGCAAAACCTGAATATGATTACAGATCAGTGGTTGTAATACTTTAAATAGTTATGTTTCATCATTAAGAATGTTGTCATGGGTATAGCAAATTGCCATAAGATCAGATGCAGCATTTGCTTTAATTTTTGCAAACAAGCACAAGAAAGGTGCGCATATGATCTAAAGTCAGTCGTAGTGCGAAACCAAAAAGGTCTCATTCCAACATGCAGAAAATCCAGTCAGGTACCATAAGGAGGCAACAAAAGACACTCACAAAACCATGGCACTTCTCGCAGCCAAACACCTCTTCATCAGGGCGGGGGTCAAAAATGCAAACAATAATCTTCCCATAGCATATGGTTAATCTTAAATTATATTTTCACAATATGTGTAAAAATTGCAAGTTGTTGCATGACAGCATGCACTTTATCTCTACATGTAGAGGGGCAGAAAATGTTCCAGTTCAGAAAACTCTAGTGTGGCCTTGAATCATAAGTAGAAAAAAAAGAATAAATCGCAGGAGGAGTTTGCACCAATTAGACCAGCTTTATCCCTCATAGTGATTGGAGAAATGAATTAAGGGTCTCAGACATCCCTTCTTCAGGGTGTGTAAGATACTGTACATAGAAGCTGATGGCAGAAAAAGACTCACAGACCTATTTAGTTTGCCTGTATGCCTATCTGAAAGAGCACATGGTCATATCTAATATACAGCTGGATATTTTATTTATTGTGGGTTGATTTTTAAGTAATTACTTTCTACTTTTACAATAAAATATTTGTTTGTGCAAAGTGAACACAAATTATTGAACCCGAGGCAGCATGGTTTCACAGGGAAAGGTCATACCAAACAAATCTGATAGCTTTCTTTGACTGGGTGACAAAAGAGTTGGTCCAGGGAGGAGCGATGGATGTGGCCTATCTGGATTTCAGCAAGGCTTCTAACACTGTTCCACATAGGAGACGGGTAAGTAAGTTTTATCTCTGTGGCTTTGGTATCACACTCATTGTATGAACTATAGATATTCTTCTGCAGCTTTACCTTTTATAAGTTTGTAATATTGTGGTCCATTTGAATGGTTTTACAAATTTTGTAAATAGTACTGGCTTACGTTTTTTTCTAAATGTGTAAAATCTGGTGAGGAAGAAAATATCCGCCTGCTAAATTATAACAAAAGACCACAGATTATAGAAAATCACATACGTTTATAATTTTAGTAGAAGAAAGCTGTGTTTCTGTGTTTCTCTGTCAACATCTGCAAGCAGATTTGGAGTTACCCTTTAAAATACACTGTTTCCTGGACAGCAGAGATTTCTTGACTTCACACATAAGGATTCCATCAAATTCTTTTGTACTACTAGTTGGCAAAATAAAAATTAAATAATGAAAAGGTAAGTAAACAGACAAATAAAAGCAAACAGACATATTGCCAAGGCATCTAAGACCTCCAAACCTTCTTTCTTTAAATATAGAAACACAGAATTTGTCAACAGAAAAGAATCACTTGGCTCACTCAGTCTGCCCAGATGGTTCCTACCTAGTCTGTCTCTGCAGATCCTAACTTGTCTTCCAAGATCCTCCCTCCCACCTGTCTATTTACTAATATTCACCTATTTCTATCCCATGCATGCTTGAAGCCCTCTACTGTTTTTGCCTCCACAACTTCTGCTGGGAGTCTGTTCCAGGTGCCCACCATTCTTTCAGTAAAGTAATACTTCCTCATATCTTTCTTAAATCCTTCCCTCTAGCTTCATTGTATATCCTGTGGTCCTGGTGTTCTTTCTCATTTGAAAGAGACCTCCCTTCTGTGTCCTATTCATACCTGTGAGGTACTTGTAGATCTCTAGTATGTCTTTACCAGGCACATGCTCTTGAAGCTGTGCCAGGCCTGCATTGGGCTGTAGTTATTAGCCAATAGCCCTAGTTGTTTTTTGACACCCCCTTCCCTAGAATACCCCCTGTCTTCTTCTCCCATACTGTAGTTCATACTATTCCATTGTGTCTGTCCCACCGGTGTTTGAACCCAGTCATGGACTTTGCATGAATCGCCTCATTGGTCAGTCTATTCTACTCATCCACCACCTTTACTGTACTGAACTTCCTTCAGTCCATCGTGAACCTTGCCACCATTCATTTCAACATATGACTGCTCATCACAGTTAGGGGTGGGCGAAGTCAGGACTCTTCACCTTATAAAATTCTTTACGAAATTTCCCTGACTATGTGTAATGTGAAGTGGCACTTTTTGTAGTTCTTCACCTGGCATGGTGCCTATTTCACCAGGAGAAGACTACATATAGAAGCACATCACCGGTGAAGGTGCCACTATGCATAGTTGTTCACTGTCTTCACCTGGTTAAGTGAGCACTTTGCCAGGGAAGACTGCATAGTAGCAGCTCGCTAGAAAATTGCATCTGTCATGTAGTTTACTTTTCCTTTTTGGGGGGGGATAAAACCAAAACACCCCCCACACGAACCCAGATCTCATCCCCCCACCATAGATATCGATACATAGATACCCCCAGCCCCAAACTTATAGCACCCACCTCCCTCCATTCTCCAGTCCTAGCAAAGTTTTATTATAAAAAATAACCCTTCCCCCATCCAAGTTGAATTCACACCATCCACTACTCCCACCCACTCCACCACCCTCTACACCTCATCGCCCTCCTCCACCTCACTCACCCCCAAAGCATACACTTTCAAAACCTGTAAAAGAGAAAACTAACCCTTGCCACAGTGACCAGCCTCCCTATTTGCCAGCTCAGCAATCAATGAATGAATTGGTGATGATGTGCCCAGTAGTAACATCTGATTTGCTGATCACATTGACAATGAGATGCTACTACAGGGCACATCATAACTGATTCATTCATCAATGGCAAGACTGGTGAACAAGGAGGCTGTTCAGGGAAGCAAGGGATGGTTTTCTCCTTTGCAGGTTTTAAAAGTGTATGGTTTGGGTGAGGGTGGGGATGCAGAGGTTGGTGGGTGGGGGTTTTCATTGCGAATTTGACTAGGTCAGATGAGTAGGTGGTGACTGGTGGTGGGAATTGAACTGGGGTGGGGAAGGGTTGCTTTCATATAATAAAACATTACTGGGACTGGGGGGAGTAGGGAGGTGGGTACTATGCGGGGGTACCAATGTATACTAAATTGTTGTGGGAAGGAAGTAGGACACTAGGTCTATGTGAGTGGGTTTTTGTGTTTAAAAAATGTTTTTAAATGTCACTGCATGAAGTTGGGAGACTTCTCCAAGCTACATGTAGTGCAAAGTTCCACATTCCACCCCAGCTTTGCCAGCATGGTTTTAGTTTGTAATGCCTCTATCATGGTGCCCTCATTCCTCATGAACAGTGCACTGCAGTCCACCCTGCTGATTCCTTGAAGTATTTGTACATTTCTATCATGCTAACCCCTTTCCCATCTGGCTACTGGTGTGCACATGTTGAGGCTCGCCATCCTCTCCTCATACAATTTTCCCTGCTGCCCCTGGATCATTTGTTTGGCCCTCCTCGAAACAGACTCCAGGCAGTCCCTGTCATTCCTGAGGTACATACTGCAGAATTGTGCACAGTACTGCAGGTGAGGCATCACAAACAATCTATAAATAGAATAACAGATAGGGGACTGTGTATTAGAAGGCTATAATACCATCAATCAGTCAAATACCTTGGTCTCATATTAGACCAGGGCCTCACCCTCAAACCCCAAGTGGATGCTGTAACCAAAAACATACATCAAAAACTGGGCCTTCTCAATCGCCTTAGCCACAACATGATACCAGAGACTAGACTAGCCATCTCACAAATTATCCTTCTCCCGACCTTAACCTATGCTGCTCCCATCTTACTCGGCACCACTAAAATGGACCGGGGCAGACTTATGACCCTATATCACAAAATAGCTCGCTTTGCTTCAAATTCCTACTCGAGGACCCACCATTGTGATGTCCTCACTGCCCTCAACTGGCCATCCCTGGACAATAGGCTCCAGTACTCCCTACTAAACTGGACCTATAAGCTCCAGGAAGCCCTTCCACCAGCAGGCCTGAATGGACTACTAGCCCCAAAGCCGCTCAGAGGCGATCGCTTCTGCTCCTCGAACAAAAACTCCTGGAGACTCCCGGACCTTTATAGTGGCAGGGAGAAAATCCTTTACTTACCTAGCCCCGAGTCATGGAACAATCTCCCTGGCATCTTCAGGAGGCACCAACACTAGCCATCTTCAAAAGAGACTCTGGCTCACATTAACAAATCAAGTCCCTGCAACTGCCCCAACAACTAAGACAATCACACTTAATATCAGTCCATACCAACTAGACACTGCTTCCCTATAAGGGCAACAACCAACTTTGGTTTGAGCTGGCCCACTACCCCGTACAGAACTTCCTGTAGACACAGAAGCACTTATTCACCTCCCCACCTGACTCACTGCTGTATTCAACACTACAATGTATTTGTTGCCCGCGTCCACAGAAACTGTACGGTGTATTCATAACCCCTATTATATGCCCTCAGAAACTATATGGTGTATTCATAACCCTGTACTATTTGTACTACTATCTGTGCATCAGCTGATCGTTCATGTACTGCCCTGAATTGCTATATCTTGTAACAATTACACTACAATGTATTATGACTGTACCAACTAACACAATGTACCTCATTGCCCTCTTGCACAAATCTGGGATATTGTATGCTGTCTTACCAACTCTGTATGATCCGTATGACTCTGTGTTACCTGTCTGTATGTTCAACCCTTATGTACCAATTCCCCGGGTCGCCCCTGAAAAAGGGATCTTCGGAGCCCAGCGGGCTTACCCGGTTAACAAAATTTAATAAATAAATAAATAAGAGGTTATAGGGACATGGGAACCTCAAGAGCAAAGCTTGAGACGTTCCAACATGTTCCCAGATCCTCAAGATGATATTATAGCTGAGCAATGATGGTTCCCTATCTGTTAGTTTTTGTAATAGATGGATCCTGAAAATGGAAAGCAGAACATGGACAACAAGCTGCCCTACCTAAGTGGATCCGAACAGTCAGAGCAAAGCCCTTCGTGAATATTAAAAACCTACAAGAATGTTAAAATTGCGTGCATTACCATTGCCGTCCCCTTCAAGCTAGTTTCTTCCTCAGCCCATTTCAGGCAGATCAGTTGAACAAAATAAAGAACTTGAGGGTTGAACACGGCGATGTAGCTTGGGCATTACTGAGACAGTATTAGCAACAAAAAATGACCAGTGCCGAGCTTTGAATTGTGAAGCTTTGTAAATAATTTCATGATGCCATGTGTGTACTGCATCTTGCCAATAAAATGGTGGGCCATGGGTGATACTGTGAAGTAAAAATGAGGGATTTGTAACTGAATGGTTGTTGAGGGATTTCTCTGGTGTCTCGCCAGTGGCGAGTCGGCTTTTACTGTACGTGACAATTACAGTAAAATCTGGCTCCAGCTAAACACGTAGAGTTTACTGGCTCATGTTGCTCCATTGGCCTTGTAATGCTACTGTTCAGAGTTTGGAAAAATAGTATTACGGGCTCTGAATGGTAGTATTACAGGACTTTAACTACAGTATTACAGCATCTGTAATGGTGTATTATGGGATTTTTTAGATAGTTTTTGGTAGTATTATTTTAAGTATCCATATACTGTATTACACAGTGGTAATACCATTGCCCTCCTTTCCCGATGCACACAAGCTTAGCATCCTATTAGTTTTTTCAGTTGTTTTGCTGCATTTGTTGACACCCTTTTCCCTATTTTAAATGTCTGTGAATTGTTTCTCCTCAGTCTGTTCTAAATGCAGTCACAGTATATAAACCTCTTGTTTCCATCTTTTGTTTCATTTGTTTCATTCTTAGAACCTTTCTCTCATTCAGCATAAAGACAGCTGGGAAAAGTGGTTTCTCTTCACTTTTTTTTACATTTTGATTTTAAATTACAAACGTGAGAACATAGGTCCCTATGCATTAAACCATGAGAACATAAATGAAAGGTACAAAAAAGGTCACCTCCATTGTAAATTCACAACATCCTAAAGAGTGACAAGGCTACAGTGCAACAATAAATGACACAAAGAGTGCAATCCAAATATCCATCAAAATTGCAAAAAACACATATCCAGCAAAGGATCAGGCAGCTGCTAAAAACATTATTACATTAACAGTGTCATAATTGGAGCCCAAGAGTTACAGGACATTATGGAAGTAATACAAAAAAAGTAAATACTAGAACAACCCTCAGAGGGACCCAGGAAACAGGGATAAAGAGGGAGGAAGGGGAAGGGGAGAAGGGGGGAGGATGGGCGAAGGAGAAAGGAAGTCCAGGCAACAGGGGTAGGTATAGGACAAAATCATGAGTATAAAACCAGCAGACAGTGAGCAAATGAATGGCATGAGTCCTGAATGGCATATACAAACTTTCAACCATTTGGAAGCAACTGAATAAGAGTAGCTCAGGCAAATCTCTCTAGAAATGGTTATCAATTTTTTTGAAAAGCTGAGCATTTACACAACAAACAGTAGGATGTTTTCTCATAATGAGCAGTGAGAGACAACAAGTTGAACCATTCCTCAAATGAGGGCGGATCTGGCTCCCTCCAATGATGCAATAATACCCATTTAGCTGTTATCAGGGCACAGTTCAGCCAAAATATCTGATGACTAATTAGACAGAGATTAACCTGGGGAAGACCTGAGAGGGCCACACACAGGTCTTTGACCCAAAGATTTGGGATAACCACAGCACAGGTGGCCCAAACCCTAGTCCAAATCCCATTTATACTAGGGCATGACCAGAGTACATGTGTCAAGGAGGCCTGAGGGGAGGAACAACACCAACAATCACTGTGACCTAAAAGGCCTGCCCGATATAGCCACTGAGGTGTTCTATAAGCCTGATGAGGGACTTTAAATTGAATAGACCAGGCCTGAACCTCTCTAACAGAGTGACAAGCAATACTCCAGACCTGCTGCCAGTCAGACTCCAGAATCTGGACACCCAGCTCCAATTCCCATTCTTCCTTAAGACCTTCAAGGGAGGGAGAGGGCACTCCTGCCTGCAGAGGTTCTTAAACTTGGATGTCAGATGATGCGGATCAGACAATGTAGATATCCACAGCTCAAAGGGATGAGGTGAGGGAAGAGAGAAAGACACCTTGTGACTTTATGCTTCACCAACATCTGAAGCTGCAGATACTGCCAGAAATGGGTCTTTGGTAAGTTGTACTTCCACCGAAGGTCTGCAAAGAAGAACATACAATGTGTCTCAGGGACAAAAAGATGCCCAATATGGATACCTTTCCTCTGCCATTCCCTCCACAGAACCGGTTTTCCCTCAACTACATTTGTGGAGTTGACTACAATGGTTTGACAGGGGACAAACTAGATTCCTACTCCAACTGTTCAGAGTAACAGCTCCAGATGTGCCACATATAGCGGGCACATGGTGAAACTCCCGACTGGAGGGATCAATCTGGTAAAAGTAAAGCCTGAGGAGCAGGTAGCGGCCCTTGTTTCAGTTCTACCCTAAGCCAACTGTGCTGGCTTGAGAGAAGGTGAAGAGCATAGCTAAGAACAGTTTGTCAAAGGATGGTTAAATCGTGAAAAAATTTCGGCTCAGGGAGCCCAAACCCCCCATCCCTCCAAGAGCATTGCAGGATCTTGAGTTTAATTTTAGGTGGTTTTCCATTCAAATAAATGAGGAGACTTTGGATTAAAGTTGTTTGAAAAAAGTACCTGGTACCGCCAAAGGAAGGTTAGCTAGTACATACTGCAATTTTGGAAAAGCCACCAGCTTTAGAGCATTCACACACCCCCACAAAGAGAGGGCCAAGTGCTTCTACCAAGTTAAATCTGCATCTAAGGTTGTCAACATTCTCTGCATGTTAGCCGATAGGGTAACAGATATAGTAGATTTGAACACGACCCCACAAACAAACAACCCCATCTGTGGACCACTGATAAGGGTAAGAGGAAAAAAGCTCCTGAACATGTGCTGGGTTCTAAGGTAATACCTGCAATTTAATACTGTTCAACTTGTAACCAGATAGTGCTGAATACTCAGCCACAATGTCCTGCAATCCTGGGAGGGAGGAGGGTATGTTCAAAAGGTACAGAATAACATCATCTGCAAAAAGTGAAATCTTGTTAGCTATGTCTCCCACTTGTATACCTGGAAAGCGAGGATCTGATCTGATTTTAATAGCCAGAGGTTCGACCGCTAAAAGGAACAAAAACAGGAAAAGGGGTCAACCCTGCCAGGTACATCTGTGGAGGGAAAAATAGGGGGAGAGGACCATCTGGTCAGAATGTCGGCTTTTGGGGAAGTATATAGAAGATGAACTAAAGAGATAAAGGCAGGGGGAAAGCCAAATCTAGCCAGAGCATCAAAAAGGTAAGCCCACTCCACCCTGTCAAAAGCCTTTTTGGCATTTAAAGACAGGGTTGCCGTGGGCTGAGAGGCTCTGCCAGCTTCCCAAAGCATATCCAGGGTACATGTAATGTTATCTGACCCTAAATGCCCAAGGACAAAAACACCTGGTACGGATGGATGAGAAGAGGAGTAACAGACTTCTTACGCGCGGCCAAAATCTTAGCCCACATCTTCATGTCAACGGTAAGCAAGGAAATAGGCTGAAACTGGGAACACAAAATACTGTCCTTTCCTTTCTTGGGAATGAGAGTAATAATAGCTTCAACGAAAGTAGGAGGAAGAGTTCTGGTTTCCCAGGCCTCCTTGAATACCAAAGCCAGTTTAGGAGCAAGCAAATCAGAAAAGATCACATAGAATTCTGTAGGAAAGCCATCTAGGCCAGGGGACTTGCCCTGAACTATACTCTGGATAGTGAGCAGAACCTCAGAGGTATGAATAGGAGACTCCAGGGAATCAAAAAACTGATTAGGGACTTGAGGAAGTTAAATCCGCATAAAAAGAAGTATACTCAGCAGGAGAGGGGGAACCTCAGCAGAGTACAAGGCTTCATAGTACTCCTGAAAAGCCAGATTAATATCTGAGGAAGCAGTACAATGTGCGTCATCCATATCCTTAAGTAAGAGAATGTACTTTTCAGCAGACTGGTTCTGAAGCTGAGAAGCCAACAACTTCCCTGAAAGTTCTCAAGCCTCCCAGTATTTTTAACGGGTTCTATGATGCCTGTTCGATAACAATTTCATTGATCGGCATCACAGCGATGGAATTTGCGGTCGACATAAATCCTGATGGACTCCTGGTCCATTTTTCTATCAGGGGGTTTTGCCCCTAGAACCCCCCATACAGGGGGCTCTGCCTCCCACACCCCTCATTCTAAATATAATCATCTCCGAGTTGGAGTTGATTCGAGGAAGGGGGTGCAGGACAGGGAGACAGAGTGCCCCTGTCTCTGGGACAACAATACAGCGACCTGTCAATGAACTGTCAATTCTGTCGGCAGTGAGGTAGGTCGCTGTATTGGTGTTGCTGTTGGGGTGGTATACCTTTTTGATGAAGGTGAAAAAGATCAAGCTCCATCCTGAACTGCAAAATATCCTCAATTTCAGTTCTCAGTGGCAAAAAGCGAGACCGAAGAGGTGATGGGTAGAGGGGAGCCTGAGTAAGGGAAAGCTCCATGGCTTTTAAAGCAGCTTCTCAAGACTTAAGGGAGGACTCTCTTGCCTTCCAAAGATGGGAAGCAATAGCAATACACTCCCCCCTAACCACAGCTTTCAGTGTTTCCCATAATGTACCTTGCGAACAACCAGAGGTTCATTAAAGTGGAAATATTCTAAAATGACTTGATGAAGATGGTCACGGACTGTACCGTGCAACAGAAGAGAGGTATTAAAGTTTCAGCTATTGCATCTCCCAGCTGACACATTCCATGCAAAAGAAGCAATGACAGGGGCATGATCCGAAACCAAAATATTACCAACAGAAACATCCCGCACTTTAGGTAACACTCTGCAGATGACAAAATAACATCAATACGAGTAAAGGAGCTGTGCAGCACAGAGTAACATGTGTAGTCCAAAGTGGATGGGTGAATCCGACACCACATGTCACAGAGACCATGGTCGCGGAATAAGGCAGATACAGCAGGAGGCAAAGTAGCCTCAGAGCACAGCCCTGGGCCTGAGCAATCTAACAAATGGTCAAGGGCCAAATTAAGGTCCAGGCCTAATATAATAGACCCAGGGACAGCTGGAAGGTTGGTCAGAACAGAGTGGAAAAAAGAAAGGTCAGGGTCATTAAGGGCATAGACACTGCCTAGAATTATAGGGGAGCCAAGGTATGTGCCACGGATCAGCACGTAGTGACTGTCTGAGTCCTTAAATTCCTCTGCTGTGCCCAGATGAAGATTCTTCTTACATAAAATAGCCACCCCTCTTTGTCTGGGAGACATAAGCACTATAAAAATAATGTCCCACCCACATGCTGCCCAGTAGTTTAGAGTCTGCCTCTACTAGGTGAGTTTCTTGAAGGACGGCCACATCGCAGGGCATATCATGAAGGAACTGTCTTACATGCTGGACCATTGCAGATCTAAGGGTTCAGCTCCAGGCAGCATGGGCTGAGATTGCACATCTCAAATCACATATTCAGGAGGAAATATATTGTAAGAACTGCCTGCCATTTCCCCAGCATCCAACAGAAGCACCTCCACTGCAGAGGGTAGTTGGTCTGGGAGGTTGGCAGGTGGTTAGGACTTGGGGGCAAATCGGGTGCCCCATCGCTCAGTGCTCTCCAACGTTACACCTCCACAAATCATATCAAAACTACAAACAGGCCTCTGCCTCTATCTCCAAAATCAAACAAAGGGGCAGAGGACACTGCAGAGCAGGGCACTGCAGGACAGGAGCTAGCACAACAAAACTCGCCCAAAACAGGGACCAAAACAAAAAAAGCAAAAAGGAAATCCAAAACACTTCTGATCATAGGAGACTCCATGATTCGGGGAGTTGATACCTACCTCCAGCTGGAGGTAATGGTCAGATGCCTCTCAGGTACATCAGCATGGAGAGACACTGACCGCATTGCTAAAATCAGGAAGCAGGAGAAAACATCGATGTCCTGGTACACATAGGGACTAATGATCTCGCCAGCCAGTCAGTTGTGGAGACCAAGGAACACCTGACCAGGCTGGGTGACAAACTGTCATCCATCTCATCCGGCATCTCATTCTCTGAGATCCTGCCAGTCTGGGAGAGGGGGGCAGATGGACGGAAGGTCAGAGAAGGGGAGATAGGGGAGCTAAACATGTGGCTCAAGAGCTGGTGGCAGGAAAAAGGACACAAATTTGTAGGTAACTAGCAACAGTTTTGGGAGCGAAAGTTCTTTAAATTCGATGGACTGTATCTCACTAAGGAGAGAGTCAGTGCATTGGAGCAGAAGTTTGATGTCTTTGCAGAATATTTAAACTAGTAAATGGGGAGAGGGGTGCAGCATCTGACACATCGAATGGGAAGAACACCCCTTCCCCTCAGGTAGTGATCAAACAGGAGTTCAGCATGTTTGTAGTTCATTTGCATCACCAGGTAAGGAAAAAGGTCTGGCTCCCCATACAATGTACAGGGAAAACACCGGACCTCGTCCAACAACTAACATACTGAACTATGGTCAATGGAAAATCATGTACACAAATGCTCACAGTCTGGGAAACAAGATCTCAGACCTGCAGGCAACAATGATAGAGGCTAATCTGGACATAGTAGCCGTTAGTGACACATGGTTCACCAGCAACCACACTTGGGAGACTTCAGTACGTGGCTACTGTTCAGAAGAGACCGAGGCTCAAAAAAAGGGGGGGGGGTGGATTGACCCTTTATGTCAATGAAAATATCAAAGCTACAGAAATTCAGAATACACATAAGGAGCCAGAAGAACTGCGGGCCACCCTGAAAACAGGAAATGGGACTGCCATATGAACTGGGGTTGTCTACAGGCCTCCAGACCAGGGGAAGGACATAGACAAATTACTGTTAGAAGATATACAAACCACGACTGCTAAAGCGGAGGTTCTGATAATTGGAGACATCAACATGCCAGATATAGATTGATCAATACCAGCAGGAACATCTGCCAGAACTAGACACATAGTGGATTCCCTGCAGGGGGAGGGCCTCAAACAACTGGTACAACAACCCACAGAGACATGGCTATCCTAGATCTAGCATTGACTAACGGGGAAAGGATCACAGATCTCCAGGTAGAAGGTCACCTGGGGGCCAGTAACCATCACATGGTACGGTTCAGTTTGGCCACTAGAACTAAATCATCCCATTCCAAGGCAAAAATATGGGACTTCAGAAGAGCTGACTTTGATAAGATGGCCAACAGAGTTAAACTAGCCATGGCAAAAAGAAACACAGGTGAGGAGGTACAGGCAAAGTGGGCAAGCATTACGGGTGCAATACTTGAAGCAACATCCCATTGTGTTAGAGAGAAAAGCAAGAGCAAAAGAAGGAAACCACTCAAGAACAGTAGCAGAAAAGGCCAGAGCCAAAAGGCTGGCCTTCAGGAAATATAAGGAAACACAGCGGGACAAAGATAGGGAGGCATACCAAACTTTCCTAAGGGAAGCAGGGAAGACAATAAGGCAGGCAAAGGCCCAAACTGAGGAAACACTAGCACAAACAGTAAAGAAGGTGACAAGACTTTCTATAGACACATTAGTGAAAAGAAAGTCCAGAAGGGGTATTGCTAAGATCAAAGGGGATAAGGGGGCATGTGAGGAGGAGGACCAAGGAAAAGCATCTATCCTAAATAGATACTTCTGCTCAGTACTTACTGAGGAAGCGGTAGAGCAGGGCCCACAGCTTAGCACCATGGACACGGGGGAGGAGGGAGGTGTGCATTAGTCTCTTCACAAAAAGAAAGGGTTCTACAAGAGCCTCGCTAGCTTAGGGTGGACAAGGCAATGGGACCTGATAGCACACATCACAGGGTACTAAAGGAGCTAAGGGTGGAACTAGCAGAGCCATTAGCAGAACTGTTTAGTGAGTCTCTGAGCACAGGAGAGGTCCCAGAAGACTGGAGAAGGGCTTATGTGATCCTGCTCCACAAGAGTGGTAGCAGGGAGGAGGTAGGGTACTACAGACCAGTCAGTCTTACCTCAGTAGTGGGCAAGATTATGGAGACATGCCTTAAGGAAAGGATTGTGCAACACCTGGAATCCATAGGAGCACAGGATCCAAGACAGCATGGGTTTACAACAGGAAGATCCTGTCAAACTAATCTCATAGATTTCTTTGACTGGGTAACCAGAGTGGTGGACCAAGGGGGAGCAGTTGATGTTGCCTACCTTGACTTCAGCAAAGCTTTCGATACTGTTCCACAAAGAAGATTGATTAATAAGCTGGGTAGGCTCGGGGTGGGTCAGAAGTTGGTCAACTGGCTGGCAAACTGGTTGACAGGCAGAAAACAGAGAGTGGTGGTAAACGGTATACAGTCAGAAGAGATGCAAGTCACAAGTGGGGTACCTCAGGGATCAGGCCTGGGGCCAGTCCTCTTCAATATCTTCATCAGTGACATTGCAGATGGACTGGAGGGTAAGGTTTGTCTGTTTGCAGATGACACCAAGATCTGAAACAGAGTAGATGATCTAGATGGAGTGGGCAAATGAGAAGAGATCTGGATAAACTAGCAAAATGGTTGGAAGAGTGGCAAATGGGGTTTAATGCAAAGAAGTGCAAGATCATGCCCATAGGGAAGAGAGACCCTGAAGCCACCTATAGATTGGGAGGGAAGTTGCTGGCAATCACAAGGGAAGAAAGAGACTTAAGCATCATCATCACAGATTACCTGAAATCATCCAAGCAGATCACTAAAGCAGTAGTGGTCCAGTGAGGTCCAGGTAGCAGTCAGAGAAAAGAAGGCGGCTTACAAAAAATATAAAACAACAAGAGGGGATAGGGATAAGGAAATGTACCAGCTTGCATCTAGAAAAGTCACCCGTATGGTGAGGGGAGCAAAGTCCAGTAAAGAGCAATGGCTGGGACAGGGGATACATGGAGGGGAAAAGGGGTTCTTCCGGTACATTGGGGAGCAGAGAAAAACTAAGGGCCATCTCAGCAGATTGAGATCAGAAGGAGGGTGGGTGGAAGAGGCGAGGGACCAGGCAGAAGTATTTAACGAGTACTTTGCCTCTGTGTTCATTAAGGAGGGGGATGGGATATCTACAAAGCAAGGCACAAAGGGGATAGAAGCGGCAGGGAGTGGGATCAGGAGCAACAGAAATGGAGCAAAGGGAGGGAAAGGTACCCCAGGGGTGTCACATCTGGATGAGGATAAAAGACCAGTAAGGTGGAGGGGATGGATGATGCCATCCCGCCAAAGAGTGTGGTTGCCCTCAGGCCCTAAAGAAAGACAAATCTCCTGGGCAGGATGGCATTCATCCGAGAGTACTATAGGAATTGGTGGACATACTGGCTGCACCCTGGCGGAGCTTTTCAGCAGGTCACTTGAGACAGGGAGGGTACCTAGGGATTGGCGAGGCACATGTGGTACCAATCCATAAAGGGGGTCAAGGAAGTACCAGGAAACTATAGACCCATCAGTTTAACCTCGGTGGTGGGAAAATTAATGGAGAGTATACTAAAGGAACGATTGGGGTTTACTTGGAGGAGGTGGGAGGTCTGGATAGTCGGGCAGCATGGGTTTGTGCCAGGTAGATCATGTCAAACCAACCTTGTGGAGTTCTATGAATGGGTAACATCAGAACTGGACAGGAGTAAGCCTGTGGATGTATTATTCTTGGACTTCAGCAAGGCGTTGGACTCTGTCCCTCACAATGGTCTGGTGGAGAAACTGATGAGGTTAGGAGTAGGCCCTTTGATGGTCAGATGGATTGAAAACTGGATAGCTGGACGCACTCAGAGAGTAGTGGTCTGTGGGGAGCTCTCGAACCCTACAGAGGTTGGTAGTGGGGTACCACAGGGCTCGGTCCTGGGTCCAATCCTGTTTAATGCATACATATCGGACATCAGGGATGGTATAGGGTGTGAAATGAGTCTCTTCACGGATGACTCCAAGATGGGAGCAGTAGTTGAGGGAGAAGAGGGGAGGTTGGCCCTGCAAGGGGACCTGGACACCCTGGAAAGCTGGGCTCACACATGGAAATTAAATTTCAATATCGCCAAGTGCAAGGTGTTGCATCTTGGTCGGGGAAACCCTAAACACAGGTACACCCTGGGAGGGGAGGTGCTGGAAGCCTCAACAGGGGAAAAAGACCTAGGGGTCATGGTGGATACATGTATGAATAACTCTGAGCAGTGCAGGAGAGCAGCTAGCAAGGCAAACAGGATGTTGGGATGCATCGCAAGGGGATCACCTCTAGGAGCAAGGAAGTGATTCTGCCACTGTACAATGGACTGGTTAGACCACACCTTGAGTACTGTGTACAGTACTGGAGACCACACTTGAAGAGGGACATACAGCTCTGGAGAGGGTACAGAGGAGGGCAACAAAGATGATACGAGGGCTAGGGGATTTGACTTATGAGGACAGACTTGAGGAGCTCTGCCTGTTTTCATTGGAGGAGAGGAGAGACAGGGGGGACATGATTGAGGTCTTCAAGTACCTCAAGGGAATAAATAGGGTAAACATGGATGGGATCTTTAGACTAAAGCAGGGAGGTATCACCAGAGGGCATGGTTTGAAGTTGGAAGGTGGAAGGGTGGGGGAGAAAGAGGAGGAGGTTTTTCACTGAGAGGGTGGTGGACCCTTGGAATGCACTGCCTGGTGAGCTGGTTCAGAGATCCACAGTGGAGGGCTTCAAGAGAGGGTGGGACAGACACAGAAAGTGGATGTATCAGATGGTGGCCTGTCCCAGGGGGGTGGGATGGATGATAGGGTTTCTGGAGCACAAGGGATGGGAGGTCTCGCACCCAACTAAGGATCTAGGTTCGAGCAGACTCGATAGACCATAAGGCCTAATCTGCTGGCAAATAGTATGTTAGTATGTTAGTATGTTAGTAGGTAAGGCTAGAGGGATGTTGGGTTGTATTAGTAGGGGTATCACAAGTCATAAGAGGGAGGTAATAATCCCTCTTTACAAGACACTTGTTAGGCCCCATCTGGAGTACTGTGTGCAGTACTGGAGGCTGCACCTTCACAAGGATATTAACAAAATGGAGGGAGTCCAGAGAAGGGCAACCAAAATGGTGCAGGGACTGCATCAGAAAACATATGGGGACAGATTAATGGAGCTCAATATGTATACCCTAGAGCAAAGGAGGGAGAGAGGTGATATGATCAAAGCATTCAAACATCTTTAGGGCATTAACAAGGTGAAAGAGTCTAACATGCTTCAATATAAGCAAAATAGCAGGACAAGAGGACACAGCATGAGATTAGAGGGAGGCTGATTAAGGGGGAATGTGAGGAAGTTCTTTTTCACAGAAGGGTGGTGGATGCAAAGAACAGCCTACCTCAGGAAATGGTGGCTATGAATGCAGTGCAGGGCTTCAAACAGGCATGGGACAGGCATAAGGGAGCAATAAAGATGAGTATGAATAGATAGGCCATTGACAGAGTACAGGCCTATGGCACATTCATAAGGTAGGAAAAAATGGGCAGACTGGATGGGCCTTGTGGTCTTTATCTGCCGTCAACTTCTATGTTTCTATAGAAAGCCACTGCTCGCATGGAACTTGAGAGTTGGAAGGCCAGAGGGATTCCCCCACTGCCTCCTGAACTCCCCTCCCTGTCTAATCCAGGTAATGTATTTCAACCCGTGTTTATTTTATTTTTTTATTTATTTTTTGTTGACCAGGTAAAGTGCACTAGACAAATCCTGCTTATTTTCAGGCATGACCCAGGGAAGGGGGATACAGATGAATGCCAACTGACCTTGAACCAGACTAAGGTGTTGGTGGTATTTTTAGTAAATGAGGGAAATTTGGTCAGGACACCGGGGAAATTCCACTACTTTTATCGATAAGTGCCATGGGATCTTTAACATCCACCTGAACTACCACCAATCCAGGCAGATGGGACCTCGGTTTAACGTCTCATCTGAAAGATGGCACCTCAGAAGTGCAGCACCCCCCTCTCATGCTGCACTACAGTGTCAGTACTGGAATATTAACCCAAGTGCCAGAAGTGGGAACTGAACCCACAGCCCTCTGATCTCCTATCCTCAGAGGTGAGTGTGCTACCTACTGAGCCACTGACACTATATTAGTAGGGGAACTATATGAAAAAGCAGGGAGGATGTCTCCCCCCACGTCCAAAAGAGGAACATGTAACCGAAAGGGGAAGAAAAATACCCCAACACTCTAATATATAATATTCTAAACACTCTACCCATACCATACTCTACCCCCTCCCCATCCCTCCCCTCATCAAACTCAGTAACTATAATTTCAGAAAGAACCTTGGGAAATGTAAAATGGAGAAGTAACCAGTCATAAAACAGCAATACCCCAATACTCAAGAACCCCATATCACAACTGTAAATGCAACAACTCTCTATCTATGAAATATAATGCCAAATAAAGTAAGAATTAACATCAGAAATATCTATAGCAGCAGTGAAAGAATAATAGAACAACATTACAAAGTTACCTGAGCTATTAAAAATGAAAGGTACTGTAGGTTCAATCACCCCAATATACTATAAGCAAATAACAAGCTATTTAAAGTATTGAACAGCCCAACAACATAACAGTAAACAGAAGTCATATTCAGTATGTAATGAAATCTCAATATTTTCAAAAATGTCAGTTACAGATTTGAATCAAATAACAAATATAACTTGCTAGAAAAGAATGACCCAAAAATCTATGAATGGCTTAGTCCCAATATCTAGTCCACAGGCATATCATACTAGAGTGCCGGGGAGGAGGGAAGGAAGGGGTGGCTCCCAAAATACAGTGCTAATAGCAGACAGCTGCACCAGACCAAAGATCCAAATAAAAAACACAGGTCCAAATTTAGAAGTCCAGATGGCAGTCAAACTAAAGAATTCAGCCAGCTTGGAGCTAACAAGTTGAGGAGAATTCCTAACCGAGTTCTGCAGAACACCATTCCAAGGTAAAGATTAAGGCATAAGGTGATATCCCATGCCAGCAGAACAGTACTGAAGCAGCAGATCCAAGCTGCAGTTGAACAACTCAGGTAGCCCCAACCCCCAAAGTCACTACAGAGAAAAGGACAGTCTTTACTTGGAGTACAGGTGGGGGAACCAAGCCATACCAGGTACAAAGAAGATGACCAAAAGTAAGAGATAAATCCTGGGTAGTGACCGGTAAGAACCCCTGTAGCTAAAAGTGCCAGCTGATCAAAACATAAAATGAAGGCTCCTCTGAGCTGCAAAGTGCAAGTTAACCTCTTGCAACAGACAGGTTTCCTGGATAGCAAAGCCGTCCCTCTAAAGAGCTCTAGTCAGATCAGGCCAAATGAATTGTAGTAGGGATAGGATGTACCAAGTAATCCAGTCCAAATGAAAATGTCCCACACCTTACTTATTGGTTTTACCTGACAGAGGCAGAGCCACTAATCTGGGGAACAGGCCGCAGAATCATGGAGGAAAGTAGTCCATTCAGAGCCGCCACTGAAGAAAGATCCTCCCCATAAACATCAACAAAAATAAAGAGCTAACAGGCAAAGACTACGGGGTCACCTTGGATTCTGATTGTCCACCATCCACTGGGCTATACTCCATCAGGTCTCCGACTCCAGATAGTGATGCACCAGCAACATTGAAGGATATGGATGGACCCAAGCATAGTTGAAGAAAATGGTCTGCCTCTTCTGGTGTTTTGAACTGGTGAACTTGGCCTTGAAAGGTAAAAAGCAAGATAGCAGGGTACAGCAAAGCAAAGGTTATCCCCCTGTTATGCAAATTCTGCTTCACTTGATCAAAAGCCTGTCGATGCTCCAATATGCTCCTAGGATAATCAGGGTAAAATGAAATCCTTGAGCCATTGACCACAATATCTTTAATTTCCCTGGCTTTTGACAAGATTTGCTCCTTATCTTGATAGTGGAGCAACTTAAAAATCAGTAGACATGGTTTGGAGACACAATGAGAAGTCAGGGCATGGCGAATTCTGTGAGCCCACTCAATTTCAAAGTCAAAGTCAGCAGGAGACAGCTGAAGCCACTGGGACAGATTTTCACAAAGGAACTGAATGGGGTGCCTGCCTTCCATACCTTCAGGTAGGCCTATAATCCAAACATTTTTATGCCAGCTCCTCCCTTCAAAGTCCTCCATCTTAGCAGAGAGCCAAGCAAGTTGTTGTTCAGCTGCCTTGAGACAGCAATCTTGAACTGCAGCTTGGTCCAACACTTCAGCCAAAGATTGCTCCATTTCCTCAACACGGCCAGTAAGTGCAAGAAAACTGGATTGAGTATCCGTGACTGTAAAATGGATGGCCTCCACCTTGGCTGCGATTTGCTCTAACGGGAGAGTTTGCCTGGCTGGATCCATTGGCCGAGCAGCTTGGTCATGGGTAGCTGCCATTTTAGAATCAGGAAGAGAACTGTGGGGAGAGATTTATCAATAGATTTCCTTCATTTAGGTAGTGTTGTAGCATTCATCCAAACTCTGTCCCCACGTAGTAAGACAGTCTATCTTTCCCCTGCAAAAATATTGTAGAAATCTCAATGGAAAAAGTAGTAGAATGAAGAGGAGAAACAAGAGGCAGAGCAGAGCTGAAGAACTATGCAGCCATTCTCTGCAGGCACCCACAGGACGTCAGTTTCTCTTCACTTCTAACTTCCTTTTTACTCTTAATGAAGCAGGTGCTGAATTAGGTGATCATGTGGCATTGGCTTGAGGATGTTAACACAATGTCAGTCCAAAAGCCATCAAATTGATTGCCCAGTCCTTGGTTTTGCAATAGCTCACTAAACAAAGTAGGCATGGTAACTCAGGAAAAAAGTGCATCCATTTTCATGAGGGAGGCCATTTTTATAAAGGCAAGTGATAGAAACTAAAATTTCCTTATGAAAAGCTTAGATTTTGTACAATGCAAAAATTACATTAGATAAAACCCAGAGCTGTCTAAATATTTTTAAAAATACAATACAGGGTTTAAAAGCATCAATTGCAACAGAAATTGCTAGGACTCCATTCAAAGTTTTAAACCAAAAGTCCATTTAATCGTGATAGTGCAAAATACATCAGCAGTACTGGGCAGCACACGGTGAGGCAGCAAAGATGCTACGAGAACTAATGTTTCACTTGGCCACTGCCATGCTTCCTCGGAGTAATCTAAGTACATTGTAAAAAGTGCTCAACATTTATAGTGATGATCAGAGTGATTAGAAAACTTTTCCACCAATCAGTGGACTCCACATCATGGAGGTGTGTTCTGTTACCCCTATTTAAAATGTAGTTTATACAAATCTGAAAAAAAAACCTCTTGGAAAAGCATCAAAGTTTAAACCTAGTTAAATAAGCTTACAACATATAAAATCACTATTATAGTTTTTTGCAGTTTCTCGCTGCCAAATACATGTAGACTTCACTGACAAACAATGTGCTAAAATCCAGGCACTTACTTAAACAAACCGCAAATCGATAACTGGATATGAACTAAACACCCATGAATTTCATTTTAAAGGAACAATAATTCTTAACATCTGAACTTCTTTAAAAATGCAGCAAGATCAATGCTATCATTAAGTCCTTCATTGTTTCTGGCTCCAAGTTCAAATATCCAAAAACTTTCTCTTTGTCCAATCACTTTCTCAATGTCCCCACCCCTCTATCCCACTGTTACCAATTCAATGCCAACAAAACAGATGTTACAGTATGTTCAAGTTCAGGGTTATTTTTTATGTGTTTGACTATAGCATAGCTGTCAGCGCCCCATTGTATGGCCCGAACATGCTCCCCCACCTGTAATTTAAAGTGACGTGCGGTGAGGCCAACATAAAAGGCTCCACAGCTGCACTTTAACATGTATACTACTCTCTGACTATTGCAATTAATGAAATGCTGAATTGTTATATGTTTGTCTTTTCTTGGGTGGAAAAGGACTTACATGTTTATATGAATTTATAATACATTCATTTCCCACATTTGTGGGTTCCTACTGGGATGAGCTATCATAGCTGTCCTGTGGTACAGAATGCTGGGGCACTGTGTGCATTACCCGCCACCATGCCAACAACCCTGCTTCAAGAGCAGATCTGGGTTGCTAGGGGTTGGCCAGGGGGAGATGGATCAAGCATTCCATGGACTTCTGTTCTCTCCCAAGCCAGGGATCTCCTGTTTTGGCCTTTGACAGCACCCAGAAGAGATCTGGTGGCAGTGTGGGTCAGAATGGCTTAGGAGGGAGGGGGCCATGGTCTGGTAGAGCATGCATGTTTCCACATGCATGTACCTATGTGCCACTGCATCTTGAGGCTACAATGGAATAAAACAGAAAAGGGGGGCATGTGGGTTCCATGAAACCTTGCCCGCTCTTCCCAGCCCCTGCCTCCACCCAGTCACTGGTATCTAGATGTCCAGTAATTACTGGAAGAGGTGAGCATTGCATTGATTGTGGGGGAGCAGGGACAGTGCTGATAGCCCTGCCTGCAGGTGTACCCACATAGAAGCAAGGAAGCTTTATTAAAAAAAATGTGCCTTCTTAACCCTCAGAGGTCTGTTGGTTACCTCCTCTGACTAGACATTTCTGTCTCTTGTGACATGGGGGAAGACAGCTGGAATTGAGGAAGAACCGGCACAGTAAAAGGGTGACTGCAGTGCATTCTTGGAGTTGTAGTTCATAAGATGCTTCTGGTTTACTGGAGGAACTCGGATGGAAAACTGTATTTTCCATGGTAATGCTCATCAAATTAAATGACCTCTTTGCACAAATACACATCTAAAGACATATCATTTCTTATTGATGTATTTTAAATTTGTGCACAATTTAGGAGCAGTATCTAGTTTGCATGATTTATTGTTTATCAATTTTTTAAAAAAATTCGGACTCCAGGAAACTTTTTAAAATATTTCACTTCAGCATATATTTCATTAATGCTCTGCATTTATCCCCCTAATTCTGTATTAAGGAGTACATTTGCATGGAAATAGGATCTTTTTGTCTCAGACTTCATCAAATGTTCCTGCATTTACTGCCATTGGAGTTGTAGTTCCTGTTTGTGGCCTACCAATCTGCTCCAGGGGAAATGATTGATCCCACAAAAGATTATGGTGGCTTTGTGTAGCTGTCCTTGGTACTAACTTTTGTGGGACATATGAGGAGAAGCTTCAGGACTGCAGGACTTGAACATGTAGACCCTTTAAAAAGGAAGGAACAGGGGTGACATGATAGAAACATAAATGTACTATACCTGCATGAGATAAAAGGGGGTGAATACCACAGTGATTTTCTCCTTGAGCTCAAATACAGGGACAAGGGGCAACCTCACTGAAGCTAGTGGGGGGGGGGGGAAGAGTTACAAAGGACTCTTCTAACAAGAACTTTTTCACTGAAAGAGTGGCAGACAAGTGGAGGAAGTAGTGCAGACCAAATCAGTGAGCAGCTTCAAACAGACATGGGCCAGACAGGGAATTAGTTAGAAAAGGGGTTTCAGGAACAAAGGGGTGGGAATTGTGCTGGCTACTAAGGCTAGTGCAGAGTAGTTAGATGGGGTGGGCAGACTGGATAGGCTGATGGGCCTTTTTCAACTGTTATTATCTATGTATCTATAAATATTAAAAATGAAAAGACTTATACGCTGAACTATATCAGAATATTACATTTTAAAAAGTTGTCCTGCATACTAGGAAATTGCTTTAATGCCTTGTGTTCTTATGTCTTTGCTTTTAGCTGTAACTATAACACCTCAGAGAATTTAATGGCTTTAGATCCTTAATTAGAATAAACTAAAGGTGTGCAAAACCAGGGAGGTTTTGGTTTTGCTAAATCACCTCTGTCTTTGATTCTGGTTTTGGTTTTAGATTCACGGCCAGTATTCATTCAACTTAAAATGTGGTCTGTACCTTCATTTTAAAATATAATATAAAGGAAAACAGGTTAAATTTGGCAGAAAAACAGTTTAATAGCATGGCAGCTAGCAAGATTCAGCTGTTAGTAAGTTCACAGGAAATTATCTATCTTGTAAGGTATTTTGAGCCAGTGCTAAAGCTGAATAAGCACATAGTTTAATTAGATTGCAGTCTAAATTCATAGCAATAAATAACAGAAGACAAAACACGCTGAATAAAGGGACATAGACTGTGGTAATGTAATAGTATTTTTTTTTTGTAGTAGACTTTGTTTCTCTCCTACCTTGGCACACTTTCTCCAGTGGGTATTCTTGGCTGGTGCTCTGCTGCCCGCCTGAAGCCCCCGGCATTTGCACCCTCCAGTGTGGGCCTTCACCCTCAACCTCATCCAGCCGCATGACCCCACAAATCTGAGCCCCCTGGAGTGGGGCCGCCTACTCCTCTAGCACTCTATCTATAATCCAGTAGAGCAACCAGAGAGAACTAGGGTGACCAGGAGCACGGTTCGGTAAGGCCCAGCCACTGATCCCCACCATCGCCTACCGCCAAGGTAGGGGGTTTTCTTGTAGTTTCCCCCCCTCAGGATGCAGCATGCAATGGTGTCCTGTGCAGCTAATGCTACTGGAGCCTGACAGTGTCCTGCCCCCTTTCTGCATCCTGATATCTGTGCCTGCACCTGGTCTCCACCAGAAGCCACAACTGCACCGGGAGCCCCCAACAACCCACCCTGGGAGAGGAGAGCAGTCCTCCGGATGCTCAATACTCTCCCTCCCCTGCCAACCCCCAATGACCCAGGTCCGTTGCCAAACCCAGGTCACCAGCATGGTGCGAGGTGTGGTGTCCAGCACCTCAACCCTCAGCGCCACTGGGCCAGCTTAGTAATGTAGTAGTTGGGTATAGCAGAATAGCCTAGAGGTTAGAGTAATGCGCTGTGACTGAGCTTGGTCCAGCAAACCTGGGTTTGATCTCCCACAGCCTCCACTTGCATACTGTGTGGCGCGCACACACACACACACACACACACACACTAACCACTGGTTACCTTGTTTAGTCTGCTAATATTAAGCAAGGTGTGCACTGCTAAAAAAGTATCGTGGTGACTGAAGGAGGGTAACAGGACAGGAGGACACAATAAATGACAGCTGATGGTGTGAGAGAAGATATTTAAAAAAAAAGGTAGCAGCATGCACACACTTAATATATTGGACCCTTCCATCCACCATTTTGAATGGATTTTTTTTGAAAGCTGAGTTTGTTGTTTTTGTTGCCAGTGATGGGCCTCATTGTTTTTCCAATTTTTTTTTTGCTCAATTAGGATGCACATGCACACTATGATTTTTTTTTTTGGTAGTAGTACAATGCCATGAAAACTAAACTGGCAGTTATGTAGACAGACTGAGGTAGCGTTGTGAAAGAGCATGTACACACAGAGAGCATAATGGATGGACCCACACACCCACCCTTTTGAACTGATTTTCTTTTTTGATAAGCTGGCTTTGTTGTTTGTGTTGCCTGCAATTAGTCCTCACCGTTTCAACAATTTTTTTTTACTCAGGTAGGATGCACATGCACCCTACATTTTGGGCTGAAGCAACATTCCCTTTCCTCCAGTACTGGACAAGTAGTACTATTCTTCTTCAACATCACTGCCAATAGGCTCACCATCACTACTATCCAAGCAGTGTTTTGGAAGTGCCTCTGAGTATTTTGCAAATACACCAAAGTTTAGTGCAATAAAAGCTAAAATTTCAACATTTTTTGGAAGGAATTTCACCTCTGATTACTACCAACATAGCTAGCAGTGCTAAATATTCTTTCTTTATAGACACTTGTTGCTGGGCAACTTAAATATAAAGAGACATTTTTTTATAATGCTGGTCAGACCGCACCCTTTTCATGCCAGTACTGAAATGGGTCATCTTGAACATTTATCTTTCTGGAATCCTTTACGAAGTCACCCACCATACTGCTTGCTGAGTAGCTTGTGATGGGAGAAGTAACAGCATTGTCTTTCTCCATGTTACCCAGTCCTGCCCAAATGTTGTCCATGAAGGCACCATAATAATTGCCACTGGGTTCCAACTTGTAATACAAGGCTTTTCCTATTCTTCTGCCTTCACTGGGATCTGTTTCTTGGAAGGGAACATGGCCATTTTCATGATCAGTTGCTGAAGCATTTCTAGTTGGAGTTTCTGTTGTCATTCTTAGAGCAACTTTATTAATGAGCAGTTCTGTATAATGGCTGAGGTCTACGCTACCAAACTGGAGAAGACCTGGCAAACTGGTTTTGAAACATGTATCCAACGTTGTTTCTATCACATAATGTTCAGATTCCAAAATCATGGCGCTCCTGCAGTCCATTTCCAAACACAAAGACAGCTTTTCAGCAAGAGCGACACCTGTGGTTGCACCTTGCACTTCAAACATTTCTCAGAATCTTTCCTGTCTCTGCATGAGAAGGCATATCGATGGAATCACTTGACTTATGGTTGCACTGTCAGCACTCATTTCATGTGTGGCTTCCTCAAATGGCTGTAACAACTGACATAAATATGATATAAGATTCCATTGCCCAGAGGCGAGTGTAACATCCCCTTTCCCTACTGCAGGTTCCATGGTGTATGGTACACTGCTTTGTGTTGTTCTTGAAGCCTCTGTAACATGTAAAAGGTGGAGTTCCACATAATGGCAACTTCTTGCTTTAGATGGCGAAACAGTAAGTTATTTTGGTTTTGTAGTTCCTGTAAAATTTTACATGCTTTTGGCAAGTGCCTAAAGGTACCCTATATGTTTATATGCAGCACCCAGCACGTTCTGCACACTCCTGTCATCACTGAGGTAGTCCTGTACCACTAGTTTAAGTGTGTGTGCAAAGCATGGTAAATGCAGAAACCCACCTCCCTTTAATGCTTTCACAATGTTAGCTACATTTTCTGAAACCAAAAATCCTGGGGAAAGGACATTAGGGGAAAGTCATTCTGAGAACCATTTCTTTAGCTTCTGTAAGATGTTCACACCAGTGTGATTTTCTTTGACAAAGCATGCAATACAGAGGTGGCCTGTCTGTGAGGATTTTGTTGATCCTTGGTGGTGCCAGAGGATGTTGCAGAGGAAAAAGATGCCCAGTGGGTGGAGATGGTCACGTAGTCTGCTGTTTGACCACTTGTCCACATATCTGTTGCTATATGTACTTCTTCAACAGCCAGAGGCTGCAAGGCACTGTTTACCTTCTGGCGCTGTTCTCCATAAGCAGCTGGCACAGCCTTTCTGGAGAAATATGTCCATGATGGCAACTGATATCAAGGGGCAGCAAATTGCATCATGTCCCAAAACCCAGCAGAGTCAGCAATAGAAAATGGACGCATGTTCAGTATAATCATTGCCGATACTGCTGTATTTAACTACTGAGCAGCTGGATGGCTTTGGTCATATTTAGTTCTCCATTCAAAAGCCTTCTGCATCATTAACTGTTTTTGAGATGTAACTTTCACTCTAAAAAAGGCTGCAGGAAACAGAACTCATTCTGTTTTCAATTGGAGAGCTTTCTGATTCTGATAAAGACATAGCAGATAAAGGGGGTGATGCAGTCAAATTCCTGCTGTGTCTGAGGGGTTTTATGCTGTATATGGAAAAGTTTAGCTATTATATCGGTGTGAGTACCAGTGCTAATCTGTGCAACAACCTCTGTCATATCACCTTGTGACTTATTCCTGGCCCACTGAAGTGGATGTATTTGCTGTAAGTGTCTTATTAAGGTTAATGTGCCAAGGTTGCTTGCCTGTCTTCCTCTGTTGAAAGTGGCCTTACATAAGCAGCATATCGCACATAAACTGTTCCTTGGGTCAAGGTGAAAAAAACTCTAAACGGAAGAGGATGTCTTTTTTGCTTTTGTCCCTGGCATTGCAACTTCTGAATCATCATCTAGCATGTCTATGTTAATTTCTAGATTTTGATAATTTTCCTCAATATCCTCACTGTATGATTGGGTGTGAGGCCCACCCTCAGCAGAGGAGACAAGCAAGCCAGGAATAACTTCCTTTTCACTGGCTCCTAATGACCTTTCCCCAGATTTTTTGGTCTGGCATCTCACAGATCCCTCTGGCTCAGAGCCCTCATCATCAGAGTCCCCATCACACACTGCCTCTGTTTCAGGAATGTACTCGCTGCCACTGCTGTCCATATGGTCTGACTCTGAAGAGCTAACAGAGAAATGAGAAATGGTAAAATCTTGAGAAAATAAAGTATGCATGTGTGCTTATTCTTTCATTTCCACATTGTGTAGTGCCTGCAACTGCCTTTATTTTTTTAATAACTGTATCTTTGGCAAATCTACTTTTTTTAGTTGCTGGTTCAGCACCCAAATTTTTCTTGTTGCCTTTTACTTGGCCTGTATGGGTATCACCTGCAACAGCAGACAAACATGATGGGATATCAGAAGACAAGGATTCGGAGCATGAGTACGTTTCAATCGGTAGAAGAAGCACTTTTTGGTTTTGTATTTTTTTTTTCTTTTGAATTGTTGTCTTTGCTTGGAAACTTGTTTCACAGGCCTACTCCCTTCCATCATTATTTAAATAATAGTTGCTGATCACTATTAAAGCCAGCTCACTTCCAAGAAAAAAACAGTACCTAGCCATACTATCTTCCTTAGTCACCTTGGGAAAATAGGTGGCAAAGCTGAAGAGTAGTTAGTGCACGTCTGAAGGCAAAGTATGAATATAAACTGCTTAACTAGTCAAATCTTATTTTATTTATAAAAAGACGCTTTTCAAATACCAAAGCACCTGTACAACACACACTCATAAAAACAATTTCCTACTAGAAAGACTACAAGTTGGGGTTACTATCCAACTGCCAAGAGCTGCCCCCTCCGTCCAAAAAGGTTTCACATGTGATGCAAGTCGTAAGCCTTTACAGGACTACAAACAAAAAAAATGGTCCTGTCCTGACTCCTGCTTGTGTGGGAAATGGATGTTGTCACTGCAGACAGAGGCTACTCAACTGCTGGGCTCCCCTTCCCTCCAAAAAGGTTTCACATGTGATGCAAGCCTTCACTGACTCTGCTTCCACAATTTATTATTCTATTGGACTACACACAAAATACAAATGGTTCTGTCCTGACTCCTGCTTTTGTGGGATATGACACTGCAGACAGAGGCTACTCAAGGTTTCACAAGTGATGCAAGTTACACAATCATGCCGTTTACCAGCTCTGTGTATCTCTTTTTTTTTGGTTAACCAGGTAAGGCCCACTAGGCACAAGTGCCTGTTTTCAGGGGCAACCTGGAAGCTATGGGGTGGTCAGGTTAGTGACTTGCTCAGGGTCACATAATATGCCAGTGGAGGTTGTGGGAAATGGGAATCCAACCCAGGTCTGCTGAATAACCTCAGTCACAGCTGTACTCTACCCTCTAGGCTATAGCCAGATGTTTTGTGACTGTTCTTGTGGACTTGTGCACTGTGCTGTGCTCACTGAGCACTTGGGCTACAAAACACTGCAGTGTCCCACTCTCCCAACTCCCCCCAACACATACACTTTAACAAGTAAGAACTTTAAAAAAAACTTGTTCGAAGTGGAACTTGGCAGCTGCCTTATGCTTTTGTTTTTCCTGCAGCATGGAGTCTGGTGTCGGGATGTTGTGCCCCAACCCCCTCACCCACACACACTCAGTCTGTAGCCCACTGTTCTTCAGTTTCTCTCTCTCACTCTTTTTCCCCCAGTTTTATTTATTTTTTTTAACTGGTGGTGTGGAGTGGATCCTCGACTCTGACCCAATCCCTTCCTGCCTGCTTGCTCCTCTGGCTCTGTGCTGTGTGGAGTGCACATGTGTGCTCTGCACTCAGTCCTCGCTAGCTGTCTAAGACTAGTCTGCTCTGTTGTAAACAGTGTGGAGGTAAGAACTGCGCTCTTATATATACTCCAGTCTGTGTATGCACAACTGGAATATCTCGTGGGGTGCTAATGCCCCTCTGCACCCTTTAACCTCTACATTACATGCCTTAAGCCTGTCACATGACAGGCAGGCATGGGGGGGCTGGGGAAGCTATAAAAGAAACAAACAAACAAAAAATGCTCCGAAATCCGAGCCGAGCTGGCAAGGTTTGGCTCAGGTGTCATGGAAACCGAGCTGCATGGGTTCAGAGTGGCTTGGTATCACTACCAGAGATTCTGCACACCTCTAGAATAAACCAAAACTTGCACCAAGTAGCATAGACCTTAGGGATCCAAGGGTACTATGCAAAGTGTAAACTTTCCTAAGGAGTGTGAAAGGCCCAAGAAACATCCACATCCCTATAGTTGCCTATCTAGGTCTTCCTCTTCAGTTTCATAGTTTCTTACTAGCTCTTATAAAATGGCAAGAAAAAAATCTAGAAATGTCATTGGCTGAGAGACGTCACCTGACTGTGCATTAAATCACTATGAGTGCACAGTCAAGTGCCGAATCTTATTTTCCTCCCCAAAACACCTACTTGGAGAAATTTTGTAAGTGTAATAAGCACCTCCAGGGTGTGCATGATAGGATTTTAATGCACTTCCCAGGGGTGTTAGGACACTCGGCCTTTGACCTCGTGCCTTACTTCACCCCGGGGTATGCATTAAATCCTATAATGCACACCCTGTCATGGTTTATTACTTAATTGCATAACTCTTGAATGTAATCATTAAACACAAAGAGTTGCACAAAGACATAGCAATATATTTTCCAGAAAACTGGACCGAGATACACTGAAACTAGAAAGATGTGAGGTCAATGGAACATCTGAAGCTTCTTGCAGGCCGCTTTGCTTTTGGAGCCCTGCGTGAATGCTTATTTCACACTGTATCAAGGCCAGCTCTGATATCAAGAGAGAAAAGGGTGTAACTACTGCTATGCCTCCCGAGAATCTCCACCCTTTCAACACAGCATTCCCCTGTTCCCCCTTAATTTGCACCACCACCACTTGCCTATTTGACCGTCTCAATACCCCACTGCTATTCCTCTTCCCTGTCCTGCAGTGACCCCTGCTTCCCTATTCCCTATCCTCTTTCTCCACCTCCCCCTTGCTACTGCCTTGGCAATGCCTTACCTCCTGGCTGCTTACCTTGACAATGCCTGTCCCCCAGGCTGCTCCCCTAATTTTTTATTGTTACCTCTTAATCTTTTTGTACTATTGGTGCATGCCATGCTGGACCTTCTGTTCTGTGTATCTGCAACTGTATTCAAATGTGTACATTTGGCATGCTATACCTGTTTACATTGTCTAGTGAATTGTGTTTTTTCCTCATTTTAACTTATTATAGCAAGTTATATGAAAACAAAACACAAAATCAAACCATTACTTGCATTTTCTTTCTTCTAATTACTCTGACCAGGTTATAAACCCAGCAGCTTATCTGGAATGGATATCATTAACTGCAGGTACTGCGGAACACTTTTCAGAAGGACAGTCTTACAGGATTTAGGACACTGTCCTACATGCTGAGCCATTGGAGATCTTAGGGCTCAGCTCCGAGCAGCATGGCAGAGATTGCGTGCCTCAAATTTCATATTCAAGAGGAAATACATTATAAGAACCACCCACCATTTCCCCAGCATCCAACAGAAAAACCTTGACCGCAGAGGATAGTTGGACCAGGAGGTTGGCAGGTGGTTAGGAGGGGCAAATCGGGTGCCCCATCACATCACTCAGTGCTCTCCAACATACTACCTCCAAAAACCATATAAACACTACAAACAGGTATGTGCCTCTATCTCCGAAATCAAACAAGGGGGCAGAGAACACTGCAGCACAGGAGCTAGCACAACAAAACTTGTCCAAATCAGGAACCAAAACAAAAAAAAAGCAAAAAGGAAATCCAGAAAACGTCTGATCATAAGAGACTCCATGATTCGGGGAGTTGATACCTATCTCCAGCCAGGGGTAATGGTCAGATGTCTCCCAGGTACATCAGCGAGGAGAGACAATGACTGCATTGCTAAAATTGTTTAGGAAGCAGGAGAAAACTGTCATGTCCTGGTACACATAGGGACTAATGATCTCGCCAGCCGGTCAGTTGTGGAGACCAAAGAACACCTGACCAGGCTGGGTGACAAACTATCATCCATTTCATCTGGCATCTCCTTCTCTGAGATCCTGTCAGTCTGGGAGAGGAGGGCAGATGGATGGAAGGTCAGAGAAGGGGAGACAGGGGAGCTAAACATGTGGCTCAAGGGCTGGTGCCAGGAAAAAGGACACAGATTTGTGGGGAACTGGCAACAGTTTTGGGAGAAAGTTCTTTAAATTTGATGGACTGCATCTGACTAAGGAGGAGTCAGTGCATTGGGGCAGAAGTTTGGCGTCTTTGCAGAATATTGAAACTAGCAAATGGGGAGAGGGTGCGCGCATACGTCAAATGGAAAGAACACCCTCCCCTCAGCTAGTGGTCAAACAGGAGTTCAGCATGTTTGTAGTTCATTTGCATCACCAGGTAAGGAAAAAGGTCCGTCTCCCCATACGACGCACAGGGGAAATGCCAGACCTCACCCAACAACTAACATACTGAAATCTGGCCAATGGAAAATCATGTACGCAAATGCTCACAGCCTGGGAAATAAGATCCCAGACCTGCAGGCAATAATGTCAGAGGCTAAACTGGACATAGTAGCAACTAGTGAGATGTGGTTTACCAGTAACCACACTTGGGAGACTTCAGTACCTGGCTATGTACTGTTCAGAAGAGACCGAGGTGCAAAAAGAAAATCATGTACACAAATGCTCACAGTCTGGGAAACAAGATCTCAGACCTGCAGGCAACAATGATAGAGGCTAATCTGGACATAGTAGCCATTAGCAACACATGGTTCACCAGCAACCACACTTGGGAGACTTCAGTACGTGGCTATGTACTGTTCAGAAGAGACCGAGGCTCAAAAAAAGGGGGGGGGGTGGAGTGGCCCTGTATGTCAATGAAAATATCAAAGCTACAGAAATTCAGAATACACATAAGGAGCAAGAAGAACTGTGAGTCACCCTAGAAACAGAAAATGGGACAGCCATAAGAACTGGGGTTGTCTACAGGCCCCAGACCAGGAGGAGGACATAGACACATTACTGTTAGATATACAAAACATGACAGCTAAAGGGGAGGTTCTGATAATGGGAGACTTCAACATGCCGGATACAGATTGGTCAATACCAGCAGGAACATTTGCCAGAACTAGACACATGGTGGATTCCCTGCAGGGGAAGGGCCTCAAGCAACTGGTACAACAACCCACAAGAGACAGGGCTATCCTAGATCTAGTACAGACAAACAGGGAAGGGATCACAGATCTCCAGGTAGAAGGTCACCTGGGGGCCAGTGACCATCAGATGGTATGGTTCAATTTGGCCACTACAACTAAATCATCCCATTCCAAGGCAAAAATATGGGATTTCAGAGGAGCTGACTTTGATAAGATGGCCAACAGAGTTAAGCTAGCCCTGGCAAAAAGAAACACAGATGAGGGGGTACAGGCAAAATGGGCAAGCATTAAGGATGCAATACTTGAAGCAACATCCCATTGTGTTAGATAGAAAAGGAAGTGCAAACGAAGAAGGAAACCACTTTGGTTCTCAAATACAGTAGCAAAAAAGGTCAGAGCCAAAAGGCTGGCCTTCAGGAAATATGAGGGAACACAGCGGGATAAAGATAGGGAGGCATACCAAACTTCCCTAAGGGAAGCACAGAAGGCAGTAAGGCAGACAAAGTCCCAAACTGAGGAAACACTAGCACGAACAGTAAAAGAAGGTGACAAGGCTTTCTATAGATACATTAGTGAAAGGAGAAAGTCCAGAGCGGGTATTGCTAAGCTCAAAGGAGAAAAGGGAGCGTGTGAGGAGGAGGACCCTGCAAAAGCATCTATCCTAAATAGATAGTTTTGCTCAGTATTTACTGAAGAGAAGGTAGGGCAGGGCTCACAGTTCAGCACTATGGACACAGGGGGGAGGGAGGTGAGCACTACTCCCTTCACAAAAGAAAGGGTCCTACAAGAGCTCGTTAAGCTCAGGATTGACAAGACAATGGGACCTGATGGCATACATCTCAGGGTACTTAAGGAGCTAAGGGTGGAACTAGCAGAGCCATTAGCAGAACTGTTTAGTGAGACTCTGAGCACAGGAGAGGTCCCAGAAGACTGGAGAAGGGCTCATATGATCCCGCTCCACGAGAGTGGTAGCAGGGAGGAGGCAGGGAACTACAGACCAGTCAGTCTTACCTCAGTAGTGGACAAGATTATGGAGGCACTCCTTAAGGAAAGGATAGTGCAACACCTGGAATCCATAGAGGCACAGGATCAAAGACAGCATGGGTTTACAACAGGAAGGTCCTGTCAAACTAACCTCATAGATTTCTTTGACTGGGTAACCAGAGTGGTGGACCAAGAGGGCGCAGTTGATGTCACCCACCTTGACTTCAGCAAAGCTTTCGACACTGTTCCACATAGAAGATTGATAAATAATCTGGGTAGGCTCGGGGTGGGTCAGAAGGGTCAACTGGGTGGCAAACTGGTTGACGGGTAGAAAACAGAGAGTGGTGGTAAATGGTATACAGTCAGAACAGATGCAAGTCACAAGTGGGGTACCTCAGGGATCATTCCTGGGGCCAGTCCTCTTCAATATCTTCATTAGTGACATTGCAGATAGACTAGAGGATAAGGCTTGTCTGTTTGCAGATGACACCAAGATCTGCAACAGAGTAGATGATCCAGATGGGGTGAGCAGAATGAGAAGAGATCCGAATAAACTAGCAAAATGGTTGGAAGAGTGGCAACTGGGATTTAATGCAAAGAAGTGCAAGATCATGCACATAGGGAAGAGAAACCCTGAAGCCACCTATAGGCTGGGAGGGGAGTTGCTGGCAGTCACAAAGGAAGAAAGAGACTTGGGCATCATCATCACAGATGACCTGAAATCATCAAGCAGACCTCTAAAGCAGTAGAGTAAGGTCAGGGGATGTTAGGGTGTATGAGTAAGGGTATCACAAGTCATAAGAGGGAGGTAATAATCCCTCTTTACAAGACACTAGTTAGGCCCCACCTGGAGTACTGCATGCAGTACTGAGGCCACCACCTTCACAAGGACATTAACCGAATTGAGGCAGTCCAGAGAAGGGCAACCAAAATGGTGCAGGGACTGCATCAGAAGACATATGAGGACAGATTAACGGAGCTCAATATGTATACCCTAGAGCGAAGGAGGGAGAGATGTGATAAGATCGAAACATTCAAACACCTTAAGGGCATTAACAAGGTGAAGGAGTCTAACATGTTTCAATATAAGAAAAATAGCAGGACAAGAGGACACAGCATGAGATTAGAGGGAGGCCAATTAAGGGGTAATGTGAGGAAGTTCTTTTTCGCAGAAAGGGTGGTGGATGCATGGAACGGCCTACCTCAGGAAGTGGTGGCTATGAATACAGTGCAGGGCTTCAAACAGGCATGGGATAGGCATAAGGGAGCAATACAGATGAGTATGAATAGATAGGCCACTGACAGAGCAAAGACCGATGGCACATTTATAAGGTAGGAAAAGAAATGGGCAGACTGGATGGGCCTTGTGGTCCTTATCTGCCGTCAACTTCTATGTTCCTATTTTGTAACTCTCAAGTTAATGTTCTGCCTCGTTATCCTTTGACATGGAACCTTTGAAAAAGAGCACTTTGCTCAAAGTTTTTTTTCCCTGAATCAAATAAAATTCAAATTCAAACCTCCCAGCTGTTAACAACAGCAGCACCAATTTTAAAATGGCTTTCATGACTTCTCTGTTTGGAGTTTCAAACATCATAATAACATGTTGATCTCCGAAAGTATCATTTTTGTTCCTAAACAGATAACCACCTCCACCCTTATGGAAAATAATGTAAGGTTTATGACTGATCTTGCATGATTTGTAGGTTAACATCAGAAAATGCACTTGGTGTCAGGATTACGGTAAGTTCTTTTCACGACTATGCAAGAATGTTATCATTTACACAAACTGTCATTGTTCTTGCATGACAAATACAAGTTTATTGCAAGTACTCACAAGGGTTTTGCAAGATCACATTATGTTTTAACATTAGTTAAGAACTCTGCAAGTTTAAAATGTAGCACAAAATAATTATACTTGCATGTTTCTTGACTAGTGTCAGCACATCATTTTTTTCTTGCACTATTCTTAGAAACATGTACACATATTTGTAAGAATAGAGCAAGGAAAAAAATCATATGCTTACACGAGTCAAGAATCATACAAGTATAAAAGGCAGTGTTTAAGGATGAATGACACGTTGTAAGAATTATCCAAGGATTGCTCTACTCTGTATACTTACAGGTAAGAATGCATGGACTTGATTTTCAAAGCCCCAATATTGATGCAAGGTGCCTGCATTAAACAGAAAGAACGTAAGGGGCACCTTACAACAATACTTGCAGCAATCCCAATTTTCGAAGCCTAGCTGCCTTGAAAGCGTGAGCCCTTGCACCAAACCATTCTTGCAGCACCCCTGCACCCAATATGGGGGTGTGCCATGGTGGAAGGGAGCCTGCACCACAACAGGGCTGCTGCATCCTCTAATCTGGGATTTTCAGTGCCCTGCCGTAGCTGCAAGTCCTGGCTGTGATTAGACCAGCCATGACCTGCCCCAACATCTCTTGCATTAGGAGAAGTAAACAGTAAGACCCTAGGTGCTTCTTGGTCTGTATTACTTTGTAAGGTATTTCATCACACTGTCACACATAGATGTCTGGAGGCTCCATAAGCTACAAGCATGTTGCAAGGGTAATGAAATCTATATCTGATACAAGCATGACATCGATAGCAACAACATTTTGTAGATTTTAATATTAATGTCCCAATGACAATAATGTTTTACATGTCCTCTGTATATACATTAAGTTGTTCATGGGGGAGGCATTGGGACTGTGCTATACTGAATTTGGACATGTTGGAGGACTAATCAGTTTACTGAGTTTCTTGTCATAAATGTTTGTTGGTAGACCAGGGTTATAGCTACATGCACACTGACTTCACCACCATTGCATACAGCCTATATTTTCCATTTTGTGTTCAGAGTTTCATAGCTCAGGAAAGGCACTGCTGATATGATCAGATCACCTGCCATTGCACAACTTTTTGTCGTACTGTCATACACACCTTATAGTGCTAAATTGGTCGTTCACCTGTTACCATATTTTCTATAACAGTCGCCCTATTTCGGGATGGAAGGATAATATTATGCTGGAGCCCTGCTATCGCCCAATTGTCCAGAAGGTAACCAGAAACTTGTAATGTGGGAGACATCAGTAAATAGTTCCTAGAGGTCAAAAATATCCTCATTCAATGACCAATATCAATCCTGTATGAAGATGTTTGGGTGATGTATTTTTTTTTTTAATTTCTCTTTATTCGCCCCCTACGCCAGAGCCGCACATGCACCAGCCTAGCTTATCTACCTTATCTGGAATCCCTGGTGGACCTCCATGGAGCCATGGCTGTACCCCCTAGGTTGGTACAAGGTGGGGCCTGTACACCCTGAGAATTCAAATTTCGTCAGGTCCCCCAGCAGTCAGGCGGGCAGGAGCCATTAGGGTCTGTGCATTGCGCTCCTTCCTCTCTGTGCTCCAGTGTATTTTCCCTGTTCTTAAAGGAGTGGCATGCACCCAGATGTCACGGCATCACCGCCGACATCACCACCCCCTAACCCTCTCTGTGTGCATCTGTACTTGCTGTGCCTCTGGCTTCCACCAGATGCCAGTCAAGTGCTGAGCGTGGATCCTCCCTCCCTCCTAGGAGAGGAGAACTGTCCTCCTGATGCTCAATCCTCTCCCTCCCTGCTGACCCCCGATGGCCCAGGCTAGTTCCCAAACCTGGATCACCGGCGTGGCACAAGGTGTGGCATTCAGCGCCTCAACCCTCTGCACCACTGGCCCGGCTAATAATGTATTTTTTTATGACAGTTTGTCACATACTTGTGGTCTTATTGGTAAATGTTTTATTTATTATTTTATTTAAATTTGTTAACCAGGTAGGGACACTGGACCAAAGGTCCTTTTTCAGGTCTGAACTGGAGATACAGTACAAAATACAGACAAACAATACAATACAAATAAACAACATTAGTAACTAAAACAGTTACAAACTTCCTTTTCCAGCAAAAATTGTTTATAATTCGATTTAACAATATGAAAATAATCTCCAAAACAAAGTGCTTCAGGTAAGCCATTACAATAGAAAGGTGCTGCTATGGAAAAGGTCCAAGAACCAGCCTTAGATTTATAGGAAATGGTCTTAAGTACAGTACCCTTTGCTAATCTTAGGTTAGAAAAAACAGATCTAATGTAAACTATATTAGACAAAGGAAATGACAGTCACAGAAAAACAGACTTAAAAATCATACACCCCCAAAAATATTCAATCCGGGCATTTGGTGATAACCATCCTAATTGGGAGTAAAGATCACAATGATGAGTTTGAAGGGGGTTACAAACAAGGTGGTAAATATTGTTATATGTAACAGAAAGAATGTTACGCTCCTTATAGCCCAGTTAAAATAGAGATTGGACACAAAGTCAAAATGCAGAAGGAGGGAACCAATTGTAATGTGATAACCATCTACTAGTTATGAGCATAGAATTTTGATATAAATATAAGTTTGAGACTTCTGCTTAGGAAACAGGCCAAGCAGCAAAGCCTCATGGAACATGGGATTTTAAAACAGAGGAAAGAGGGGTCTACACTCTCACTGACCAGTGGATAAACTAATTAAAAGCTTCCTTTTGACACCTACCTGTCAAGGCCTGTGTTAGCTGTTGTAATAGGTTGTAAAACTAGCCACTGCTTTGAACCTAGGAAACTAGCCATAAAAGACTGCATTTTTACGACATCAGGAGGGAAGCCAGTTTTATTGGATGCCTGTGACAATTTATACAGCTAAGAGAAATGTCTTTTTAGGATTTTTTTCTGAAGATCAAAGGAGGAATGCTCTGATGAGAAAAGAAACTGTCTTTTATAATTTAATATTGCTATCCTTGCAGATTTCAAGCAAGCAGTAAGATGACACCCTTCTGGGTACACTTGGTCATGTCACAAATTAATTGCAGGACTAACAGTGACCTCATGTGCTGTGACCTCACAAGCTGGGTGGGACACTCCCTCCCCAAGATATTGTCAAGTTGCTGAGGGAACATTGTATACTTGTGTTTGGGCTTTCAAGAAACACTTGTGTTCTGGACTCTTAAGAGCCGTGTCTGTCAAGAATAGGTAACACTAAACTGAAAACTGAGTTAGAACTAGTAATTCAGTTACAAGGCATTTTGGTTTTTGTAATTTCCATTTCTTTTTTGACTCTAAGCATTAATGTATATATGTTCTGTGTTTTGTATTTATTTATTATTTTTAATTTTAGTAAACTTTTTGGTTTTCTTAATCCTGCTTGAGACATTTTCTCATTTTGAGTGTGAATGCTGGGATAGTGTTGCTAATTCTGACATAACTGTTAAAGTGCTTATAGTGTGTCACCATATGCAGCAAGGTAAGAAAATACCTAGGTCTCAACTGAGTCAGAAGGTGGATTGTGAACCAGGTTGTGTGCCTACTGGGTTAAGTATTGCACTGCTTTCCCTGAAGAGGGTGTGATATTTAGACCTGTTACCTGGGCATGCTAGCAAAAAAGGGTTCATATTTGACCCCAGACCTCGATACTGGTAGTTGCTCGGACCCAAAACAGACAGGAGGGTTTCCCTGTTTGCCTCCTGTTCACATATTGCACTTCAGGGTTGGGCACTTTGGGAGCAGAGGGCCTGATCCCTGGAGTGCATTTTGACAGATCTCGTTGGCAGTGGTGCAATCTGAAAGATTTGGTTTGCAGTGCTGTGATCCAAAAGGTTTGTTTGCATACTGTGAAATGATCTGGTGACATGAGCATTAACAGTCCAGTGTGTCGGATGGATAAACTGTAACAGTTCACACACAAAACAAGGCAGTGATTTAAAAAAGAAAAAAAGAGAGAAATATCATTGTGGTTACAGTCTAAGTTCCCTACCTATTTTATTTATTTTTCAGGTGCAAGCTAGTGTATCCATAGATTAGGGAAGAAGATGGTTTGCACCTACAGTGAGTACACTGTGGAATACCTGAGGCAGTTGTGCCAGGAGAGAGGAGTCCGTTGCAAGGGGCAAAACAAACAGCACCTCATGGAGGCTCTTGTGGCAACTGATGTACATGCGACTGCCTAAGACTTCGAGTCACAGTCAGTGACTGAAAGGGACCAGACCTTGGACATGGTGGTGCTAGAGCCCACTGCAATGTCCTGTCCCAGGGAGGAGGACAGCAGGACCAGTGTGAACTGAGAGCCACAGCCACAGGGGAAGGTCACCACAATGTTGGAGCCAGAAAGGATCATGCTGCAACCAGTGCTGTGGAGAATGAAGCTGGAATTCAAACAGAGGAAGCTGGAGATGGAGAGGGAGGAGAGGCGACGCTGGAGAGAGGCAGAGGAAAAGGAGTAAAACTTCAGAGAAAGGCCGAGTGAGAGGAGAGAGAGCATCAGAGAAAATTTGAACTGGAGAAGCTACAACTCTAAAAAACCATCGCCAGAGCAGGTTAGTGGCATGGGTGAACCTGGACCTCCAGGACTGGGTTACAAATTAAATTCTAAATTGATAGCTGAATTTAAAGAGGGGGAATATATGGATGCATTTTTAAATTCATTTGAAAAGGTATGCATTCAGACAAAAATTCCCAGAGAGTCCTGAACCTTCCAACTATCTCCGCTGTTTATCGGTAAAGCTCATAAAGCATTGGGTCAAATGGACAATCAGGACTGTAACGATTATGGCAAACTTAAAGCTGCATTGTTAAAAAAGTATGACTTGACAGCTGAAGCGTACAGAGTTAAGTTTGTAAGCTCAAGAGAAGCCCTGACATGAGCTACAGTGAACTAGCCACAAAACGTCAGTTTTTGAAACATTGGTGGGAAGGGGATAAAGCAGACTCTGTGGAGAAAATTGAGGATGTTGTACTTTTGGAGCAGTTCTTTTGGGCTTGCACAGCAAAATTGGAAACCTGGCTAGAGGACTGAGATCCAAAAACAGTGCAGGAGGCTGCCAAGCTCTCGGACCGCTATGCCAGGAGCAGGCCTGCTCTGAGAGAGAGTGGGGTGGGGTGACAGCATAGAAAGGGAAAGGCGCACCTTCAGGGCAGCCGAAACCCTTACTGCCTCTCCTGAAAGTGGGCAGCCCCAGGTTACAAAGAAAGGATTTGCCTGATAAAAGAAATGATTGTTGGTTTTGCAAACAACCTGGGCGTATTGAAAGACAGTGTCCTAAAAAGGCAGAGAGTGCACAAAGTGGTGCTGGGAAAGAGGTGTTTTCTGGGGGGTATCCCTGAAAGCATGCTAGTAAACATGAGGGAGCACATACACCCAGTTACTGTGAATCGGGGGCAGACCCATGGTTTAAGGGACATGGGAGCATCCCTTACTGTGGTAAAAGGGGATTTGGTTGAGCCTGAACAGCTTATACCCAATCAGCTTGTTACAGTATGGGGATTCACTGGGGAGGAGAAAACTCTGCCACTCACTAGTGTTTTCCTGGACTGGGGTGAGACAGGAGAGACTGTGGAAAAAGTTGTAGTGGCAGAAAATCTTGCCCTGGATGTGATTATAGGGAACAATCTCCAAAAAGGGGTGGTGTGTGCAGTTACCCACAGTCAGGTGGCAAAGGCAGATTGTAGTTCCCTTGACCCCATAGACACCCCTGTGGAAAACACTGGGAGTCTGGTTCCCCAGCCTGTGTCTCCTGACATGGAGAACAGTGAAAGGGGGTAGAAATTCCCCAGGTAGTAGGTAACAAAACAGCTACAGAAGGTTACTCTGAGGAGAGAGGGGTAGCCAATTATCAGAGAGCTAGGGACCCTAGTTTAGGAACTGAAGGGGACCTGTCCCATGCCTTGGGAATGTATAAATATTTTGCTGCTCAGAAAAATGATCCTAGATTAGAGAGGCTGAGGGCTTGGGCTGAATCTGATGGGACACAGGGAGGTGATGAGAGACATAGAGTGTATTGGGAGAATGGACTGCTGTATGCACAGGATGTAAGGACAGAGGCAGGGGTGATGGGCAGGCAGCTTATTGTTCCCCAGGGGTACCGTGAGCAGTTGCTCAAGATTGCTCATGATATCCCTGTATGGACATCTGGGAATCACATGCACTGTGCAGTGATTGGCCCAGAATGTCTATTGGCTCAACTTCACCCAGCAGGTGAAGGAATATTGCAAGTCTTGTCACCGGTGCCAGGAAATAGGGAAGGCAGGTAGTAAGACCCAAGCCGCCCTAATTCCCTTGCCCATAGTGGAGGAGCCATTCCAGAGAGTAGGAATGGATATTGTGAGGCTTTGAAATACCCCCAGCTCCTCCAGGAAGAGATTTATATTAACAGTGGTGGATTATGCAATCCGGTAACCCAGAGGCAGTCACCCTATCCTCACTGAGGACAGACAAAGTGGCAGATGCCTTGCTAGGGATTTTCTCCCGTGTCAGGTTTCCGCAGGAGGTTATCACCAATCGAGGGGGTTCCTTCATGTTGGACCTCATGAAATGTTTGTGGGAGAAGTGTGGGGTGGTACAGAGAAGCATGACACCTTATCACCCGCAAGTTAATGGGCTTGTGGAAAGGTTTAATGGTACCCTTAAATCGATGCCCCAAGTGTTTGCTGAGCAGCATGGGAGGGACTGGGAGAAATACCTTCCCCACCTGTTGTTTGCATACAGGGAGGTACCCCAAGAGTCAACAGGGTTCTCCCCCCTTCCAGCTCTTGTATGGATGCAGGGTGAGTGGGCCCCTAAACTTGATCTGGGAGGACTGAGAAGGCAAGCATGCCACCCAGGGTACTGCCATAGTGGATTATGTCCTTAGATTTATGGAAAAGCTAAAGGAGGTTATGAGAACAGCCCAAAGCAACCTGTCAGCAGCCCAGCAAAAGGTATGGTATGACCACAGAGCTAGAGCCCACTCATACACTTTGAGTCAGAGGTCGTGTTCCTAATCCCAGTCCAGAAAGATAAACTGCAGGCCAAGTGGGCAGGACTGTACAAAGTAGTCAGACAGGTGAATGATGTAAATTATATTGTAGAACTGCCTGACAAGAGACATACCCAAAGGATGTACCATGTCAACATGATGAAGCCATATGCAAATAGGACTGACATGATCTTTGCAGTGTGTAGTCTTGGGGAGGGGATGGATGAGGAAGACCCCCTTCTGGACTTTCCGGAAGAAAGCAAGTGGGAGTTCTCTGTGGAAGCAATCAAAATGTTGCCCCAGTTGACCCCAGACCAAATCCAAGAAGTAAGGAAGGTTTTAGCAGACTTTGCCCCATTGTTTAATGCCAAGCCTGGACTAACCCCTTAGCAACACATGATGTAGATACGGGGACACAAGCATCCATATGGTGGACAGCATATCGAGTATCAGAGGCCATCCAAAAGAACATTAGGAGGGAGGTGGAGGAAATGCTGCATTTATGGGTAATCCAGAAATCCAAAAGCAACTGGCCCTCACCTGTAGTCCTCGATCCCAAGCCAGATGGATCTACTCATTTTTGTGTGGACTATCATGGACTCAGTGCAGTCACCAAGTTGGATGCCAACCAAATGCCATGGACAGACAAACTACTAGACAAGTTGGGAGGGGTGACATACCTTACCACTATTGACCTGACAAAAGGGTATTGGCAGGTGGAGTTAACTGCCAGAGCTAGGGAGAGGTCAGCCTTCATTACTCCAATAAGGTTATTTGAGTTTAAGGTAATGCCTTTTGGAATGAAGAACGTCCCCACCACCTTCCAAAGATTGGTGAACCAGGTATTACATGGTACTGAAGAGTACTCCATGGTGTACCTGGACAATATTGCCATCTTCAGTGCCAGCTGGAAGAAACACCTGTCCCACTTTAAGGAAGTGTTGGGCAGGATACAGAGGGCTAGGCTCACTATGAAAGCTGAAAAGTGGCAGGTGGCCATGGCTGAGGTGGCATACCTAGGGCATGTAGTAGAGCGGGGACAGCTCCATCCTAATCAAGCAAAGATTGAGGCAATCGAGGCATGGCCCATACCTGAAACACAGAAATAGGTTTGGAGTTTTCTAGGGACCACAGGGTATTATAGAAAATTTGTATCAAACTACACTGCCCTGGCAGCTCCCCTATCTGGCCTGCTAAAGAAAAGAATGCCTAAAAAGGTAAAATGGGAACCAGCCTGTAAAAGAGCCTGTACATGGCTAAAGGAGGCACTGTGCAGTGCTCTGTATTAGCCAATACAGACTACAGTGAACCATTTTTAGTGCAGAAAGATGCCTCAGATGTAGGTATTGGGGCAGTACTTAGCCAGACTTCTAACCAAGGGAAAGATCACCCAATAGTGTACCTCAGTAAGAAATTACTTCCCATGGAGAAGGCTTATTCTACAGTGGAGAAAGAATGCCTTGCAATGGTGTGGGCAATGAAGAAATTAGAGCCATACCTGTATAGGAGGCACTTTGAGGTATAAACAGATCATAATCCCCTGGTGTGGCTGGCACAAATGGGTAAAATGAACAGTAGGCCTTTAAGATGGAGCCTTGTCTTGCAGGGTTACGTAATGACTGTCACTCACAGGGCAGGGGCAGCAAACACAAATGCAGATGGGTTATTCTGACAGTTAGAGCAGGGAACTGAATTTGGGGAACTCATCCCAAGCCTAGGTATAGATTTCCCCAAGTTCAGTCTAGGAGGGAGGAGTGCAATGTGATAACCATTTATTAGTTATGAGCATATAATTTTGATATGAATATATGTTTTAGACTTCTGCTTAGGAAACAGGCTGAGCAGTAAAGCCTCATGGAACATGGGATTTTAAAACAGAGGAAAGAGGGGTCTGCACTCTCACTGACCAGTGGATAAACTAATTTAAAGCTTCCTTTTGACACCTACCTGTCAAAGCCTGTGTTAGCTGTTGTAACAGGCTGTAAAACTAGCCACTGCTTTGAACCTAGGAAACTAGCCTTAAAAGACTGCATTTTTACATCTGGACACTGCATTTTTACAACATCAGGAGGAAAGCTAATTCTGTTGGATGCCTGTGATAATTCATACAGCTAAGAGAAATGTCTTTTTAGGATTTTTTTCTGAAGATCAAAGGAGGAATGCTCTGATGAGAAAAGAGACTGTCTGATATAATTTAATATTGCTATCTTTGCAGATTTCAAGCAAGCAGTAAGCTGACACCCTTTCGAGTATACTTGGTCATGATACAAATTATTACAGGACTAACAGTGACCTCATGTGCTGTGACCTCACAAGCTGGGTGGGACACTCCCCCCCAATATTGTTGAGTTGCTGAGGGAATACTGTATACTTGTGTTTGGACTTGTGTTCTGGACTCTTAAGAGGTGCTTCTGTCAAGAATAGGTAACACTCAACTGAAAACTGAGTTAGAACTAGTAATTCAGTTACAAGGCATTTTCTGTAATTTCCATTTCTTTTTAACTGTAAGCATTAATGTTTATATGTTCTGTGTTTTGTATTTATTTACTATTTTTAATTTTAGTAAACTTTTTGGTTTCCTTAATCCTGCTTGAGACATTTTCTTATTTTGAGTGTGAATGCTGGGACAGTGTTGATAATTCTGACAGAATTGTTAAAGTGCTTATAGTGTGTCATCATATGCAGCAAGGTAAGGAAATACCTAGGTCTTATTTGAGTCGGAAGGGGGATTGTGAGCCAGATTGTGTGCCCGCTGGGTTCAGTATTGTACTGCTTTCCCTGAAGAGGGTGTGATATTTGGACCTGTTACCTGGGCATGCTAGTGAAAAAGGGTTCATATTGGGCCGCAGGACTCGAGACTGGTAGTTGCTCAGACCCAAAACAGACAGGGGGGGTTTCCCTGTTTGTCTCCTGTTCACATATTGCACTCCAAGGTTGGGCACTGTGGGAGCAGAGGGCCTGACCCCCGGAGTGCTTTTGTGACACCAATAGCAATTCATTATCAAGTTTCCATAGAAAAAAAAGTTTGAATTTATAAACAACTCCCAATTTCTGATTAATGATCTGTCTTACTCACCTGTGCAGAAAAGGTGAGCCCAGGATCAAGTAGCACTCCTAGATATTTCAATTGATACACTTGTTCAATAGGAGCACCAACATTATCTCACAGAAATAATTCAGCATGTGGGTAAAACCAAATATCATAGACTTTGTTTCTTTTTTAGAATTCAATACAAGAGAGTTATTAGAAAACTAATTACAAACATAAAAAAGATAATGTTCAAGATTGTATGTTAAGTAAAGACTTAACATTAGAAAAAATTATCAAAGCATCTGCATAAAGAAGAGAATCACAAAATTTACATAATGAGGGCAGCTGGTTAACAGAAAGAGAAAACAACAATTGTCCCAAAATGGACCCCTGCAATAACCCCCCCCCCCAAGTACAAATATTTGCCTTGGCTAATCCTATATTAACAATCTGAGAATGATCTGTCAGGTAGTCTTTAACCCATGAAATGACATTACGAGAAAAACCTACAGAACTAAGTTTAGAACAAAGTAAATCATGTTCTACTAGGTTAAATACCTTGGTCAGCTCTACAAAAACAACTCCAGTCATAAGGCCATTATCAAATCCTTTCAGAATCAAATCTGTGAACTTGACCAAGGCAGTACCCATTCCATGATTCTTGTGGAATCCATGTTGTTGAGGATAGAGAACATTGTAGGATTCCACGTAACTATTGATTTGATTAGCCACAATCTTCTCCAGCATTTTACTTGGAGGATTTAAAATAGAAATGTCTAAAGTCTTCAATATATTCAACATTAGACTTCTTAGGGACAGGTACAACCCTTGCACATTTCCAATCAGAAGGAAACTGATGAGACTTCAAAGATAAATATAGAACATGAAGGAGCAACAATATAAGGTGCAGATAATCTGAGAAAACTGCCATCCAACCCACCCCCACTGTCACTATATTTATTGGAAATGGAAAAAAATAAGCTTTAATACATCCTTTTTAGTGAGCTTCCTAAAACAGAAAGTTTGGCTCCTTACAGAAAAGTTATCATGATAAGAGTCAGCAACAGGTACATAAGATGTATAATCTTTCTAACTAGACAAATCAGAAAATGTATCATTAAGAGAATTATTATTAGGGGGTCAGTTAACTCTACACCATTAACCTTCAATTTCTTGATAATACTTCAAGACTTCAGGGATAATAAAGAATTCAGATTATCCCAAAAATGCCTAGGATCAGACCAACTAACCTAAAATTGCAACCTCTAAATCCCTCTTTTTGCAAATCTTACTAATGTCACAATCTTACTTTTTAAACAATAGTTGTTCAATAATAAAATTGATGGACAGTTCTTAAAAGCTTCCCAGGCTAGATTTCTCTGTTTTATAAATGTTTTTATATCTTTAGGAATCCATTTGTTGGTAGCACCACAAACTCTTAAAGTACATTTTGCAAAACATTTATCCTGAATTGAAATTAGTTGTCTATAAAAGAAATTAAGAGCAAGATCAATATAAGGAACTGAATCTAAAAAAGACCAATCAGTTGAAGATAGAGAAGTGCTAAATGCAGCACTATCTGTATTTTTAAGACTACACATTTGAGCAGTATGCAAAGGAATTTTGGGTGTTTTATTAGCATATAATCACTTCCTTTTTCCCAAAGGGAACCCGTGGTGTAATTCACCATTATAAAGAAGTGTTCATAACAGCGAACACATGTCTGATTTCCCTTGCACTGCGCAGGCACTCCCTGAAGCTCTTCCTCCCAGACTACTTGCCACCTCGTCTTTCCCCCTGACACGGAACTGCTACTTGGACTCAGTGGTAAGTGGCGGGCAGAAACAAATTCAAGAAATGATAAAATACAAAAACTAAAATTTCAGCTCCCCACATAAATTAATTAAAAAAGTTTAAATACATAAAAGTGACCAAGGACTGTGCGCTCACACCTAAGTGGACCATGGTCACACAAAAAGTTTTTTTTATTTTATATAATTGCTATGGCGAAACAGTAAAAACCTAACAATTATATAAAATAAAATATGGGGTAGTGTGTGTGTAAACTCAAAGTTTACACACATCCTCGAAGTTAGATGCTTTCACGTGCTGTCGGGGTTTATGTAGCATCTAACCCCTTGAGTGTGTGTCAACTTCTCACTACACACACCGCACCATACTTTATTCTATATTTAAAACCCAAAATGTGGGTAAGTGATCACTCACTGAATCAGCTAAAACACCCGAAGCAGAAATCATACATACAGTAGTCTGCTGGTAACAATTCAGTCCAGTACAGAATAATTTGAAGTGAATGGGTTTAAACAAGTTGGTTCATTTATTAACTGAATTAAATTATATGAATGTAAAAAAGACTCCAAGCCCATATCATCACCCTGCAACCAATTCAGATTACTAACTCCAACAAACACAAAGTCATGACATTTAATAAAAGGAGCAGCATTATCCAATAATTCACTGAAGCCTTGCAGACTACATCGAGGAGGGCTGTACAAGCAGCCAAAAATAACATGCTTCCTACCACCTAAAACTAACCAGAGAAGTAACCAGTCTCACAAAGTTCACTACTGATTTTTAATATGTTCAGCTGCAAGTGTTTTCTAAAACACACAGCAACACCACCACCCTTTTTTTACCATTATGGTCAACCCTAATTATATTATAACCTAGTGCTACACAAAAACCATCTGGCATTGAAGGTTTCAACCCTATTTCTGATATAGCTATTATATCAGGCCAATAAGAATTCGTCATTAGTTCAATTTCAGCAAGCTTAGGGATTAAACTTCTGGCTTTTAAATGTAAAATTCTAAAGCCATGAGCATTATGCCAAGAACAAAAGTTCAAACCAGAAGACCCTGAAGAAGCAGAAATCCCACAAACCAAAGAAACAGGCCCAGGATTAGTTTCAATATCACCTGATAATAACAGTAACAAAACAAGCCTAAAAATACCAATGACCCTCCAAATACATTTCTGAATGATTTCTGTAACCATTACTTAGCAATGTTACTCCACAAACCATAATGACAGGTTAATTGGACATTATACGACAGGTTTCTGTTCTCAGCCAATCACAGAACAGAATACTTGTCAGTTATTCCCTCACAAACTGCAAACCACACCCCCCAGAGTCATTTATTTACTGAAACCCCGTTCACAGTCATTTAATGAAACAATAAGCCCACCCACAGTCATTTAATGAAACATTAACTCAACCCACAGTCGTTTAACAAAACATTAACCCCACCCACAGTCCTAATGAAAACTATCCCAAGCCCACACACAGAATATGCTCAACATTCAGAATAAAACAATTTAAAATGTCTGCACTACCAACTGATAATTTAAAATACAAATCTTTTAAATGTATCCTGAGCTCCTTTTGATTTTCAGTACTATTAACCTTCGCACAGCTCATCACTGACCCACATTCACTCACTGTTCAGTCTCTGCACCACCGCCAAGCCCAGTAAAAACTTGTTCATAAACGAGTTACACATTTTTTGATAAAATACAAGTACTCCATACTTTTTTATACACTTAGCACCACAAAATAGCATAAATGTACTCACACCCCGATACGAGCACTGTAAAATTATATATTTCTCTGTCCAAAAACTGAACGGGGATTCCAGACATGCGCATTAACTTCCTCGCTAATGCGCATGCTTGGAATCCCGCTTCAGTTTTTCAGCACAAAAATACATAACATTACATTGCTCATTTCAGGTTGTGAGTACATTTATGCTATTCTCTGCTGCTATATGTATGAAAAACTATGCTGTATTTCTGTTTTATTAAAAAATCTGTAACTCGTTCGAATGACTATTCCTTCAGCTCTGCGCTGCTGCAGTAAGTGAACACGCGCCACTCAGCTTTTCAACCAGCCACCCAAAATGTATTTATACTCCTATTTTACCACACATCTACATAACTCCAAGTTGCATAATAGTAATAACATTCAGTTGCTTGTAGTATACTGACAATAACTGTTTTTTGTGAATGATTAAATGCCTCGGCTTCGCCTTGGCGTTTAATCATCCACAAAAGCCGGTTATTGCTTTGTATGCTCCAAGCAACTGAATGTTATCACTTAAATAACAGACAGTGAAAAACTAAGGGGGAATAAAACCTAACCATAATATTTGACATAGAGACATCAAACAAAGCCTGTTTCTCATCACTCACGCTAAAGGACTGTTTAATACTACACATATCACCCAGTAAAAGTCCACAACATAGTAGCTAGGTAAATAAGGCTAGTTTTCTAATATGTTACTGTCTGTAGCTTTCAGTATAAATGTTGACAATGACGTCACATCTCAAAATGTATCCTTCAAGATAGGGCCAGATAATGATCTCCATAGTGGACCCATTATAACAATGCTTTAGTGTTTCACATCCAGCAGTTTGCATCAGTGTAGACTTTTCTCCAGTGGAATTGTTTTATATCTACCCAACTGACTTGCTGTTAAATGGATTGTAACCCAAAGTTTTATTATGGAATTTCTCAGTTTTGATATTTAAGAAGTGTAACATAGTGCTCCTAGCCAAAAATACTTTTTATTATCAGGTAAAAATAACAACCTTAGCACTTTTCATCTTAGAGATTTCATCCTGCATGGCAATAACAGTTATTCTTCAGGTTATACATTTTTATGTAAGTCAGTTGGGAGTTTGCCCTGATCTTCCTACAAGCATCTATGACTAGTCATCCAAATAATCTGTCTTCCTGATATTGCAAATCCACAGCTTCCATGTTACACAGTTTAGGTAGTCTATCCATATTTAACTTCCTAGTCCACTACGATATTATTCTATTTAGTACAATGGTTCTGAATGGCAGGATGCCTATTTTAACCCAGACAATAAAGGCGGATTTGGTAGAGAGAGGGGAACTGAAAATGTTCTTCAGTGGTTTATTCTGGATTACTCCAGATTTACTAAGATCAGCCCATCCTCAAATTTCCACACCATAAGGTAACTAATTGTTTATTTTAGCATTAAATCCTTTAATGCTCCTTCAGGGATTGCTGCACTATAAAACCTATTAAATCTAAGGACTGTTGCTACATTGCTTTATGTATTTCTGTTCTTAATAGTTTTGCCCTAGTTTTGGTTATATCATATAACCATGTCCAAATACTTAGACACAGCAGGCTGGATTTGCAACAGGCAGGAGATGATGGCAGCCTCCGTGAAACCCTTCTTGTGAGCCATCACTTTGGTACGTGGCATGACTTGCAGCAACCCCAAAGACTTAGGTGCCAGGACTGCTGTTGTACCAAAATACAGTGGAGGCTTCCTGGTGCACCCAGAGTTTGCCAAAAGAGGGGGTTTTGGTGCAATTTGCATCGATCTAGGGTCTGTTTGAAAATCTGGACCCATGGCTTTGTAGTGCTGGTAGAAATCTTTAGGTACACTCTGAGCTGTAAAAGCTGCATGCACCTCAGTAAAAACTTTTTTTAAAATGTGCTGTTTAGTTGCTATTCAGATAATATTACATATATCTGTCTTAGAGTCCCATTCCTGTCATTACTGATGAACTTGATATGAAACACTAAGCATTTACAGTTTGTCTACCCTTGTTTCTTACTCCCCACTTGAATTCATATCCTTGTATAGCTACATCATAATTAGTCATGGTAATGACTACAACACCTCAAGTAGGGTTTGTACATATTAATACTGATGTGGACACCACTCTAAGAGTTGTAAGTGTGGTCTTGTGCATTCAAATAGGAAATATAGGGTGCAGAATGAAGACATTTCCATTTTAAAAATGCAAGAAATATGTCAGAATTTATCATGATTAATGCTTGCACATCTGTTTATGTACCTTTTTGTACAACACTTGAACAGCATGGTGTCAGTGGCTCAGTAGGTTGCACGTCTGCTTCTAGAGCCAGAAAGGGGTAGGTTCTAGTGCCACATCAGGAAGTATAACCAGTACTGTAGTACAGTAACCCCATGCACAATTTTTCTTGCATCCCAGGATGTTGGCAAAGAATTTTCTTGTATGAAGCAAGGAAAGGGGCATAACCCTTACACATTGCTTGCATGTAATTCTTAAACAAAAACTTACATAAAAACTTGCACGTAGCTTGCATATTTATTTATTTATTAGCTTTTGTTGACCAGGTAGGTGCACTAGGCAAAAACCCTGCCTATTTTCAAGTATGACCCATGAGAGTACAGTATATAGTTTTACAAAAAACAGGACAGTGGTAAAGATACAAAGCAGTAGATGATACAAAACCCATGGATATCCTCACAGGGATAGTAGGGAAATCAGAAACATACATTTAGCAGTAGCCATCCACACAGGTATGGAAGGCAGGAGGGAATGGGAAACAAGACAAAGCAATCATTTATCACAGTGACACAATACAAAGCAATCAGTTATTACAGTAACAATCAGTAAGCTAGCCTATAGAAGGCAGTAGAAGAGGGGAGGGGTTAGGTACATTCACAGGAATCAAGTACATATATCCTGGCATGTTGTACATCAAAATTCTTACAAAGTTCTTGCCTTTCTTTGGTAAGGGCAGTGAATAGGCTTTAAGCTACAGCCCTAGTCACAGTAACAACATCCTTTTGTAGCACATTGCTGCCTGGTTGTTATCTGGGTGTTCAGATCACTTCTGCTAATCAAACATGTGACATCCTCATACCCAACAATGTACCAGCATAATTTGCATTTTCCTCCAAGTGCGATAGAGTATCTTGTCCTACAAAATGCAGAAGTGGCATACTGCAAAATAAAAGCCCTTGTTTTAGATGTCTATATGGGTTGCAAGAGAAACCATAGGTCTTACAAATGAATTGAAAGGATCTCAACTGCATCCCTTGATCACCCATGCAAAAGCTAGCTGAAATAAATTGAATCTTGCAATGTTCCTTTTCAGCTGACATTCACTACCACCTGAACAGGAACCTTCTGGGGAATAAGATGAACTACAGTAGACTCTTTTTTTTTTTTTACCCAGTTAGCGTAAGACTTTTTTGGTGTGCCCAGCAAAGTCTATCTTTTGGGACTCACCTATTTACTCAGTCCTCTTCTCCTCTATGCCTTCTACCAAACCTCTATTCTGACTGGTTGAGCTATACCATGACTCATGTGATCATAATCACCAACCCTCAGGAAGTCTCCATACAACCTAGTGATACAATTCATGTGTGGTTGGCAAGGGGATATTGTTTTTGCAGCATTGCGGGAATGTAGCTTAAACAAGTATTGTTTAAAGCTTCAGGTGTGTTCCCGCATCATGCTGAAGGATATAAAAACACAGAACATAGAAAGATAGGCATCCATGACACAAAACAAAATTGGTCCATCCATTCTGCCCTGTTATACCCTATCATTGCCTGGGACCTATTGTCTTGATGGGATTTCTGGCTTCACCTCCTCCTTCTATCTCCTGTATTACAACTACCCCCTTGAGTAACCATTAAATCCTTACCTCTGTCCTCTCTGTCCTTGAAGCCATTTACAGGTTTTGTACCCACAAGTTCAGCTGGCAGAATTTTCCATGGCCCCGTCACACTCTCTGTAAAGTTAAACTTTTTAAACCTTTTCACTTGTCTTCTGTATCTCCCCCCATCAGCTTCCACTTATGTTCTTGTGTTACTCACTCACTCACTCACCCCTTCCGATGAATATTTCCTCCCAGGTAACCGTGTCCATTCCTTTCTGGAACTTGAAGGTCTCTATCATGTCCCCTCTCTCCCTTCTGGGCTCCAGCAAGTACATGTTCCTGCACTTGCTGTGGTTTATTGGCTGCATTTTCACTCCATCACTGCTCCTTCTACACCTGTTTCCACCGCAGCTTAATATGTCACTGCTACATTCTTTTTTGGTTACTTACTTTATCCATGGCTGCTAAGTCAATTCCTGTAGGATCTGCCCTGTTGGCGCTGAATCATTTTAGTTGCCCTATGCTGTACTGTCTTTCTGTAGGTGCAGACTCCAGAAAAGAATGGCAGTATAGACTAGACGTTAGAGTAACAAGCTGCAAATGAGCTTGGTATATCCAGCAGGTCTGGGTTTGATTCCCACAACTAGAGGTGGGCAAAGTTAGAAAACTTTGCTTTTCGAAGAAATTAACAAATTTTACTAATTTCGCCAAATTCTCATTTAAACAACGTTCTACTTCGCCTTAAAGGAGAACTTTGTGAATGACAAAATTGTGAACTTTGCTTGCAGATTTTGGGTCTAAGGTGAAGTTTGCAAGGATCCATGGGATTGGAGGTCACATGGTGCTGCAATGAGCTGTATTGCCATGTGTAGGCTGCATTCAGTGCAGTGTGAGGAAGAGACATTCAGTATTAAGTGTGCTCTGTATCTTTGTGCCTAGTAAAAACTTTTGAAAAGCATTTAAAATAGGCAGTTTATTTCCAACAAATCACTCCATTAAGTGTCTCCTGTGCCTTGTGCCTCCAGATCACAAATTATTTGTGGTATTTGTTTGTGATTTAGTTAGTATACAGTTGTAATTTACTTTTTTGTATTGTGTAGTGAAGCAGTACTGTTGGGGGAGAGGAGATTAGCTGCAGCAAGTTCCAGAAAGAAAAAGGCAGGTTAGGCAGCCTTGTCTGTTTTAACAGTACTACTACTGTTGTAGTGTTTTGTATGAATTTTTTTCCTGTTTTCTTTGGTTTATAACTTTAGTTCTATAGAACAGTTAGGAGTGTTTTACTGAATTATTTTTGTCACCGTAGTTTGACTATATTGATTACATTTTTGTTTATTGAGTGAAGTTAGCAGTTTTTCTTGCCAGAGTTATTGTGTCTCATATGTTCCCCTTAGTCCCTGTAATCCCTGTTGTATATTGTTTGTGTAACAAAAAAAAAAGAAAAAAAATGGCAGCAGTGTGGGTGCTGCTGGTGATTTATTTATTTAAAAAGTTGGTAACTGGGAAAGGCACACTGAGCCAGGGCTCATTTTCAGATGCGACTTGAGGAAGCGGTAAAGGGAGATACATGTTACAAGTACAATACAATATACAGAAATACAAGTCAAAAGTCAGCAAATTAAATACAAGGAGTTGGTACACTCTGAGGAAATAGCAAAAGTCATGGACAGTCAAAGTAAATCACTGTAGCAGCCACGGATAAAGTAAGTAACCAAAAAAGAATGTAGCGGTGACATATTAAGCTGCGGTGGAAACAGGTGTACAAGGAGCAGTGATGGGGTGAAAATGCAGCCAATAAACCACAGCAAGTACATGAACATTTCTGCAGCAGGTGAGAGTGCATAGTGATGCTAGTTATGAGGAGCTTGAGCTTCAACAGAGGGTGCTGCTGCTTCCAAAGGGTGTGCCCATCATTCTACCGTGACACTTCCTTTATGCCCTCCATGAACCGATGCTGTCATGGACAGACCACCACCTCCCTCCACTTTTCCTCCTACTCAGCCCAGTGATTTGCCATGTGATGGGTTCTCTGGCCCATAGTACCCATGTGGGTCCTCTTCTTGCTCTGGGGGACATGTTTATTGCGTAGGTTGCAAGTGACCACACTAACCCTAACCCTAACCCTAGTGTCTCATTGGACAACACTGCAACTTTAACAAGCAATAATAACTCCGCCAGTCTTTGGAGTTAAGGGACACTCTATACATCCAAGCAAGGGTCTCAATGTGCACTTTAATAATAACACATAATACACCTGGAAAAATTAATGGAGTGTGCACAACATCCCCAAATCACCTCCTAACTTGACCATGGTGCTAAATCCACACAAGTCCAATAATCACCCAAACTGCAACAACTATCTAACTCCTACTGGCCTATAATCAAATCAAGTTTCAGACAAATGCGACAAAATTTGACAGAGTTATGCTTACAAAACTCAAAAGGAGTTGTTGGTGGAAGTCATTTTGACCCAACTTCACTTTTGTGTACTCCAAAAGACGTTACAGGTGAAGTTGTAATGTGAAGTTACCAATGGCAAATTTCCTATTAAACAGAAGAACTTTGCAAAATGTTCCACAGAGGTGAATTTGGCAACGTTGCATTAACTTCACCTGTGAATTAAAACTTCACATCTCTACCCACAGCCTCCACTTTCATACTGTGTGACACTGAGCAAGTCACTTAACCTCCCCAGTGCTCCCAGGCTGCCCCTGAAAACAGGCATTTGTTACCAGTGGGCCTTACCTGGTTACCAAAGACTTAAAAAGGAAAAAGAAAAAAAAAGAATTGGGCACAGTACTCCAGATGAGGCCTCACCAGTAATCTCTAGAGAGGTAATATTATCTCCTTCCTCCTGCTATCAAAGCCCCTCCCAATATACCAGGACACTTTAAAGGTGATAGGAAATGAGTTTTGCATTGTTAGCTTCTGTCCCATTTTTCTTTCCATGCCATCTATGTATTCTGATATACGTTGACCAGTTTTGATACATAAAAAAATCTAGCTTTGGGGTGCCTTCAGATCTACATTGAGTTCCTCTCAACTTACTAACTATGATCTTTCTTTTCATATTTCTAAGACATGACACATCAGTAACACTATCCCAGTCTATTCATCTGAATGGCTTAGTACTGTGTTACTGATGTCATAGAATGTTCAGGTAGTATAAAAAGAGATGCAAGAGAGAACACAACTGCTGAGAAGGAAGGGATTCAAAGTAGTTACAAAAGGCAAAAATTAAATTGTTAATTTTTACAAAAAAAGTCAGAACATCTCAGAATATTGGAAAGACACTAAAAGAAAAAAAAGGAGGACATCTAGAGGCATAGAAAACTTTCTTATTACCTTTAAATGGCAGCATAAAGGAATCTTTCATATTAGGTGCCCACAGAAACGTAAGTATAGAGACTTATGTCATTCTGCTAAAAAGATAAAGGAAAAGAAGTGGGCCTCTGTTTTCTTGACTACTTATTAGTCCCCAAACAGTCTCCTGATAAGACATTTCCTGAGTGGGTGAAAACATCAAAGCTATATTGTGAGCCTAGGCTTGTTAACATTGCACAAAAGGTTCATGTTTCACTAACTGAGTCAAATGGAGAGTGATCCAGTCACTAGTGTGGATGGCGTTTGGTGAACAAGTTCAGCAGAAATCTGAGGTAGGCATGTGCACAACCTACCCATATTTTTCAAACAGTTTGGTTGGCATCAAATGTCCAAAATACAGAGCAGACAATAAACGATCTGCATCAAAAACCCTGGCTAAACAGATTGAATACCATCAGATAGGGCACTATCTGTATCAATAATCCCGGCTAAATACATTGAATGTTATTGGAAAGGGACTATCCCCATCAATAATCCTAACTAAATAAATCACATATCATCAGATAAGCAATATCTTCACAAATCATCCTGGCCAGACAGATCAAATGTCATAAGATAGGGCACTGTCTGCATAAATAATCCTGGCTCAGCAGATCTAGTGCCATTAGATAGGACACAGCCTGCATCAATAATCCTGGTTAAATAGATCAAATGCCATCAGACAAGACACAGTCCTCATAAATCATGCTGTCTAAACAAATTGGGTCCATCCGATAGTGCAATGTCTGCATCAATAATTCTAGCTAAATGGATCAAATGCTATCCGATAAGGCACTATCTGTATTAATAATCCTAGTGAAATAGATCAAATACCATCAGATTGGGTATTACCCACATCAATAATTCTGGCCAAATGGATCCGATATCATCAGACAGGTCACTGTCCTCATAAATCATCCTGTCTAATCAAACTGGATGCCACCAGATACGGCACTGTCCACGTCAATAATTCTAGCCAAAATAGGAAGCAGTATAGTGCTGTGGTTTGGGGCACTGAACTTCAAACCTGGAGACCTGGGTTTGACTCCCACAGCCCCCACTTGCATACTGTATGACGCTGAGCAAGTCACTTAACTTCCTTGTGCTCCCAGGTCACACCTGGAAACAAGCTTTGGCTTAGTGTGCCTTTCCTGGTTAAACCATCTCCCATTTCCCTTTCTAGCTAAATAGAGCAAATGTTATCAGATAAGGCACTATCTACGTTAATAATCTTAGCTAAATAGATCAAATGCCATCAGACTGCGTACTACCCACATCAATAATTCTGTCAAATGGATCAATGTCATCAGACAGGGCACCATCCACATCAATAATCCTGTGTAAACAAATCAAACACCATCAGACAGGGCATTATATGCATCAATAATCCTGTCTCTTCTGACCAAGAAATGTGTTTCTGCCGCAAACCACATACCGTCTAAGCAGCTCAAGTGAAATCAGATAGGGCACTATGTAAGTTTCTGGATAACTTAGAAATTGGGATAAATCACTATTTGCACAGCCCTAATCAAAACTCTTTGAACCTATTTGGATTATGAAATGGGTAGAAAAAATCCAAATCCTGATTGGCTGAGAGGTATTTTCAGCTGGGATGTTATCCCAGTACAACAGCCCAACTGAAAGTATCTCCCAACAAACAGAACCCAGCACCCACTCTGAGAAACTTCCTTGTGTGCCACAAAGAAAATACCCACGTCCATCATGGCTGGCATGGCATCTTGTCTTAATGTAAAACACTGTAATGGCCCTGCTCTATATGTAATACCACCAAACTTCAAAATAACAGTTACAGAGATTTCTCATATTCATAGTCTCTCTCTCACTGCCGAGCATGTTGACACTTTCCACTGAGCGCACATATGCAGTGAGAGACAAATGAGTGACAGGGCATGGCAGCGGCTGCACAAGGAGTTGCGGTGATTGTGTTGGTACCTGCCACTGATGGGATGGTGGGCAGAAATGTCATTGGGATGGGGAAGAGCACGCAGCTGGCTGAATCATAGTGACCTTCTCAGCAGCTACAGTTTCTTGACCAGCGGGGTGGCAGACAATAGGGAGAGACGGAGTGTATAGCAGCAACTTCAGGATTCAGCAACAGCAAGCAAATTCTGCATTGTCCTCTTCATTCTCAGGATGGACAGTTTCCAGGATGGTAAGGCATCATCAGCGGTCGAGCCGCCACACAGTTGGGTCAGACGGGGGTTGGCAGTGCCAAGGAAGTGGGAGCCAGGGTGGGTAAGCAGAGATAACTGCAGGGAGAGGGCAGCTTTAAGGGCAGCGCTGCCTTAATTCTCCTTATCATTGCCCATACTTGCTGCCTATCTGCAGCATTTGTGCCACTTGATGGCTAATGGTGAACACCACAATCTACAGGCACTATTTGTTCTTTTTTCAATTTATTTTTATCTTTTTTCCATTTGTTTTTTACAGATTTAAACCATAAAGACTTCTAAAAAAATTATTAATAATAATGTTGGACACATTGCATAACTGCAATAAGGCACTCCAGGGGGTGCCTTGTGGTTGGATAACGGCCCTTCTCAAGTGATGGAAGCACTCAACTTCACCCCGTGTTTCAACCCACCCTAGGAAGGCCATTATCCCACCATAACCCACCTGCTATTGTGCCTTATTGCTTAATTATACCATGGATCTATGAAGAGATGAAGAGGCCAAGATGCCTGTCATTAGTACTCCCCAATATTCAGTGGTAGAAGTTAATCTTACATTACAAAATCACTTTGTTTATGTATTGTTTAAAGTTCAGGCTGTTTCAAATTCCTGCTATCCTCTGGGTGAAAAAGAACTTACTCTTTTTAGTTTTAAAGTGTGACATTTTAATTTGTCTACCATGGCCCCAGGAATAATTGTCCATCACTTGTGTATCAAGGTTCAGCTCTTTGAGAAGTTCTATGTCTGCTAATATCATACATTAGGGCCTATTCATTAATGTGTGCCCTGAAGGCGCATATCTGAGCATGCAGCTCCACACCCTTGGGAGATCCATACAGGGGCTGCATTCACAAACACCAGCCCCTGCCCAGCTCCCAGACGTGGCCCCAACTCCTGGAATGCAGGTCTGTGAGGGGCAGGCAGGTGCAGAGCGACGGATCCATGCAGGCAACAAATCGGCTGCTCTGGCAGGGTCCTACAATGAATCCCTTGTGCCCATGCAGTGCCATGTTGTTGGCCAGCACACAGATCATTGACCGTAGTGTTGAGGGGGGTACCCTGGCTAACCGCACCCCCGACATCCCGGTGTGTCCAGATGGCAGGGGCATCTCTACTGGGGGGGCAATTTCCCCTCTGTGTCCACTTTAACTAGTGGCTGTTTCCCTGGGGGGCACATAACCATCCCCAATGGTTTACAGCTGCCCTGCAAAGACATAGCTGGCAACCCCATGCACAGCACTCTGCACCACAGTGAATGTGCGGAGTGCTGGCATGACACCCGCACCACCCTCAGGTCTTGCCCCATGTGAAGCTCCACGATCGGCCAGGGGATCAGATGCATGGGGGGTGTATATGCACTGTGAATGTGCACAGGGGCTGGGCAGATGTGGAGTGGGCTACACGCTGGAGATGCGCGGCACATAGCCCACTCCGCACCTTTGTGAATAGGCTGTGAGCAAGTCTCCTCTTAACCATGTGTCATCTAATCTCATAAGCTTTATTTTATCTGTTGAAACCACATGTAACCCCCTTGTTATCCGGGGTTACTAGAATCCCAGTAAGACCTAGTGGTAGGCAGGGAAGGCAGCTTGTGAAACTCCAGTTAAATGGGTTTCACACTGTTTCACTCTGTTCTCAGTCACAGCTGAGACTTGAGAGATGACATCACCATAGAACTGTTGCAGCTACATAAGCCACATTGGAATATGCAGCTCGGGGAGTGAGTTTACAACTTTGGGAGTTTTCAAAGTGATTCTTCTGTTTACCTCCCAGGAGGAAGGAGCTTCAGTTTACCTTTTGAAAGTGGTGGAGACCGCTGTCCAGGTCTCAGTGCCCCCTCCCTCCGGGGGGGGAAGAAAAGTCCCTCTGTGGATGCCAGGGGCAATCCCCTATGTCCACTATGGAAGAAAGCTGCCTGTTTTTTCAGTTCTGTTCTTGTATAACAGTAAAAGGATGTGGTACTTCGCCTGTGGGGCACCTGCAACGAATGGGTGAGTGTTTTTCCCCATTTGAAGGGGCAAACCAATTGTTTCATTACTTTGGAAAGATAAAGGAAGTTGGAATGTGGACTGCTATTTGGGAGGACTATTTCAACTAGGACAAACAAATGGAGCAGTCAAAAAGTCTAAAGTTTTAATGGATTTCAAGTAATGCTGTAGAGGGGGTGCTTCAGGTCATCCACCGTTTAATCTACATTTTCACAGTTTAAGCTTGTAGAGGGGGTGCTTCAAGTCATCCACTGTTTAATCTACATGTCAAAGTTTGAAGTTTATGTTTGTCCAGAGAAATGGCTGGGTATGGGCTGTGGGAGCTGGAGGTGGGAACACCCCCCATCTTTAGTGACCAGGTCCACCTCTACGGATTTCTCCTGTGATTTGCTACTTGCCTCATGTGCCTGTCCAGTGATGAGGTGGGTACCCAGACGTGGTTCGCAACTTGAAAATCTCTCTAGGAGTCGCAGACTCTATGTGGTGTGGGGAGCCACAGGATGGGAAGATATACTCCTTGTTTGATGGAAGTTCATGGAAGTAAGAAATCAAATCTCTCTAGGAGTCACAGACTCTATGTGGTGTGGGGAGTCACAGCTTGGGAAAATATACTCCTTGTGTGATGGGAGTCTCTCCAAGTAAAGTTTGGGATCATTCTCAAATGGACCGTCAGTCAAGTGGCCGGCAGGGGAGCCGGGCCAGTTGGGCTGTGTATCCAAAGCGCATGCAAAGTCCGGGCTGAGTGCCTGGTGGGTCCAGAGCCAGATAATAGTAAAAATGTGTTCATTCTACAAATGGACCGCCTTTAGTCTCTATCTGCATATACAGTAAACGCAGCCCCTTGGGGGACCATTCAATGCTTTGTCATGTGTTATCTAGTTTTGAATAAAGCCACACTGAAAAATCCCAATCCTGGTTCTGGACATTACAGTTATTGCTTCCTGTAGTTGGATTTACTTGGGTGCCCCTGTGCAGAGTAGCCAATCCTAGGTCCCTTGTGCCAGGTAACCTCATCCTCCCCGAACCCAGGTCCCCACCAGGTATTGCTGCCAACGCCAACAGCATGCCACCTGTCGTTTTAGTAAAAAGGCAGGGGTGAGGGGTTACACACACATCAGCTTAGTTTCTTTCCTCTTCACCCTGTTCAGTTCCTGTTTCTCACTCTAAATAGGGGACCAGAACTGGGTACAGTCATCCTGATGAAGTCTTATGAGACTCCTGTATAGGGGAAAAATAACATTTTACCCAGGAGCAAAAATGTCTTCTAACGCAAGCTGGTTATTCATTTTTTCTCTGTGTGTGAATATCTTTCTTAGTGCTTGTGAAAGGTGCTGGATTGACAGCACACTGGAATGTGAAATCCTCTGCTTTTTTCCACAAGCCAGTTTTCCATTGTTTTTTTCATAATTTCTCTATACTACTCCATTTGACTAGGCATGTTATCTACTATAATCTCCAGACCTTTTTTCTTCTTGGCAGTGGTACAGCTAGGAAAATAACATTGTAAGCCAGAACCCTTTGGTGCCACTTTGCCTGCCCATTGTAAATATGCCCATATATGTTACCCATAACCCTTGTAAACCCCATATTGTACTTCAGTAACTACATTATAAGAGGAACAAAATACAGCAGTACTTAATTTTATGCATTCAGCATTATGTTTCATTCAAACAGAGCACATAAATCACATTATAGTACCTACAGGGGTGGATATCAGACAGTAGGAGTAACCACAATCAATGGTCAAGGCACAGAATGTCTCTTCCCAACTCCAGTCAACTTGTAAGTCATGGTTTAATTGGCATATGCATTCCTACACTCGTGCTTTCCAGTACCAATTCTGCTAAGCACGAGCAGAGACAGCATGAGGACTCAACAAGTGCAGGTCATTATACCATGGCTGTGTCATCATGATTATTGTTCGACGAGAGTTTTTGAGTGTACTGATTTCCATATGTAATAGACCCTAACCATACACTACATGGCAGTAGTTAGTAAGGAAGAGAATGAAGGAAGAAACCTTGAGTTTATGTAGTGCCTTGCATACACACTATGTACAAAATCGATTCAAATGCCACGAACCACTGCAGCAGTAATTAGGTGTATATAGGGAGGGTAAATGGTATTAAGGGAAGTTAAGAAAAGTTCAGGGCAGTTATGTACAGAGAAAGATAAGGAGTCAGATGAGGTTAAGTACAGGGAGGCTAAAGTAGCAGTATATGTTAGTCGACAAAAAAATATGTCATTTGACGTTTTGCAAAAATGTTTTTCTGATATTCTTATAGTCTCGATCAGTATCTTTTTAATTTCCTCAGATATTAAAGAAAAGAGGTTTTATAATTTGTTTTCCAATAAAATTACTCAAATTCTTAAAGAGGGCCTCTACTTGCAATGTTTAAAAATCTCTTCTACCGAGGGCATCCTTGGACTGTACGCACTACAGGATCTAGTAGAGTGATGCTATCACATGTTTCTGATGGTAAAAAACACGGCACCACACCAATATGCTTAATTTTTTAAAGGTGGGCATTGCATGGGAGCAAGAACTAAAACCCTTCAAAATCACATACCTCAGTTCAGAAATGAAGTAAAATGAAAAGAAAAATTGGTATAGGGATGTTTTTTTCCAGAAATAACATTTTTATTAAAAAAAACAACAAAAAACAGCAACATGGTGACAAAGACATATTGCTGCTTTAATTTACTTGCTCAAAAATAAATCACACAAAAAGGCAGTAATGGCCGGATTAAAATCTGGATCTTCAGATTCAAAGTCCTGTGCTTAAACTAGTAAAGTTATTCCTTTCCTGGATGTACATTAACATTCACAATTGAACACAGTGTACTCATTTGTATGATGGAGGTACACCTTTTACATAACTTGATTGGTCACACGTATTTCTGCAACTAAAGCTGAGTAGAGAGTCAAAGACATTTACAGCTATCATTACATAGCATAGGTTTTATCAGTAAGTGCTGACTGGTTTGTGCTCATATGAAGATGTGAGTAGTGAACCATTTTTCCAAGATCCTGTCAAATACACTCTGAGGGACTGTCATAGTTAAGGAGAATAAAAGCAACTGTTTATTCTAAGCTCAAAGAAGCAGTCTTTGACAGGCTGCATATTAGTCACAGGAATCATTGCAATGAAATACTAGGTTACATTCAAAGATGATGTTAAAATTAGAAAGATACTGTAGGTTTGGTAAGTTCCAGCTATCCCTATCAAAAAAGGAGACTTTATCTGCATCTCACCCATTGCATGTTTGGTGTGGCCAGATTGATCATGGCAAGGAAGGAAAATATAGACTTTGCTGGTCTACTGTATGGACACATAATTCAACTATTCATCAAACGTGTACTTGAGCACTTTAGTGGGGGGAGAAAGAGTAAGACCATGGGTTCACTGGGGGGTATTTTCAGAAAAGTATCTGTTTTTTGGATGCAGGTGCATGAAATCTGCCCTGATTGTTTGGCAGTCCCTGTGACCAACCAGGCAGCTTTTTTCTCCCCAACTTTCTCAAAAGTCAGCTTCCCTCAAGTGGTCCACCATGCTGTGATATGGAGTGCTAAGAGCGGCAGCGCAAAGGGCATTGAATTGGACAGCTTCCATGGGAGGCAGCCATGGCAGGCAGCCATCAACTGGTTATGCTGTCTGTTGAACTTCAGGGACTTTCTGAGTAGCAGCTACATTTTGTACTGTCTGAACACTGACACATGTATTTAATACTTTTTTTTATATTTCTATTTATTGAGTGTTTTGCAACAGAACACAAAACAGACAAGAACCCAACAGAATAAACACACACATCGGGCTGCATAAAACATGACATTTGCTAATTTGAGTACAGTTCATTTATGCCTTGATGCTGTTGTTTTGATTCCACTGTATGCAGTATTTCATGACGTCTCTCCTGCAATTGGTGATGTTTTGATATCTTCTGTAGATCAATTATGTGAAAAGTTTTACTGTGTCTGTCCCTATACTACGTATCCTTATATACCTTACCTAAACAGTTGTGGAGTATGGGTGTTTTCATTTTCCCTATCTTCTCCCTATATCGGTGAGGTCAATGTCCCTATTTAGGTCAAGCTACATTAAGATCTCTTAGCATTCCTTGATCACTTAACTCTAATGGATTAGATGTGCAGTACTTATCTAAGCATTTTGTCTCATTTAAATTAGAAAGGCTTACATAGAGTTAGTATTCTTCTCTGTCACGGTATTGTTGTGCCCTGCACAGCAACATCGTTACTTCTCATTATAGGTTGCATGCTGTGGTTTGTGGCTCCCACTTGCCTCTTATTTGGCTTACTCCTTGTTGGTGAGTCTGTACCAATATTATATCCACACTATACTGACCCTGGTACTCTAAATGAATGTGTTCTAATACTTTAATTAATCCTTAATTACAATACGTGGGATGCACAAAACATGATCCCCACAGATCTTGTGTTAAAATTTGTGTAACATAGCCAGCCTGGTGGTGCTGAGGGCAGAGGCGCTGGTCGCCACACCTTGTGCCACACTGAAGACCCGGGTTTGGGAGTAAGCATGGGTCACCAGGGGCTGGCAGGGGAGGAGAGAGATCTAGCATGCGATATACTTCTCTCCCTCTCTGGGAAGGGGGGTTCAAGACAGTCGGCGCCCGACTGCCCCCTGGCAGAGGCTGGGAGTTGGGGATGCACGCCATGCACTGGGGAGGAGTCGGGGGCAGACACCAAGATGGGGGCATGTGCGGATGCATGCATGCTCCTGGCCACCATTGTCATTACATGCCCACTGACTCGAGGGGGAAAAGCATGAACAATGGAAAAGTGTCACCTCTCATGCAGGTTGATGGCCGTCTGTGAGTGTTCATTGGGCGCTGGCACCTGAGCTGAATCCGTGAAGGGTGGGGAGTTAGGGGGCTCCCTTCCACCCCACTGTGGGGGGTAAGCCGGAGGTGTTTCAGGGTGCCAGCTGATATTTTGTTCCTTTATCTCCCTAGACCTAATTAGACTCATCTCCATAGAGGACATACAGCTTTACCCTGGGCCAGTTGTGATACCTCCTCATTATCTCAGCCACCTTCCCTTGAAGATTGTAAATGATATCAAATTATACAATGTCCTGATTAGCTGGCTGGCATGATTTATAACCTGTAAATCATACTATCACCCCATAGGAAGAAGTGCCAGCCAGCTGCTTCCAGAATGCCTCCTACTTTAAATCGCTTCGACCACCCAAAAAGCTGCTATGTTGCCCTATCAGTAAAGGGCACAGCAACAGAAACCGTGAATTTTAAAAATCCACCAACATCCAAACTGCTGCACCAGCAGTCCCCAAACCCACCATAAATACCACAAAAATGTTCTTTTTTAAAACAAATGTACTATACTTCTTAAACAGGTAAAACAGCAAATACCTCCAAACGGCAATGGAGACCAAGCTAAGACCGTGGCTTCTGTCTATTACATGCTGTGTTCAGCATAACAATCTCAGCTGCCACCCCCTGAAATCCCCTGTCCCTTGAACGTCCCCAATGATCAGTACTAAAGAAGCTGCTGACAAGCCCAAGCTGCGAGAATGAACTATGCATGCACTGTTTAAATTCTGCTTCTGCAAAGAAGTGCAAAGTAATGTACCTGGGAAACAAAAAACCAGGGGAAGAGTACACAATATGGGGGGAGGTACTAACAACAACAAACAATGAAAGGGACCTGGGGGTAGTCATATTAGATGACGCAACTGTAGGCAAGCAATGTGAGAAGGCAGTAAGGAGGGCTGGGGGATACTGGGATGCATAGGGAGCGGCATCACCAGTAGAAAACAAGTTGCTATCCCTCTGTACAGACAGTTGGTGAAATCCCATCTGGAATATTGCATTCAGTTCTGGAGACCTAATCTCCGCAAGGACATAGACAGGATAGAGGCAGTGCAGAGGAGGGCAACTAAAATGGTGCAGGGTCTGCATCAGAAGTCATATACAAAGAGAGACTAAAGGAGCTTAATATGTATACCTTTGAGGAAAGAAGGGAGAGGGGGACATGAAAGAAACTTTTAAGTACCTCAAGGGAATCAATAAAGTTCAAGAGGGTAGCATCTTTCAGAAAAAGAGATGTGCAAGAGCAAGGGGGCAGAATTTGAAGGCAGAGGGGGAACGGCTCAGGGGCAATGTAAGGAAGTATTTTTTCCCAGAGAGGGTAGTGGATGCATGGAACGGCCTTGCTGAGGAGGTTGTGGAGTCAAAACAGTGGGAGAATTCAAGAATGCATGGGACAGACATAAAGCAATTCTTGTGGTGGTAGGAGGAAGCAGGCTGTGTGTTAACAAGGATCTGCAACTTATCCAATAGGTAGGAAAATGAGCAGACTGGGTGGGCCAGGCGGTCCTTATCTGCTGTCAAAGTCTATGTTTCTATGTTTCATCTACTGCACGTGTTCACCATGCTGCCACCACAACACACAAGCACATTCATGGAACAGTGGCCCTGTGTGATGTGACACTGACAGTAACAGGAGAGCGACCAGGGAAAAGACGCGAGGAGGACAGGTTAGTGCAAGGCTCAGGTGCGGTGTTTGAAAAAATTGGTGTCAGCTCACTCACTGACAGTCAATAGTAAGCACAGTTAAGTAGCTAGTTGAGAGAGCGGGAGACGCCAATGAAGTTTTTACTCAAAGCAACTTCTTCTTGACATTAGGCATCCGTGTGGCATGTGGTTCTGCTTCTGAAGTGCTGTCACCATTCACCATGGTCACAATCTCTTCCACCTAGCAACATAGAACTATTTTATCTGGTGCAGTAACAAATTCAATACAAATGATTAAATGATTTAAACTGCAATATATATATATATATATATATATATATATACATATACATATACTGTATATATATATATATATATATATATGTGTGTATATTTTTTCCTTTCTCACAGAAACTAAAAGGGGACATTGTATAATCGCAATATACCACGAGAGGGTGTGGGTGATAGCAGGATTTACCCACGCCTGGTGTGGTTTCCTCACTTGTCCTGCAGCCCCATGAGCAAACCACCACACCAGGCGTGAGTAAATCCTGCCACCACCCACACCCTCTTGTGGTATATTGCTTAAATTGCCCATTTAAATATCAGAAGTCTGATCCCTAACTTTGATGAACTGACAGTTTGGGCTAATCATTATCAACCAGATATTCTTGGTATCATAGGGACTAGGCTAAGTCCTACCATATCTAATAACCTGTGTGCTTTGCCTGGGTACAACAGCATGAGATGTGAGAGGTCGAATTCCAAAGGGACGATTACCATGTTTTATTTCAAGTCACTTCTCAATGTCACCGCTGTCAACTGCTCTAATTTTTTTTGGCCTGCATATGGAATTAAGCTATATTGTACTATTGTTAGGCAATGCTGTGAAGGTTTTTTTTTTTTGTGTATATAACACTCCTGCAGGTGGTCTTAATGCATTATCCTCCATCATAGGCTCAGTGGTCCCTTTTGTTAAAATAAATAAACATATCTCCCTTGGGGATTTCAATTTAAATTGGTGAAGCAACAAAAGAAGTAGTATTGAACAGTGCTTTACAGATTACTGTATAACAGCTTAAATTCATGCTTGTTATACTTAGTGCTCCGAGCACACCCAACATTTCCATGCCATTTTATTTTCTTTTTTTTCCTTTAATCTGTTTATGGCTCCATGCCAGTGGCCTCCATCAGCCGGGATACCCAGCCCCATCGCCTCAACTCCAGTTGGATCATGCCAGCCAATACTTCCAGGGCTTACTCCCCTGGCGGGGTTGGCGGGACCCCCCATATCCCACCATACCACAGATCCAACAATGAACTGATCATCCAACCAGTCGGGTGTGGAGTCTGGGGCAGGGTGGCATCCTGCCACCAGCATTGTTATTTTCTGTATCCCCCCCCATTGAATGGCGGATGTGCAGTGATGCCAGGACATATGTCGACATCTGCCTGCCCCTTCCCTGTGCATGCTCCAGTGCTCCAACCCCCCAGGATTCATTAGGGGTCAGGCAAGCACTGGCAGCAGACCCTTCCCTCCCCCTATTGGAGGAGAGCTGTCCCTGGGATGCACAGTCCTCTTCCCCCCGGCCGGCCCTCCGACTCCCGGGCTCATTCCTGAACACAGGTCAGGGGCATCGCAGGCAGACACTTTGCCAGCAGGCCGGCCCACCTTATTTTCACTGGTGGAGACCTAGCTGCTGCTGTATAGTGATTCATCCAGTATTCACTGTCTTTATTTTACTGCTAATATGGAACCAGCAAAAACAGAAAGATAGTTTATATCTCCTGCTATACAGAACATCTTATACAATTACATTTATTAGAAGCCAGGGCTACTAATCATGGCTCCTAATCAAAGATGGGTACCAAAAACCAACCAGATTCCCCTCCTTCCCCTTCCTTCCCCTCCCTTCCCCTCCACTCCCCTCCCTCCTTCATCTCGCCCCACAAGAAACACTGAAATAGGAGCTGGCATTCATGCCTGCACTTTCCCAGAGAGCTGCTGTCCATGTTCATTCATGTTTGGCATTCAGCCTTCAGAGGAACCACGTGGTCTGAGCATGGTTTCACAGTCATGATCAAAATACATATCTGCCTATCTATCTGTCAATAAATGACACTAAATAACTAACTGTTTGTATTACCAAGAAGGCAGGTGGTTATTTAAGATTGGGTGCAGTCCAAAGTTGTTGATAGTCACCACAACGCTCGGATGCCATGCCAACTCGCTGATCTCACACTGATCTCACTCGGGTAGGAGACATCATGCTTACTGATACTGGTAAATCACTTATATTTCCATATCTTTTCCACAGCAAACACCGCCAGTCTGTTTTCAGTAAGTTCCAGAGTAGTGTTTACTGTGTGATTGTGTGGAAACTGGTGTGTGGTTAGAGGGGGGCTCAAAATCCCAGAATCCCCAGCAACTGACATTAGAGCAGTAGGCAGCAGTGGGAGATTCAACAGCCAGCAGTGTATGTTAAGAGATTATATAAGCTCTGATCTTTTGTTTACTGTTCCTGCTGTCCTCCATGGGATAAGTACAGTCCCAGAGGACTGTACTTAGTACCAGGAGAAGAGTAGAACTGAAAAACATCTGACAGGAGATTATAGAAGCTCTAACATGCACTGCAGGCTATTGAATCTCGTCTCACTACTGCCTACTGCTCTGTTCTCAGCTGCAGGGAATTCTGGGATTTGTAGTAACAGAAGATGTCAACCTAGAAGTAAACAAAATTAGTCTAATACAATCTATTATACTGCAGTAGACAATAAGTAAACCAAAATGTTTTTGCATAGAACGTGCACATTGGGACCAGTCCCACACTTGAATGTGGGGCCCTTTGTGCTGACTGTTCCCCTTTTAAACAGGTTCCTATGGCAAACCTCAGCTAGGACTCTTTTTTGTAGGATCCTTGAGCCATTCCATTGCTTTTTAAGGGAAGGGTTGGAACTTAAGAACAACTGATTAAACAAGATATAGTGATGAACTTCTGTTCCATGTGTTACAGCAGGACTCATTCAATGACTGGGATTATGCCAGCTGAAGTAATGTCCAGACACAGAATTTTTAGTGGAGTTCTTTGCTATATACTGGCATACAAGCCAAAGTAGGCAGTGCAGAATGATAAAAGTGGTTCACAAAATGAAGACACCTAGATCTAGCTGTTTTTCAAATTTAGAATGAAAATTAAACTTCCTTTAAAAAATAATGTGAGTAATAGGAATGGTGCATTAGTAATTCACATATAATTTGCATATCATCATTATGCAGATACATGCAAATTACTAGCATTGCAAACACAAACCTGTTAACTCATTCGGCTCATGGCGGCCATTTTGGATAAGGTTAAACATAGAACCTTTCAACTCACATATGCGCTCCTAGGCTAAGTGATTTAAAGCCTTTTTGTGTTCTAGTTGGCATTAAGTCAGCTGACCTAAAGCTGTCTAATGGCGCTGCTCTGGGTATTTAGGAGTGTGATGTCACATAACCTGGGAGAACTCTTCAGTGGCAGACAAGTCTAGGTACCTGAAAAGTTGCTCAAAACCTTGGACCACTGAATTTCAGTATTTGGTTGAAAAACAAAAGGAAATTAAAAGGGGAAAAGTTCTAAACCACAGGTAAAGCAATTGTGTCAATGAAGGTATCTGGGGCATGTCTTCCATATCTGCAACTGATGACCGTGGTTCCACTTCCTCAACCAATAAAGACATCCTGGAAATAGGGATAATAAAGAGCAGCTGCTGCAGTGGAAGGTCTGTGCATAGAGTACATCTCGGAACTGTCATCTCTAATTCCAGAGTTTGTTCCAAGGCAGAGACTGCAGTGTAGCAATATGCTCTCAGCCAAGGAAAGGAGGTGCAATGGAGATTTTGACACCAATCCCCATTCTGTTCAACATTTCATGCAAAAGGGCATGTCAAAAACTTGTGATTTTTGGGGCCGGCCTGTTGGCACTGAGGGTTGAAGCACTGGATGCCACACCTTGCGCCACGCCAGTGACCTGGGCTTGGGAGCTAGCTCGGGTTGCTGGGGGTCAACAGGGGAGGGAGAGAATCAAGCATCTGATGGACTGCTTTCCTCTCCCAAGGAGGGAGGGCAGGAAGGACATTCTGCTCCTTGGCTGCCTCCTAGTGGAGATCAGGGGGCAGCACTGGAGTTTGGGAGGCACAGAGCTTGGCAATGTGATGCGAGCCTCCATGTGCACGTGTTCATGGCTGTGAGGGGGGAGAAATGGAAAAACTGAAAAGGGAGGTGACCACAGGCTAAGTGGTGCCCTGGCTGCTGCTGACTGGCATCCCGCTCTGCTTCTGAATCGCTGGAAGCCCCAAACCTGGATGTTCTGCCCTGGGTGGGGGAAGGATGGCCCTCCACTTCTTGGCACCACCACGGGGGGGGGAGGCAATCCATGGGGGACAAAGGGCTTGGTGGAACCAGGGGGGAGGGAACAGTGGACAGACATATGCAGCAGAGCAGCGGTGGAAGTACCTGTCTGTGGTCGCCCAGGAGGCAAATATATATATATATATATATATATATATATATAAAAATCTTCTATCCCTGCATCAGACAGACACCCACTACACCACTTCTCTGTGGTCTAGTATGCAGCAGTCTTGGGGCCACTTGTGTACATACCTGGGCCCCTTGTGTGCAGCTCTGGGAGCAAGCTGCTACAAAGAATATCAAACTGTTGAAAAACTGGTTGCCATTGAGAAATCTGGCACAACTGTATGAGATTGTCTAAGTGCACTGGCAGTGCCTAAGTCCACGGATGCCCTCATGACTGCATGCATAGCACCCACAGCACCCACAACGGTCTTACTCTTAAATAAGGTGGTGAGTATATTAGTTGTTATTTGGGAAACTAATAGCATTCAATGACTGCCATTAGGTGAAGCCATACAACACCCAGATGGGTTGTTAGCAGATCCTGTGCAACTAAAGCACATACTTACGATTTTGGCCTAGATAGTTTATTTATTTCACCAGGAAGAGGCTCCAATGAGCAAGCTTATTGGATGTTGTATGGCTCCACCTAATGGCAGCCGTTGAATGCTATTAGTTTCCAAACTAATATGATCAGCACCTTATTCAAGAGTAGGACCATTGTGGGTACTATGCGTGCAGTCATGAGGGCTGGAGTTTGTATCTGTATTTTTTGTGGCCTGAAAAGCACATTCCTGGGGGTGGTTTAAATGGGCTTGTTTTACTGAAGGGGTATATGGCCATAATACAAGGGAAACTCCTCTGCTCTTCTTTAGCAAGTGCCACAGGATATTGAACTGGTCTGTGTTCATAGAACATATTTGCTTTGAATGAGTTTAATGTTTGTGCTCTTGTGACTTGTATTGATACTTGAATAAAAGCTTCTTGCATTTCACTTTCTGGGAGGAGGCAGAGCCAGCATCCTATTGCCTTATTAGTTTAACTGCTCTGTGCAATTCATGTAATGGATGTCGCTCACTGCTCCCTACTAAATGCTGTAGGTACCCACTTTGTACATTTCCACTACACCCATAACGTTGAGTGCAAACATGTCCTAACACTTCAAAAATGTTATCTTCTGTCCTGCTAGAACAGAAACCAGCCACATGAACCATAGTGTTTGATAAGCTTTGTAATCTGCATAAACATGTGATATTTGTGTAAAGCAGCTTGGATAATACTGTAAAACCCATTGGGCTGGGTCGCACCTGACTTTGACTTTAGTTGCAACAGTGTCCTATATCAGGCCTTCAGATAAGCAATACATGAACCAAGGAAGAGATGACACAAGCTTCCCCACAGACTCCAGGTTCTACAAATAGCCCCGAGCCCCGGGCCTGAGCCTCCACACTCAGACACATAAAACATATTCCATATCAGAGAAATAAGGTCTCCACAGCTGTGTCTCTTTATTTTCATTTGTGTTGCTCCAACCTTGCATTCCCCTTCAAGGGTTTATGATAAGAGCAGCAGGGAGATAATAAATTAAAGCCTGCTGTTGCACTGAGCAACATCCAGCTAGCTGTGCTGGTTCTGTGAGGGTCCTTACAAAGAAAAATGGGGCTTTTCAGCTCTAATGGAAATTACATTAATGGCAAGAAGGAAATACCAGGAGTAATACTTCTATAATTTTCAAATCAAATAGTCCCCTAGGCCATTTCGTTTGTTGTGTAATGCCTTCAGTTGTTGGTACAGTACATTAACCAAATATTTATTGCACTGTATATGCTGGATATGCATATTGAAAGTGCACGTACATTGTGTCTGCATATATGTGCATGATGAAGTCACATGGTATACTGGATAGCAGTGTAGCCTAGTATTTAGAGTGCAAAATTGTGGACCTGGAGACCAAGGATGAAATCACACCACACACACTTAGTGTGTTGCAGTGTACATTTTATTTAACCAGTCTGTGCTCTGTCTTTTATTAGAGCCTTTTCCCCATCTTCCATTACAATACAATATTCAGATACAATTCAGCTTATATTTCATTAATGTTCTGTATTTATGTCCCCTTTTTCTTTATTACTGAGGAAATCTGCATAAAAACATTGGGTCAGATTCACGATGGGCAATTGTTCTATGTGATATTAGCGAGTATAAAAGAGTGAGAAGCATGTCAGCATGAGCAAAATGTTGAATGCAAATATAACCCTTGCCCAAATCAGCAAGCATTAAAATAGCGACTCTGGTAACAAAACAAAAAAAAAACAGGAAAACGGCACCCTACAATGAAAACACAGGACTCCACGGCACTACTGCCAGCAGTTATACCTGCCACCAGGAACCTAACCCAAACCACCCTGCAACCTCATTCCCCACACCTGTGCACCTCATTGAAACCACCTGCCCAGTGCTGTAGACACATGCCGCAGAAAGTCCAGCACAAGAGGCAACAAACAACACTGCACGCTTTACTGCCCGCACCCCCCACTAACTAATTATAACAGACTCTGAGGCTGCAGACTGCTGGGAATGGATGCAGTTGTTGCATGAAGTGCCCAGTGCTTCCTCATGCTACGTTTCCCTCGCTATTTTGGTAACTCGCTGTTTTGGCACACTTGCCATTTACTGATGTTAGCGCATATACTACACTCTCTATTGCCACAGGCGCTCGATTCGAGTCACCCACATTATGGGGTACCAAGGGGGTTGCAGGGCTTGCGTCAGGCCCTGCATCAAAATGTAAAATGAAAACAAGGTGCTGTGTCAGCATGTGGTCTGAAAGCAAAACAAAATGTTAATATTAAATGCATGCGGAAAATAGAAAATAGAGTTAAAATCGACATTAGTGTAGAGGGGAGGTAAAATAAGGCTTCTGGGATTCTGACCAAAAGAAAAAACATGGAAACCAAGCTGATCATCTGCCTTGGCTCCCAGCAGCCTTCTGGTTTAAATGACAGACTTATTTTCTACTAACATCTTTCAGCCACCCCTTGTTTTCCCTTAAGTCTGTTTGTATCTGTACACGTCTATTTTCATTTTCACCAAATGTCTCCATCTCTGTCTCCATCCCCCATATTTGTCACCTTTCAGCCTTTTCACTAAACCCTGTTAATTAGTCTCCACCCTGGGACTTCTCTAGCTCATTCACTGCTATTATGACTAGTTATTTCCATCATCACCTTTGTGTTTTCCAGATTCTCTCTTTATCTTGCCATTTAGCTCTTCTTGACCCAGAACCTCCCCCTTTTTTCTTTCCCCACATATATATCCCTTATTTTACCAGTCTACGCTAACTTTGTTTTTTTCTCTTTGGGATGTTTCCTGAAGAAGACCTAAGGCCGAGACGTCAATTTTTAACTCAGTTTTCTATTTTCAGCATGAATTTAACATTACCATTTTGTTTTGCCTGCATCAAACCCATTCAGTGGCACAGCTGCACCAACAACTTTGCCGAACACTGCAATCGATTCAAGAAGATCAGGTGCATTTATGACAGTTTGCCTAATTTATGGCAGCTTGTGCCAAATATTTTGTATAAGCTCCTTAAAAAGGGTGCTCGAGATTGCCATAAGCAAGACCAGAAAAAGCTGGTCCAAGTTGCGGCAATTGGTGCACGGGATCAAGAATCACAATCGCTGGCCAGTTAAATGCCACAAGCCCCATGCACCATTTGTTTGGTCAGCCGCGGCTTGCGGCATTTGCACTCCTTTGTGAATCCAGCCCATTATCTTTGTCATGCAAACTTTATCTCATCTTCCTGTTTCTCCCTCAATGAAGTCATGATTCCCTGTGTTCAACATCAGACTCTGTTGCTTTAGAGATGACAACATTTTCACACACAGAGTATTAAAGCCAGGCTATCTGCGCAGTGGCAGGGTTGCCACTTGCAACACTGTTCAGGAATAAGCCTGCAACCTTGGAGGCCGGCTGGGTGGAAGAGGATGGAGCATTCCATTGGACCCTTTCCTCCTTTGGGGATGGAGGGAGCCAGCACCCACTGCATTACCACCAGCTGGGTGACCACAGGTGACAGGGTAGAGAGAGAGCTGTTGCAAGGAAGGAAGGAAGGATGCTGACTGGCTCTGATGTGCAAGGCATGCTCTGCATGTGCATTCCACTGAGCCACTGACTGATGTCCTTAAGATTCCATTCAAACTAATAAAGGAGATAGGTTCCTTCGGCTGTGACCCATGATGTCTTCCAGCCTCATCATCTGCTTTTATCCTGAGGAGCTACTTCCTTTGTCTTTGAGAGCTGCATATTTTTTATATATCACTCTTATAATGTGGATATTTATGTAAGTTGTTACTTATATGTTCTGCTGATGGTTGCTGCATGCTTTGTAAGGTGGCTAGAGCCTCTTGGGTAGGGTGGCAGATAAATTGCTACTATATTTTGATTCTCCTTAATTACATACTCTGAGAACCATTCACAGGGTGCTTATAGTGGTCTCTCCCATGAATGGTTATATCTGTGGAGGAGAGTACATCACAGAAGGGACATAAATGCTGAAATTACATACAAGCTGAATTGTGTCTAAATATTACATTTTAATGTTTTCCAGCATACTAGAAAATCACTTTCACTGGCCTCATCTTACGTAACATCTATTTGCATGCCTACTGGTGTTGAAACTGTTCATGGATAGTAAAGCACTTTGGAGTATACTATGTACAAAAAATCTAATACAAAACCACATTCATTTCCTTCCTTTTTCTTTCCTCTGTTTTGCATGAAACACCTGCTAATATTTGTCATGTACGCACATGCACTGTGAAGACTTGCCACTGACTTCATGTTAAAATGTATTATGTTTAACTGCAGAGCTACACTTTTATTATCTGCAGTGTCAGTTACTCAGTAGGTAGCATGCTTGCCTCTAAGGCCAGAAGATTATAAGGTTGTGGGTTCTTGTCCCACACGTGGTACTTGGGGTAATACCCAGAACTAACACTAGTGCAGTATGAGGGGAGTGCTGTACTGGTAAGGTTCTGTCCTTTGGATGAGACATTAAAGGGACACTGTCAACCTTTTTTGCATCATATTATTTCTAGGTAAGTACCCACATTTTATGATTGCTTACCTTCTATAAAATTCATTGATGTTGCTGGTTGTTTAATCTGCATCCTTGCTTATTAGAACTGAAATTCATGGGAATGTATAGTTGTACACAGCCTTGTCCTGCTCCAAATTGTTTACTTAAGCTTACTGCATACTTCCTCAACATTAGAAACACCCTCAAACAGTGCAGCCACTCATGATACAATAGTCTCATCTACTTCCACTGCATAATGAGTAGCTAGATAGTATTGAGAGTATTCCTGAGTCAGGAAAGATGCAATTGTAGCTAGTCAAGAAATGTAAACAGACGTGCTTTGGTGTGGTAACACCAGTATGGCTGACACTCAGTTTTTTACTTGTTAAAAGGAAAAAGGAGTCTGAATCAGACAACCAGCTACATCAGCAGTCTCTATAGAATGCGAACAATCATAAAATGTGTTTTTTAACCTAGGGACACATTGAGGCCTAATGGGGTTGACAGTGTCCCTTTAAACTGAGGTCCCTTCTGTCTATCTCTTGGTCACTGTTCAGGCGGAAGTAAAAGATCCCATGGTACTTATCAAAGAAGAGAAGGAAAGTTTCCCCAGTGTCATGGCCAACATTATCCCGTCAATAAAACAGGTCCATGAAACCCACTCCCCAGCATGCACCTGGAAACAAGCTATAATAGATAAGTGTGCCTTTCCCAGTCAAACATTCTAAATAAAATAAATGAAAATGTTTACATACTGGGCTGTATTAAAGGTCTAAGTCCTACCTTAGATGAATGGCTCTCCTTTGCTCACTTGCGTGCTCTAGAGCTATCTCACTGGTGGATGAACTGCTGGCACAAACACCATGCGGGAAAAAGTAATTAAACTTTAAACTGAGCTTTACATCTCCACACACTTCAGAAAATAACATGATTCAACACATGGCTATGAAAGGGATGTATCACAAGTATGATCCCAACAGATTCCAAATCATACTTTGCACTGGGGTTTTAAGAGTTAATTTTTTTCCAACATACGTTTGATGCTTTGTTCTTCAATTCATAACACTCACTCAGAAAAAGTTTGACTTTTGCTGTGAAAGAAGCTCAGACCTATTCAAATACGGGTTATCATTTCTGTGAACCATAACAACACAGGCTAAGAGAAAGCCTACTATTGTAAAGTGTGTCTATGGAAACACCACAGCCACATGGGAGGACACTGGAAACAGGAAGTAAGAGATAGAGTAATCATTCCATGTACTTTACCTGATAATGAGCCCTTGTTGCCAGCTAGCAAATCTGCTTCATTTTGTAATTCTTCATCTTGCTGAGGCTCCTAATGGGTCAGAAACGGTGACAAAGAGGAAAGGAGAAATACAATTAGTGAAGTACAGGAAAGGCAACAACAGCAAATGCCTGAAAATGCAGACTTTTCAGTTCGGGGACTGGACTTTCATAATAGGCCAAACCTACACAAACTAATTGACATGGAAAATGTAATTTTTTACTGTTGTAATTTTTTCTGTTATATGGCTATTTAAAAACAAACAAACATGACATCAGAAATACGATGCTGTTTTAAGGTTCTGAGCACTTTATGACCAGTCGTAGGACAATTATTCCACAGATGGGACCAAACAGGTATAGGCAGTAAATAAATAAATAAATAAAAAAACCTACTATCTCAACATGCTGTAGAAAGTATATATAATTTGAAATTTAGGCATGAAATGAAATTGCACCCAAATTCTGGTGTAGGTTCACTTCGTGCCAGAGCGTAATCTTTTGAAGTCCTGTTCCTAGCTGGCTATTCTTTTTCCAAACACAAGAGCAATGCTGTATCAAACTTGCCCACAAACGCAGTCTAAAAGCCATTTCAACAGCAGCGTTTCCTTGGTGGAGTACTGAGGTTACACTGGCTAAGCTGGACTTCCTCTTTCTTTCCTTTTGCTGTTTCACCCTAAACTGCCCTCCTCGCACTCATCACTACTCCCTCTGTTCGATCTCTCCCTCCCCTCACTCAAGGGCAGGTGCTTTTTTAACTGTACTTCCTTTCTATCCCTGTTCTGGCTCACTTCCCTCCTCTATTACCTCTCCACTCTCCTCTCCCCATCCCTCCCCTCTTCTTTCTTCCTCTGCTCCACTGATGCCCACTCCATCTCAGTCCTCCATAGCAAAACCTCAGCTAGTCAATCTGCCTTATCCTAGTGTAAGTCCCCCACCCCTGTGTGGGTCTTACCTGTTTGGGATACAGCCCTTTTCTGCCCCCGATCTTTGCGACAGCTGCCGCCAAGGTCTTTTGTTCCTCGGCCCCGTGCTGGAAGCAGGGCCGAGGTCCGTTTAGCTGTTTGTGCCTCCAGGTGCCAGGGAAAAACTTCTGCCCCTACTTCAGGGGTTCCTAGGGTGACCATGTGCCATTTCCAATATGGCTGTGCATGCAGAAACAGCACATGCACATGCGTGGCCCAAGCTTTAAAGGAGCTATGGCTTCCAAGATTTGTGTGGCCATGCAACCGTTATTTAAACAAAGCATTCCCGGCTCGTGGGCATGCAGCAGAGCCAGGATTATGTATAAAATGCCTTTGGGCATGTAGTTGGTGCTCTTCTGAGCCCCAAGTGGTCAGTGGGACCGGGAACTGCATGATCGTGGTGCGCATGTGCACCCTCAGCATTTAAAGGTGTGAAACATGCGTCTGTTGTTTCGGGAGCCCTGACAGCCAAATGGGACTCCCCCTCAGCAAATTAAACATTTCCTTGGGCCCAGTTAGGGCAAGTGGGGCCAGGGCAAGTGGTTCTTTGTGGTATCCCGTGAACAGAGCGACTCAATTACAGTGAGTCAATGTGGGTGAGGTAAAAATATCGATTATGAAATGAGCTATGTGCTGTTAATAGCTCATTGTAAGTTTAGCGCTTTTGTTTTGGTAAGCAGTAGTTATTTTAGGAAGTATATAGGGATTTGTTTGTTGGGCCAGTTCTGAGCTGGCCATCTGGTGTAGTGGTTACAGTCACTGCCTGTGTAGCTGGTGGAGTCAGGTCCAGGACTGACTGAGGGAGATACTTTTTTTGTGTGTAGTTATTTAATATTTTTTTTTGGCTAGTTTAACTCCCGTACCCCCGCCCTCCCGACTTTGTTTCCCCCACTCAAATGTTGTCCCCCAACATTCTCCCCCTGCCAACCAGTGTCTCCCTCCAGGTTTCCCTGTCCTTCAATGTTCTCCCCTTCATGATAGTTATAGTAAGATGGGTGGTGCAGGGGCTGTGGGTGGCAGAGCCCCCTGCAGAAAAAGCAAGTGTAGCAGTGCTGATTTTGGAGCATGCTATTGTACTCTGCACTGTTTTGCACTTGCTGTTTTTGGTCGGTGCCCCATTTTCTCCATGCTGTTACCACATAGAACTGTTCTCTGCCCCATGGGGTCTGGCAAATAAATTGGGAGGCTGCAAAAGCCAGGCAGTCAAATTGTAAATAAAGATGGCAGCGCCCAGAGAATCTTCCTGCCACCAAGGGTTATGGGAAGGGCCAGAGGGCACCCTTCAGAGCCCAAGAAGTGACTGGCCAATCGGGTGGGGAGAAAAGGTCTGCTATATAAGGAGCTGTATCTGTGTATCTGGGAGGAGTCCAGGAGAATCTTTGGGATAGAGGAGACTGTCTGTGGGGCTACCCTAGCCAGAAGGCTAGCCTGGGTGAAAATAGGTCCCGAGCCTAACAGACTGTAGGCAGAGTGCCTGATAGCCTCTTTACCAAGCAAGGAAGATTGGACTGCTACTGTGTTTCTCGCAGTAGGACTCATTTAAGCTGCTGTCAGAACTGCTGTTCTCCCATCTAAATGCCTGTAACCTGAGTTGACCTGTTTGGACTGTTTCCCAGCCAAGAAGAAAAGTTATTTGGGCTAGGTGAGACAGTAAAAACCCAAGTAAACTTAATTTCACAAACAATCTGTGTGTTCAGCTGCACATCCAGGGTGACGACAAGTCTGCTAGGTACCCTGCGAAGATGACAAAAGGCCCCCATGGTGAAGATGATGAAAGGTCCCAGTGGAAGATGATGAAAGGCCCATGTGGTGAAGACGACATAAGGCCCATCCCAGATGAAGTATCTTGCACCTGTTAAAAATCCGTAGCTTGCAGCTGTTTTTCCTGGAGAGACTGTCTGTTGTAATCTGAGTGGTACCGCCAATCCGAAGCATTACTCAGCACCCCCTGAGACTGTCAACAAATTGTTAGTACCTCTGGGCTATGGTCCCGAACAGTTTTCAATAAAGTAATTAGTTAGTTAGATAATCAAAAGGGGTGAAGTCCTGGGCAGGACTTTGTTAAGCTTCAGGATAAGCCAGGCAGAAGATTGAAAAATTGTCTGCTTGTTTTGAAATCCCATTCAAAGTTCTACCGGTTTACATTTCTAAAAAAAACTGTTGTTATTCCCACTGTAATCCTTACCAATGTGCAACAACCCTACAACATCTGGCTGGCCACCAATTAACCCAGTGAAGTACCCACTGTAACAGACCTTCACGATCCTTACAACTGTAGGGGAAAACTGGGATGCACCTGTGGGGGTGGATTTGGGATAGTGTAGGGGACAACTGTTGGACAATTGTTTTTATGCTGTTTTATTCCCTCTTCTATCCATCCCCTATAATAAATAGGATGTTAGTTTGCTTTCTATTTCTTGTTCATGGTTATTGCTTGGTGTGACTTTACTCAATGTGGGGAAAAGTTAACTGTGTGTGGGAGAGAAACTTATATTTGTTCATGGGGGAAGGGTAGAGCTACATTAGAAACATAGAAACATAGAATTTGATGGCAGATAAGAACCGCTTGGCCCACCCAGTCTGCCCATTTCCCTACCTAATGGATAAGCTGCAGATCCTAGTTAACCAGCAGCCTACTTCTTTCTACCCCCCCCCCCAGAATTGCCTTATGACTGTCCCATGCATGCTTGAATTCCACCACTGTTTTTGACTCCACAACCTCCGAAGGGTTCCATGCATCCACAGCCCTCTCTGTGAAAAATACTTCCTTACATTACCTCTGAGCTGCCCCTTCTATCTTCAAATTGTGTCCCCTTGTTCTTGCATACCTCTTTTTGAAAGATGCTACCCTCTTGGACTTTGTTGATTCCCTGAGGTACTTGAAAGTTTCTATCATGTCCTCCCTGTCCCTCCTTTCCCGAGGCTATACATATTAAGCTCCTTTAGTCTCTCTTCATATGTCTTCGGTGCAGATCCTGCACCATTTTAGTTGCCCTCCTCTGGACAGCTTCCATCCTGTCTATGTCCTTGCGAGACTGGGTCTCCAGAACTGCATAGCAGTACTCCAGATGGGTCTCATTAGCTGTCTGTACAGAGGGATAACAACTTCCTGTTTTCACTGGTGATGCCTCTCCCTATGCATCCCAGTATCCCCCACCCTCCTTACTGCCCTCTCACATTGCTTGCCCACCTTTAAGTCATCTGATATGACTACCCCAGGTCCCTTTCCATTTTGTTGTTGTTAGTATCTCACCCCCATTGTGTACTCTTCCCTGGGTTTTTGTTTCCCAGGTGCATTACCTTGCACTTCTTAGCATTGAATCTAAGCTGCCATACATTTGACCATTCCTCTAACCTTGCCAAGTCCCTTCTCATCCTTTCCACCTCACCTTGATCATCAACTCTGTTGCAGATCTTTGTGTCATCTGCAAAGAGACATACTTTTCCTTCCAGTCCCTCTGCAATGTCGCTTATAAAGACATTGAAGAGGACTGGTCCTAATACTGAACCCTGCGGTACCCCACTAGTAACCCCCCTTTCTTCAGAGTGGACTCCATTTACTATTACCCTATGTGTCCTATTCTCCAGCCAATTCTTTACCCAGGCTATCATCTTGGGACCCACTCCCAGGCTGGCTAACTTGTATATTAATCTTTTGTGTGGGACTATGTCACATGCCTTGCTAAAGTCTAGGTAGGCCATGTCCACAGCCCCTCCCTGATCTACTACTTTGGTCACCCAGTCAAAGAAATCTATTAGATTCATCTGGCATGACCTTCCCGCTGTGAATCCATGTTGCCTTGGGTCCTGTGCCCCTCTGGCCTCTAGGTGCTTGACAATTCTTTCCTTCAGAAGTGATTCCATCATTTTCCCTATCACTGAGGTTAAACTAACAGGTCTGTAGTTTCCTGCTTCTGCCCTGCTCCCACTTTTGTGAAGGGGAATCACATCTGCGCTCCTCCAGTCCTCAGGTATCACCCCATCCTCCCATGATTTGTTAAAGAGGGTAGTCAGTGGTGTCACTAGTTCTACCCTTAGTTCTTTTAGAATTCTGGAATGAATCCCATCAGGCCCCATTGCTTTGTACACCTTCAGTTTTAAGAGTTCCTTCAGAACCCTATCTTCTGTAAATGGGCTGGTATCAACTTCTGTATCCAGAGTGTTTCTATTGTTTGTGTTAGGTACCTCCCCCTCTTCATTTGTAAATACTGAGCAAAAATATTTGTTTAGTATCTCTGCCTTTTCACAGTCACCCTCTGCCCGCCCCTCGTCCCCTTTATTAAGCCTCACTATCCCTCCCTTGGTCTTTCTTCGCTCCCTGATGTACCTATAAAAGGTTTTATCCCCCTTCTTAACTGAGTTGGCTATCTTTTCCTTGGTTCGGGCCTTTGCTGTTCTGACTGCCTTCCCAGCTTCCTTTTGCTTTAACTGATACAATTCTCTGTCCTGCTCCTTCTGTGATTCCTTGTACTTCCTGAATGCTTTCTTTTTCTCTTGAACCTTCATTGAGTAGCCTCTGTATATACCTCTGCCCCAGGTGGAAGCACCAAAACCTATTCCAGGTATTCTATTTGTGATTGCACCCAAAATAACCCAGGCCAACCTCAAGATAGGTCAGTGTGTAAGGGGGTGTCAGGGTGCGTATGACAGAGAGACACCCTTACACTAGCGTCTTCCCATACTCTGGGCTAAACCTTCCTCCCACTCTTTGCCTCTCCACCCTTCTTTTACTTTGTATCTTCTATGTGATATCTTCTCACACACCTGCTCCTGCAACTAACCTGTCCGCTTCCTGCCCTCTCTCTCTGCTTTTGCCATAGTGCTTGCACCTCTTATACTGTACCCACACTGTTCTAAGTGACAGTTACTCTCCCCGAACACCCTGACTCCCACCTGCCAGGAGCATCAGATGTATACATTGTAAATTGTAATCTTGACTGTTCCCATTTTTTCACTGTAAATTATTATTTCCTATGTTTGATGTTTTGTGTATAGTTGACTGACTTTATTTTACAATTTTACTATTTTATTTTGCTATAATCCTCTCCCCTACTGTTATTCCCCACCCTATGTCATACGTTTTACACTGGTCAATACTGTATCATAATGCTGCACTCTAGGGCTCTTGCACAACCTGCCTACCTGACTACCGGAGTTTGTGAGGGGTCGGTCCTCATAAGGACCCCCTCCCCCTCCAATGGCTTCAACTGCAGTAGCTCTCCTGACTGACTACCAGACCTGACCTCATAGCCCCAAGGACAATGAGCATCCAATCAGCAGCTGGTCACTAGAGGGTAAGCCAGCTGGGCTTCCTGGCATGTTTTTTTTTTTTCAAATCACAAACAGTGAACTTCAACCTTTTAAAACAAACTGCAGGCGCTCTGATTTTAGGAATGCCTACCTTGCTCCTCTGGTTAAAAGCTGCCATGCGCCTCTTCACTCCTACCCAGTCCACCTGTCAGACCACCGAGAGTTCATGAGTGGTCTGTACTTGTAAGGACCCTCCTCCCCCACCAACAGCTTCAATTGCAGTGGCTCTCCTGACCAACTGCAAAACTAGACCTCGCAGCCCCAAGGACAACGAGCATCCAATCAGCAGCTGGTCACCAGAGGGTAAGCCTGTCGGGCTCCCTGGCACATCTTTCTCTACCACCCTTTTGAGTACTTAAGGACATCCCCCCTAGTGTTTCTCCATGATCATGATCTGGAGCACTAAGGGCTGCTCACAAAGCATGTCAGCTGTGGGAGTCAGCCATTGCCCAGTCATGCTGCCCCAGAGCTGACCCATTTGCCTACTGCTTCAAGCCCTTTCTTCAGAGCTGCTACTACTGATTACCACTAAACATAGAAACATAGAAACATAGAAGTTGATGGCAGATAAGGACTGCAAGGCCCATCCAGTCTGCCCATTTCTTTCTCTACCTTATAAATGTGCCATCGGCCTTTGCTCTGTCAGTGACCTATCTATTCATAGTCATTTGTATTGCTCCCTTATGCCTATCCCATGCCTGTTTGAAGCTCTGCACTGTATTCATAGCCACCACTTCTTGTGGTAAGCCATTCCATGCATCCACCACCCTTTCTGTGAAAAAGAATTTCCTCACATTCCCCCTTAATCGGCCTCCCTCTAATCTCATGCTGTGTCCTCTTGTCCTGCTATTTTTCTTATATTTAAACATGTTAGACTCTTTCACCTTGTTTATGCCCTTAAGGTGTTTGAATGCGTCGATCATATCACCTCTCTCCCTCCTTTGCTCAAGGGTATACATATTGAGCTCCGTTAATCTGTCCTCGTATGTCTTCTGATGCAGTCCCTGCACCATTTTGGTTGCCCTTCTCTGGACTGTCTCAATTTGGTTAATGTCCTTGTGAAGGTGTGGCCTCCAATACTGCATGCAGTACTCCAGATGGGGCCTAACCAATGTCTGGCAGCAGGGATTATTACCTCCCTCTTACGACTTGTGATACCCTACTAATACACCCTAACACCCCCCTAGCCTTACCTACTGCTTTAGAGGTCTGCTTGGATGATTTTAGGTCATCAGTGATGATGATGCCCGAGTCTCTTTCTTCCTTTGTGACTGCTAGCAACTCCCCTCCCAGCCTATAAGTGGCTTCAGGGTTTCTCTTCCCTATGTGCATGATTTTGCACTTCTTTGCATTAAATCCCAGTTGCCACTCTTCTGACCATTCTGCTAGTTTATCCAGATCTCTTCTCATTCTGCCCACCCCATCTGGCTCATCTACTCTGTTGCAGATCTTGGTGTCATCTGCAAACAGACAAGCCTTACCCTCTAGTCCATCTGCAAGGTCACTAATGAAGATGTTGAATAGGACTGGCCCCAGGACTGATCCTGAGGTACCCCACTTGTGACTTGCATCTCTTCTGACTGTATACCATTTACCACCACTCTCTGTTTTCTGCCAGTCAACCAGTTTGCCACCCAGTTGACCAACTTCTACCCACCCGAGCCTACCCAGCTTATTTATCAATCTTCTATGTGGAACAGTGTCAAAAGCTTTGCTGAAGTCAAGGTAGGCGACATCAACTGCTCCCCCTTGGTCCACCACTCTGGTTACCCAGTCAAAGAAATCTATGAGATTAGTTTGACAGGACCTTCCTTTTGTAAACCCATGCTGTCTTGGATCCTGTGCCCCTATGGATTCCAGGTGTTGCACTATCCTTTCCTTAAGGAGTGCCTCCATAATCTTGCCCACTACTGAGGTAAAACTGACCGGTCTGTAGTTCCCCGCCTCCTCCCTGCTACCACTCTTGTGGAGTGGGATCACATGAGCCCTTCTCCAGTCTTCTGGGACCTCTCCTGTGCTCAGAGACTCACTAAACAATTCTGCTAATGGCTCTGCTAGTTCCTCCTTTAGCTCCTTAAGTACCCTGGGATGTATGCCATCAGGTCCCATTGCCTTATCCACTCTGGAGCTTAGCAAGCTCTTGTAGGACCCTTTCTTTTGTGAAGGGAGTAGTGCTCACCTCCCTCCCCCCTGTGTCCATGATGCTGAGTTGTGGGCCCTGCCCTACCTTCTCTTCAGTAAATACTGAGCAAAAGTATCTATTTAGGATAGATGCCTTTGCAGGTCCTCCTCCTCACATGCTCCCTTTTCTCCATTAAGCTTAGCAATACCCCCTCTGGACTTTCTCCTTTCACTAATGTATCTATAGAAAGTCTTGTCACCTTCTTTTACTGTTCGTGCTAGTGTTTCCTCAGTTTGGGACTTTGCCTGCCTTACTGCCTTACCTGCTTCCCTTAGGGCAGTTTGGTATGCCTCCCTATCCTTCAATCCTGTGTTCCCTTATATTTCCTGAAGGCCAGCCTTTTGGCTCTGACCTTTTCTGCTACTGTATTTGAGAACCAAAGTGGTTTCCTTCTTCTTTTGCACTTCCTTTTCTGTCTAACACAATGGGATGTTGCTTCAAGTATTGCATCCTTAATGCTTGCCCACTTTGCCTGTACCCCTCGCCTGTGTTTCTTTTTGCCAGGGCTAGCTTAACTCTGTTGGCCATCTTATCAAAGTCAGCTCCTCTGAAGTCCCATATTTTTGCCTTGGAATGGGATGATTTAGATGTAGTAGCCAAATTGAACCATACCATGTGATGGTCACTGGCCCCCAGGTGACCTTCTACCTGGAGATCTGTGATCCCTTCTTTGTTAGTCAGTACTAGATCTAGGATAGCCCTGTCTCTTGTGGGTTGCTGTACCAGTTGTTTGAGGCCCTCCCCCTGCAGGGAATCCACTATGAGTCTAGTTCTGGCAGATGTTCCTGCTGGTATTGACCAATCTGTATCTGGCATGTTGAAGTCTCCCATAAATGACCTAATTTCTGCTCTCTGTACTTTCATCAAGAACTATGATCAGCTCCATTCCTCATCTCAACCTTGTGGGACCCAGGGTGGCAGTTGTATCTCACTGTTTATGTTGCAGTTTCAGCCACAAAGCATAATACTACACATTTTATCTACCTTTTTACAATAATGCTATGTTGTCCCCTGACAAGCTTGATGCTTAAGTGTTTTAGTGAACTCTTAAAGTCTGTGCTGCTTTCCATTTTCTGGTTCATTCATTGTTCTTGGGTGCTGACTTGGCCTCACAACAAATCTGTTTTTGCTTACCTTTCTCCAAGCCAAACACGGAGGCTGATGATATAGATGGTCAGCATGAATCTGAGAGCATAACAGAGACTAAAACCAGCAGTGTAGCGACAAACATAAACAAGAAAAGTAATAAGAAATTCATCATCATAGGGGACTCCATGATTCGTGGCATCGACCCCCACCAACTGCAAAAGGATCATTCAAGGGTAGTGGTCAGATGTCTCCTGGGAACATCTGCAAAAAGGGACACTGACTGTATTGTAAAGATAACACAGAAGGAAGGTGTGGACTCAAGCATCTTTGTCCACAAAGGGACAAATGACCTCACAAACCAGTCGGTAGATGAGGCCAGAGAACACCTAGCTCAGCTAGGTGAAAAATTGGTTACCTTTTAGTCTGACATTGCATTTTCAGAAATTCTGCCTGTATGGGAGAAGGGGGCAGCAGGCGGAAAATTAGGGAAAAGGAAATTAACGAACCAAATGCCTTTCTAAGAGACTGGTGCTGCACAAAGGGGCATCACTTCATTGGAAACTGGCAGGACTTCTGAAAGAGCGAGTTATTTAAGTTGGATGGCCTCCACCTAACAAAGGAGGAGATAAGGGCACTCGGCCAGAAGTTTGACGTCTACGTGGGACATTTAAACTAGCAAATGGGGAGGTGGTGACAACACCTGAAACAACCTATGGGGAACCAGTCTCCTCCCCATCAGCTAGCAGTACATCTACACAGCATTTCAGGGAGAGCATCACAGAGGATGAGAAATACACATTGCATATTAGATCAGATAAAGTGCGTAAGGAAGGTAAGAAGGGTAAACACGTGGGAAAGGGTAACCAAACAAACGGGGGTGGGGGACCGGGCATGGAAAGAAATGTGTATAAATGCATGCAGTCTGATAAATAAGATATCAGACCTCACAGCCACAATTTCGGAGGCAGATCTGGACTGGATTGCTTTGACTGAAACTTGGTTCAGTGATGGTCACAATTAGGATACAGCTATCCCAGGATACAACTTATTCAGGAGAGACTGGAAAGAGAGAAAAGGAGGGGGTGGTGATTTATGTAAGGGAAGGAATAAAGGCAAAAGATATTCAGTGGGCACAGGGGGAGGCTGAGGTTCTGTGGATCACAACTGGGACTGGATTCAAAGCACCCATCTGGGTAGCAGTGATCTATAGACACCCAGCACAGAAGAAAAGGACAAATAAATCATTGAATCCATACTAAGTATGTCCGACAAAGGGGAGTTGCTGTTAATCGGGGACTTTAATATGCCTGATGTAAACTGGTGCTCCTACACAGCTGCATCTGAAAGGAGCAGGGAATTCCTAGTGGCACTATGGTGGGTAGGCCTAAATCAGCTGGTGAACAAACCCACAAGAGGGGAGGCAGTCCTGGATCTGGTACTTACTGACAATAACAGGGTCTTGGATGTTGAAGTAGGGAACCATCCGGGATCTAGTGACCATCACACTGTTTGGTTCAAAGTTAACAAATCTGAGGACTCCACTCACTCTAAACTAAAGATCCTTGATTTTAGGGAAGCATATTTTGTACATATGAGAGTCTGTCTGAAAATTAGCTTAGACTATGGGTCAAAGGGAGGTGTGGAAGAGTGCTGGGCCATGCTAAAAGAAGCAATTATCCTAATCACATCACAGTGCACCCGGCAAGTTAGCAAGACAAAAAAGAGAAGAAATCCACATTGGTTCTCAAAGGAGGTAGCAGCCAAAGTGAGGAAGAGGAGAAGAGCCGTCTGAAGGTGCAAAGAGTCAAGAAGTGTCTGTGATAAAGAAGCATATAAAGAAAAGCTGAAAGAAACAGGGAAAGCAATAAGGATAGCAAAGGCCCAAACAGATGAGAAGATAGCGCAGGGAGTCAAGAAGGGAGACAAAACCTTATAAAGATAAAGCAAGGAAAAGAGAAAAAGCAGAGGAGGAATTGTAAGGCTAGCTAAAGGGAATGGAAATCATGCTGAGGAAGACAGGGAAAAAGCAGATGTCCTAAATGAGTACTTCTACTCTGTCTTCATGCAGGAAAAAAACTGGTAACATGCCAACGCTATGTAAAAAAGGAAGCCTTATTAAAGAAGTAGATACGAGTCCCTTCACGAAGAAAATAGTCCTGGAGGAGCTAAATAAATTAAAGGTGGAGAAAGCATTAAGTCCAGATGACGTACATCCAAGAATACTAAAACAGCTTGGGAAGGAGCTGAAAGCACTTCTGGCAGAGCTCTTCAACAAGTCACTGGAGAGCAGAGAAGTTCCTGAGGACTGGAGAAGGGCTACAATAGTACCACTCTACAAGAGTGGGAGCAGGGAGGAGGCTAGTAACTATCGCCTAGTCAGCCTCACCTCGGTAGTGGGAAAGCTAATGGAATCTCTATTAAAGGAGAGGATATTGGCATTCCTATAAGAAAGTGGTCAATTAGACCCCAAGCAACACATCTTCACAAAAGGGAGGAACTGCCAGACAAACCTGGTTGAGTTTTCTGACTGGGTCACTAAAAAGGTAGATCGAGGGTGCGGTAGATGTGGTCTTCCTGGACTTCAGCAAGGCCTTTGACTCCATCCAGCACAGAAGGCTGATAAAAAAGCTAGAGCGCATGGGGGTTGGGCATAAGGTAGCAGTCTGGGTTGAAAACTGGTTAAATGGGAGAACACAGAGGGTTCTGGTCAATAGCACGTTGTCAGATGAGGGGAAGGTGACTAGTGGTGTACCAATGGGATTGGTGTTGGAACCGATCCTGTTCAATGTGTTCATGAGTGATATTGCTGTTGCACTGAAGAGGAAGGTGTGCCTGTTTGCAGATGACACTAAGCTCTGCAACAGGGTGAATATACCTGAAGGTGCTCAAAAAATGGAGACCGACTTGAAGAAACTGTAAGAACGGTCAAAACACTGGCAACTGGAAATTTACTGCAAAAAAAATGTAAGGTCATGCATCTTGGGAGATGGAACCCGGAGAACGAATACTTTCTAGGAGTGAAAAGCTGATGGCTACAAAATAAGAGCATGATTTAGGGATCATCATCTCAGATGACTTAAAGGTGGGAAGGCAATGCGAGAAGGCAGCACTGAAGGCTAGAGGCATCCTGGGATGCATTGAAGGGTCATCACCAGCAGGAGATGTAGGTGATTTTTCCACTGTATAGGTCCCTGGTAAGGCCTCACCTGGAATACTGCAACCAGTTCTGGAGGCTGCACCTTAAGAGGGACATAGACTGGTTGGAGACAGTGCAAAGGAGGGCAACAAAGATGGTGTAAGGTTTGCATCAGGAGTTTTATGAGGTGAGATTGAAGAAACTCAACCTGTACTCCCTGAAGCAGCATAGGGATAGGGGTGACATGATAGAGACTTTTATATACCTTAAAGGTATTAACAATGTTCAGGTACAAGACCTTTTCCAGATCAGCAGTGGAAACAGGACTAGGGGACATGGCATGCACTTAAAGGGAAGTACGTTCAGGAGCAATGTAAGAAAGTTCTTCTTCACTGAGGGGGTGGTGGACCCATGAAACAGCCTACCACTGGGGGTCATGGGGGCAAGTCAGTCAGTGAGCTTAAACTGGCCTAGGACAGACATTATGGAATACTCAAGCGGGAGGCTACACAAAAGGGGGGGCCTGAAAAATTGGGCAGACTAGATGGATCATATGGCCCCCGTCTGCTGTGGCATTCTATGTTTCTAAGGTTTTCTCCTCACTGGTATAAGTGGCAGCTCCAAGTGCAATATGTTTAATCATTACTGCTTTCCTAAAATCTGGAGCCCTCTTTCCCCTTACAATTTGCTCTGCCTCCTCCAAATGCTCTCTTTCCTTGTTACTTCAATTCCATACATCTCCCACCTGCAACTGCCCTTAGTCTAATGTCTTGCCCCCTTTCTTTTTCTCCATCCACTGTCAGTTCCCAAGCTACTATGCTACTACTACTACTAAATGTTTCAACTTCCGCACTCTTCCTCTTCCCTTTTTTCCTGTTCTTCCCCCCTTCCACTAGCTTCCTCCATTCAACCCTTTTCCTCCCTATCTCCCCCTCTCCCCTTCACTACTAACTCCAATCTATTCACACTCTCTTTCATCCTCTGCCTCCTCCCCACTCCTTATCCCTCTTTTTTTCTCCTCTTTACCTATCTTTCTTGTTTAGCAATTTGCCATTTATGTTATTGTACATACTGCACATAGATGTGCCTTTTGCTTATCAGATTACTGCGCTTTGCTTATATTATGTATTTATTCCCACCCCATTCCCCCAGGAAACATCTGGAAATTAGCCTTATGACTCAGCATGTATTTCCTGGTAAATCTCTTTCAATAAATAAATAAACTATAGTGCAACTATAATGATGTTCCCATCCTATGATCTAATAACATGCCTTGCTCTTGCCAGTGCCACAGTTTTTACTGACTACCTAGTCCTTGCCCCTTGCCCCTCTACTGTGCCCCCTGAAACTAAATATCAGGAGTTCATATTTTCTAATATGATGATTGCAAACTGCCCAACATCCTACTCTAATGTGGTGCCTTAAATCCAAATATTTAGGCATGATCATAAGTTACCTAGATAAGTTAAAACTATATTCCTATCTTCGTAGGACCATTGCTACTGACCTGTCTCACCTCAGGTATCCAGCTCTCTCCTTAATTCTGGCTGGTGTTGTCAAAACTAACCCTGGACCTCCTTGTAAGACTAGCCCCAGCAGTTTGTCCCCATGGTCTCACATGAATGGAATTAATGTGGTGCACCTTAATATAAGGAGTATTATGGCCAATCTTCCTGAATTAGAAGTCTGGGTCTCTCACTATGGCCCTCACATCCTTAGGATCACTGAATCCTGGTTAAAACCCTCAGTCCCTGATTCCATGTGCTCACTTACAGGATGCAAGTTGCTCTGAGCTGATTGCCTTCTACAAAAAGGGGAGGGGGCATTTTTTTGTATTACAAGACTCACCTGAACCAAACTACTCAGCCTGGAGCCTCCCTACCCTCTTGTGAAGTCCTTCAGTCCCTATTAGTCCTAGGGGAGACCAAGAAACTTTGTATTGTCTGCGCCTATAATCCTCCCAGAGGAGGCAGAGCAGGCCTAACTAAACTGATTGACTATCTGCTCCCTGATATAGGAAAAAATGAGAACATTCTTATGGGTGTTATTAACCTGGACTGGCTCAGTGCTAACTCCAAATCATTTGAGTTGCTCCTCAGCAAAGCTCACCTCACCCAACTAATAACCAACCCTACCAGAAGGTGAACCACCAATCGCTCATTGACTGGGTTCTGACAAATAAGGACAACATCACTGCAGCAGGAATCCTTGCTGTCTCTATCAGTGATCACTCCCCAGTCTTCTGCATGTGGAGTGACTGCACTTCCTCTTGCCCCACTAAAGAATTAATCCTGAGAGATTTCTCAGCTCTCAACATTGATGCCTTCCTTGCTGATCTCGGCTGCGTTGACTGTTCTCCACTATACTCCTATTGTGATGTGGACTCAGACCCTGATTACTTCACCTCCACCCTTCAATCCCTCCAAGAAAAACACATCCCCTTAACCAAGAGCTGGGTTTGAGGTAAACCCACTAGATGGCTGGATAGTACCCCACTCTCCAAGCTCAAGGCTAGGGAAAACCGCTGGTTCAAATTCAAATCCACATCCCTTTACTCAGACTGGCTCACAGATCAAGCCTTGAGGAATGCCAGCAAAAAAAGAAATCATACTGGCAAAAAGCAAATATCACAGGGAGCTTCTATGTGCTTCAGCCAGAGACTCCAAGAGTTCCAGGTCCCAAATTAAGGGCCACTTGGGTAGCAGTAGAACCCAAACCTCTCCGGACATGGTTATAAATAACACTAACTGCAATAACCCTGTCACTACTGCTGACGTTTTCAACTTCCACTTCTCTGACCGTACCAGTTTTGAGACCCTCATGTCATGTCCTTCTGCAATCCATTCCCTTCCCATCCCAACTGCCCTTCCATCCCACCATTGTACCTTTGTATATTCGCTTGCAGAGAGGTTATGTGACTCCTAAACTCCATCTCTCCCTTTGGGAGCGTCAGCTGTGATGAGCTTTAACCTGAAATACTTAAGTTGGCTGCCCTCTTCTTGCCTCTCCAGTCATCCGACTATTTTTAACCTCTCACTCACCACTGCTACCATCCCCAAAAGTTGGAACGCCGCAAAGATTATACCGGTGTTCAAAAAACAGCACCAACTCCATTGAAAACTACCACCTAATTGCAATCCTGCCCACCCTAAGCAATCTTCTAGAAAACTTTGTTTCCTCGCAGGTCTCGGACCACATTCAAAAATATAACCTGCAGTGCCCAGCCCCACATGGATTCAGGTCGGCTTACAGTACTACTACTACTGCTGGTGTTCAGCTCACCAGGGATGCAAAATCTTGTATGGATAAGGGCATGCTTTCTGGGGCCAATTTCATCGACCTTACAAAGGCATTCGACTTGGTAAATCATACCGTTCTGATAGACAAATTGTCATCCCTAGGTATCTCCACTATAGCCTCTAGTTGGTTCTCTAGCTACCTATGCAACCACCAGCAATTTGTTATGTTTAGCAAGGCCCACTCTATCCAAACTACTATTAATGTTGGCATTTCTTAAGGTTCTATCCTGGGCCCTCTATTATTTTCCATCTGTATCAGTGACATCCCAAACATCACTTCCTACTGTAATACCCTTCTATACACTGATGATATGGTGCTTTACTCTAGCTCTAAGTACCTGAGTGATATCAACACAAGACTTAACTCTGATTTTCACAGTGTTCAAAACTGACTGGCCCAAAATCGCCTCATTCTGACCACCAGAAAGACTCAGGCCTTGCTCTTTGGGTCCTCTCAAAAGGTTCAGACTCATGCAACTGGCCTAGACATTTATTGCCTTGATAGCTCCCCTGTCTCTGTAGCTGACCACTTCAAATATCTAGGCAGCACCTTCGATCCCGCTTTGAACTTTTTGCAGCATATCTCAAACATCAGCAAGGAGCTAAACTGCAAACTTGGGCTTGCCTACAGGGTCCAATATGCCTTGACTCCTATAGTTAGAGTTGAAAATGCCCAGGGTGTCCTGCTTCCCAGCCTCCTCCTTGGGCTCACCTCTTTTTATCAGGAAAGTTTATTTATCATTTATTTATAGAATTATGTTGACTGGGTTGGCTCACTGAGACCAGCGGCCCTTTTTCAGGAGCAACTCAGAGTTAATTACAGTCAGCTCAAATCAAGTACAATTATGCAGACAATTACATGTAGTAGCAGAGACAGTACATGACTAGGTATTAGTTACATAAACTGAGGGTATTACATCTACCTAAATTACCTACTGTGGAAGTGCAACGTACATCTACAATACGTTCAGGTAGTTACAATGTTATATCAGCAGTAGAATTATGTCATAGCGTCAGAGTAGTAGTAAAAATAGGTAAGAGGTGCCTTTATCATGCAGACACAAGTGCGTGTAACCTCCACAAATGGAATGTCTCCTACAACGTTTGTCAGTTTGCTCTATCAGCTCCTCGACTGACCCACCACTGTATGCTATATTCCAGTCTGGATTGTCTCCCCCCCCCTCCCTTGGCACCTCTATATCCTTAACTGTATGACTGACAGCATCCTTAGGTCATCCAAACCTACCTCACTGGCCTCCATGTTAATACCTGCCAATCATGCCAATTCTCTGCGCTCTAAAGATCAGGCCCCCCGGCCCTTCCCAAGTGTTCCTCCAAAATCAGTGAGCTAGCTTTTGCCTTTTTCACCCCTAAGGTATAGAACTCTCTACCCCCCTCGCCTATGAGTTTGCTAGTCTCACCTTACATTCAAGAGAGAACTACTCAGCTATCTGAGTTCCTCCGACATATGCTCCTGCTTCTGAATCTACCAACAATCTTTTTAGCTTCATTGTTTTTGGATTTAGTCACAATTTATGTTACTATCCATATTCATTTTTGCTATCAGTGACTTGCTGACTGCCTGCCTGCATCGTTATAATACCTATATTGTTACTTGGATATTTGCAGATTTTTCCTGACTCTACTAGTGGTTATATATTTACACTTATTACATCTGCTTGTTTACTGCTCTTATGTCTTGACCCTATATTATTATTATTATTATTATTATTGTTTGCCTGTATTCAGTTATGATGTATTATCCTTACTGATTTGCAGTTTGTTGATTTGCTGATCCCTGTCTTGCCTAATTCTAATGTCCACTTTGTTCACGGAAATTGGTGTAACCCTTCAGTTTTGTATTTTCCTCATAACTTTGTAATCTCCCAGGTCACACCTGAAAATAGGCATTTTATTGTCTAGTGCATGTACCTGATCAACAAAAACTAAATAAATAAATAAACATATCTTCTTCTTCTTACTTCCTCTGATCTAAGGGTTCCCATACCTTCTCCATTGCTCAACCTCACTTCTCTGTGGGACAAGCAGCTTTCTGCTTCTGCCTCCCTTCCCTCTGGAACCTGCCTTCTCTCCCCTCCGCCTCTCTCCTTCACTCCCTGCTGTTAAATGTCAGCTAAGTCATCTCCCTGTACCCTCCTGTCCCTGTCAACCCTCCTTCTGACCTTTCATCCTCTCTCTTCTGCCCCACCCTTACTCGAGGCTACTTGTGACCCCACCCGAGGTCTGTTCTGGACCCTACTAGCACTGTCAACTACCCCAGCTGGCACCGTGCACTTTGTGTTATCCTGTCACATTTGTCTACATATCATTGTATTAATTCATGCTGTTAATTCTTACCAGTTCATTGCATTATTCCTGCATTCCGTAATGCTGCCCATGTAACTGCATTCTATGTTTTGTAATCTTGTTCTCTCTGTTCTCCCCTTCCCCCTTCCCTGGGTTGCACCTGGTAACAATACCTGACTCAGTGTGCCTTTCCCATTTACCAATTTTTGGATAAATAAAAAAAAAAATATATATATATATATATATATGCACACACACACAGTACACTCCATCTAAATGAGACGTGCTTCAGCGGGACGGCCACTTAAGCGGGACGTCTCTCAAGGCACTGATTCTATTCAATGTAAAACATATACTTAATTGAACGCTTTAGCTGGACATGCAATCATGCATAAGCCATTTTAGTGGGATGATTTTGGGTGGATTTTAGCTATTTGGCTAAGTGGTCTGACCTTTGATCTGACATCTTGTTGCTGTTTCCGTCGCTTTGTTACTGTCATCTGTACCTGTCGCTTGCTTGCTTGCTGCTGTACCTGGATCATGTCTCTACCTTGGAATGAACTCACACTATCTGAACATGCAAAAGTGCTTGATGCACTTGCAAACTCCTCCAGATCTATTACTTCAGTGGCGGTGGAGTTTAAAATCTCCAAAAGCCAGGATGGTTGCATCAGTAAAAATCATGATGTGATCGTCAGCAGGTGGCGACCAATGTGAACCCAAGTCGCAAAATGAAAAGGGAGGGTAAGGACAGTGAAGTTGACAGTGCTCTCTTCTTGTGGTTCTCCCAGGCTCTGCAAAAGGGAGTGTGCATATCCGGTCCAATGCTGAAAGCAAAGGCTTCTGATCTGGCAAGGGAAATGTCTCACGATGGATTTGATCCCACCGATGGATGGCTATCGCATTGGAAAATGCGCCATCAAATTGAGAGAGTATGGTGAGAAACAAGACACAGATGCTACTGCTGCCCAGAAATGGATTGAAGAAGTGTTGCCAGTTCTCCTTGCCGGCTATGTACCGGCTGATGTATGGAACGCTGTCGAAACCGAACTTTTCTATTGGGGCTATCTGACCGTGGCCATGCCTTAAAGCAAGATGACCTCATTGGGGCCAAAAAAGCTAAAGACAGGATTTCTGTGCTTTGTTGTGCCAATCAGTGTGGCACAGAAAAGTGAAAGCTTCTTGTCATTGGAAAATCTAAATGCCCACGTTGCTTGCCTCGGGATTTGAAATTGCTGCCTGTCACTTACACCAGTTCATCCAATGCATGGATGACTGGTGCAATGTTTCAAAAAATGGCTGATGGCATGGGATGCTGAACTGCGAAGACAGAGAGAAAAAATCATCCTGTTCGTGGACAATTGTTCTGCGCACCCTCATGATCTGATTAAGTGGCTAAAATGTATCAAGCTTGTCTTTTTTCCACCACACACCACCACCAGCACAATCCAGCCCATGGATATGAGGGTGATCAAAAACTTAAAAGGGCACTACAGATCATTTGTGGCAGCAAAAATCATCCTCTCTATTGATGAGGGTGAGACGGCTCATGTAGCAGAAATAGCCAGAAAGGTTAATTTGGCTGATGCAATTTACATGCTATACCGAGCTTGGCAGGCAGTGAAGTCACAAACAGCAGCAAATTGTTATCAAAAAGCAGGCTTTTTTTGGGACAGCTTCTGATGAGATGAATGCAACTGCCGCTGCCACTGAAGAAATGCCAGTCTTGGATGATGTCAGCATACCCTCCTTTATGGATCAAGCAGTGTTCCATGCCTTTGTTGATATGGATTCAAATGAACCTACTGTTAGTGAACTCTTTGATGTTGAAGTGGTGAGTGCCATCAGTAAGGAATCTGGGTCTGAAGACCAAACTATGGATGACGCAACTGATGATGCGCCACTTGTGACAAACACCGATGCCTTAACTGGGATTCAAACAGCTTTACAGTGGTGTCAGCAACGTGGGCAAACCACAATGTGGGATTCCTTGTTCAATGCCGAAAGAAGCATACAAGCTTATGCCATGTCAGAAAAGAAGCAGAAGAGCATATCTGAGTTCTTTGCCCCTCTTACCAGTAGTGCACCCGTTACTGAACAGGTACCTGTGCCAGAAGTGCATGAATTGTCAGAAATGTATGTGTCTGATCTGCCATCTACCTCCTCTACCTCCTTTCAAGCTACTCCCCAAGTCAGTCTGCCACACACTACAGAGCTGCTATCAAATGAACTTTTTGATGATGACTACAATGGACAGTTCTACAACTTCATGGAGGAGAAAGTTTACACTGTTCTTTAATACCGCAAAGAACAAGCACAAATAAAAAAACACACGCACTGTACACAAAGCACAAGCATACAAAAAATAAAATAACAAACCAAAAGGACTCAAACCCCCCTTCACAATTACCCACCCCTGCCGACTGCTGTTTATTTGGTCACAAATAAAAAAAAATCAACTTTGTTTTGTTGAGATGGCCGTTTAAACGGGACGGTCAGGCTGAAGCTCAGCCATCCCGCTAAAGTGGCTTCTACTGTATATGTGTATATATCATATTATAATCTGTTTTTTTTGCTACTATACTGCTTAAGTCTGTTGTATTCCCTTGACTTACTGTAGGCCACTTCCCTGGGTCATACCTGGGAACAAGATTTGGCTCAGTGTGCCTTTCCCAGTCAACACATTTTAAATAAATAAATAAATCAAGAGCCTAACAATTTGACCAACGAGTAGTTTAATGATTTTTAGACTGTCATTCAAATATTTGACATTTCCTGTGACAGTATTGCTGACTGACTTCCAATCGATCATAATCAGGGGTGTAGTTGGGGGGGAGGTCAGGTGAATGCCCGACTGTCATTTCAGCCAGACTTCTGTTGGGAAATGCAGCCAGACTTCAGTTGGGAAATTGCAGCTCCTTTCTTTTTTTTTTTTTAATCCTCAACTACTCTGACCCCTGCCACAGCACCACTAGATGTTTATTCCCTTCTTGCTCCTCCCTTGATGATCACAGCCCACTCCAGTCTGTCTGACACATGTGTACACTGTGTCTGTCAAAGCAGCTGTGCTATAGTAAGCACTACAAGTCTACATGTCATGTTTATTGGCATCAGCAGATGGGTAGGGGGGAGGCACGTGTGACATGAGTTTCAACTAAACTTACCACATGACTCTGTTACCGGACCGCTGTTACAGTCATGTGATAAGTTAGTAGACCCTACAGGCTATACAGTGCATGTCAGTAGTTGTTAACTTGTGCCATTGGTGTCATCGTCATCCTCATTCTTAAGGAGCGAGAGAGTGGAGCGAGATGTATCTCTCTGTCAGTTATATGAGGTGGCTTACACTGCACTTACTTACTTTGTTAAATTCATCAGTAAGTCACAGTCCTTCTTGGAGTGACTAGAGGTCATTTTAAAGTTGGCACTGCAGCGCACGTCAACATTAATGGTTTAAACTGTATAAAATTGTTCGGCCCATTTGATTTTAAAATGACAACATGGGCTTTGTCCGGCAAATGTTTGCACTGAGTGTAGTGACTGAAGTTGCTGTCTTTACTGATGTGGCCGCCCGGGAAGCCAAATGTCATGACTTGCATTTTGCAATGGTTTGAAGTCACTCATGACACTTGAGTTTCCTCCCTGTCATCGTCTCCTCATCGATCCATTCCTCCCATCAGACCCATTAGGCCAGTGTGATAGGCCATTGTGTTGGACAGTGTTTTTTAAGGAAACCCTCACAGACAAATATTTTGCATGGACACCAGTTTTGAACGGAATAAATTCAACTTTACTTCAGCAAAGACACAAAAGAAAAATAATGGAGTTTACATTCAGTGCGATGTACAATTTAACTGAACGGATTCGCAATGATCAGTCTGTTTTCTGCTGCCAGCCTCCCAGCTATTCATCTCTTCTCACTTTCTCTCCTGGTCCCCTTTTATGGGACTCCTGTTTGTGTCTCAAAAACACTTTCCCCTGAGTACCTTACTAAAAGCCTCTGCAGGCAGAGCAAGCCTGAGATCTTAAAGGGACAGCCTTAAGGCAGGCAGGTTTTTTTTTCAAATCCCCACTAGCTCCTGCTAACACCTTTATTGTGGTGGTGTGGGGATGATGGCTGTAGAGCACGATGGGTTTAGGAGACAAATGTGGAGTTGAGGTGTTACTGTAAGTGATGATCATCCATATCAGCCTTGTATCTGTCTAGCTACCAGGCTGTTACTACCAAGGGCAAATCTGAGAACCCCAGACTAGACTGGATGCATCTGGAAGTGAGCTATTTAAGCTCAGTATGTCTTCTTTGTGAAGCTTTTCAAATTAAAATGTAACCCCACCCCGGACAGGAGGCGGTGTGAGCTGAGTGAGAGCTATTGAAGGCTTCAGCATTTTTTCTCCACTGGACTGAGCAGTATTGCCTCTGTGGTGTCTCCCAACTTTCCTTGTTGACAGCCTCCTAGTACTTATCTGGGTTAAGTTTTCCTCATAAATTATTTCCTTTAGTGTTGCTGAGTGAAAGTTTTAGTTTTTCATTAGGGCCGTGCAAATTTTTTATTTTTGCCGTGACTGCACTATTTTGACTTTATTTTTACCACTATTAGTTTAAAGCCTAACTTTATCTTGGGTGCTTATTTTCAACGGTTTCCTTAATTTTTGGGGAACCGTCAAATTAGGGACAGTTGCCTTGTTTTTTACCTGTGACCTTGTAGGGTTTACCGCGAAGCACCTGCAGTGGATTTCAAATTTAAACAGTGCCTGGGGAGTTTCTCTCTAGATTGGTAGTTATGAGGAAGCCTTTTTTGTTATATTACTGGACCTTGTATCATCTGTGTCAGGACTGTCTGTAAGGGTCCAGCAGCCACCTGTGCACAGTTGAGTATTACTGGGTTTCTATTAAAATTGGCAATGGCACAGATCTGAGTTCTACAACCAACAACAAAAAAAAAGGCATTGGTAATAGACAGAGTTTATTAACTGGGGCAGGACTGGCCAGTGGCATTTTCACAGAAACCTGCACTCAGTTCGTAGATCCAGGACTGGTTTGCTTTGCTTAAATTGGCAAACATAGCAGACAAACCTTTGATTATTATGGCTGAGGATAAATCAAAGGCTTCTGATGAGGGGACATTCAAAAGTACTAATAGCAAAAGCAGAGGTGCTGAGGAACCCTCCAGATCCCAGCCAAAAAATAAAGCTTCCAAAGATGAAGTTCCTCACAAACTGAAAAATAATGAGTGATGAAAAAAGGAAGCTTGATCAAGCCTCTGACGAAGTGGCTAAAAAGAAACTCTGTCAAGGCTAATATGCTGCCATTACTCCTGGGAAAGCCAATAGTGAGACAACAGGCAGCTTAAAGCATACAGAAAAAATGAAACACTTACAGACTGCGCATGTTCTTCCATCAGTGCAAGATATGGAAAAAGCATGGCAACTGTTTCAGACCCTTCAAAAGATGAGTCCTCGATTTACTGGGGCTGGGAAGCACTCTTCCACAGTTCTCTGTTCTGTAGACTGTGAGGGTGATGCAGATGATGATCAATTTTGTGATGCCCCTGACATGGATTTTGAGGGCCTGGAGCCCCAGAAGTCCCCACACCCTCATCTTGAGGATCCCCTGGGTAATCACAAGGATCCTTCCTCTATGTTTACATTTATACAAAATATGCTGGACATCCTGGACCTCCCTACACAAGAGCCCAACCAGGATGCCAATGAAGACAAAAAATATAGGGAGATGAAGGGTCTTTCATCCTCAAAGACCCTGGTCATCCCTATCTATAATGCATTTAGAAAAAATACCATGAAGGTGCTTCAGCACCCTACTTCAGTATCAGGGGTTGCCCTAGTTTTTCCTCGAAAAAATTCTGAAGCCTTCAACAGCTCTCACTCAGCTCACACCCCCTCCTGTCTTTTGATTGGCTTGTCCCTAAGCTCATTTAAATATTTCTTAAAGGCACACCTCCAGGACAGTTGCACCTAGCCAGCTAAGTGCAAAAAAAAGTTACTGATGCTAAAGGACTCCTGGGATAAGAAGAAAAAAATACTCACCACAGTAATTTTCTTTCTTCCAAGGGGTCCTTTAGCTTCTCCAAGCAGCCCTTTCATTCAGCTTATCCTAGTTTGGGCTTAAATGTTTGATCGTGAGTTCCAGCCTTGTTTGCAGGCCACCGGCACTCATGTAGGTATGATTGGCACCTTTACTATTTCGACTGCCAATGCAGTTAAATAAAATGGAATTTCCCTGTCTCGGCACCTCCCTTCAGCTTAAACAGGGTCAGGGACCAAAAAGCTGTGGTTTAAATGCCACATGGTGGCTAATTTAAAAAGTTTGTTACAGGACTACTAGCGGGGCTCATGAATATGCATAAATATTTATGAAGCTGCTGCCTGCCACCCGGGGGGGGGGTTATAGTTACAGTGGCAGTGACAACTAAACTACAGGGGGCACAGACATAAATGTGGGCTTGTTCGAAAGGGCACAGTCAGGGCTACAAGTGTGTTGGGGTTACAAATAAATAAAGTGCTGCTCCTGGCTGCATCAGGCTAAAGAACATATGGGATTGCAATATGGGGACAGTGTATTTTTCAGCAGCCACCATTTTGGGAGTGCAACAGCCAATCACAAGCCTGGATTTCAGCCAGGGGCTCATGGGACAAGACAAGTGACCTGTGGGAGAAAGACAAGGGTTTATTCCTGGTGCCAAGGAATCCAGCCAATTAGAGAGCTCAGACTGTAATTGACAGCTTGCTCAGCAACCGGATCTCTGTAACCCTGCCCTTTGTTTTAAGAGGGACTGTTTAAAGTGACTCAGTTGGCTTCAGCTTGAGACATTGAGGAGAAGGGAGCCTGTGTGACTCTGTGCTGCCTGTTCACAGGGAAGGCCCTGTGGAGAATCCTCTGGTCCAAAAGGGGACTGGGCATTGGAACTACCTTCCAGCAGACCAGAAAGAAGTGTCACCAGCACTACTTGTGATTTGGACTGAAGATTTTGCTCCACTAAAGCAGTCGGCTCAGATTGTGTGTGAGACATCCTTGGATTGAAAGGTTTGCACAGTAACACTATTAATTTGTAACCGGACTAAATCCAAACTGTTTTCAAATGTAGATGTTGATTTAAATGCACTGAATGTGCCTCGCCGGTCAAGATTTGGTTCCCCACAAGAGAACCTGTTATGCTGGCTGGAGGCTTCACCAGCAGAAGATCACAAACTTTGCCCAAACTGTTCACCCTACCTGGGCCTTGCCATCTTGGCCTAGGCCACTAATCCTGCACTAGACAGCATTCGGCGAAAGACCGGCTCGGGGATTCAGCCACCTGCACAACAACATCGCGCAGGTTGCAACCTTCTGGATGTGCGCATGTCGGTCCTGCTTCCCACTGTCTATCAATCATCACCACAAGGTCTACATATCACTGGACTTGCAGTAAATTCCTGGTAGTGTGAGTACAATCAGGGTAGCTGCCTGCAACAAGTGTTTAAAATCATTTGTGGTATCATTTGATTTGCTTAGTTTCTGGGTTTTGCAAAGGACTGAGCCCTTCAGCTTAGGAATACAAATAATTGGGTTGTTTGCATTGTTAATAGCCTTTCTTTCCACCAAGGGCCTCAACATCAGCTGCAGTACCAGCCACCCCCGGGTAACGCTTTCAGGCCTGCCTGTATTCCACTCTAGGTACCCAGTACTTGCTAGTCTGATAAACTCAGGGACTGAAGTAAATGGAAAGTAATCTAGCTTGTTTTTAAATATAGTAAAGTAATTGTTTACCTAAATTTTAGCCCTTCCCTTGTTCACATCCCCCTTAATAAATCTGATTTACAGTTTTGATGTTAATCTGGCTTATGAGCATATTATTACCTGGTCTAAAGTCATTGAATGTACTGCAAAGCATATTGAAAGTGCATGTTGGTATTGTTGAAACTGTGCTCTACAGGGGTTACAGGGCACCAGCCAGAGATCCAGACCCTGTTGGTAAGTGGGCTGAACATGAGCATATTATTAATGGTCAGATTGTTTGGTATTTCAGTTGTTGAACACTGCAACTGTCCAGGTTTTCGTAAAGTGTCACTAGGCAGGATTGTGGATGGTATTAGCTACCAAGAGGGCTGTACCTGCTGTGATAGTTAAGCATGTAATTACTCTGGGTGGAGGCACCATAAGTATAGCACTACTACTGGTAGGGACCCCCTCATACTAGGTAGTTATGAACCCAGGCCCCTCAACCTGTTATTAGGGATACAGGCAGGGGTAGTAGCCCTTAGTATAATGGCACCAGGGTTACAGCTTTGGAGGCACCACTGGTATTACTGCCCCCTAGTGGCCAAAATGATAAATTTCAAATGTCGATCCAGAGAAGATCCAGTCAGGGAGAGAGACAGGCTGCTTGCGCAAATGCACCCAAGGCAAGGTAATACAACTGGAGCCTTGTTCCAGTCTTAATACAATGCATCTGTGACCAAGGCCTCTGTTCCTGCTCCTGCAATGTCTGTAAATGCCTCACTGGACTGGTCAGAGTTGGTAGGTCCCTCAGTGGAGACTACGGTGCGGGTAGATGGCATCCCGACTTGAGCTGTTCTTGACAGTGGGTCTCAAGTTACAATAATATTCATGAACTGGTATGATCAACACCTGTCTGACCATACCTTACAGCCACTAGATGGATTATGTGTGTGGGGCCTAAGTGAAATGTCTTAGCCATACTTTGGATTTGTGAGAGTGTGGCTTTCATTCCCGTCCACTGTGGTAGGTGTGGATGAACTGGTAGAGACTATTGCGCTAGTCTGTCCCCCTTCTGGTTTATGTGACGGAGTTCCAGTGCTGATCGGCACCAATGCTCACACGTTCGGCCGCCTGGCCCAGATGTGCCAAGAATGACAAAAGTACAGGACTGGGAAGGCACTGCATGTACACGCTGTAGTCAAGAAGGCTTATGACAAGCACCTGCAACCCAAAGAAAACGATAAAGATGAAACAGTGGGATCTGTATGGGGAAGGACCCCAAAACCATTATTCTTCCTCTGAACGCACAGTGTCACATCAGTGGGGAGGTAAGCATCCGAAAAGATATAAGCAACCAAATCCTTATGCTGGATGCTCCTGATGAGGGAAAATTGCCTGATGGGCTCTTAGTCAAACCAAATGTGCTTCCTGTTCATGCTCACGCCTATGCCAGAAGAGTTGTGGTACGGATCCAAAATGTCACCGATAGCGATGTAAAAATCACTCGAAGATGGACCTTAGCCAAGGTGTACTGTGCAGATGCTGCTGTCCTGCCATTTAAGTGCCACTGAGGAGAAGATAGCGAAGTCTCCCCAGACATGTTTGACTTTGGAGACTCACCCATTCCTGAAGGCTGGAAAGAGAAAATTAGCCGAAGACTGGCCAAGAGAGGCAAAGTGTTCTCCCTGGAAGAGTGAGATGTAGGTTGTGTCACAGGTGCCCAACACCACATATGCCTTCATGATGAGAGGCCTTTCAGAGAATGATCACGCCGGTTAGCTCCTGCTGATATTGATGACGTCAGGTGCCAGCTGCAAGAAATGTTAGCAGCTGGGATAATCCAGGAGTCATGCAGTCCTTATGCTTCTCCAATTGTGGTGTTTCGCAGAAAGAATGGCTCAGTGTGCATGTGTGTTGATTATTGAACTTTAAACAAAAGAACTGTGCATGACCAGTACACAATACCTCGCATCCAAGATGCATTAGACTGTCTCAATGGAAGCAAGTGGTTCTCCGTACTTGACATTTGAAGCGGATACTACCAGATCTCAATGGCCCCAGAGGACCATGAAAAAAACTGCTTTTATTTGTCCTCTGGGTTTCTATGAGTTTCTTTGCATGCCCCAAGGCATATCTGGTGTGCCAGTAACTTTTCAAAGGTTAATGGAACTTGTAGTGGGAGACATGAATCTTTTGGAGTACCTTGTTTATTTGGACAATGTCATGGTTTTTGGTAAGACCCTTGAAGAGCATGAGACTCGTCTTTTTAAAGTACTGGCTAGACTTGAAGAATTCAGATTAAAGTTATCAATCGACAAATGCCAGTTCTTTCAAAGCTCAGTAAAATATGTAGGCCACATCATGTCCTCTGAAGGAATCCAGACTGATCCTAGCAAAGTAGAAGCACTGACCACCTGGCCAAAGCCAAACAACCTAAAAGAACTACAGAGATTTTTGGGTTTCTGCAGTTACTTCCGACGCTTTGTCAAAGATTACACCAAAGTTATCAGGCCACTTCTGAACTTAACCCAAGGGTACCCACCCACTCATCAAAAGTTCAAGAAGGGTGCTGTCAAAGAGACTGGTAGGGCATTCTTTTGGCCTAATGACCTGTTTGGTTAAAGATGGACTCCAGACTGTTATTCTGCTTTTCATGAGATAATTGATCAGCTTACACATGCATCAGTTCTTGCTTATGCTGATCCGTTTAAGCCATATGTCCTGTACACAGATGTCAGCCTGAGTGGTCTAGGAGTCATGCTCTACCAGGAGTACACTGAAGGACTGCATCCAGTGACATTTGCAAGTTGAAGCTTAACTCCCTCAGAAAAGAACTACCCGATCCACAGATTGGAATTTCTCACTTTGAAGGGGGCAGTCGTGGAGCAATTTCACAAATACCTGTACAGCGCAAAGATCTTGGTAAAGACAGGCAATAATCCGTTAACTTATGTTCAAACATCTACTAAGTTAGATGCAACTGGACATTGATGGCTTTCAGCATTGTCCGCGTATGACTACGCAGTAGCATACAGGCCTGGCCTAAAACATGTTCACGCCGATGCTCTCTCCAGGAGGCCGAATTCCTCTCAACAGTGGGTGCGCATACCAGAACATTCTGTCAAGGCTCTATGTCATAAATTTGAAAGAGATGAAACTCCATCTCTGGATACTGTAAATTGTCTAGCTGATTGCTTGGGACTGCCTGATACCTATCTGCCGCAAGTATTCTGTAACTTTGCAGGCTTAGATCTAAGCACTTTACCTCAACTCACTTCTGCTGACATTGTAAAAGAACACCATTATGACCCTATGATCCAACTAGTATTAAATGCATTACAGAAAAGGGGATGATGTCTCCAAGTTGCAATCACGTGATCAACGTACTGCCTCGTTGTTCCGAGAAGGGCCTAAACTCAAGCTCAAAGAGAAATTGTTGTAAAGAGAACTTACAGATAGTCAAGGTACAGTGATAAAGAAACAGCTATTACTTCCTTCCAAATTCAAGAATATGGTTTTAAAAGCTCTTCATGATCAGATGGGACATTTGGGTAGTGAAAGAACTTTAGACTTAGCCCGTGCATGTTTTTACTGGCCCAAAATGGGCATGGACATTGAGCAATACATTTAAACTTGTGGCAGATGCCTCCAACAAAAGGCACAACCTCAATGAGCAGATTCTCTGGTTAGCATAACCACCAGTGTGCCTATGGAACTTGTATGCATTGATTTCCTAAGCTTGGAGCCTGATTCCCGGAACATTGGAAATGTGCTTGTCATCACTGATCATTTCACAAGATACGTTCAGGCCTATCCAACAAAAGGTAAGAAAGCCACCACAGTAGCTAAAGTTCTACTGGAGAAATGTTTTGTTCATTATGGTGCCTCCCAGCACATACATTCTTACCAAGGTTGGGACTTTGAAAGCCATTTAATTAAAGAAATGTTATCTATCTGATGTGTTCAAAAATCCAGGATCACTCCATATCACCCATAAGTTGACCCTCAACCTGAAAGGTTTAATAGAGCATTGTTAGACATGCTGGGCACTCTGCATCCTAAAGACAAACCAAATTGGAGCCTGCAAATCAGTGCGCTAGTCCACACATATAACTGCACGAAGAATGACTCCACAGGTTTTTCCCCCTATCAACTAATGTTTGGTCGTGAAGCTTGACTGCCTGTTGACATCTGTTTTGGAGTTTCTTCCGATGGAACACATTCAGACAACTATCTGCAGTACATTCAAAAGCTGAAAGCACAACTAAGCCATGTGTATCAACTTGCCCACATCATGGCTACCGAGAAAAACTTAGCAAATAAAGTACGTCACACAAAAGGGTCAAAGCTCAAGAGTTGCAAGCTGGGGACCGAGTACTGATGAGAAACCTGGGATTCCATGGTAAACATAAAATTGTTGATAAATGGAGTCACCAGCCCTACACTGTAATCGGTAAGCTAGCTGACTTGACAGTATATAAAGTGCATCCAGAAGGTGATCCCAAGGCTGTAAAGACTGTTCATAGAAATCATCTGTTACCCATTGGGCAAATAGTTATAGACACTGCATTGCCAGGTCCTGCTCCAACAGGTCCTATCGCTCATTCTGCTGCATGCAAGCAATCAAAGCCTCAAGTTATTGATGATCCACAGTTGCTACCCCCCCTGCTACAACCAGTACAGAACATGATGGTGTCAATTCAGATGATGATGATGAAAGTGACTTTGGGACTGTCTTCTTTCCTTCATTTGAACTAGCTCAACTATTTAAGGAAACCCTTTGTGCAACAGAGGAGACAAGCCAAGTAGTCCAGTAATGCCAAGCTATCCTGACTCCTCCATTGAACCTGAACCTTCTGACAGTGACATCCAAAGTGTGAGCTCTGACATAGCCAACTCTTTGTGCCTGGTGGAGCTATCAGAAATTGAGATATTAGATTCTGATCAAGAAAATGGTGAACTGGTCCATGAACCTTCAAGTGGTGCTGAAACAAGAGGGCCTAATGAAATAGATCAAGAACCAGACAATAATATTATTCCTGCAAGTGCTAACAGTGTGTTGAATGATTCGAACTTTGTTGAAATACCTCTCTCAGACTGGCCTGAGTCTCAAGAACCCGAAATTTCAAGTGCTAAACCAAGTGCAGTGGTACCTCTTTTGACAGAAGCTATCTTATTGGTGGACAATGATCAGGGAGTAGCTACCCTGAATGCTAATGCCGAAAGACAAGTGCCAGCACCCCTTCCACCTAGACGTTCAGACAGAGCAGTAAAGCAGTGGTTCGACTCACGTATGACACAATAGGAATGCCAGTAGATCTGCCTATGAATGTAGTTCACAAAGGAGTACATGTCACAGCAAATTCCCTGCCCAAGTTAGTGTTCACTGCATCTTCCCAAGTAATAGTTAAGCCTTCCACCCAGTAGTTTAGAGGTTACCCATACAGAGTTAGGGAGATCAGTTGAAAGGTGCCCAATATATGTACTGATGAAACAAATGCTTAAGATTAAACAGCAAAAAGGTCAAATGGCATGCTTGTAGTTAACCTGATGAAAAAACAAAATGTAATGACTGAATGCAGAAATGTCATGACAAAGTGCTGAATTTAAAGTGATAGCATGCTAAACTGTATATAGTTGTCATATATCAGGCCTGATAATTTATAGTGTTTTAAGGTATAGTAAAGTATTACTGTTAGTTTATTATAGTCTTAGGAGGCAGTATAGTGCAGTGGTTTAAGCTCTGAGCTGCAAACCTGGACACTGGGGTTTGAATTCCATGGTCCCCACTTGCATACTGTGTGACTCTGAGCAAGTCACTTAACTTCCTTGTGCTCCCAGGTCGCACCTGGAAACAAGCTTCAACTTAGTGTACCTTTCCTGGTTAAACAATTTACCTTTTCCCTTTCCCTTGGTGCAGGTGCCAAGCTTTTCAGGCAGGGGAGAGCTGTATACCCTCTTCATGGGCTCACCTTGTTTCCCCCGGGTCCCGTTTCTCCTTCCACTGCAGCTGGCATCTCTTTGTTCCCCGCTTCATACCCGAGTTTCCCCTGGTGTTCCTCTGGTGCCCCAAAGCTCCTCTGTTGGCCACCCCAAGCAGTCATTTCATTTAATTTAGCCCAGTTCAGGCTTAAACATTTGATCGCGAGCTACCAACCTTGTTTGCAGGCAGCCGACACTCGTGTAGGTGTGATTGGTGCCTTTACTATTCCGACCACCAATGCAGTCAAACAAAATGGAATTCCCCAGTCCCGGTGCCTCCCTTCAGCTTAAAGAGGGCCGGTGACCAGAAAGCTGTGGCTCAAATGCCGCTTGGGGGCTAATTTAAAAAAGGTTTTTTGCAGGGCTACTAGTGTGGCTCATTAATATGCATGAGTCCCACATAAATATTCATGAAGCTGCCGTCTGTCACCTGGGGAGTTAGAGTTATGGCAGCAGTGACAACAAAACTACATGGGGCACATACATAAATGTGGGCTTGTTTGAAAGGGCACTGTCTGGGCTACAAGTGTGTTGGGGTTGAAAATAAATAAAGTATTGCTCCTAGCTGCACCAGACTAAAGAATATGTGGGACTGCAATATGGGGACAGTGTATTTTTCAGCAGCCACCATTTTGGGAGTGCAACAGCCAACCATGAGCCTGGATTTCAGCTGGGGGCTGATGGGACAAGACAAGTGACTTGTGAGGGGAAAGGCAGTGGTTTATTCCTGGCACCAAGGGGTCCAGCCAATTAGAGTGCTCAGACTGTAACTGAAAGCTTGCTCAGCCAACTGGGTCTCTGGAACCCTGCCCTTTGTTTTAAGAGGGACTGTTTAAAGTGAGTCAGTTGGCTTCAGCTTGGGACATTGAGGAGAAGCGAGCCTGTGTGGCTCTGTGCTGCCTTTTCACAGGGAAGTCCCTGTGAAGAATCCTCCGGTCCAAAAGGGGATCGGGCATTGGAACTGCCTGCCAGCCAGCAGACCAGAAAGAAGTGTCGCCAGCACTACTTGTGATGTGGACTGAAGATTTTACTCCAGTAAAGTGGTTGGTCCAGCTTCTGTGTGAGACGTCCTTGGATTGAAAGGTTTGTGCAGTAAAGCTGTTACTTTGCAACCGGACTAAATCCAAACTGTTTTCAGAAGTAGATATTGATTTAAATGTGCTGAATGTGCCTCGTGGGTTGAGATTTGGTTCCCCACGAGAGAACCTGTTATGCCAGCTGAAGGCTTCACCAGCAGAAGACCACGAACTTTGCCCAAACTGTTTACCCTACCTGGACCTTACCATCTCGACCTAGGTCACTACTCCTGCACTAGAGACCATTCGGTGAAAGACCGGCTCTCGGATTCGGCCTTCTGCACAACAACATTGCGCAGGTTGCGACCATCTGGATGTGCGTTGTGTCGGCCCTGCTTCCTGCCGTCCATCGATCATCACCACAAGGTCTACATATCGCCGGACTTGCAGCAAATTCCTGGTATCATGAGTACAATCAGGGTAGCTCCCTGCACAAGTGTTTAAAATCATCTGTGGTATCATTTGATTTGCTTAGTTTCTGGATTTTGCAAAGAACTGAGCCCTCCAGCTCAGGATTACAAATAACTGGGTTGTTTGCATGGTTAACTGCATTTCTTCCCACCAAGGGCCCCAACATCGGCTGCAGCCCTGCCACCCCCAGCCAACGCTTCAGGGCTGCCTGTATTCCACTCTAGGTACCCAGCAGTTGCTAGACTGATAAACTCAGGGACTGAAGTAAACGAAAAGTAATCTAGCTTGTTTTTAAATATAGTAAAATAATCGTTTACCTACATTTTAGCCCCTCCCTTGTTCTCATCCCCCTTAATAAATCTGATTTACAGTTTTGATGTTAATCTGGTTCATGAGCATATTATTACCTGATCTAAAGTCATTGAATGTACTGCAAAGCATATTGAAAGTGCATGTTGGTAATGTTGAAACTGTCTTCTACAGGAGGTTACAGGGCACCAGCCAGAGATCCAGACCCTGTTGGTAAGTGGGTTGAACATGAGCATATTATTAATGGTCAAACTGTTTCGTATTTCAATTGTTGAACACTGTAACTGTCCAGGTTTTCATGAAGGGTCACTAGGCGGCACTGTGGGTGGTATTAGCTTCCCAGAGGACTATACCTACTGTGATAGTTAACCACGCAATTACTCTGGGTGGAGGCACCATAAGTATACAGATAATCATTATCCGATCCAACCAAAATATCTGGCTTTAAGTTGTATCAGAAACAAATAATGGCATAATTAATGTATCTGCAGTTTCCAAACATCTCTATTCAAATTACTCTGCCACAAACCTTCAGAATAACCTTAACTTCCCTTATAAGTTCTGGAAGATTATACACCCTCTTTCTGACCCCCTACTCAATTGCTTGCCCCTGTTCACAGTCCAGGGAACTTATCCATCTCTGACCCATCATATGACCTGATAAACACTGACACAGAACTACTTAATTTGAATGCTGGAATGGATACTGTTTACTGCCACTGATGGTATGTTGTTGAGATGGGAGATTCACAAGTGGAATGCTCAGGGAGTAGTCCTGGGACCCATCCTATTCAGTATGTTCATTAGTGTCATAGGGGAAGCTATACAGGGCAAGATGCGTCTCTTTGTTCTAATGATGCAACACTATGTAGCAGGGTAGATATCAAGGAAGGGGTGAGAAAACTTCAGAAGGATTTAGAGATGCTAGAAAGGGGAGAGGTCACAGATCTGGGAGTTGAAATCGAACACCAAGAAGTGCAAGATGATGCACTTAGGAAAAAGGAACCCATGCATGGAGTATTGGATATGAGGAGTCAGGCTGACCATTACAACAAAAGAATTAAAGAAAGGATCTGCATTTCACCATCAGTGACTGCCTCATGCAAACCAACTAGTGCATGAAGGCATGCTGGGGTGTATTGGAGGGGTTTTAATAGAAGGAGAAGTGAGGCTTTCTATGTTTCTACAGTATGTATGATGTAATGATGGCAATATATTGTGTTTACTTCCATTTAATTCAGAGGTGATGGTATTAATTTATATTTTTGTAGGCATTTTGTATGTATGTGTTACCTTTTGTACCCACAATAAATAAGCGAGTTATAAAGAACACTATTAAAAATGAGCCACGGCTAAATAGTTGTAACATCTTTCCTTGATTTTCAATAAACAGTTGAATTATCTCCCACACCCATGACTCCAGAGGAAAAAAATAAATTTTTCCCTGGAATCAGGAGTAGGTAAAATGCAACAAAAGTGTGTTTTATCTTTAATAAATGCACAAAGACTCACCACAGAGCATCTAAATCCCAGAGCTTCTGAGATAAGCATTTAACCCCCAACTTTATGTAAAATGTTGCACAATACATATACAGTAATGGTTGGGTGGGGGGTTATAACAGATTTTACACCCCCGAAAGGGTGGGATGCCACATAAATGCTCGAGAGGTTAATTAAGGTATCCCACCCCAAGGGTGTGTGTAAAATTTGAGTTTTACACCCCCCTACCCGGCCTTTATTTTATATAATTGCTGGGGAGTGTTTTCTCACCACAGCAATTATATTAAATAAATGGGCATCCTCACAGAGTCGCACCATGGACCAGTGGGGTTTCGGAAAGGTTGTCCATCCATAGCAGCTCTTGAAGGAACACAGCATTTACTTTTTTTGCTTAATCCCCAGTGCATATGGCCAGTAAACATGTTTAAAAAAGACCAAAAAGAACTTACCACTGACTGGGAATGTCGTCGATGTGCAACATTGAAGTGCGGGGCTGGCAGTGCACAGAAAAAGAAGAGTGAGACTGGTGGATGTGCAGAATGAAGGAAACCAGGTGCGTGTTCACCGCTATAACCCATGGGTTATAACAGCAAATTATAACCCGGGTTTCCTATGGAAGAAAATGTTCCCCAGTTATTATATTACAGTAACATCTATGGGGTGGGTGGCTGATGCCATTGTTGGTCAGTCAGTTGCCGACCACAGTTGCAGCTGCAGACCCTAAGGCCAGCTATAGTTTCCCACACCTGTGACTACAGAGGAACAAATATTTTTCCCCTGGAGTCACGCATAGGTAAGACGTAGCAAACGTGTATATTATCTTTACTAAAAGCCCAAAGACTCACCACAGAGCATCTAAATCCCCAAAGCTTTTGGGGGCCCAGCAGTCCCCAAACCCCTAGCCTTTATATAAAAATTTTGCACAGCACATTATAATAATACCTATGGGGTGGGTGACTGATGCCATTGTTGGTCAGCCAGTTGCCACCACAGTTGCAGCTGCAGTCTATAGAGTCAACTATAGTCTCCCATACCCCTAACTCTGGAAAATATGTTTTCCCTGGAGTGAGGGGCAGAGACGATATAACAAAAGTGTATTTTATCTTCAATAATAAAAAAAAAAAACTCACCACAGAGCATCTAATCTGACAGAGCTTTGGGGGGCCTGGTGTGCCCCAGACTCCTGGCCTTCTTGTTTGAAATTTAGGAACTTTCTGCCTGACCTACATTTTTGCACCACTACACCCCTGATCATAATAATCATATAGCTTAAAGAGATAGTACACCAAAAATAGCAGATAGAAAATGTTATTAGTTTTTAAAAGTAGGCAGTTTTTACTTTCTATTTCTGTAGAATTTCTCTTTTTCCTTAGCCAATTAGAACATTTTCTACCTGACAGTACTAGATGTGATGCGTGGAGCAGTGCTCCATCTGGAGACTAACATATCTGGATCTATTCTACTTCATGACTTCTGTAACAAACAATGACTAACCACTACCCAACACTTTCTAAAGATCCACTTCCTGTCAGGCACCTGTCTGGTTTCTGTAAATACCTAGACCTGCTGCTTGACCAACATCTAGAATACTCTATGCACACAATAGTGCTGTTTCAAAAAGTTCTACTAAAATTGGTGCACTGAACTGAGTGAACAGCTGCCTCTGTAGCACCTGAATGTATGTTGTTGATTGTATGATATTCCTTGTTCTGGACTATGGTAATGTGGGTTTCTCTGGTGCTTCCATCTCTGCAATTTCCAAACTCACTAACCCCCTTTAATTTAGATTCATCTTGGCCTTCCCCCCTTGCACCCATCATTGCACAATTTACAAGGAGCTGTGTTGGGCCTCAGTTTTGGTGAGGCACTCTCTTCCTATTGCTTTTCTGGGAGCCAAATTTTGGTTTGGGAAATTCTCTGGGTGCCTACATGGAATCTTTACACCTGCCTGTAACATATCCTATTTCTCTAGATCTAAAGTGGGCTGTAGGTTCCAAACTCCCTTATTACTGGTGCAATGCAGGTCAAGCCTGTATTCATTATGGACTCACTTACCTGTGAAATGGTCTACGACCCACTGTAACCATCTCTCTGAGGTACTGGTATACTAAGACTCCAATCAAGATCAAGGAGCAGCTTGGGGTTCTTCAGCCATGCTTCAGCTGCTGCAACTGCCCTTAAGCTGTCTCCATCTACATGGCTACATGACAGGGGTGTAGCCAGGGATTTCAGATCTGCACGCCAAGTGGACTCACTGCTACCCCATCCCCCTTGTTAGGGTGAGCTATCCCCCCCCGGGGTGTAGCCAGACAATATACAGATGTACACCAGGACAGTGTTGTTGCCTCATTTGGCACAATAAATACAACTTTTGTATCTCATGACAGTGGTTGTTGAAATACATGGGTAAATGCAAATGCCATATATTGTTCCCTAAGACACCCACATACCAGCCCAGAGCCTGTAAAGTTGTATGTCCTTGGGATGCAAAGAGAGTATTAGTGACCAGTCCTTCTAGTTTCGACTCCTATGAATAAAATTACAGAAAGGTTCAGTATTTTCTTTGTTAGTTTTCATGGAAAAAGGAAACAGTTCAGAGTCTATTTGCTACCCCCCTTAAATAAAATTGCACACCATGGAGTGCTTGGAGTATGCCTGCCTACACCCATGCTACATGATTTTGTTTTGTAATTTCATCAGGCAGTACTCACACTCATGCTGTCACTTAGCTATGTGATCCATTCACTTTGTATTGATTTACTCCATACACATCATTGTAGTCTGTACAAAGCAGTGGGGTGGATCTCTCTGGATAAATGAAGACTTCACAACTTATATATATATATGGCCACATAGGGCACTCTCAAATGACCTTCCAGGTTACATACTAGACGTCTACATAAGGTCTACGTGCTTGTATGCATTAAGAAAGAGCAACCTCCAGTTACTGGGCATGCCCTCACATTTGATGCTCTACAGCGCATCTGCCATCAGCACCATCATACTGACTGCCTGGAACAAGCTACAGAAAACACTTAAACATAGCTCCTTGGTAGGGAGAAACTTCTTCAAGTCACTTCTCGAATGCAATTATCCTGAAATCTGCACATGCAGATAAAAACACACTGGGTCACTTATCTCCACACCATTCTTGTGGCATTTAACTGATAGGGCACTTAGAATCATTATCAATCATTTAGATCACTAACCAATATAATACAGTATAGGGCCATTGGGCTGACCAGCAATTTCTTTGTATCAAATTTGCCAATTCTTAACGTAGTGTGTTGTTTACTGTTCTTCACCTAACGAACAAAGACTTTCGGGCTTAATCCTGCACACAGAGATTTTCCCTTGTGCTCATCTTCACTGTATCTCTGCATATGTAAAGACCTATGTCTGACAATTGTATAATTTTCCTGTGTTGTGTTTGTAAAGCTGTTTGATATATTTCAACTGTCCTACCCAGGACCACCTTGAAAATGAGCCTGCTCAACTGAGCTTTTCCTGGTAAAATAAGTAATTGAAAATGAAATATACAGTACTCATTGTCTACTTATTTAATGTTACTGCTGTGATTGCTGGGGAGACTGGTATGTGATTTGCCCCTGTTCTCTCCTGATCCCTATATGTCTTCTCCTTTCCCCAGATCACAACTGAAAATGAACTGTTCCTGGACCCTGCTCACTTGGCAAAATATGTTTCAAATAAAGGAATAATGCATGACAGGATGTGTGTGTCGTGCTGGGATAACGCCATGCCTGGGGGGGTTGGGCATGAGGCCGCAGGTCGAGTGCATCCAAAGCCCAAGGCATGGCATTATCCCAAACGACACGCACCCTGGAGTGCATTATTCCTATTATATAGTGGCTCGTTGTTACACAGAATAAAAAAAATAATTTTAAGGATGTTTTTGTGTGGAAAAATATTTTTTGTTTTTAAGAGAAGATGAAACAATCAATCAAAAGCTCATCTACATGGGTTCACAGTGCTGAGACTAGACCTGTGGCATCGTGCTGGGATAACACCATGGGTCCAGCCCCAAACTGACCAATCACAGTCCAAGATTATTTCTTGCCATTGTATAATAAATGAGTAAATAATACATAACTGGTACTGTGACCTCACTCATTGTGACATCACTAGGAAATCAATCTGGCAGAAGGTGGGGGGGCTGTTGAGGGTCAGCAGTGAGGTCACAGTCAGTGAGGTCACAGTGCTGATATGATATGCAGGGGAATAAAGCTAGATATATTAGTATTCAGAAAGAGGGCTGTTCCACACATTATATAGTACCTTATGCGGTCAGATAGAAACCCCCTAATTAGCAAAAAGAGGAAAAAAAGGCACTGCAGATATAAAACATAACAGTTCACTACTTTTAAAAGTTACTATTATTTTCAGGTAGTGTACTGGCTCTTTAACTAATAGAATAGGTTTACAGATGTGCAAGTTGTTGGAAAACTGGATTTATTGGCAATTATGATAGCTTTTATTGGATGCACAACACAACTGTTTTACTTAGGCATCATACCGTACCTTTTGTATATATATATATATGTATGCACTGCCTTTTACGAATGCACCTCAAAGCTCTTTAGATGTTGTATTACACAAGCTTTCAGAGTCACATCTATCTGTTCATCTACAGCAGCAGTCTGAGAGGAGAAACAGATTTTAAATCTATAGTTGCATAGTTATTACACAAGTTATGGTATGTTCTTTTAGAAAAGGGGCATTTAGTAAGAAGGTGATAATGGGGAAAAATACCATCACCTTTCTAAATCACTTCACCTAAAAGAATGTATCATAACGTGCTGTTACTATACCATTTTAGATTTAACTGTTTGCTCTGCACAAATGGATAATGCACTTGATGAGAGGATCGCTGCGACCCAAAAAACTTGTATACTGCAATATCTATGCACATTTTCAGATTTTTGGTCCCATATAGTGAATAACAGACTTTAATGTATCCAGCTGAATCAATAGAAAACCCTTTCATCTGTCACTGAACAACCTCTGCAGTGTCCTGTCTCTTTGCTGAGCTGCAAAAGTCCTAGAATCAAAGCATGTTGCCATCTGCTCAGAAAATGTCTCTAACGTTAGTTTCAGAAATGGCTTTTAAAGTACAACAGTATAGAATGTCATGTGACTGATTCTACAGCCGCATGCCTGAACGTTTTCCCTAAATGTTATGTTTGTTCAGTTATCATTATCAAGATATTATCCGATGAGATTTGATCTTACAGGTCTTTACTTACCATTTCTGAGATGAGATTTGCTGCGACAGGCCTTGAAAAGATGATTAGGATGCCCCAAACAGAGAGTTTTAAAGTACCCAAATCTTAAAAAGACAGCCTGTCAGTTCAATAGAACTTAAATATATGTAGTTGGCATTCAGTATATAAGGCTGTGTTTTATATATGTAGATGTGTCCGCTCAGTTGGCTCAGTAAGTAAAGTGCTTAGTAAAAGCTACAAAGATCTAGATGAAACTATACATACATATGCCACTAAGGAAACCTGTGGTTTCCTGTGACTTATAGTACCCTAGTAAGAGTTAGCATATTTCTAGTGCCCAAGACACCTTACTGTAGAAATGGAGTGCATTATAAACACATCTGCTTTAGTACACGATATGTCTTTTAGCCTTCAGGGAGCCACTTGTGTTTCAGGGAAAGTTTGAAAAACATCGTTATTCAGACACATTTCTGCATCTATTTCATATATATTTTCTGGACTTACACTACAATTTTTCATTACAACTATGCACATACACACATGAAAACAAAATCAAAGTAAGTAAGACTCTTGAGTGCTTTTGTATGTCTGATATCATAGCCCTCTGGGATATTGCAGTCCTTGGCTGTGGAAGTGATTATGATGTCATAAACAGAGGATTACAATGTCAGGTGTTGACAAGCAGCCACATCAGATGAAGTCTGGGGTACATGATTCTGTTTTCATGTTAATTTGCAAACTTATAATGAAAAGGTGGATGCTGAAAAAAGAGATTATGAAGTAGTCAGGTTTTCCTAATGTTTCCCCTATACTATCAGGGAATCTTCAAAGTTTCTTTCATGTCTTCATGTGGGTAGTGACACACCACACATTCTTTATAATTCTTTAATAAGGAATGCAAGGTCTAGCTATATTTGAAACTACCCTTGCATTTAATCTCTGGCATCTCTGTAACAGTAATTGGTGTTTCACAGCTCTATAGACTATGCATTCTATTTTTTTACATAGCAGCATATGATTGGTGTGCACCCTTTACACTTCCCTTTTTGTCCCTGCCCTTTCCTCCTATCGCTTCATACACAGTGTGTCCCTAATGTTTATGTTTGCTTGCATGCATGTGCAAGAAACATTGTGCCATCATGCAAGTTTTCCAGAGGTGTGTCAGCCTCTTCCAATTCAGTCAGTGTATTTGCAGGCGCGGTCGCAGAGCGCCAATCACTGCTCCAGCTGTCTATGACAGCTGAAAAATGCAGTGGCATACAGTTGAAAGGGACAGCTCCGCTTGAGTGAGCAGAGCTCTCCCCCCCACACACATGCGTGCATGCATGCACACTGCGTGCTCATGCGCCTTCCCCTCCCCTCCACACTGTATCGGGCCGACGAGGGTGCTCAATCCCTGTCGGCTCCACCCACGCCCCCAAAGTATCCAAGGTGCCACACTGGGAGCCCATCCCAGCATGGCAAAATGTTTTATGGCCAACGGGGTGCCTAATCCCATCGGCTGAATGCCCCCAAAGATTCAGGTGCCATGCTGGAGCCCACCCCAGCATGGCAAAATGTTTAATGGCCACAGAGGTGCCCAATCCCCGCTGGCTCCACTGTCTCTCCCCCATGCTGTCGCCGATGGAGTGCCCAATCCCCCGTCAGCTCCACTGTCTCCCCGAGTACAGGTGCCACGCTGGGAGCCCACCCCAGCGTGGCAACAGATACTCATGGCCGACAGGGTGCCCAATCCCCTGTCAGCTCCACACACCCCAGCCATCCTTCTGCCATGCTGGGACCCCACCCCAGCGTGGCAAACGTCCCGCGTCGTCGTTAAAAAAAAAAAAACCTGAAAAGCAAAAACGGTCCCTCGCAGTGTCTGCACCCACCCACACCCACCCACTGTGCACCTTGCCTCCCACACCCCTTCACTACATACTTACCTCCGAGTCCGGCGTGATGATCTTCGTGGACTAGGAACACGCCTGCACTCTTCAAAGCTGACCGCGAACTGAGGAAATGCCGGTAAGCTATATAATGGGATATATAGGGTTTTTTTAACTTTGTTGCATATCTCAGGCATTTTTTGGAATTTTTGCACCAAATTTTCAACATGGGGTTTTTGGGACCCCTCCTCATGAATTCTTGCACTGTCATGGCGTTACTCGGGCCCAAAGGGTGATTTCACAGCCACTGCGCGAAATTACCTTTCCGGAATGATTAACGAAACGACACTGCCAGTGTTCATAAGGTGGGCTCTCAAAAAGCCTATTTTGAAAATTTGGTGGAAAAATTCCTAAAAATGACTGTTTTATGAACGTGCATTGCGCAGTTCCTACGCACATTTATAAGTTCACAAATTTTCAATATTTTCATTCCAGATTTTCAACATTGTCATTTTACCACACCTTCTTATGAGCAGTACAGCTGTCATTTTTCACATCTCACCCAAAATGTGTTTCAGCCCATGTAGCTCACAACGGAGCAGTCGGTGTGCGAAATCAATGTAAATCACAGTGACACTGTTCATGAGCAGAGGTCTTAAATGGCTATGTTGAGAACTTGGTGAAAAATTCCTAAATGACTGTTTTTGACGAGGCTGCTATGCAGTTCCTACGCACGCTCGTAAGTTTGAAATTTAAATATTTTCCTCCAGATTTTCAACATTGCCATTTCACGACACCTTCTTATGAGCAGTACAGCTGTCATTTTTACATCTCACCCAAAATGTGTTTCCTCACCATGTAGTATAGCATTAAATGATGAATGGTAAGGAATCAATGTACAGGACACAGTAATAAAATCACAGTGACACTGTTCATGATCAGAGGTCTTAAAATGGCTATGTTGAAAATTTGGTGAAAAAATTCCTAAAAATGACTGTTTTACGAGCATGCATTGCAGAGTTCCTATGCACGCTCGTAAGTTTGCAAATTTTCAATATTTTCACTCCAGATTTTCAGCATTGCCATTTTACCACACCTCCTTATGAGCAGTACAGTTGTCATTTTTCACATCTCACCCACAACATGTTTCTGCCCATGTAGCGCACAATGGCGCAGTCGGTGTGCGAAATCAATGTATGGGACATTTTAAGAAAATCACAGTGACACTGATCATGAGCAGAGGTGTTAAAATGGCTATGTTGAAAATTTGGTGAAAAAATTCCCAAAAATAACTGTTTTAGGAGCGCATGTTGAGCAGTTCCTATGCACGCTGGCAAGTTTGCGAATTTGTAATATTTGCACACCAGATTTTCAACAGTGCCATTTTACCGTACTTCCTTATGAGCAGTGCAGCTACCATTTTTCACATCTCGCCCAAAATGTGTTTCCACACATGTAGCGCACAATGGTACAGTCGGTGTGCAAAAACAATGTTTGGGACAATTAAGAAAATCACAGTGACACTGGTCATGAGCAGAGGTTTTAAAATGGCTATGTTGAAAATTTGGTGACAAAACTCCATAAAATGACTGTGTTACGAGTGAGCATTACGCAGTTTCCACGCACCCTCGTAGGTTCATGAATTTGCAATATTTTCAGTCCAGATTTTCACCAGTGGCATTTTTCCACACCTCTTTATAAACAGTACAGCTGTCATTTTCCACAACATGGCCGAAATGTGTTTTCACACTTTCAGTGCTGAGATGCGTGGTTGCTGTGGGAAATTATTGTTCGGGACAGATAAAGAAAATCACACTGACACTGTTCATGATCGGAGGTCCCAAAATGCCTGTGTTAACAATCTGCTGTAAAAAAATCCCCAAACTAGTTACATTATGGGTGTGCGTTGCACAGTTTCTACGCGCGCTTGTGACTTCACCAGTTTTTTTAAGATTTTCATAGCAGATTTTCAACATTGCCATTTTTTACACCTCCCCATGAACAGTACCGCTGTCATTTTTCACATCCTGTTCGGAATACGTTTTTGCACATGTGGTGCCAAATACCATAGTCACTGTACAAAAGCAGTTTTCAGCTAACAAGCTGATATTGCCACTGTTCATGAGGTGGGGGTCACAAGAAAACCATGTTGAAAATTTGGAGTGAAAATACCAACGAATGCCTGAGGCATTAGGCTTTCCGACCATAACGCCCCACCCTGTACAGTATGACAGGCATCGGGGTGTGACTTGGGATTCTTGCCTGTCATACTTATACCATTCCACCCCCACCCACACCCTGCAGCCAGTGAGAGGCATCAAGGTGTGCCTCAGACTCTTCGGGCCCAAACTTCACCCCATTCTCCTATACCACACCCATCTCATCGTATTTCCTGATGGAATGGGGTGCGCATAGGGCCAAAGACCCCAAGGCACACTGTGACACTTGTCAGTGTCTGAAGGGTAGGGTGTGGTGAAATGGCGTGGTCGTTATGCCTGATGACCCAAAGGCACACCCCAATGCCTGCTACTCTCTGCAGGGTGGTGGTGGGGTTGGCTTCAGTTCAATACTACGCTGCCATTCCTATTATGCAGCTCTGTAACTTCTACACTACCAATGCCAATGCCAGCAAGCAAACATTCGGCATTGACAAATGCTTGTTAAGTACTGGTTTGACCCTCTCCCCCCGTAGCTCCTCTTTCCTCTTCCCTAGTCCCTCTGTGACTGTCTCTTATTCTCTTTGTTCTTATGACTCTCGTACTTTCTCCATACCATACTCCAACTCTGCTGCTGGGAAATCTGCTTTCTCCTCACATTTTCCATCCATGTGGAATAATCTCCCTCCCATCCCCTGCCCTTCTCTTTTCTCCCTCAAATGCTAGCTCAAACGGCCTACTGCCCTCTACTGCTCCTACCCTGGCCATAGTTATTTCTGCTGTGCTACCCTCCTGTACTTAGCCTTAGTGTTTCTGTACCAATGCATTAGTTTGATAGACTAGCCAGTATACCATTCACTGTATTTGTTTAATTATTGTCCTTTCTCTGCACTTTGCATTGTTTTGTACCATGTGTACTTTGTATAGTGCATCTATATGCTATATATTTTGTCTCACTATTTCCTTTCCCTCAGATCACACCTGGAAATGTGCATTGGCTCTATGTGCCTTTCCCAGTTACCGATTTTCAATAAAAACATATATAAAATATATCTTTTCATTTTATATTTCTCATCTTTTGTTTTGCAGCTGTATAGCTGTATAGACTGTGCATTATACTTTTTGTATAGTAACATATCTTTTCATTTCATATTTCTCATCCTGTTGTAAGTGTTTTGTAATACTTTTGTATAAAATACACTATACAAAATATAGAGAATAATGCATGGGTAACCATGCACAACCAGACTGGGTTTCTACAGAGGGGTTCTGTTGACATCGTAGGGACCTTGACAGCGATGTTTGAGAGGTCCTGGATGTCACCAGAACTCCAAGATGGAAACACAGCCAAGTTGTGTATTGTTGCCCATGTGGTGTTTTGTATAGTAGGTGGTTTAAAACATTAATAAAAAGGAAAAAAAATCTGCTTTTTATTTCTTCCCAAGAAATCATGGTTTTCATTTTTTTTTTTTGTATTTAAAAGAAAAATTCTCCCAGCTGCTCAGAGCCCAGACTGGAGAGGTGTAGGTTTCTGTTTTATAAAACAATGAAGCAAGAGAAGAGTTTGTGTTAGGAATGTCTGGCGCTCTGTGTGTGTATGTGTGTGTGTGTGTGGGGGGTAAAAGTAAAACAGCAGGTGACTCAAGTTTACATTGTAATGCAAAAGTTGATGTACCACAGCTGGGTACAATAGCATTCAGTGACTTTGAACTGTGGTACAACAGCTTTTTATTTAGGGTGGAAAGCCATGCACAACATAGAGAATACTGGATGGGCAACTATGCATGACCAGTGTGTTCTGCCACACAGGGTTTCTGAGTTCCTCTGATCTCAAGAGGTCTGTGGAAATCAGAACCCTGAGGTGGCAAAACACACTGCTTGTATATAACGTTGCTCATCCTGTATTTTTTATAGTGTATAGTATTATGTGAAATGCACATGTGGTGGTTCCTTCACTTTCAGAACGAAACTGACATGTGAAGTCTCTAGAGGTTTCAGAATGCTGTTGTGTCCTAGATGGGTACAGTCACACTCCATGACCTTTGAATTGTAGTACAATGCATTTTGAAAGGGATGGAATCCTATACAGAATATACAGAACAGTGCTCTACTATGCATTATAAGGGGTTGCCATATATTATAATGCAGTATTTTATTGCATCTTGGCCATGGTACCTTTGTAAAATAGATTGTTTCACGGTGTATTTCTCAAAGCAAAAAAAAAAAAAACAACAACAACAAAGAAATAAACAAGGGTTTTTATATGTTCATTTTGGAGGAAATGGGTACAAACTGGCTTATAGTCCAGATCAGTAAGCTAGACTAATTAAAACAAATGCTGTTAGCTGCTTTTCATAACACACGGTAATTAAAACAATCACTGTTGTTGGAAAATGCTCTGAAGTTCTGGATATACAGTAAAATGATGTTACTATTGGAATAAACCTGGCATTCCTGTGTTTTTCCTGAAAGCAAGTCAGTAGTAAATGCAACTTATTTCTTCAATGGCTAATGAGCAACTGAGCTATCCCACCTGTCAAGCAGTACAGATAGGCGTTGTGAGGTAGCCATTAATGCTGGCCCTGATGCAACACACGGTTTCAAAACCAATTTGACTCCAGATGAAGTCACCTGGTCATGAGCTCATGACATGGATGGTCACATCAGGGCCATTGTGATGTCAGGTGCATAACAACATGACCAGTCACCTAGCAAACTGTTACTAGGTTGCAGTACAGCTGAAGTAAAATCAAGCTGTGGCAGGATTTTTCCTGGGTATGACTTCAAGCTGTTGAGAGAGTAACATCTCCCAATTTAATGCTATAGGTAAGTTGATCCAGTTTACATCTGTGGTATGTCTAAGTACTGGGAAATGGCTGGAGGAACCAGCAGCCTGGACGGCAGCTGGATATAGTCAGAAAACCCAGAGGCCTAGCAGTGAAAACAACAGTACAGCTTGTAAGATCGGTCAGCAACAGGGCCTCACTTCACCTGCATTTTTGTAAGTGTTCTAACTGCTTTCAAAATAAGTCAGACCAGAGCATGCCAGCACCAGAATCAGCCAGCTCCAGGGCAAGTCAGCACCAGAAATAGCCAAAGCCTCAGAGGGCCAGTGCCAGGGCCTAGCAGAACCCCAATTTCAACTGAAGTTGACTGCGCTAACTTAGTAAAATTGAACATAAAGCACCTTTGGCTTTCTAATCTACTGCTGAAATAAAGGTCCATTTTTGTAAATCTGTATATGCTTTCTCTTACTTTGATCATCAGGTGGGGGGCACTACATCCCTTAGAAGCATAACAGTGGATTTTCTACACTGCTGTTAGATGTGAGAATTGCAGTCTATGCCTGGGTGATCAAAATAAATAAGTAGGAGCAGCATGTTAGCAGTTGGAACTGCTGTCACACTGGTGGACCTTCTGGCTGAATTCTGGGACTGACAAGAAAGAATAGAGGCTATAGCGAAAGCTGACTTGAGAGGAAGCATGGAAAAGAGTCAAGAAAGCATGGAGGATGGTCTCAGCGCCACACGACATCAATCGGGTTGAATTCCAAAACAGGCTGGCTAAAATGGAAACTAGTCAAGCAGAGGCAAGGAGGCAGTGCAAGCAGCAAAGCTAAATTAGGCAACTACACTACAAGAAGTTAAAGCCCTTATAATCGAGACCCTAAAGAAAATAAAGGACTTGGCTTCTGGGTTCTCAGAATAATTAGCAGAGAAAGATATTACACTGGACAGGGTAAAAGCTGAGGTTTTCCAAGAACTGGAGTTTGTTAAAGAACAAGCTGACTGAGGTCTGATGCGTATTCAGGAAGCCCTGGAGAAAGTGATTATGTAGAAGAAGGCCATTAACAATGATGAGCTGGGTGATCTCTGGGAGAATCTGGGATGAATGGACCTCTTGGAGCTCCAAGGAGCAATGGCAAAAGGTAAGGCTGAGGAAGAACGCATACCGCAGTCCACTAAGAGTACCCTTGTACAAGCCATTGGAAGGGACATGCAGTCAGGAGCATAGGGAATGGGACACATCTGGAGCAGAAGCCTACCTCACCATGGGCTGTAGCCATGGAAAAAATGAGTGGGAAGCCGCTTCTCATCATGTGCCTGTATAAAAATGGGAGAAAGGTCAAATGGCTGTCATAGAGACTTCTGCTACCCTTGGATATCACCGGTTGTGCAGGTACAGCAAAAGGATAACAGCACCAGGTCCTGTGTAGACTACAGGAAAAATGGAAAATACCCTGATTGACTCACATCCTTTTTCTTAAATTGATTATTCACTTTATGCCATAGCAGACTCCACATGTTTTTCCACATAGTATCTCAATAGCAGATTCTGGCAGGTACAGACAAACACCATTGGACAAGGGAAAGACTGCCCTCATGGCAGGAAATAAGAGGCCCAAGAAGAAGCCCACCATGACACTCGCCTGTAGAAAAATGAGAGAAAGCTCAAATGGCTGTCATAATAATGCAGGATGGCATCACAGAGACTTCTGCTGCCCCTTGGACATCACCAGTTGTGCTGGTACAGCAAAAGAATAACAGCACCAGGTTCTGTGTAGGCTACAGGAAAAATGAAATCACCCTGATGGACTCACCCTTTTTGTTAAATTGATTATTCACTTTCTGCCATAGCAGACATGAACAGAAGAGGAGTCCGGAGCCCATCCTCAGGAAAGTGAAAGGGTCTAGTAGGGTAGGTTGCAGGGAAGGACACCAGATCCTGAACAGAGAGGGTGCGGCAGTGCTAAAAAGCAAATTCGGAGAGTTCACAGAAGAAACCTACAATTTAAACTTGATTGGTGGGGGGGGGGTCTGCACCACAAGGCAGGAGACATGGGGTGCTACCAGCCTCCCCCTCCCCAGGATAATGCTAAAATACTGGGCATGAGGGAGA